>CM053593.1:139532940-139566554 GCA_028646575.1 Pseudocheirus occidentalis | reverse complement strand
CAAGACCATGATCCAGATCCAGGCCGCTCAACGCAAGAGCCCTTGGCCCTGATGGATCGCCTCAGCCCCCCTGCTATCTGCAGGCCAAGGGCTCTGAAGCAGCCCAGTAGAGGCTGCTGCTGCTCCCTTCCTGCTGCTACAGCCGCCTCCCACTGCTTCCTTGCCCTGGGAGCAATTTGGCAGGACCTGCTCTTCTCCTCCCGAGTTAGCAAAATCCACTGACCTTTCTCTTAGCCTTTTTTTCTTCTGGCCTGATAAATGTGGTAACTGTGCCTCCAGTGCAGCCGATCTGCTCTCCAATAGACGTGGCTCCCTGCCCGATACCCCAGGACCTGACCTGGCTGGGTTTTGGCCGCGGCTCCCAGACTGCTGTGAAGAGCCCCATCTGCTGAGCTCCCTGTAGCAACAGATATGCTTTCTGTCTTTTGGAGAGTTTTGGAGCTTGAAAATCTGTTTTAGAGTCCCATTTTATGAGTTTTTAGCGTGTTTGTGTGGGAGCTGCGGTGCTTTGCTGCTTCTATGCCGCCATCTTGGCTCCACCCCCTCTCCACCCCCCGTTGTTGTATTGTTGAGACAGTTGTGTGGTTTGTTCTTTGTTCTTGAAGATGATAGTGGTATCAGGAAGGTGATGCCATGACTTGTAAGTGAAATGGATTTAAGTGAAGGAGGGCTATGCAAAGTCACCAACCTCACTTTCTTTGCCAGATATAGATTAGGACAATTGGAGATGGCCCAGCTATTGTTGAGAAGAGCTAAATCAATCATAGTTGATCATTGCACAATGTTACTATTATTGTGTACTGTGTTCTCCTGGAATACCACTGTTATTGCATATTGTTTAAAGACAGTATAAATTGAAGTAATAAAATTTCCTTGAGAGGCAGCATGCTGTAATGGATAGAGGACCAGCCTGTAAGTCAGAAAGATCTGGGTTCAAGTTCTGACACATACTGTCTATGAGACCCTAGGAAAATCATTTAACTTCTCAGTGCTCCAAGTAATTCTCCAAGACTATAAGAAGCAAAGTCTACATGAGTAGGGAATGTTTTCTCATTGACACTTCCCTATGCCAATGAAATCACAGGCTTAGTCTCATCCCATGTTGTACAAAATTTCCTTGAAATGCAAATTCTCTAATACTATAAGCTTTTTATTCCTTTTTGCAAGCAGAATTTCTCAGAAGAGCTGTTTGCTTATAAAAAGGAAGAAAGCTCCAAATTGTTCAGAAATCCAGAAAGATAAAACCAATTTAAGCATCAACGATTTACTGCCAATATCTACCATATTCCTTGCAAAATGGCCTAAAGAAAAGACACTAAGGAATGTGAATTTATGGGACCTTGCCATTTGCTTTCTCTTTTAAACATATATTCTTTTAAATTGAATAATTTCTCATAATAAAATGTGATTTGCAACAAAAAGATGAATTGAGTAATGAGGGAATTGGAAAAAGCCATCATTTCTCCTTATTATTTAACAGATTTTTAACCTAGATTTAAAATGGTGGTTGACCAAGTAATACAAATGGAGCAAAAATGCTTTTTAAAATAATCCACCACTTGAAGTTAACATTTATTACCCAATTTTCTCTCCCTTGCGACCACGTGCATGCCTCTTATTGCATACAGGCTTTATTTAGAACCCTTCTTACAGCTATGTTGTTCTTAGCTCATTTCCTGCTTTAAAAAGAAACCTGGTAACTTGTTTCATTCTCCCGGTTCAGCTGTTAGAAGAAAATGTAAACTCCATTTGTTTTGGCCTCTAGTAAAATACTGTTGAAAGCCACAGATGAGCCAGTGGACCGCACAGCAAAATATAGGCCAGCTTAAATTTAGAAACTGCTGGTGCAGCTGTATTTTTCAACAGCCCTAACTTCACTGAGAGTTTATCTTTACCCTTTACACCCAGAACAGATCTAGGATTCACCCCCTTATACCAGAAACTGAAAACTAAGCCCAATGTATGTGGTTTTAGAAGTCTTATTCTGCAAACTAGAAATATTTCAACTTGTTATTTTCATTCATTGGAGCTTCCCTAATTTTCTCAAGGGTTTTGTGAGTGGCCAGGAGTGTCTTGCAATCAGTTATTTCTGCAGGTTTCAAATGGAAAGGTGATGGAGAATTTCTTTCAGTCAATTTCCAGTGCTGTTGAAGGGATCACTGATGAAGGTTCCTGATTATTGGACTTCAGTGGACCCACTTGTGATATTCTTTTTCTATAGAGCAATGTAAATTCATGATTGTACTTGCTAACATGTATTTTGTATTGAATTCTATTTTTCAGCTTTTTTTTTATCATAGCCATTGCACTGAGATATTTGACTTCCTGGTGCCCTGTAATACATTCCACTCTGTTTTGTGTATTTATTGCATTAAACAGTAAAACTTAAGAAATAATTTTGCTTGTTAACTCTTGCTCATCAGACATTTTGCTAATTTTTTTTGATAGGACACAATGAAATAGGGAAACACTTTTTTTAAAAATAGGTATATTTTAGTGTTTTTAAAGGCTCCTGAAACAAAGGACTATTTTTAATGAAAAAATTATATTAATATCTTTTGTTTCTATATCACCTTAACTTATGAATATATATGCATATATGTATGTATGTATATATGTATATATTTGTGTACATGTACATACATATATGATATATAATATACACACACACTTCTTCCCTTCCTTCCCCAGTGAGACTTCTCTCGTAACAAAGAAAAAAAGAGAAGGGAGCAAGGAAAGAGAAAACAGTTTAGTAAAACCAAGTGATGTATCACCTGTCTGACAGTGCATGGGCATATTCCATATCCATAGGCCTCCCCCGCTCTTCAAGGAAGAGAGGGAGGTATATTTTCTCTTTTCCAGGATCATGTTTTCTTCCTCATTATAATTACCATTCAGTTTCCCTTTTTTGTTCTATTTACATTGTTGAATTCATTGTGTATGTACCCCTATTACATTATATTATTTTCTTGGTTCCCTGTACTTCACTCTGCGTCAGGTTATACCTTTCCATATTTCTTGGACTCTCTTATATTCATCATCTCTTATGGCATCCTTTCTATGCTGTGTACCACAATTTGCTAAGTCCCTTTTTCAGCCTGTGTTTTTAACAACAATATTGATTCTGTATGACAGTGGATACCACAGTAACTGAAAAATTAAAATTGAAGGCTACCCAAAGTGGCTCCCCTGGCTTCCTTGAAGTCTCCGTTAAAAAAAATCTTCCCTACTTGGAGCCTTTCCCAATCACCCTTAATGCTAGTGCCTTCTGCTGTCTGATGTCATTTCCAGTTTATCCTGTATCTTTCTTGTTTGTACATAGTTGTTTACAAGTTATCTATCTCCACATTAGACTAGAGCTCCTTGAGATCAAGTCTTTTGCCTTCTTCTGTATCCCCAGTAGTTAGCATAGTGCCCGGCACCTATTAGTCCATAAATGCTTGTTGACTGACTGACTTGCAACAGAGGTAGAAGTTGGTGAACAATTCTTGGTTATTGCAGAACTGGAGTAGAGTAAAGGTTATCATTAGAGAAATATATTATCAGAAAAGAAGAGAGTGAAAGTATCATTCATGGGGGGAGAACAAGATATAACCACTGATCAGCCTTCATGCTCATGGGTATCCGTTCAGTGTTAAGAGAAATAGAAGAAGGTCCCTAGCATACTGAGAGGATTCCTTGTGGAGGAATGTTTTTCCATTTAGAGTGGGACATGGATAAGAGTTGCCTGGACTGAGAAGGCCTAGATGAGCTGTGATCTACAGGATTGGAAGAAATTCTCAAAGTCTTTCAGCTCAGATTTGTTCAAGTACCAACTTACCTACATGCTTTTTGTTGTTGAGTCGTTTTCAGTTGTGTCCAGCTCTTTGTAACTCCATTTGAAGTTTTCTTGGCAGAGATACTGAAATGGTTTGCTAATTCCTCCTCCAGTTTATTTTATAGATAAGGAAACTGAGGCAAGCGACTTGCCCAGGGTCACATAGCTAGTAAGTGTCTGAGGCCAGATTTGAACTTGGGAAAAAGAGTCTTTTTGACTCCAAGTCTGGCACTGTATCCAATGTGCCATCTAGCTGCCCTACATACTTCCTACATGCTAATGTTATTTTATAAAACTTATCCACTTGTTTTAAATCTACCACTTATTAAGTACTCCAGACTAAATTATGGCTCAATTTGAGTTGTTTCGGAGGTTGTCAGCTAGGTTTTATAATTTTTAAATTGACCTTTCTTGAGACACATATATAGTGATGATACTCATTATTAACATGACTCTAGAGTTACATTTATAAGTGCAATTAACCCAAAGGGCTACATGAGTACTGCATGCCCTGTAGAAGCTACTATTGTGTTATATTCTGTTATAAAAATTAGATCTTTAAGAGCCTTAGGTTACACACAAAAGCATCATCTGTGGTTTGAGAGTCATGGTCTAATTATCGGTGATTTATAGTATCTTGCTAAGGAAAAAAAACACGCTTTTTTTTAAGAGGCTAAAATTATATAGATTGCTGCTTTCTCCTGGGTCTCTTCCTACTTATTTTACTCTTCTCAGTCTCCTTTGCTGATTCATCACCCATGTCACGCCAGTAATTGTGAGTATTTCTTGGATCTTCTGCTTTTTTTTCCCCTTATACTCTCTCCCTTGATCTCATTAGATGTCATGCATTCAATTACCATCTCTAGTCAGATGACTCCCAAATGTTGTTGAGTTGCTTTCAGTCATATCCAACTCATCATGACCTCATATGGGATTTTCTTGGCAAAGATACTGGAATGGTTTGCCATTTCCTTCTCCAGCTCATTTTACAGATGAAGAAACTGAGGCAAATAGGGTTAAGTGACTTGCCCAGGGTCACAAAGTTAGAAAGTGTCTAAGGTCAGATTTGAACTCAGGTCTTCCTTACTCCAGGTCCAGCATCTTATCCACTAGGCCACCTACCTGCTTTCCAATATGGTGATATTAAATTTTTGTTGTTAACTAACATTCAACCATGATTTTGGGAGTATAATCCCAATGTCTGCTAGCTGTGGTAGGTATGTATCCTCATAGAAGTTAGTAATTGTTCTTGAAATGTACCCCATGGAATTCACCAAAAAGCACCCCAGTTAGTTTATGGGAGATAACTTAGATTTAATTAAGAGGAAGAATACAAGGGAGAAGTTTGGTTGCCTTTTCCTTTTCAGTAGATTAGTTATGGGATTTAATCACTGGATGATAAGGTGTTAATGTAACTACAAGGTGTTAATACCTTGTTATCCCTTGAGGAAGTATAAACACCTCCTTCTTGATTGAGTCAATAGATGAACAATGATTGGCTACACTCAGGAGACTCTTAAAAGATACAGTCTGGTCCTTCTCAAAGCTGGAGCCAACAGTCAAGAAAGAGCCTCTTGGGAGAGATGAGACTTTTTTCTTACTCTTCCCCTCCTTCCTCCTCATATTTGGTAAAGCTCCTTCCTATTCTTTGTATAGCTGACCATAACCACCCTCACATAGCCTTTGTGCCAATGAAATATATACAGATCCATTACACATTAGGATTAACTGCAGTTTTAATTTTAATATCAATCTGTAGAGTGACTTGGTGAACAGCAATATAAAATATAAGATTTAAAGAAACAGAGACTACCTTTGGAACAACTACTAACTCTCTCTGGAGAGGAGGGGGAGTGAGGGAAGAGTGTCAACATTCTCATTTTCAGTAAACATTTTTTTTTTTAACATGAGCTTTGTGGGGCTTCCCAAAGTTCAGCTCTGCCTGCAGTCATGACATCAATGCATGGAGGTACAAATCTCCAGTAATTCTTCCCATGCCCTTCTCATAGGCTCTGTGCAGGAACCCTCATACTATCAGGTGAATCACTTGCTCACTTCTTGTTTCTCCCGAAACTCTCAGCTTCTTTCCTTCTCGGATGAAGGAATGAGATCCTCTGCCTTTTTCAGGAATGGACAGAGGTCCCAGGAATCATGTAGGGGAGAGGATTTATTTTTATTTTTTTTAATTTTTAATTTTTTATCATTTGCTCTGTTTTTTTTAATTTTATGAATTATTTTATTTATTTTCTTGTTTACATCATTCATTTCCACAAGATTTTGAGTTACAAATTTTCTCCCCATCTTTCCCCTACCCACAACCCCAAAACAGTGATCCCACTATAAAGCCCCTCCCCCAATCTGCTCTCCCCTACGTCCTCCTCCATCGCCCCTCTAACTTTCTGGTAGGGCAGGATGGGTCTCACTACCCCAGTGCCTGTATATCTTCATTCCTAGTTGCATATAGTTAATAATAATAATTATATATATATATACATATTAACTTTAAATTCTAGATTCTTTTGGTTCCTCCCTCATCACCCACCCCCACTGGAAGGACAAGCAATTCCATACAGGCTGTACATGTGTGATTATGCAGGACATCTCCACAGTGGACATATTGTGAGAGATTGATTATATGTCCCTCCTTCCTATCCCATTTCCCCCTGCCCTTGTTCTGTTCTCTACCCTGTCCCTGAGCCTTTACAGAAGTGTGTGCTTCCAGCAGCCCTCCCCCTCCTGCCCTCCCCTCCATCATCCCGCCTCTCATCCCTGTCCCCCCTACTCTCCTGTGTGACAATATACCCAGTTTAGAGTTTATGCCGTTCCTTCCCTAAGCCAAATTCAATGAGAGTAAAGTTGACCCTTTCCCTTTTGCCTCCCTGTTCTTCCCCTCCATTGTAACTGTTATCCCTTGCCTCTTCTATATGGGATGATTAACTCCATTCTGTCTGTCCCTGTCTCCTCTCTTTCTATTCCTCTCCCACCTCAGAATTTCACCTTTTAAAGTATCATCCCTTCCTATTCAATTGATCCTGTGCCCTCTATGATGTCGTATACACACATACTCAGATATGTATTCATTAGCATATATACCCTCCTATATAGACATATGTGTAGGTATACATATATATACATTTGTATTCCCTTCACCCATCCTCATACTGAGAAAAATTTCATAAGTTACTATTATCGTTTTTCCATATTGGCATTGTAAATCAAAGTTGATAAGTTCCTTATGATTTCTTTCCCATGTTTACTTTCTCATGCTTCTTGTGTTTGAATGTCTAATTTTCTGTTCAGTGTTGGTTTTTTCAGCAAGAATGCTTGAAAGTGTTCCACCTCACTGAATGACTAAATTTTCCCCTGGAACATTATACTCAATTTTGCTGGGTAGGTGATTCTTGGTTTTAATCCTAGCTCCTTTGATCTCTGGAATATCATATTCCAGGTCCTTTGATCCCTCAATGTAGAAGCTGTCAGATCCTGGGTTATCCTAACTGTGTTTCCACAGTATTCAGATTGCTTCCTCTTGGCAGCCTGTGATATTTTCTCCTTGATCTGGGGACTCCGGAACCTGGCTATAACATTTCTAGGAGTTTTCTTTCGGGGATCTTTTTCAAGAGGTGATTGGTGAATTCTTTCAAGTTCTATATTGCCCTTTGGTTCTAAAATATCAGGGCAATTTTCCTTGAGAATTTCTTGAAGGATGCTTTCTAAGGTTTTTTTTGATCATGGCTCTCAGATAGTCCAATAATTTTAAAATTGTCTCTCCTGGATCTATTTTCCAGGTCAGTGGTTTTTTTCAAGGAGATATTTCACATTGCCTTCTATATTTTCATTTGTTTGGATCTGTTTAATAGTATCTTTATTTCTCATAAAGTCATTAGCTTCCATTTGCTCTACTCTAATTCTGAAGGAATTATTCTCTACAGAAAGCTTTTGAGATTCTTTTTCCATCTGGCAAATTCAACTTTTAAAGGCATTCTTCTCATTGACTCTTTGGCCTCGTTTGCCATTTGAGTTAATCTGTCTTTTAAGGTGTTATTCTCTTCAGTCAGGTTATTGACTCTTTCTTGCATCATTCTCATTTCTCCTCCCAATTTTCCCTCCACTTCTTTTATTTGGTTTTTAAAGTCCTTTTTAAGCTGAGCTATGGCTTGTAGGAATTCTCCATGTTTTTTGGAAGCATTTGGTGTGGGAGTTCTGTGTTGTCTTCCTCCCATTCCATGCTTTGATCCTTTTTGTCCCCAAAAAAGGATTCTAGAGTTTGGTTACTGTTCTTACTTTGCTTCCTTTTCCTACTCATGATGCCAGTAAATTATTTGTGTTTTTGGCTCTGTGGAACTCTGCTTCCAGAGGGGGAAAGTTCTGTCCCAAATTGCTGGGGTTTTCACAGCTGCTGGAGATATTAGGGGGCTGTTGCCGCCCCCACCAGTTTTGGCTTACTGAAAACACTCCACAGGACCACTACCCAAGACCACAATCCGGATCTAGGCCGCTCAATGCAAGAGCACTTGGCCTCTGAACAATTGCTTTACCCCCCTGCAGTCTTCAGGCTGGGAGCTCTGAAGCAACTGGGTGGAGGCGGCTGCTGCTTCCATTACTTCCTTGCCCTGGGGGCAGTTCAGTAGGACCTCTTTTCTCCCCCAGATTTAGCTGAATTCCACTCACCTTTCTCTTAGTCCTTATTTCTCCTGGCTTTATAAATGTGGAAACTGCCACCGCTGCCAGCGATCTACTCTCCTGAAGACTCCAGGTGCAGCTCCTTCTGACTGCCCTGGGGCCAGGCTGAGGTTTCAGGCTGGGCTGGTTTCGGCTCCCAACTTCCTGTGATGAACCCTCTGTGCTGAGCTGCCTTCAGCAAGAGATGTGTTTTCTGTATTTTTGTGAGTTTTGGAGTCCTAAAGTTTGTTTAGAGTCATATTTTATGGATATTTGAGGTGGCTATGTGGGAGCTGTGAAACCTTGATGCTTCTACGCCACCATCTTGGCTCCCAGGGAGATGATTTAGATCTATCCTTGACAGATATTGTTGCTAGTGACTCAATATGTGTGTAATGTCAGCTAATTCATATTTTTTAATATGGAAATTATATTCTTCAAAGAGTTGTTTTCAGCCTTGAACTGTCACTCCTGTAGGGAGTTACTTTGTTTGATCATTTTTCAGTCAAGTTCAACTGTTCATGACCCCATTTGGGGTCTTCTTGGTAAAGATACTGGAGTGGTTTGCCATTTCCTTCTCCAACTTGTTTGACAGATGAGGAAACTGAGGCAAATAGGGTTTAAGTGACTTGGGGTCACCCAGCTAGTAAGGGTCTGAAGCCAGATTTGAACTCAGGAAGGTGTGTCTTTCTGACTCTAGGTCTGGCACTCTATCCACTGCAACACTGATGAGTATATAAATATGTTCTCAGTGGATTGTAAATTCCTTGATGGAAGGGACTGTTTCCTATCTTTTATTTTTTATTCTTAGCACCTAGTAGGTGTTGAACAAACTTAGTAGGCACTTGATCAATGCAATTGAATTCTCTGAAGACCAATTCTATGAATACATACCATGCCACTCCCAACTACACATGCTTTCTGCTATTTTTCCATGAATTAGTTTTAATGCGATATACATATATATGTATATGTATATATACATACACACATATATAATGTGTATACATACATATCCATAGCTGTATATATATGTCATGAACATTGAATTTTCTCTGGGTAGATTTGAGAGTATCTTAAGTTCTTTCTACATGTATCTACTAGGGAAAAAATAAGGAATTATTATAATGTACAAAAGATTTAAATGAAAAAATTTAATATAGTTGATATTCTAGGAGTTCCTATCAGAATTCAAGATTGCTGATGAAATGACTTTTAAATATTTTTGATAGCTCTTGTTTTTATATCTATTAATTATCTATTATATTTATTTATATTACCTACATTTTCCAGTGTAGCTCTCCACCTACTCCTGGAGATCCATTATTTATAATAAAGAATAAAAAAGACAAAAAACCCCCAACCCTGTTCAGCAAAACTAATGCATTAACCAAGTCTGACATGATATATAGTGTTTCATACCTATAAACCTCTACCTCTTCAAAAAAGGAAAGGAAATGCATTCTCCTATTTTTCCTCTGGGGCCAACCTTGGGCATTATAATTTTACAGCATTCTATTTTGAATATTTTATTATTGTTTGTCCCATTTACATGTGTGTAGTCATTATGAGCATTAGTTTCATGGGTAAACTTATTTCACCAAAGATCAGAGGAATGATTTTTATAATACTTTTTTCTGGACTGGGTTAGGATTCTTTTGACTTCTAATTTAGGTAGGGCAAATGCAGAGCTTGAATTTTCAATGAATATTTTATAGCACAAATGATAACATGTTATCTGTCTCCTAAGGCACTTTAAATATAAATGCTTATGTGGATTTAAATTTTTTTCTTCTATTTCACAGAAGGCTACTAAATACTTTAATGAGCAGAGGTAATTAAAATCTGAATTTATCCTGTACTGTTGCTTGTTGGCACGTGCATAAAAATAGGCAACTAAATTATGAAAACATGCTATTGATGTGTGTGTGTGTGTGTGTGTGTATAGGATATTCTCTGACCTGTCCAAGGCATAACTTGCTGGAATGTTTCTATAATTATGTCAGCCTGTGTCAGATGGCTATCTTGTCACCTGGTCCAACACTGGGCCATGAATATATGGTGCCTTTATTTTTTGCCTTTTCATTTTTGCTCCATCCTAAGACCTTGTGAAATCTCCAAAGGTCCAAGAACTAGTGCTTATACCAGAACTTTCTGGCAGCTGAGACAGATCAGGTGCCAACTAGGTCTTGAAGAGTGCTCCCTGCTTGATGCAGCAAAGGAATGGATTTACTTTTAGATGTGACATCTTACTAAAACAAGAGATCCATTGGTTATGCCACATTTGGAAGTGAGCATGGTGGAGTAAATATCCCTTTGTAAGAGCTAATTGATGTTATTTGATTAAATGATATTGCAGAGTCTAATCACTGATTAGGGGGCAGCTTGGTGACCCAGTGGATAAAGTGTCAAGTCTGGAGTCAGGAAGACTCATCTTTTGAGTTCAAATCTGGCCTGAGACACTTATTAGCTATGTGACCCTATGGTGAATCACTTAACCCTGTGGGCCCCAGTTTCCTCATCTGTAAAATAAGCTGGAGAAGAAAATGGCAAATCACTCCAGTATCTTTGCCAAGAAAATCCCAAGTGGAATCATGAAGACTTGAGCACAACTGAAAAAACAAAAATAACAACATCACTGGGTCAATTAAATATATAAGGGAAATATTAACTGTAACTGGTTATTGATAATAGAGAGAACCCACTGGAATGGAAGCCTGAGCTGATAGCATTAGAAAAACACCCCGATGCCCCTCAGAGCAGAGAGATACTTTTCACTGCCCCTCCAAGTCTGAGGAAGAGATATAATTAGCCTTGTTCTGGAGGACCTGACTCATCATGTTGAGAGGAAGTTGGGATAAGGACCCCAATTGTCTTTACACTCATTACATTTATATTTAGTATCATTTAAAATCATAGCATCATAGCTTTTCAGTAGCAATTTTTTGTGGATCTTGTAATTTTCCAAAGCTTCACAAGAGTCTACTTTCTAGAATTTTGAGTGTGGAACCATATTTTGATATGTTCTTGTCAGGGGATTCTAGAGTCATAGGATCATAGGCTGGAAGAAACCCCAAAGACCAAATAATCCAATTTACTTCATCTTATAGATCAGGAAATTGAGGTCTCCAGAGGAGAGACTGAGTTACTTGATACTGAGGGTGGGAGGGAACTTCAGGGACATTGATGTTTCAGCTTATCAAATGAGCCACAGCATTGTTGTATATAGTACAGTGCAGGGGCCCAGAATTCATCCTAGAAGGGGACTGACCAATAAGACTTTCTCAGTTTTCTCTTTGCTCAATCAAAGCACTCTGTGGTCACCAACAGTAGTCAGTTTTGCTGAATTTCTTAGGGAGCCCTGTCTCGAGATGTGGTTCCCCTCAGACTTAGGTAAAAGATCTAAAAAACAAGGTCAGATGGTGTGTGTAGCTATTTACTCTTTGATTACTCTTTTGCCACGAGAGTTAGAATTTTTTTTTTTAACAAACCATGGAGCTAAACCAAAATGGACTCCTGTCACTGACAGGGCATGGTGTCAAACAAGGTACAGAGAGTGTATGTATTGGGGTGCGCTGCCACGCTGACCAGCTGCAAAAGCATTCCTCATCAGATGATGCGGCAAGAGCAGACACATTAAATGCATCTCCTCTACAGCCATCCTGCATTGATTTTTTGGTTACATTTCCAGAGGATTCAATAGTCGCTTAGTAAAGTGGGCAATAATTCTTTTCTGTTCACTACAGCTGGTGAAATGGAAGCACCTGCCATCTCTATACACATTATTATAATACAAAGGTATTTGATTGTGGTTAAATTCCTTGCTAGTCAAAGTATTCTTAAATATGGAATCAGGGACATTACAGATGTCAGGGGATTCCACAGTTCAAACAAAATTGATTATCCTCTCCACTAAAGCTATATCTCCTTCAAATTTCTCTATTTCTGTTAAGGGCAACACTATCCTTCTATTCACCCCATTCATTACCTTGGAGACATCCTTGACTTTTCTGTCTTCTAAAGCTCAAATTCCCCATCAGTCTTTTTTTTTTCCAAGTTAATTTATTTCTAATTTTCAACATTCACTTCCATAAGTTTTAAATTTTCTTTCCATCCCTTCCCTCCCACATCCTCAAGAAAGCATGCAATCTGATATAGACTCTACCTATACATTCCTGTTAAATGTATCTTCACATTAGCAATGTTGTATAGAAGAATTAGAACAAGTGGGAGGAATCATGAGAAAGAAAAAAACAAAACAAGACATAGAAGAAAATAATCTGCTTCGCTCTGCATTCAGTTCTTTCTCTGGATGTGGATGGCATGTTCTATCATGAGTCCTTTGGAATTGTTTTAGGTCTTTGCATTGCTGAGAAGGGCTAAGTCAAAGTCAGTCATTGCCCTCTGTGGCTGTTACTGTGTACAATGTTCTCCTGGTTCTGCTCACTTCACTCAGCATCAGTTCTTATAAATCTTTCTGGGTTTTTCTGAAGTCTGCCTGCTCATCATTTCTTATAGCACAAGAGTATTCCCTTACATTCATATACCACAACTTGTTCAGTCATTCCCCAGTTGATGGGTGTCTTCTCAATTTCTAGTTCTTGGCCACCACAAAAAGAGCTGCTATAAATATGTTTGTACACGTGGGTCCTTTCCCCATTTTTATGGTCTCTTTGAGATATAGCCCTAGAAGTATTCCGAATCCATCTTATCCATTCTTGCTCTGTATCTCTTGCTTCTCTCTTTCTCTCCATTCACATGGCCATGCCTAGAGTGCATTAGTTCTCTGGATTATTGTACTATACTTCCAATTGGTTTGCTTTCACTCCCCCTCGCCAATCTGTTGCTCATACAGGGCAAGAATAATCTTCCTAAGGCATAATTAAGGTATCTTAATCTTCCTGAGATATAATCTGACCATATAATTTGATGTTATTGAGTTGTTTCAGTCGTGTCAGACTTGCTGTGACCCCATTTGGGGTTTTCTTGGTAAGAGTGCTAGAACAGTTTACCATTTCCTTCTCCAGCTCATTTTACAGATGAGGAAACTGAGGCAAACTAGGTTAAGTGACTTGTTTAGGGTCACACAGCTAGTGCATGTTTGGTGCCTGATTTGAACTCAGAAATATGAGTCTTCTTGACTCCAGGCCTAGCAGTGTGCCTCCTAGCTACCCTATTATGCTCCTGCTTAAATTTTTTGATGGATCCCTGTTGCACAGGGGTGGGAAATGTGTGGCTTGAATTCAATCAAAGGACCACATTTGAGGACCTGGAGGGCCACATGTGGTCTTGAGGCCACAGGTTTCCTTCCCCTGCTCTAGGATGAAATCTAAACTCTTGAATCTAGCTTTTAAGGTCCTCCACAACGTGAATTTAACAAACCTTTCCAATCTTATTTCATACATATTTCATACACTCTACATCACAGCTAAACTGGACTACTAGCTTTTCCCTAAACTCAACATTTCATGTCCTATCTCCACATACTTATACAATCCACTCGACTTGGAATACCCTCTCTCTTCACTTTTACCTCTTAGGATACTTAGCTTCCTTCAAGGTTTGTTTCAGATGCCACCTGCTATGTGAAGCCCTCTTAAAAATGCCCTCTTTTCTCAAGTTACTGTGAATCTTCATACCTGTGTATATGTCTATATCCCCTAGTGGTCTAGTCCAGCAAGCATTCATTAAGCACCAACTGGGTGTGCTGAGCAGAATGTACTCATCAAGGGCTGAGATTAGTTTGTCTTCATCTTTCTATTCATAATATCTGAAACAATACTTTTCACTTAACTAGTGCTCAATAATTTTTGATAAATTTAGTTGAGTTATTGTTTTTTAAAAAATCTGTTTAATTTCCATAACTACATATTGGGGAGATTTATGGGTAGTTTTAGCCCAGAGTAGTTTGGATACCAATAAAGGATTCTTTCTTTCCACAAAGTCAGTGGTTGTCAAAGTGCAGGGATCCCTGAAAAACTTTAAAGGGCTCTGCACAGTCAAAACTGTTTTGATAATAATATTAAGAATTTAAAATTGCAATACAGGAAATATTGATCCATGTAACCCAAATAAACAAAAGTTCTTGTTGTTGAGAGTCCTCAGTAACTTTTAAGAGTGTAAATGGATCCTGAAACTAAAAAGTTTAAGAACTATTCAACTACTATTGCCTCTCAAAGTTGGGAAGGCTTAGATTTAAATCTGGCTTCTGAAACATATTTCTGAATGACATTGGCCAAGTCACATAATCTCTCAATGCCCCAGTCAAGTAAGCCTATAAATTAAGAATGGACCAAATAGGGGCGGCTAGGTGGTGCAGTGAATAGAGCACCAGCCCTGGAGTCAGAAGTACCTGAGTTCAAATCCGGCCTCAGACACTTAATACAAAAAACTAGCCGTGTGACCTTGGGCAAGTCACTTAGCCCCAACTGCCCTCCAAAAAAAAAAAAAGCAAAAAAAAGAATGGACCAAATACTGATCTGTTTTGGTAGAGCTCCTCCTCACCAGAAGCAACTTCCTGATGGAATCACAGGTCTAGACCTCCCAAAGAGGGGAATGGCTGTTAGGTTGAAGGTTTGTCCAACTCATCACTGTTTTTATGAATCTTCAACACAACTCTAGGGACAGCAAGGTGGTGCCATAGTGCTCAGCGCCAGGTCTAGAGTTGAAATTACACCTCAAGTCTTTTCATTGCAATATCCATACAATTTAAAAAAGCAACTTTTTTTTTTTTACTGTTACAAAGAGTAGTCAGGACCACCAACCTTAGGATATGATTTTGCCACTGTCAGAGGAAAACATCAGATATTTGTAAGCTAAGTTTTACTATAAAATGAGCCATCTTTGACCCATGAGTAAGCCACTAGAAGAATGCAAGCAGATGGTGGATGATCAATTGTCATAGAGGGTGTAGGGGGTGGTAAGAAGGGACTGCAGAAGCCATCTAATTGATCCTTCCAGCATAAGTAGAAATCTGTGCTGGGTACTAGGGATGCAAAGACAAAAAAAATAACACTTGCCCTCAAGGAGCTTAATTTTCCTGCTGTAGAATACAGCTTACTAACTATATCATTCAGTCTCTGCCTCAAGTTTATAAGATCTTAACTCAGAGGCCAAACTCCTCATTTTTGCAAATTTGCTCAGGGATATTAAGTGACTTGCTCATTGTTACATGAATAAGCAAGCTGAAATATCAGTGTAAGACCCAACTTAATTTACCCAATTATTTCATGCATGTATTTCATTTCTATTTAAAATTTTTATCATTTTATTTTTTCAAATTAAAAAAATTACTTTTAAAAAATGCCCCCCTCCACAAGCCTTAAGTACATACCATTCTTCCTGGAGTTGTTGATGTTAAACCTTACATTATGTTCTAATGACCAACCACCTATATGTAGAAACTAAGATACAGCAGCAGAGAAGGGCCATTTGGGGGGGGGGGGTAAATGGGGAGCCATTTTTTTTCATTTCAGTTAAGAAGCATTTAACATATTTTGTTTCCATATCCTATTTTATTTTAGGTTTAATAAAACAAAATGGATTTAAAATGTATATCTACAAGACTTTTTTTTAAAGTATATAACCTCAAAAAGAAACTTGAAATTAGACAAAATGAATTTAGTATCCTAGAATTGCAGAATCTTCAGATTTCTATCTAGAATAGAAGGGTTAATTAGATGGCCTCTGAAGTCCCTTCTTACCACTCTCTACATCTTCTGAGACAATTGATCATCCCACCATCTGCTTGCATTCTTCTAGTGGCTTATGCATTGGTCAATGGCTCATTTTACAGTAAAAGTTGGCTGACAGATATTTGATATTTTCCTCCATCAGTGGCGAAATCATATCCTAAGGCCAGCAGACCTGACTAATCTTTGTAACGGTAAAAAAAAAAATTATTTTTAAGTTGCCTTTTTGAATTTTAAGGATATTGCGTTAAAGATGTAATTACAACACAGAAACACAAGAGGGTACTCTAACCAACCGGCAATATTTGATCTAAATAGTCATAAAAAGGAGCATAGGGTCATGGATTTAGAACTAGAAATAACTTTAAGCGCTGAAAAATCCAACACCCTCATTTTAGAGATGAGAAAGTTGATGCACAGGTAGGTTAGATAACTTGTTTATCCATGGTCACAGAGCTAGAAAATGTCAGCGATGAGATCTGAATCGAGTTCTTCCTAAGACAAACCCTAGTACTCTATCCACTATGCCACAGTCTTTTAAAGCTTGAATGACCTTTATAGATCATTCAGATTCATAGGATCATAAATTTCAAACTAGCAGAGGTGCAAACATGGTTCAAAAGGAGAGAAGATAACCCTACCCCACCCCTTTGCAGAAGTGGAATTTGTACTCAGGAAGATGAATCTTCCTGACTCCAGGCCCACCTTATCCACTGAGACCTAACTGCCCTGTTTTACAAATATGAGCTCATTTTATCCTCAAAACAACCCTAGGAAGATGTCTTGGGGGTGGCTAGGTGGTGCAGTGAATAGAGCATTGTCCCTGGAGTCAGGAGGACCTGAGTTCAAATGTGACCTCAGACACTTGACACAAAAACTAGCCGTGTGACCTTGGGCAAGTCACTTAACCCCAATTGCCCTCCAAAAAGGGAGGGGAAAGCAAAAAAAAAAACAAACCCCAAACCCAACCCTATGAAGTGGTGCTATTATTATCTCTTTATACAGATGGGGAAACTGAGACATTTGTGATTTGTCCAGCATTTCATAACTAGTAAGTGTCTGAAGCTGGATTTGAACTCAGGTTTTCCTGATTACAGGTCATTGGATGTGATGCGTGACCATCATACAAAAATATGTATAATAATAATAAGTTGCTGCTTCTTCCTCAGTAATTTTTTTGTCCTTAGAGTAAAATATGGAGTAGAACATAGATTAGAGCCGGATGTCAAAAGATTCCTTTGCTTTAAATTTAATTCAAAAATCTATGATTGGGGCATTCCCTTAACCAATGGATTTTTCATGGCCTTTGAAGACATTCTTTATGAGATCATAGGATCACAAAGTTAGAGCTGATTAGTGGTCATTGAATCCAATCCTTGAATGTTGTAGTCCATAAAAGCTGTCACCTGGTTGTTGACTTGCTGATGATATGCTGTAGGTCAGGGCAGGTGGAGGGGAGGAGGGGTGACGACAGAAGAGGTGGAGGGAGTATGGTACAATAGAAAGAATGCTAGATTTGGAATCAGAGGACTGGGGTTCGAGTCCCAGTTTTTCCACCTATTCCCTTTGTGGCCTTGTTACAGCCTCTCTCTGGGCCTATATTGGCTCATCTGTAACACGAAGGAATTGGATTAGATGACTTCTAAGCCCCCTTTCAGTTATAAATCTATGATCTTGCAAACTTTAGTCAGCAGGTGCTTGAAAGACAGGTATACAGTCCATTACTGCCCCCAGACACCAAATCTTTCCTACATTGTACTCTCCTGGTACAGCCTTTGGAAAACCAGGGTCACCTTCAAGCAATATTGAGGTGTTGGAGTAGGGCTGTAGAGGGGTACTTTGATTTTTTAATCATCACGAAGGTTTTTTTCTGGGAGCAAGTAAAAAATCAATTAAATAAGTGATTTTTCATTTAATGAGTACTTTTAAAAAGAACTCCATTGGCATTTCATTTCTAGAGATTTTTGCTCATAGAGCAATTGATTTATTTTCTATTTCTCAAGATTTTGTCCTCAAATATCAAGAAAACTTTGCTAGCTTTCTGCTTCTGCAAAACAAAACAGCTCTACCAGTGATATGCTACTACTTGAGAAGAAAAGGAAATAAGCATTTATATAATGCCTACTACATGCTTTTATAAATATTATCTTATTTGATCTTTGTGAATTCTGTCATGTTCCACACAAATTTTAATATAATCGGTGTTATATGTTCAGACAAAACTGAAGGTTTTCTTCTTTTGAAGTGGTCAACTGAGTTCTGACTTGTTTTTATTATTAAGTACCTGGGGGGCAATGAGGTAGTGCAGTGGATAGAATGCTTGGCCTGAAGTCATGAAGATCTGAGTTCAAATCCAACCTCTAACACTTATTAGCTGTGTGACCCCAGGCAAGTCATTTAACCTCGGTTTCCCTCCATTTCTTCATCTGTAAAACGAGACTAATAATCGCACCTACTTTCCAGGGTTGCTGTGAGGATCGAATGAGATAATAATTGTGAAGTGCTTAACCAAGTACCCGGTACATAGCAAATGCTATTGAAATATAAGTTATTATTATTAACCATAAGCAAATATGAAGTGTCATGACTCACTTATTTTTGTGAATGTAGGTAATCGGTGTTCCTTAGATATTTTCCACTTATTTATAAATCCCTTAAATTCTGTTCTTATTTATGTTGATGAAAAGTATTAAGGATAGTTTGCTTTTATATATAGTATTATGTCTAACTTTGTAAAAATTTGCCTCGTAATATAGGAGTACCCTGATGATCTTAGACACTCAACAAAAGACCTGGATACACTTTGGGGATTTTTTGCTTTCCTGGATCCAGATAACCTGAAATTTCAATACCTGATACAAGGGCAATCACAGGCTCCCCTTACAACAAACAAACTCACAAGGTTTAAAAGGTGAACCATTTTATTTATGATTTAATTCTTAAAAATACACATTTTAGCTAATAGAAAGTCAACCTACATGCCAATGAATTATGCAGCCTCCTAGACTTACACTGTGAGTTTGGGTAAGACTCCAGTTGGGATTTGTGCACCCACACTGTTGCTCTTTTTCATATCTCCTCTATCTGCATTATGTTGCTTCCCACAGCTCTTGTCTCTTTGATTATCAGCAGACATTGCAAGTTCACTTCTCAATGTGTATGTTTCCACTGGCACCATCCTCTACAACCCTACTTTCTGCCCCTTAGCAGTTGCTTATACTTTTCTGCTCTCCTCAGTTTGGGTTTCTTCCAGCAGAGGGCACTCATCCCTTTTCCAGGGAAACAGCTGTCCAAGCATTCCTAGATGGGACAAGACAAATCTGAGTGTATTTTATAACTCAGCCTCCACCCCTATTGATACAATCAGTGTTACATGTTCAGACAAAACTGAAGATTTTCTTTTTTTGAAGTGGTCAGAGTTCTGATTTGTTTTTATTATTAAGTACCTAGGGGGCAGCTAGGTGGTGCAGTGGATAGAATACCTGGCCTGAAGTCATGAAGATTTGAGTTCAAATCCAATCTTTAACACTTATTAGCTGTGCGACCCCAGGCACAAGGGCAATCACAGGCTCCCCTGACAAGCAAACAAACTCACAAGGTTTAAAAGGCAAACCATTTTATTTATGATTTAATTTTTAAAAATACACATTTTAGCTACCCACCCCCTTATTCTTAAACCTTCTTTATACATATTTGCCATAGCTCCAAACCTCACATTGGTGGTTTCTTGGAGATGGGATCGTATATTGGAATCTTTCTTTCTTACATCATTCAGATGAATGTCTCTCTTTCATCCTATGCATGCTGTTTGAATGTAAGCACCTTTAGGATGAAGATTGTTTCATTTTTTGGCACCTTCTGTAGTAGGTGCTTAATAAATGCTTGTCAATTGATTGATCCATGAAGCCTTGCAGGAGTTCAATATCATCTGTTTCTCCTCTCCTCTGTTGCCTTAAAATGTGAGTTATTATTATTAAGCACAAGCAAATATGAAGTGTTATGACTCACAAAGTACCTTGAAATTCAGGGGAGCAATTTAATTTGCTTACTAAGTGTCTGGCTCTCTGTGCCTGGCATACCTTAGGGAAGCTGGGGCAGGTTACACAAATTTGTAAGAGCTGTTTTTTTAAGGAGATGAGGGGTGGCATCAGTGCCTCCCATTGTGGGTCCTTCTATGCTGGGAAAGAGGAGGAATTTCGTTCTTTTTTTTTGGAGGGCAGTTGGGGTTAAGTGACTTGCCCAAGGTCACACGGCTAGTTTTTGTGTTAAGTGTCTGAGGACAGATTTGAACTCAGGTTCTCCTGACTGCAGGGCCAGTGCTTTATTCACTGCACCACCTAGCCACCCCAGGAGGAATTTCTTGTTGCTGCCATAGATTTGAATCTCATTTAGTTTCTGTACCAATGACTCTTCAGGTCTCCAACAACTTCCAGGAGCTCATCATATATTTCTATCTACCTGCTGACTTTTTCCACCTGGATATCTTACCTTCACTTCATTTTAAAAAATACATTTTTATTGATAACTTCTGTTTCTTAAATCATCATAATTATCTCAAGTATTACTCTCCCTCCCCTTCCCACATAAAAAACAGTATTTTTCAGAGAAGAAAAAAAGATCAGCCTAAGTAATCAATACATTGAAGAAGTCCAAAAACTTGTACAGTGTGCGAAACCTATGTACCTCCCACTTCCATGAAAGAGTAGGTGGGGAGTGACTTCTCATGTCTCTTGAGTACTGCTTGTTCTTTGTAATTTTTTGCTCTTTCTTTGAATTTTTGGTGTACATTTCTTTCCACTTACATAGTTGTAGTTGCTGTGTATATCATTTTCTTGGCTCTACTTACGTCACTCTGCATCGGTTCATATAGATCTTTCCATGCTTCTCTGTATTTTTCACACGTTTGTACAGTCATTTTCTACTACATTCATGAATCACAATTTGTTTAGCCATTCCCCATTTGTGGGCACCTATTTTGTTTCCAATTCCTTGCTAGCACAAAAAAGTGCCCTACCCTCCCTTCCATCTCAGTTTGCCCATACTTGAAATCATCTTGGGGTTATAGGATCACAGTTCCAAAATTTAGAGGTCGTTTAATCCAATGTCCGCATTTTACTGAGTCCCAGAAAGATGAAGCAACTTGCTTGCCACACAGATAGGAGGCTAGATTTAAACTCACGTCTACTGATACCCTCTCTCCAATCAGTAAAGTCTGGGTCTTTTTTTTTTTTTTTTAAGATTTCTTATCTTGTTCTAGAAGGATCAGGCATTAGGGGAAGGGAGTGAGGAGTTTGGACCTGGGGACTGGAGATTCATACTAGTAGGGGAAGAGAAAATCGAGTAATTGGCTACTCGTTGACATTTAAACTCCTCACCTGGGAAAAAGGATTTTTATCATTACTGGTTCTATTCATCCAAGGTGACTGGATTTTTAAATCTTCCCCAAGGCTTCTTCATTTAACCAGTTGGAGAGGCTCCTGGGGTCATTTTATTAGAACTACAAAGGCAAAAACAAAACAATTCCTGTCCTTGGAGAGCTTATATTTTATTGAGGGCAGTAATCTGTAAAAGCATAAGTGAATAATTATGAAACATATACACAATAGATATGAAGCAATTTTATGTTGGAGGGAGAATAACTGAGAGAATCAGAAGAGGCCTCTTTGTTATTTTATCATTAAAAAAATTTTTTTTGAGGCTAACATCCTTCTTTTCTTTTGTTTTCTTTTCTTTTCTTTTTTCTAACTGACTTTAAAGGAGTTAGGGAGATTCTAAGGGGCAGAGGTGAGAGAGAGAGAGCATTCCAGAACCTGTACTGTCAAGTTCATCACCTGGGCTAGAGGATAGAGTATATAATGGGGGATATTATGCAGTCAGCCTGGAAATAAAGATTAGAGATGGATTGTAAAGGGCTAAATATTAAAGAAAGGAGTTTGCATTTTATACTGGAGGCAATAGGGAGGCACAGAAGGTTTTTGAGCAGAGGAGTAAGATGTTCAGTCTTGTGTTTTAGGAATATCACTTTGACAGTTGTGTGGTTGAAGGATTGGAGAGGAAAGAAATTGGATACAGCACACTAATTGGAACTTTTGCAACAGTCTAGGTGGTAAGAGATAGAATTAGGGTGACTGTAGGATGAATACACAAAAGGGGATAGATGTGAGGAGTTGGGAAGGTAGAATTGATAAGACTTGGCAACTGATTGGATATGATGAGTGATGGAAAGTGAAGAGTCAAGGATAATTCCTGGTTTACAAACTCGGGTGAGCAGAAGAACATAGTTTAGATTCAGAGCTAGAAAACACCTTAAAGATTATCTGATCCAACTCCTTCATTTTTCAGATGAGGAAACTGAGGCCCAGAGAGGCTAAAGGGACTTGTCCTACACAGGTAGTACATATCAGTCAGATTTTGACTCAAAACTCAGAGTTTGTTTGTTTTTCCATTGCACCACAACACCTGGAAGATTGGAAGATAATGTAGCTTGGAGGATGAGGTGTTAATTAAAGGCACAGCAGATCCACTGAGTTCTCCAAATCCACTTTATGAGATTACAGGACTGGGACCCTTTTTCAGAAAGGGGCATCTCCCAAGAAACTAGATGTGCTCTTTGCTTCCTTGCTGAGGGACATGTACTTTGTTGAAATGACACAGTAAAACATGTATTTTACTAGGGGAGGTGGGGGGGGTGTAGCAATTCCTGCTGAGTTCTGTTAGTCCCCTACAACTAGGGGATTCCGTCAAAGATGATGTTCCACGAAGAATCCAGAGGGTAGGCTAGCAAGTCAGAATGATGAACTCTCAATAAGGATTGTGGAAATGACTCTCCTTCTTCTCTTTCTGAACCTCCTTGTTAGGACATTTCCCTTTCTAGGACTGTTCTCTTTCTTTTGGACTTCTAGCAAAGTGGGGGAGGAAAGGACTTCTCTCTTATTCCCCATCCATCAGAAATGACAGCTATAAGCACATGGCTCATGCTGCGAAGAGCCCCGGCTGCTGCGCTGCCCGTAGTGCTTTCTGTCTTGTGGAGAGTTTTGGAGCTTGAAAATCTGTTTAGCGTCCCATTTTATGAGTTTTTTAGCGTGTTTGTGTGGGAGCTGCGGTGCTTTGCTGCTTCTACGCCGCCATCTTGGCCCCGCCCCCCTGAAATCAGAGTAGTAGAGAAAGAGTCCTGCCGTAACTCAGAGGTTCCCTTGGAAAAAACTAAATTGGGAATCCAAACCACTGATGGGTTGACATACAGTCATTCGAAGTTTTATTTTTTTGGACTGGATCTATAATTTCATTGGTTTAGAGAACTTCCAATGATTTGTCCAGAGTCATAGAGTTAGGATGTATCAGAGGCATAACTTGACCCCAGTTCTTCCTGACTCTGAGGCTGGCTCTATATCCATTATGTCATGCTGCCAACCACAATTTTTAAACCTTGTCTTTTAAAATATCAATTTCTTTCAGTAAAGGTGCCCTAGACTATGAAATGAGTGTGTTTCCTTCTGGGTCACATGAAGACAGGGAAGAGATAAGTATCTTAATGGAAAGCAAAGCTTGAGCTATCCCTAAACTATATTTGTAAAATTTCCTAAGGTAAACTTTAAGTGGAGGTAAAATTAGTGAGCTGAATTTATAATATTTATGAAACATTTCATGCAAACTATTCTCTTATATGAAAAAAGTGTAGACTGAGCTTTTTTCTGTTTAAGTAAACTCCTTTTTAAAAATTATATTTTATTCTTTTCCAATTATATATAAAGATAATTTTTAGGCAGTATCTATTATTTTATTTTCCCCCAATTATGTGTAAAGACAATTTTGAACATTTGCTTTAAAATTTTGAGTTCCAAATTCTCTTCTTTCCTCCCTATCCACCTCATTGAGAAGGCAAGCAATTTGATATAGTAGTCATGCAATACACATTTCCATAGTAGTCGTGTTGTAAAAGAAAACCTAGACCCAACCTCCCCCCCCAAAAAAACCCAAACCCACAAACCCAAACTCAAGGAAAATAAAGTAAAAATAGTGTGCTTCCATCTGTATTCAGAATCTATCAGTTCTTTCTCTGGGTATGGATAACATTTTTTGTCATAAGTCCTTCAGGGTTGTCTTTGATCATTGTATTGCTGAGAATAGTAATTCATAACTGATCATGTTACAATATTGCTGTTACTGTTTTCAATGCTCTCCTGGTTCTACTATTTTCACTTTGTATCAGTTCACGTAAGTCCTTCTAGATTTTTTTGAGAGCATCTTGCTCATCATTTGTAAGGACAATTTTTGACATTCATTTTGTCTAAAATTTTGAGTTCCAAATTTTCTCCCTCCTTCCCTTCATCCTCTCCCCAAGATGGTAAGCAACTTTATACAGGTTATATATTGTTAGACTTTAGAGTTTTAATTTTATCCTGGAGCCAATACAGAATCCCTGAAGATTTCTACCAGGTGCTCAGCATGGTCATACCTGTACCTTAGAAAGAGGATGAGGAGAGACTAGAAGCAGGAAGACCAATTAAGGAGCTGTAGCAATACTTCATCTTGAAAAGTTAAGATTTATAGATTGATCACCTTAGGGGATTTAAATTACCTCACACATTATTAGCTGGAGCCATGAGTGCCTGTTTCTGGACAAATGCTTTTTTTTTTTTTTTTTAACTATTTTTTATTCAAAGATGAATTCTAAAGTAGAATTTAGTCTCCTAAAATGTCATTCCCCCCCCAAAGATCTGCTTTGTTCACTGAATGTTTTTATCTTAAAGAGGTTTAGATGAAGGACTTTGGGAATTTTTCTGTGAAGTTACCTATTTCAATATTTTACATCCATGAAAAAGCGCCATTCCAGGGCAGGCTCTTTTAAACTCTCCCTTCATCAGAAGACAAAAGTAAAGATAGATTAGAATAATAGGACCACTGAATTACTTTCACTGTTCAATAGGATTAGGGTGGGGGAGGGGTGAGTCTTGCCTAATAAGATTTCAAAAAACAACAATCTCTTCTTTTGAGAAAGTGAGAACTCTTCCACATTCTCATAAACGTCAAGTTGTCATGTAAAGACAATGGAGTCTGCAAACTAGAGGCCAATGAGTTTGTCCTGGATTCCTGGCAGAATTCCGGAACACATTATCAAAGGGATTGTTAGTGAACCTCCAGAAAAGGAAGTAGTGATCACAAAGAGACAGAATGGCTTCATTAAGAACCGGTTATGTCAGACTGACCTCATTTCCTTTTTTGTTGACAGGGTTATTAGACTACTGCTGGGAAACCAGGAGAATGCTGAATTCACCTAGATTTTAGCAAAACCTTTGACAGAGTCTCTCATGCACAAGATGGAGAGTTGGGGGCTAGATGACAGCACAAGTCAGTGAATTCATTAAATGATCAGATTCAAAGAAGTCATTAACGAGTCAAAGTTAACTTGGAAAGAAGAGTCTCCCTTGAGTGCCTCAGAGATCTATGTCTAACCTTGTGTTAGTGAGCATTTTTTGCCCCATTGGTTAAAGTATAGATAACCACAAATTTGCATATAAAAAAACCTCTGAGATAGCTAATAAATGAGTAGAAAGAGTAAGGATCCCAAAAGACAGAACATTATTAAGCTGAATATAACAAGATGAAATTTAATTATATCTAACATCAGAAAATCAACTTTCTAAGTACAAGATGGGTATATAGTAAGTTTTTTCCCCCTGACAAAGATTTGGGGGTCTTAATGGATTGAAAGTCCAACATCAGTCAGAAGAATCTAAAATGGTCAAAAAGGCTGATGCAATCTTGGGCTATATTCAGAAAGGCACTGTGCCCAGAATGGAAGGAGATACCTACATTCAGAGAAAGATCCAGAAAGACCAGAGTTTAAATGGAGACTGAAGCAATACATGCTATCTTTCTTTTCTATGTTTGGTTTTGTTTCTTTTTTCCCATTGTTCACTCCATTGGTTACAATGCTTCTATACAACCAGACTATTGTACAATGTGAAAGAGCTTGCAGATCCTATACATGATTGTATGCCACCATGAGGGGTGGGAGGGAAGGAAGGGGAGAAAATCTGAAACTCAAGTGATTCTGGAACTGAAACTTATAAACCAAAAGTAAACAAACAAGTCAATTAAAAAAAAAAGAAGAATGAGATGCAACATGGCAAAAGGGATAGAGACATCTAGCTAGACCTGGGTTCAAGTCCTGCCTTTGACACATACTGGTGTGGGTTACTAGGCAAGTCACTTAACTTCTCAGTATCCTAGGTAGTTCTCTAAGGAAATTACAGATGAATTGCAAATGTTTGTGAAGTCTCTTCACTCTTGTCTGAAGGGAGAATTATGTATAAGCTCACATGGACTATTTCCCTAAGAATCCACTTCACATTCAATATAGCTCCTGTTTTAAAAAACTCACATCTTTAACTTTTTCCTGTATTCCTTGCCCCTGTATGTGAAATTTCTTCTCACATTTGCTGGTGTGAATAGGAGCCAGAGGATAAAGAAAAGGAAACTGGTTATTCAAATGAGGAAATCAGGATTTGAACCAGCCTGGTAGTGGATCTTGAACCCTGAGAGAGAAAGACAGAGCGATATAAAAACCCTGAGTTTCAGAATGATCACTACTTTTTGGACGCCGACCCTCAGGGTGAAAAATCCAAGGGCAGATATCCTGCTAACTGGGAACAACTGGGAGGGGAGAACTGAGTTCTTTAGTTCTTTTGGCTTGCTTGCAGAAAGGGGGCTGGGCTTGTGTTGAGGAAGATCAAATGTGCTGGGAGAAAATACCTTACTGGGTACATCGGTATATTTAGGTTTTTATACACCTCTGATGATTAAAGAGTTGTGTATAGTTAATTATGCCTATAAAAAGGATCTCCAATGAAATGCAGCAGGTCTGCTTAAATAGGACAGGGGTTGAATCATGATCTGGTTGGATAAAGCCATGCATAAACCAACCCTATACTACAAGAAGGAATGTGGGCCACCACTCCTATCAGGCAGAGCCAGAAAGTGTGAGTCATAAAAGCTGTCCTAGAGCCTGGGGCCCTGGAAACTGTTGGTACTCCTCAGCTCCCTCTGGTGTTGGTGATGTACATAATAGATGAGAATGAGCATTTGATTGACAATTTAAAGGCTGATTAGGTCTGAGCATTGCTCCACAACACTCTGTGATTCTTAGATAAGCAATTTATTAAACTGAAAAGACTGATTGGCATTGATATTCCCAAGAGACATTAGGTTTTATCTATATGTGATCAAGTCCATTAGTCAGTTTGAAAAATTCAGACAATATTGGAGAGGCAACATGGCACAATGGAAAGAGACAATTTATTTGGGGGTCAAAGGACCCTAGTTCTGCCACTTACTACTTATATGACCTTGGTCAAGTCAACCCCCACAGGCCTCAGTTCAGCACCTGTAAAAGATGGAGGTTGAACTGGATGACTTTTGAGGTTCCTTTGAGCTCTAAATTCCATCGTAGTAAAACTTAAAACTAATTATTATCATCAATTCCATTTTACACAAAGAAAATAAGGATCAGAGAGGTGAGTGACTTGTCCAGGGTGACACCCCTAGTAAATATTAAAACCAGGACTTGAATTCAGGTTTTCTGAGTCCAAGACTAATGCTCTTATAGCTACATCATGCTACATCTCAAAAAATGAACAAAGTAAGGAAAGAAGAAAGGAAAGAGGGAAGGAAGAAAGATTTATATTTATTTACTATATCATATGGGTATAGCCTTGGAATTTATTTTTCCTTATTTCAGTGCAGAAGATCATAATGACTTCAACAACGAAACAATTCAGTTCTGCTTTGAGATTAGGTTGGTACCACATGAAGAACACTAACTTCTAAGTTAAAGAACCATCTATAAGTCTGACCTTTGCTCTTCACTATTTGTTAGAACAAGAGTATTCAAACTCCCATTAGCATTATTAAGCATTTACTATATTCCAGGCACGGTGCTAGACCCTGGGGAAACAAATTCAGTCTGTCAGTCAAGAAGTATATATCAAGGACTTATCATGTGCCAGGCACTGTGCTCTACCAAAAAGGCAAAGACAGTCTCTGTCTTCAAGAAGCATACATTCTAACAGGGAGACCATATTCAAATAACTAGGTACATACAAGACATATACAAAGTAACTACACTGATTTTCAGAGGGACGGATGTACTGCTGCTGCCAGGAGAAACTACTGAGAGCATTCTATAGCTGAAGAGCTAAAGCCCAAGTCATGCTCTGGCTTTCAAAGAGAATGGGACTCTTAAGTGGCACAGACAGCAACTAAGAGGTAAAAGTCAATCAGTTAATAAACTAAGTGCTTACTATGTGCTAAATGCTGGAGGAACTGTGCTAAGCACTGAAATACTTAATACAGTTCATTCACTGAATATTCAGCATTACTACAAAACAAAACAAACAAAAAGTTTTCAACTGTTAAATTTGTCTAAGTCAGAAAAGGATATATTGAAGTCCTCAATAATTAATCTTGAAATCCAGTTAGTTTTTCCTTTAAGTACTTAAACACTATGTCATTTAGTTCATATACATATATATGTATATGTATATATGTCTAATACTTAATAATGTAGCTTTCCTGTTTCTATTTCTAAGAAGGAGGCTTATATTTTGATTCCTATGAGGCATAATAAATTCTACTTCTAATTTATTTAAATTTTGTATCAATCTTAATGTTTTAAGTAATTCTAGTATACAGAGAAGTATCCTCTTTTGCTTTCCAATGTGTTCTGTGATCATCTTCCATTTTATGGGTAAGCTCATCTTATTGATATTTATGATTATCACTAAGTTAAATTTTATCTCCCTTAAATGTGACTATAAAATTTCTTTCTTTAAAAATTAGCCCTTGGAATCTTTAGTTCACATTGCACAGAACTACTTGATTTTCCTCCCCCCACTTTTTTTCCCAACATAGATCTAAATCAATGGTTCTTGACTTTCTGACCCTATTTTCAGGTTAATCAGACTTCCATAGCTATAGTTCATTTTTCTTGAGGCAGTAGTTTCCCAAACTCCACCCTCCGCCAGAGATATCTTTTGTTCCCTTCCTACCATCTAGTGACTTCTAGTATTTCTTTATTGTATTAGGAAACTTTCTTTGCTTGCTCATTTCCTTAATCTCTGCTAGTCCCTTCCCACCATGGGAATTTTTTCTCTTCTCATATTTGGAGGTTTTTTTCTTTACTTGGTGCATTTCTAGCCATTTTGAGGTGAATTGAGGAGCTAGGTTTAGATAAACTCTCACCTCACCAAGAAGTATTTTTCAAGAAGCTGTCTTTTCTGGAAATGAAAAAAAAATTACTGATAAACATCAACAAATATGTATTACTTATCTTATTATTAGAAAAATACATTTTCCAAGTCCAATTATTTTCTTATTTATTACTTATTTGGCATTTATATAATGCTCTAAAGTTTCCACATGTAAGGTATATTTGTATATTGTATAAATATACGTAGCCATGACTTGCAGGTGGCATGGAGAGATAGGATCTAAGATTTGATCTATCGTTTCTACCTCCAAGGGGACTTCCTTTCCTCGCTTGTGCAAAGTAGTAGAAGGGCTGTATCTGTATCACCAGCAGTCTAGATGTGGGGAGAGGTAAGCAGCGTTCAGGATCACAGAAGCCAGGCAAGCTCTTCTTTCATCACCAAGAGGGATACTGGGCTAGAATTATGTTTTTCTGGCATTCCTCAAACATTTCTGCTGCTTTATTATAAAGGGAGGAAGGGTAGCCCTTAACTTATACTTCACAGCTTAGCCCCTTCCTCCAAGTATTAGTTACACAAAAGATCATCATGTAAAGTGAAGGGCAATTAAACCCGTTTATCCAAGCAAAATATTACACAGAAACTGGGGAAGTTATACAGATTATAAGGGACCTAAGAAACACAATAATAAAAGAACTCTTCAGCTAAGAGTGAGATAAAATACTTTAGCTCAAACTAAGAAATAAAGAGTGATTTCAACGGAAGTTTTATGTTTTGAGTATCGATGTAATAAATGCATATCTGTTGTCCTTGGACTCTGGTTGGTCATTTAAGTTTATACCTCATCGCTCTTGATAATTTCTCATGAGGTCCTCTCTTGAAGTATTTCTAGAATGGACTGAGGTCCCTTACACAGGCACATATCATTGTACTTGGTATTCTTTCAGCCAATCAGGAGTTACATCTCGCTTTGAAGATGCCTTGTGTAGCACAGAACTGTTCCTTTTTTACCGCACAGGGTGGAAATGACTATGCCATATTATCTCATTTGACATTGTTATCAAATTCTTTTAAAATTTATGCACAACTTTGATTTAAAAAATTAAGAGCCTTTTCCTGGCATACTTTGGCTAGATTAAAAGAAACATAAGATTAGATACTTTCAATTTTTTACAGGCCATAGATGTAAAATGTAACTATTACTTTCTTTCACTTACTTGTCAGATTCAGAAGCCATAAACTACCTCCCTACCCCTCCTGTCTGTGTGGAGAATATTAATGCTGTTAGTGGTTCTAAGGTATTGTGCAGGGTATGAGAAATGGAAAAAAGAAGGGTCTCTGGAGTCAGAGGACTTGGGTTCAAATTTCATCTCTGATGCTTATTACCCATGTGACCTTGAACAAGTCATTTAATTTCCCTGAGTTGGATTAGATGGACTCTCAGTTCCTTTTTATCTCTAGATCTATGATATTAAGTGCTAAGTGAGGAGACCAAGATATGGGGAGAAAATCCAGAATTTTAGCCTTCTTGCTTTTAGATATTTTAGCTATACTGAAATGGCATAAAAGAAATCATTAAGGGTCTATATAATCAGAAAAGGAGGTAGGCTGGTCCCATGGCAAAAATGAGCAAGAACAGATGGACAGAGTGTATGCCCATGAAGTTTTAACAATTCTAGAGAAAGGCTTCCAGATTGAAAGACCTGTGGAAGATTATGCAAAGATATGGACAAGAATTATAGAGGATGAGAAGACATGGACTGGATGGATTGCACCAGCGGAGGGGGTGCCCATATCAGTGAAATCATGGATCCTTCAAAGTACAGAAATATCAGAGGAAATATTCTAGTACATTCAGCCTTAAGTCAGCCAACTACACAGTTTACAGTTTATTATTCATCCAAGGAAAGACATAAATATGGAAATATCCCTCTAAAGGGAGAAAAGTAAGCACAAAAGCTGTGATGATTGGAATTTTCATGCACTTTGGGGGTATTATGTCGGTCTAGATTGCTATTCTGCTCATTAAAAATAATAGGCCACTAAAACAATATATTCTTTAAAAATTCTCAAATTTGAAAGAAAAACTCATTTTAGAATGCATGATAATTAAAATATTTTCTATATATAGGGAGTTATTCGATCTCGCTTTGTTGAACAGCTCAATGAAGTTTTCTTGTGCTTATTTTATGAAGATTGGCCTCCTTAAGCTCAGCCATTTTAGATGTATCAGCATTCAGTGCAGCAAGGAAAATTTACCGCTTTAAATCTGGCTCACTAGTAGATAGAGGCCAACATGTTAGATTTAGTACAACTGTAGAATTAATGTTTAAAACCCCCATGCTGCACAGTTGTCCCATATGCTGCATAAAAATGCTTCATAGTTTCTCACTCAAAAGCTGCTATATTAGGGTGCTGGTGGATTTTATGCCTTCAACTTGGTTAATGTTTTCATTTATATACAACACAGTTTTACACTGCATCAGTCAAACAATCTATTGCAAAATAATTTACAGCAAAATCATCATAAATTTATACAAAGTATTGATTTAGCATTAATTTTGAAACTGTGAAAGTCAATGAATCATAAATCTGCAAGTAAATTGGCGAAGCAAAAGACATAAATGACACCAAAAATTAGCCACTAGAGAGTTGCATGTGTTGCCCGCACTCTTTTAAAGATAGCTACATGAGAGAAATATATTGGAGGAAGCTCTGTAAATTGTAAAATTAGTAACATATAATATAATGCCCAGACTCTCCCGATAAAATAGTGAAGAAAACCACCCAAGAATCTGGTTCATCATCTCAATGCACTGTAAGTGAAGGGATTGCTTCATTCTTCAGCAACCCAAGGGTTTTGGAGAGTGATGGACCAAATCTGAGATATTGTGTGAGCCAGTTGTTCCCAACCTGTGGGATGTGGACCCAGGGGGTTGTTGTAAGGGGTTCCTATCTAGTCACATATTTTATTAAAGGAGGGGTACTAATAACGCAAATGTTATCATTTTGGAGTTCTCCTACTTGGAGAGGAAGCATGCAAAGTGGATAGGATGCTGGATTGGAGTCCAAAGGTCTTAGATTTAAGACCTGTCACCCAGTTACTCAGGTTTGTCAGCACTGGTGGCACCCTAGACTCCTCACTCATGTATCCAGTCTGTTGCCAACTTTAGTCATTTCTACCTTCAAAACATCTCTTTCTTCATTCATACAGTCACAAGCTAGCTTCAGGCTCTCATTACATCTTGCCTTGATTTTTATAATATCCTTTAAACTGGTCCCCCTTGATTTTACATCTACCCATCCATCCACATATACCATGTACGTACATACGTATATGTGTGTATGTATGTATATGTGTGTGTGTACATGGTAGTCATTTCTAGGGTGAGGGGCTTAAGGGAGGGAAGAAAAAAAAGGAAATTTACATGACAAGTTTATATTTAAAAGGAATAATTCGTTATATGTAGTAGGTTTGCAGTTTCATGTGCAGTCATCTTTTTTATTATATGTTATGGGAATGTTTGTTTTACTCCATGGTTAAAAATAAAATAAAATTAAGCAAGTCTCCATGTCTTAAGTCTCTCCCCACTATAATCCATCTTTTACTCAGCTGCCAAGGTGATTTTTCTAAATGCATATGTGATTACATCAACTCTTCTTGTTTCAAGGAGTTCCAGTGATTCCTTATTGCCTCTGAACAAAATAGAAAATTTTCTGTTTAGTATAAATCTGTTCATAACCTGGACTCTTCCTTTGGTTGTTCAGTTGTTTTTCAGTCGTGTCCAACTCTTTGTGACTCCATTTGGGGATTTTCTTGGCAGAGGTACTGACATAGTTTGCCATTTCCTTCTCCAGATCTTTTTATAGTTGCAGAAGCTGAGGCAAATAGGGTCAAGTGACTTGCCCAGGGCCTCACAGCTGGTAAATGTCAAAGGCCAGATTTTTTTTAAAATTTTATTTTACTGACTTGTTTGTTTACTTTTAGGTTACAAGATTCAGTTCTAGAGTCACTTGAGTTTCAGATTTTTCTCCCCTTCCTCCCCAACTCCCACTCCTGCCATGGTGGCATACAATCATGTATAGGATCTGCAAACTCTTTCATGTTGTACAATAGTCTGGTTGTATAGGTATTATAGCCAATGGAGTGAACAGTGAGAAAAGAGAAACAAAAGCCAAACATAGAAAAGAATGATAGCATGCATTACTTCAGTCTCCTTTAAAATCTGATCTTTC
>CM053593.1:139501273-139532440 GCA_028646575.1 Pseudocheirus occidentalis | reverse complement strand
ATAGTGATTTGGAGCATTTTTCCATGTGCTTAAATATATCTTTAATTTCTACCTCTGTAAATTGCCTGTTCATATCCTTTGACCACTTATCAATTGGGGAATGACTGGCATTCTTGTAAATTTTATTTAATTCCCTGTATATTTTTTTAGAAATGAGGCCTCAAAGGCCAGACTTGAACTCGGGAAGATGAGGGCACTCTATCCACTGTGCTATTGAGCTCTCTATACTCTTCTTACCTTTCCAGTATTCTTATCCTAACTACCCTCCACACACTCTATGATGCAGCCTCATTAGCCTCTTCAAACCCAACACTAATGTACTGTCTCTGTGCTTTTTTACTGGTTGTTCCCCAACCCTGGAAGTCTCTGCCCCTCACCTATGCATCTTGGTTTACTTGGCTTCAAGACTCAACTCAAATACCAATTTCTGCATCAGAAACTTTTTCTGGTCCCTCTAGCTGCTAGTGTCATTTTCCCTCAGATTTCCTTCTACCTATAATCTATATCTATATCCATCTTACTATATATGTGTTTGTGTATGTGTATAATATACACAATGTATCCACATATATACACACACATATACATTAGTATGTATCAACACACATTAGTATACAGTGGTACTGGTACTAATATACATGAGCTATACATTATGTATACATATATACCAATATATTTATATAAAGAATGTAAAAAAATACATATATGCAAACACGTATGTCTATATCTATATCCATGCCTAGTTATGTATATGCTATTTTCTCCCTTAGGAAGTAAGGTCCTAAAGGCAGGTACTGAATTTTCCTTTCTTCATATCTCAGGTGCTTAGCATAGTGCCTAGAGCATAGTAAGAGCTTAATAAACTATTGTTTACTTGAATGCTAATTGACTGTTTTTAATTTTTTAAATTTATTTATTTTTAGTTTTCAACATTCACTTTTATTAGTGAATTATTGAATTCTGAATCTGTTTCCTCATATTCCTATAAAATGTGGTTAATAATAACTTTAATGCTTCATGGGGTTGTTGTGGGACTCAAGTGAGATAATTTATGCAAAATACTTTACAAACTTAAAGCACTATGTATATGCCAGTTATTTAAAAAAATTATTATTGTGCTTGAAAAGATAGAAAACCACTGGTGTATGCTAATGCTTCAAGTTTTATATTTGCCTACTTATACATGTGAATATCTATTTTGTGTAAACCACATAATGTTATGTAGCTTTGTTGACTCTAGCTGTGACATTTGTTTAAAGGTTATGTGTGACACTTTGTGTGTATTCTGCAATACTCAGTATATCCCTTGTGTACTTTTCAGTGTAAATAATTCAAATTGTCCTGTATTTTTTTTTCAATCTCATAGAAAGGCAGAGTGATACTATATTAATTATCCAGCAAGGGAATACAATAACTAATTTGTCCATTAGGTGGCACTTTATTCAAGCCACCAGCCCAGTGCTAGTCAGTCTCTGAAGAATAGTGCAAGGATAGTTTCTCACACCAGTGCACTCCACAGCTCTGAGTGGCTGGGCAGGTAAAATCCATGCTGGCTCAGTTCTGAACTTACACTAGGGAATAATATGAAATATTTCCCCTAAATTAAGAAAAATTGGAAACCTATGATTCCACTCCTGCCCCATACCTGGAACCTTTCTTTTCTGTTGAACAACTCCCCCTTTCCCTTCCTACCACATATTCAGAGGACATAGGCAATCAGCACATGTAGCCACATACTTTATTAGGTATAGTAAAAATGAAAGAAAAATTGTTGTGTTTCTGCACAGATGCCTCTACCCAGCTATCTCCCAAACTCCTCCAAATTACTTCATTCCTCAGCTGCTGTGGGGGAATTTCCAAACTGTACTGTCCTATAGATCACAGAAAGAGAATGAGGGAGAGAAGGGAAGTATATCCAAGACCTCAGCTGAAGGACTCAGAAATATACAAAAGGGAAATATTTTCTCTTCCATTTTGCCAAACAATGGGACTTTTGGTCATTGTTAGTTCCTGCCACTGCTGGCCCACCTCCATAGCACTACAGTTCCATGGTCTGCATTTCCAAGTACAGTGGATTAGCAGATACTTAATCTATGTGCTTGAAAATTCCTTCAGTTCTCACCACTGACAGACAGTCTTGGGCCACCTATGGTAGTAACAATTAATGGCCTCCAGGCTTAGAAGTTAACGTGATTGTGTGGGCTCTCCATTCCAAGAGTCTTGGTCTCCTAAGGACAAAGCAAAGTGGTACTACTAGCCTTATATGCCTTTTATATAATTTTTATCCCTCTTCTGGTCTCTCAATGCTAGGATCCTGAGGAGATAAAAATGGTGATCATCTGAAGTCAAATTCCTGGTGGAGAGTGAGGAGAGAATTATAAACTGTATTACCACTCTCTTTCTTTCTGAGTCATTCATCATTATTGTCATCATCACCCCAGGGTCAAGGGAAAATAATAATTGAAAAGGAAAAAAAAGTGCATGGTACGGACACATAGGTTAAGGAAGAATGTGAGCAAAGATTATATTCTCCATTCATTATAGCCTTTTTTTTGGAGAGGCTGTGGGGTAAAGTTAAAAGACTTCATGTCAGCAGATCTGGGTTCAAATCCCAGTTCTGACTCATACAAGCTGTGTGACCTCGTGCAAGTCACTTCACCTCACAGACTCAGTTTCTTCATTGTAAAATGGGAATATTATTAATATTTACAATTTAAGAGGGTTGTTGTAAGGAGAAGGTTTTGGAAACCATAAAATATAATAGAAATGTGAGTTATTATTTGTCTGAGTAGTTTGATTCAGTTGAATAAAGAATAGTAATAATTATAATGAAGCCCTGGTTATTTGTTTAATCCTCATAAGGACTGGGGGGAAAAAATCTTTTGTTACAACTGTGGAGCACAACCCACATAGCTAATCCGATCCAATTCAACAAGTGTTTATTAAACACCTACTACTGCCCGACCTGAGGCAACCAAGACAGTATTTGGACTAGTAGGAAAAAAAAAACCAACCAAAAATTGCCATCTCTACTACTGGAACAACAAATAAAATAGCATAATTTTGACATTTTTGGTTGATGATTGCCTCTGCATGGGCTATCCCCCACATCTGGAATGTTCTCTCACCTCACCTATGGCTCTTTGGAATCTCTGGCTTCACTCAGAACTTAGGCTGAAATGCCGTCTCCTACCCAAGGCCTGGAGTAGGCCTGGCCTGACTCAGGCTGACCTAGCGCTTTGCGTTCCAAATTGCAATGACATGAAATATTTGTAGACCATCTAACAGTGAACGAAAGGAAGCTTACTTAGCCAAAGCAGGGAAAGGGTACTCTGCAAGAACACAGCATGGATTCAGTTAGGTGTAGTTTCCCTGACTGCATTAGCAATGATGGTCTACTGGTCAGTAGCCTGAGGGAGGAGCTATCCTTTCCTCCTTCTAGGCTGGCTTTGACCTCTAAGAAGTCAAATGAGTGGTCTGAGCCCAAGTTAAGTCCTTTGAGGAAGTAAGTCTAAACAAGTTTCAAGACCTTTTAAGAAAAAACAAATATGATGTATATGAAGGGGTGTGTTGGAGCCTGGTCTCAACAAGTGTTAAAATTTCAGTGTGAGCACTGACAATTAAGAAATCAGCAAAGCAAAAAAATCAGGGTTTGATTTATTGTTTTGTTGGCTATTTATATTTAAGAAAGTAATAGAGAAAATATCAGTTATGTAGATTGAACTTAAAAGTATGTTTTTTTCCTCCTAAAGAGCCAATATTAAACATTTATCAATACACTCCTGACTGTAAGGTAGTATTGCTCCTACTATATCCCATCTCCTAGTTCTTAGTACTCTTCATCCAATACCCAAAATTACTTTGTAGAGATTTTATAATCTAATTATTTGCTTACAAATTGTTCCGTTTTGGTCAAATGCTAGCTTCACGAGGGCAGGAACTGCTCTATTTTAATCAAATTGGATTCTGTAGGTGGTGTTAGCATATTAAAAATGTGTTTGAACCTTGACAAGTGAGAAATTGTATTTAATGATTGCATTTTATTGTATTTCACCTGTGCATATATCTATTTTTTTCTTCCCCCAGTTCATCTGTCCATCTGTTTTTGATGTGCTCCAATGAGACATACCAGGACATCATTTGTTCATAATCAAAGGTGCAAAAGGCTCTTAAAGTCCCGTGAAATCTGCCAATAACCACAGGAGGTGTCAAAGAAAAAGGCCTTTGTCCTCCTCCCTTTCACATCTCGGTTGTTTCAGGAAGCAGGCTTGAAACTATTAAATCCACCACCTTGGACGCTTACTGCCTTAGGTCATTACCCAAGACAGCAAGTGAATCCATCTCCAACCTTGTTGCTGGCAGCTGAGAGGACAGAAGCAATAAAGATGGACATATTTGCACAGCATTTTGCAGTCATCAAAACTCTTTATCTTGTTTGATTCTCACAACAGCCCTGAGAAGGTATTCTTATCACTGTTTTATAGATGAAGAAACAAAAACACAGAATAAGTGACTTGCCCAAGGTCACAAAGCTAGTCACTTGTGGACTCAGGACTCATGCCCGTATCTCCCAACTCTAAGACTGGTGCCTTCTTTACTGTGCTAGGTGATGGAAGCGTATGCTGGCTGACTCCTCTCCTTCAGTTGCTGCCAAAGGGACTGACTGGGAAATGGAGACAGAATTAACACAGTGCTCATTGCAGATTCTCCAGAGTTGGCAATGGAGAGTAGCTAAGAGGTCAGGTAGGAAATAGACTATCTCGAGTCAAGTGAAAGAGAAATAGAAAGGATTCAGAGGAGGCTGAAGGAAATAAACACAGCCAGAGAAAGTGAAATATGACCCAGAAACAAATATTTTGATACTTCCATGGATCTGTGATCTCTTTGATATGAAGACTCCTTTCTTCCACTAATTTAAATCAGAACCCATCCAGGCCCTCTCATTCTGTATGACTCATTTCTCTCTCTCTCCCCGTCTCTCTTTCTCTCTCTCTCTCCCTCTCTCTCTTTCCTCTCTTTCCCTCTCTCTTTACTTGTTCATCTGTTTATTTTATCTATTATCTATTTATTGATTTACTAATCCATTCATTCATTTATCCATCTGTCTCTATCATGTATCTATCCATTTACCTATTTACTTACTTTATCCACCCATCCAGCTATTTATTAATTTATGTCTATCTATCTATCTATCTATCTATCTATCTATCTATCTATCTATCTATCTATAGCATATATTTATATATCTAAAGAAATATTCATTTATATATAATAAAAATAATAAATCTATATATTTATATATCTATTTATTTATTTATTGCCAAATCTGTGATTTCATTTGAATAGGGAATTTCTAGAATAGAAATGTCCTCTACCAATGCAGATTGGCAGGCACCTGTTGGATAGTTTATAGCCTCAGGAAGTTGCCTGAGGCCCTACCAGGTTGTATGAACTGCCCAGGATCACACAGCCAATATGTGTCAGAAGGTCTTAAATCCCTGTCTGCCTAAATCCTCACTATTGCCACAGCTGCCTCTTGTGTCTATATCCCCTCTAAAGACCTACCATTACTTCTCTACCATTTGTGCTCAACTGGTATATAGGTACCAGTGGAGCATGGTGCTGTCCATTAGTTTTTACTTTCTCTCACCATATGAGCAGCCCACAGTCTTTTCTGGTCATTTATTTCTTTCTGATGGCATTCTTTATACTGTCTCTCTTTTGTAATTCTTTGTCAAAGCTTACTCATTCCCAGCATGCATCTTTCTATTGTCCATACCTACCTAGCATGAGGATGTACTCTCAATCTAGAAGACACAGCAAGTGAAACTAGCAATTCTCATGGAAGATGGTGAAATCAACCAGAAATGCTAATGCACGCATGCGTGTACACACACACACACACACACACACACACACAAGCTACTAGCTTGTGGGTCCTTGATGTCTGGGGATGGAAAAAGTCATACACAATGAGTACAAGGTATTGAATTTATTTTTGCTGCATCCTTCCTTCCAGGTTATGAATGGAGTAATCTTCACATTTTGTGGTCTTTCAGTGGTATCTCACAAATGCATTATAATTTGTCTAAATTTTGAAAATTTGTCATCCATTTACCAAAAAGCATTTTGATTTTCCAAAGTGTTAAAACTAGAAAAGACCTTAGATAATTTCTTTCAGTTCCTTCATTTCCAATAGGAGAAAAACATAGACTGAGAGAGAGAACGCTCCTAAGGTTACTCGTAGCAAAGTCTGGACTCAAACCTCAGGTCTCTATGGCTCTTGTCTGCTTAGTTGAAAATCAAATATAAAATTTTAAAATCAACAATTTTTTATGTAATTGGTTCATTTATACATCTAATTAAAAATCTGTGAATACAGCAATTCCTCTGTCCTTTCTCTTCTTTAATCTTTGCCATTTTAGTTGTTAGAGCAATGGGTCATCCAGAGGATGCTCATTAACCTAAAACAGTCTTGCAAATAACTTGTCACTCACATGACTTGAAGCATGTAATAATCCAAGTCAGGTGTGTAGCATCTTACTTCTTTACTGACTCAGTGTCTTCCAGGGTAAAGGCCAACTGGAAAAAAAGATTTGTAGGTCAATGAATGTCTCAGTCATGCATACAAAGTCATTCTAAAATATATTAGAATTGCAACATGCTGGTACAATTTACAATAGTAAATCTGCCAGTGAGTGTCGAGAACAGGGTTTGTTCCAAGAAATATGGATTTCCTCATTAACTTTTCATTTCCTGATTTTTATAAAAAAAAAAAAACAACAAGCAGAAAAATGATAAAACCGACAGAAACAATAGAAAGCTAGTTCAATATTAAGACCAGACATATATTCTGTAACTATTTAGATTTGTTTGCATCATCTTTGACAGGAAGCTTGGATGCTTTTGAAGATGTTTATCAGACTTTTGCATCAAGAGAAACATTCTGTAAGTTCCTAGAGTCATAGTTTGGGTCATGAGATTTTCACTCTACCTACAAGTAGCTACATGATTTTTGTTTTATTTTTTAAAAAAAGTTTCATTGATGTCGTTTGTTTTGACATCATAATCATTTCAAAATATGCTCCTCCCTCCCTTCCAGGGGGAGTTTTCTTTTATAACAAATAAAAAACAAAATAGTTAAGCAGAACCGATCAATACATCATTCTTGTCCTGATGGCACAGACAACATTCTATCTTATGAGCCTCCAGTTCTCCAAAGAAAGAGAATGGTACATTTGCTCATAGCCTCTCTGGGCCAAGTACGGTCATTATAACCACATAGTATTCTGTTTTGTTCTATTGTTCTTTTCATTTATAGTACATTGTTACAGATATCGTGAATATTGTTTTGCTGGTTTTGTTTACTTCACTCTCCATCAGTTCATTTAGGTGTTCCAATATTTCTCTGAATTTATCATATTTATCATTTTTATGACACAGTAATATTCTATTACATTCATATACTACAATTTGTTTAGCTTCTTCCCCAAAAGATGAGCGTCCACTTAATTTTTCATTCTTTGCTACTTCAGAAAATACTTATGTGAATATCTTGGTATGAATGGGATCTTTCCTTATATCCTGCACTCCTGCAGGGGTATTTGTCTAGCAGTGGCATCTCTAGATCAAAGAGTATGGACATTTTTGTTACCTTTTAAGCACAATTGCAAATTATTCTTCAGAATGGTTAGATCAGTTCACAGCTTTACCAAGAGTGTATTTTTCTTCCAATATGCCTTTTAACACTGGTTATTTTTCTTATGTAATCCAGTTTTGCCTGTGTAAGGTAAAGTGTCAGGGTTGTTTTAATTTTCTCTTATTATTAGTGATTTAGAACATTTTATATAGTTGTTAATAGTTTGCCTTTCTGCTTTTGATGATTGTTCATATGATTTGACTGCTTATTAATTGAGTAGTAATTCTTGACTTTATAAATTTATATTTAATGTCCTAAACATCTTGGAAATCAGACTTTTTATTAGGGGTGTTGGATGCAAAAGTTTTTTTTTCTGATCACTAGTTTTTGCTTTTCATTCTAGAAGGATTAATTTTGTTCATATAGGTCATATATCACCATCTGGGCTACCTGGGATAATCTCCCACACCTACTCTACATATTTAAGTCTTAGCCATCTTTAAAGTTCAGCTCAAATTCCATCTTTTCCAAGAAGTTTTAACTACTCTGGCCCTTATTAGTTTTTCCTTTCTCTGAACTCCTAGAGTATTTATAGATAAAAATTAACAGTTAATTAAATGCTTCCTTGTATTCTTTACTATGGTTAATGGTCTCATTTATCTAGACTGTAAGTTCTTTGGGGACAGGAATTAACATAGGATACTTTTCTGTATCACCCATAGTGGGAATACTTTTGTGTATGTCTTTTTATCCCTAGTATGTATCAGAGTGTCTAAAACATAATAGGTATTTAATAGATACTTGTTAATTGTCCATTTTATCTTTTGTGATCTCCTTGATCTCCTCTATTCCTTGTTTGATCAAGACTCTGTGTAGCCTGTATCTCTTGTTTGCATTCTCTGTGTTTATTGCTGTTTCATTACATTATGGTTTCTGGTAGATGCATTGAAAATTTCCATCTTTTAACACATGGTCCATTTTTGTAAAGAACCATGTATATATTGTGATATATGTGTATATATTCTTTAAAAAAAGACTATGATTTTTTAAAATAAAACTTCAACAGTCTGCTAGTTGTATTTTTTTAATTTATCCAATTCTGAAAAAGAAACATTAAAGTTTCCTGTAATTACATTACTACCTATGTCTTTTTGCAATCCAATTAACTTTTTAAAAATTAATTTAGGTGCCACATCATTTTGGTATATATATATATAGTTTAAATAATGATATTGTTTCATTGATTGTAGTAGCTTTAGACATAATGTAATTACTCTTTCTGACAATGTGAATTTTTTTCTGATATCATGATTGTCCTAAATTTTTACAAATTGGATACACATAGTAAATATTATTCCAGCCTGCCATTTTCATCCTAAGTGTGTATTTTTTAGATGTGTTTTTAGTATGCAACAGACCACTAGATTTTTTTTTCTTATCCATTCTGACATTTTCTTTAATTTTTTTTTAAATTGAAAAAACCCATCCAAATTTAAGGTCACAACTATTGAGTTTGTATTTTTCCCTATTTCTTTCATATTAATCTTTTTATTCTTCTTTTAAGTCAGCACTTTGTTCCCATTATTGGTTCTGTTTATACTTACTGGATCCTACTTTATTCTCATAGACTCTCCCCACTTCTGCTGCTTACCTGCCTTATTCCAAGTTTCCTACATTTATTTAAAGTGTTTGCTTCTAACTACCTTCTTCCTGAAATCTTCCCTCCCTTCTATCATCCTCTCTTCTTCCCTTCCCCCTACTTTCCTGTAGGGTAAGATACCCAATTGAGTGTGTATGTTATTCCCTCCATAAGCCAAATCCAATGAAATTAAGATTGACCCATTCCCTTTCATCTTCCTGCTCTTTCTCTCCATTGTAACAGTTTTCTCTTGCCTCTTTTATATGAGATAATTTACCCTATTCTATCTCTCCCTTTCTTCTTCTCCCAATATATTCCTTTCTTACCTCTTAATTTTATTTTTTAGATATCATCCCTTCATATTCAACTCATCCTGTGCCCTTTGTCTATATATACATGTACACACACATGCACACATTCACACATATACATATATATACACACACACACCCTCCTACACATACATATATATATATAATACATATATATGTGTGTATGTGTATATGTGTATATTATATATATATATTCCCTTCAACTGTCCTCATACTGAGCAAAAGTCTCATGAGTTACAATGATCATTTTTCTATGTAGGAATGTAGATAGTTCAACTTTAATAAATTCCTTATGATTTCTTTTTCCTGTTTACCTTCTCATACTTCTCTTGCTTCTTATATTTGAAAGTCAAATTTTCTATTAAGCTCTGTTTTTTTCATCAAGAATGTTTGAAAGTCCTCTATTTCATTGAATAACCATATTTTCCCCTGAAGCATTATACTCAGTTTTTCTGGATAGGTGATTCTTGGTTTTAATTCTAGCCCCTTTGACCTCTGGAATATAATATTTGAAGCCCTTCGATCCCTTAATGTAAAAGCGGCTAGATCTTCCGTTATCTTGATTATGTTTCCACAATACTCAAATTGTTTCTTCCTGACTGCTTTTAATATTATCTCCTTGACCTAGGAACTTTGGAATTTAGCTATAATTTTCCTAGGAGTTTTCTTTTGGGGATCTTTTTCAAGAAATGATAGGTGAATTCTTTTAATTTCTATTTTACTGTCTGGTTCTAGAATATCAGGGCAATTTTCCTTGAGAATTTCTTGAAGCATGATTTTGAGGCTCCTTTTTTGATTGTGGCTTTCAGGTAGTCCAATAATTTTTAAATTATCTCTCCTGTATCTATTTTCCAGGTCAGTGGTTTTTCCAATGAGATATTTCACATTGCCTTCTATTTTTTCATTTGTTTGGTTCTGTTTTATAATGTCTTGATTTCTCAAAAAGTCATTAGCTTCCATTTGCTCCAACCTAATTTTGATGGAATTATTTTCTCTTCAGTGAGTTTTTGAAATTTCTTTTCCATCTAGCCGATTTGGTTTTTTAAGGCATTCTCCTTATTGGCTTTTTGGACCTCTTTTGCCATTTGAATTAATCTATTTTTTAAGGTGCTATTTTCTTCAGTCAGGCTATTGACTCACTTTTCATGATTTTCTTGCACCATTCTCATTTCTCTTCCCAATTTTTCCTCTACTTCTCATACTTGATTTTCAAAATTCTTCTTGAGCTCCTCCATGGTCTGTAATTAAATAATATTTTTCTTGGAAGCTTTTGATGCAGGACTTTTGACTTTGTTGTCTTCTTCTGGTTCTATGTTTTGATACTCTCTGTGCCCAAAAAAGGATTCTACAGTTTGATTGTGCTTCCTCTGTTTTCTCATATTGCTAGGCAATTACTAAACTTTTGAGCTCTTTGCCATGGTAGAACTCTGCTTGCAGAGTGAAGAGAACTGTAACCAAATTTCCAGGGGTTTTGCAGTTGTCAGAGCTATGAGGAGGGCACCCTCTCTACAGCCACCGCAAGCTCCAGCACACTGGTGTTCTTCACCCCAGGACCACAGCCCAAGACAGTGACTCAGATCCAAGCAGGTCAAAGCAAGAGTGGTTACCCTCTGAATGGTTGCTTGGTCCCGCTATGATCTGCAGGCTAGGAGCTCTGGAGGCAGTCACATAGCACTGCCGTGCTGCCACACCTCCAATACCTCTCATCCCAGGGGTGGGAGCTGAACCCACCTCTTCTCTACTTAGTTCCAACAGAGTTCCCTAGTGATTTTTTACTTTGTATTTGGCATCTATGTGTTGAGAAGTCTGGAAACCACCACAGTTGCTGGTGATTCACTCTTCTGAAGTCTGCTCCAGCGGGTCTGTGCTGCTGGTTGGGGCTGCCCTGGGTCCGGGGCCATGTGGCTCATGTGGGACTGTGCTGAGCTCCAGCTTAGTGCAGTAGCCCCTTCCTGTCGGCCTGCCAGGCTGCCTTCAGCGGGAGATTTCTTTCTCTCTGTCACTTTGTGAGTTCTGTAGCTCTAAAATTTGTTTAGAGTCATATTTTACAGGTATTGGAGGTGGTTGGAATGGGGGCTTGGACAAATTCCTGCTTTTCCTCCACCATCTTGGCTCTTCCCCCCAACCCTTCCTTTTCCCCTACCCAGACTAGTAGGTGGCTCAAAATCCTTTCTCCCTACCCTCATCCAAGTTCTTAACTTAAGTAATAGGGTGTTTTTTGTGTGTGTGTGTGGCATCTTTTCCTATGATATTTTCATTTCCTTTGTCTTCTTCTTTATCTGCATTTCCTTCTACTCTATTTTGAATTCTATTCTGCTGTTCATGGGCTATATTCTTATATATTTCTTCTTTATTCTTTCTATATCCCTTATGGCAGAACATTGTGAATGGAGAAGGTGAAAACTTCTCAGCCCATAAAGTTTCTTGTGGGAGCAGGCTGGAGTTTCGGTTTCCCCCCTTCGCCCTTCTTTACTGCTGCTACATCAGCATTAGGACCCTCCAGGAGTCTTTCGACCCCCAACCTTGTTTATGACACCCTTATCAGCATTAGGCTCTTTAGGAGTTTTCGACCTCTACCTTTGCTTGTGACCTTTTCCCCTCCCTTGCTTTAGCCAAATTTAGCCAAATAAGGACATGAACATTTGAATTTTTCAGATTGTTCAAGACCCTTTCCCTCTTTCCTTTGCTGTCAATCAGCATTAAGCTCTTAGGAATCTCCTAGAGCCTTTCCCCCTTCTTCACTTTGGTGTTTGCCAAATAGGGATAGGTACTTTTGGATTGGCTGTCCCCTATTTCCTTGTTCCTTATTGTTGGAGATTTTGCACTCAGATTGTAAACCTGCCTCCCAGCCAATGAGAGGAGAGACAGCAGTAGGAGGGGGCTTTACTGAGTTAGGGTACAAATTCTTGTCCTGTCTTCTGTAACATGCCTCCTCTCCCTGATCCATCATGGAAAGGACCACCCTTCTTCCTGTGGGGGAAGAGAATAAAATTTCCTGTTTCTATCCTGAGAAACCTTCATGGTCTTGATTAAATTTTGAATGGGGTTTTCCACCCCACACAATTGGATTATCATATTTTATTTTTTTTTCTGTTCCATTTCTGTTTGTGAATTTGTATATATTTCCTCTTTGTTCTTTCCCTTCCTTATTTATTTTATGTTTTTGTTTTGTTCTTAATGGAACCCTTTTCTGTTGTATCTCATTCCTAGGGATATGAATTCATTAAATAAGCAGTAAAACATTCTGGAAATAATTTTTTATCCTGAGTCATAAACCCACTCTTACCCCCTACAGCCAGCATATACTAACTCTGGATCTATGTACTCCACGTGGAGTATTGACTGTCCCTGGATACCCATGCACAATTTTGATTGTACAGTTCTAGGGAGAAGGTTGTCTCCTATTATGCCCTTTCCCCCACCCCCATTAAACCCATTGTAAGGCTTTTGTCTCTCATCCCATAAGAGATATAGATTACCACCACCCCACCCCGGGGCCCAGCTGTAGGAATGGTTTTTAATAGCACCCTCTTATTTCCCCTTCTAGGTTAAGGCATGGCCTTTATTCTGTCTCCATCCCAGTTATGTGTTATGACATTAAAAAAAATTATTACTTGTTTTTCCTACCAGCACCCATGGAAGAGCTGGGGGTAGGAGGATGAATGGGCACTTTAAGTATGAACCTCACTGTGGGTTTATCTGCTTAGAAGCTAGACTTATGCTCAAGAATTTCTCTCTTAGATTTATTCTTGTTTTCCTAACAGCTTGTCTTACATTTCACCTCACTTGTTAGCCCTTCCCTCGTCCACTGTTGAGTTGCACCCATTTCTTTTTGCACAGATCCTTGTAACTGAACAGCTTCAGCCTTTTTGAGTTGGGGAGTGTCCTTGCCCAGACTCAACACCAGTGGCAGAAAACTGATCTCAGGCTGGGATGTGCAGGCACTACCTTGTACTAGCTGGAGAGCCAATTATTAAATTTTTTATGGTGAGCATTTACACCTCAGAAATTGGCAAAGGCCACAAATCAGGGCTTGATTTATTGTTTTGTTGATTAAGTCTAGACTTAAGAAAACAGCAGTCAAAATGTTAGTAATGCAGATTAAATTTAAAAGTCTATTATGCACATATTTCCTCCACCCCCATTTCCCAGAGAGCCAGTTGTTAAGCATTTACTGCTGTACTCTATTTCTACTCTCCTTTCTTGGGGCAAGAAAGCCCCTTCCCTCCAGCCTTCTCTGTGGTGCTTCATCTTCTACCCCTTTCTCCAATAGTTGTACTCCCTTTTTTTTACGAGACTGGGTAGAATCAAGGTTTTTTGCCTCTTCTGTTGGGGTGGAAGGTTTCAGACTGAGTCAGCAGGACTCTGAAATTTGAACCTGTGAGCATGCCTGTGCTGATTACACCGAAGGGGGAGCTGGAGGGGAGGAGGATGAATAGACACTTTCAATTGAAAGTACTTCAATTCTCCAACGTAATTCCAAAACCTGGTGCAACGTTTCTGTCTTCCTTCTGTCTTATCTTGATGATAAAGCTTTTAAATAGTATTTTATTTTTTCTAATTACATATAAAAAGCAATTTGATATCGGTTATATATGCATAGTCATGTAAAACATTTCCATATTAGTCATGTTGTAAAAGAAGAAAGAGACCAAAAGAAAATAAAACATGACAAAAATAAAGAATGTGAAAACAGCATACAGAGTCCATCAGGTCTTTGTATGGATGTGGATCGCATTTTTCCTCATGAGTCCTTCAGAATTGTCTTGAATCATTGTGTTGCTGGGAATAAACATGGTTTTAATTACTATAGATTTGACACAATTCCCTCGTTGTTGTTTGTTAGTTTGACAAATTATCTAGAAAGTAACTATTCTGCCATTTGCTGATCATGTGACCACCTTCAACGACATAATCTTTCACGTAGACTCCAGTATATATCTGATAATGGAAATAAGAAAACTTTTCATACTCTTTAGTATCTTTTAATAGATTCATAACTTGTCAGAAGCAACATAGCATAGAAACCTTTCACACCCAGAGAAGAATCAGAAAGATCAGGGTTCAATTCCTGCTTTGGAAACATACTGGCTGTGTGACTCTGGGCAAGTCATTTAATCTCCTAACACCTCAGTGCTCTAAATTTTTAAATGACAACTCAGGTATCTATCAGTAAAGGAATTCCCCCTTTCCCCAGGAGTTCCCCATAGCAAAGAAATCACAGGTCCAGATGAAAGGAAGGGAGAGAGAGAGAGAGAGAGAGAGAGAGAGAGAGAGAGAGAGAGAGAGAGAGAGAGAGAGAGAGAGAGGGAGGGAGGGAGAAAGAAAGAAAAAGAAAGAAAGAAAGGAAGGAAGGAAGGAAGAAAGAAAGAAAGAAAGAAAGAAAGAAAGAAAGAAAGAAAGAAAGAAAGAAAGAAAGAAAGAAAGAAAGAAAGAAAGAAAGAAAGAAAGAAAGAAAGAAAAAGAAAGAAAGAAAGAAAGAAAGAAAGAGCTTAAGTATTAATCTTTTACTCTGGCTGCCTTGCCTCTAGGAAAAACTATACTGAAGTCATCCTATACAGTGAATGATGTGTCCTATTTTAAAATACACTAAGTAAGAGTTTATAGATTGGATTGGTGGGAAGGAGAGATCAGTTAATAAGTTATTACAATTATCTAAGCAAGAGGTGATGAAGAATTGAACTATTGTGGTGTCAGTGACAGAAAAACAAACAGAATTGAAATACAGTGTAGACAGTGAAGATGAAGAGAAAGGGGGAAACTAGAGAAAGGGAGGTCTCCCAAATTTCTAGTAACCCATTCTTTTGCCAATATTTAATTGCTATTGATATCTGCTTTGGTATTTGGGAAATTAATCCAAGCAGAAATTTAGTGAGAAGATAACTTCCTCCTCCTTCATAAAAAGCTTTAGATTCTGGAACAATGCTAAGTTTTACAGTCTGATAAGCTTGCTACTGCACTATTGTCCCTAAACCCTGAATATCTAATTAGATGGGCATAACAACAGCAACTTGTATTTATGTAATTCTTGACGTCCTGAAAAGTGCTTTCTTCACAACAACACTATAAGGTAGGCACTGCAAATATTATCATACCCATTTCACATGCACATTTCTGCCAGAACATGACCTGTGTGATGGTAACCATGGAGATGCAGATGCTTTCTCAGGATTCCATTGGCCACTGAGTTCATGAACTAGGTGATGTCTAGAATAGTTGGAAAAGGATTTGGGGATGAAAAAGGGAAAAGGACTAAGGTCAAGAGAATGAGAATCAGGAGCATGCCTCCACTTTCGATAAGATGTGGATATTATAGAGCTAAGTTTCTTTGCCCCTTGCCTCTACTGTGATAGTTCCTGTTAAGAAGTATGCAGGCAGCTCATACTGACAGCAGGCAGGGCTGTTGCCACCCAGGCAGGCTGTAATAGAGGGGACTATGGTTAATGAGGTTCTTCCCCCATCCATTTTGGAGAAACTCCTTTGAAATTCCATTGCTCCCCTCCCTGCAAGAGGGAAAGACAAAACTTGAACTGGATAACCTACCCCTGTTTCTGTGGTCAGAAGCTTTTTGCAATGGCCACAGTTATTTATTTCTAATGAACCTTACTGGCCATCTCTTCCTGCTTCCCCTTCCTCTGTGCTTTTGATCTGTCCTTTCTCTCTATTTTCTATTTCATGACATGTTTACATCTGTTTGTGTGTATTATTATTTGGGCCATTGAAGTGGGGAGCAAATACAGTCTGGATAATATGGTAGAAATATTCAACATCTGCCACAGGTGGTAATAAACAGGGGAGGATTAGGAACCCATCAAGAATCATAAACTTCCTCCCTGAGTATGTACTAAGTTATTTGAGAGTGATAGGAGTATCTTTTTTTTTTTAATGCCTATCAGTTGTCTCCTGCATTCCTCAGTCGGTATAAATTTTCCCTTGAATAAGATTGTTAGTGAGTCAAGAGCTTGGGATGAAAGTGGACAAAGAGAGAAATTGGTCCCAGGAAAATCCCTGGATTCCTCTCTGTTCCTTCCCCTTGATTCATTGGATCACATGAGGTTATCTTAACATACCATACCCTGGTATGTATGAGCACCAGACTTCTTCCATCACATGGGTATTGCATAGAAAGAGCTGATCCCCTGAGCTGAGCACCCTGTCTATGCTACGCCTATGTTATACACAGATAAAGAAACAGGCTGAGAAATGTTTAGTGACTTTCCCAAGATCACAAAGCTAGTAAATCTCAGAGGAGGGATTTAAATCTGAGTTTCTTGCCTCTAAGTTCAGTGCTATTTCCACTAGCCCACAGCTATCCATCATAGGTCTTGTCAGCATTTCTCCCTTTCAGCCTCCAGGACCCACAGAAATGTTTTGGTAATACTGAGACCGATTCATTGAACGCCAGGAGAACTCTCTATCAGCACATTATTCTTGCAGAATTCCCACCTTGTATTAACATAGCATATGCACATATGTATGGGAAAGGGAGGGGAGAAGAGGGAAAGAATGTTAGACCAGATAATTTTAAAAGGCCCCTTCCAGCTCTACAAATCCCATAATTCTGTTTTCCCAACTGTATCATACCAATCTGGGATTTTTTTCTTTTTGGAGGCAATTGGGGCTAAGCGACTTAATCAGGGTCATGCAGCTAGTATGTGTTTGAAACTGCATTTGAACTCAGATCCTCCTGTCTCCAGGGCCAGTGCTCTACCCACTGTACCACCTAGCTGCCCCAAAATGGAATGCTACTTTCTGCAAAACAAAGCAAAAAACAGACAAAAACCTGCAAACAAGAAGTCTTGGAAAATTCCTTTTACCCATTGATCCCCTTCTAGTGTTCTGTCACTCATTAAGAATGTAATATGTTCCTTTTAGGTTCCTAAATTATCTATATGTCCTATTTGGTTAGTGGCAAACTGGCCAGGAATTAGATTCTATGTAAAATGTGTTGGATTTCTCACAATACCTAGGATAATTAAATACAAATCAACTCTATCAACTTAACTCAATTTGATTTAAGCATAAATAGCAAGCACACCTCTCCCTTTACTATTTTATAAAATGAAAGACAAGAGAAATTTAATATTCCTTAATGGACTTAAATTATTTTCAGACAATTTTAAAAATTATGGCTTCAAGTTGACATATTTCCTTGATCATTTCCAATGCTTTACATTTTTTCACAAAATCCATCATTCCAATATCAAAGTGACAAATTCTGATAACACCCAAGCCATAGATGTCAAAATGTTTCTGTGACTTGAAGTTCATACAGAAGATTTAGGTTCTAGAACTGATTATATTTGGTTAGTAAAACTAAATGTTATCTGATTTCTTCATTTTTGTCTTTCTTGTGACTCTTTCATTTTTATTTTTTATTATGGAGAGTATTTAAAATTGATATGCACTGAAATAAACTTCTGCTGTTAGAAATGAGCAATTTTTCTTAACTATGCCACAGAAGTGGTGATCTTTTGTCAAGGGATATTTGGCCTCTGAGCTAGGTCACTTAATAAAAATGATGATGCTTCCTAAATTAATTTACAAATTTAGTGCTATATCAATCAAACTGCCAAAGGGATGCTTTGTAGACCTATGCAAAAATAATAACAAAACTCAAGCAAAGGAAAAACGATGTTAAGAAAGAAAAATTTTCCAGCAGTTGGTATTGTCCAGAAGTAGAATGGACTGCTTTGGGTGGTCCTGAGTATGGTCTTACTAGATCTTTGTGAAAAGGCTAAATAACCCCTTGGATATGTCATAGAAGAGACTCTTATTCATGGGTTGATTAGACTAGATGGCCTCTGAAATTCCTCCCAGCTTTGAGATCTGGTGAATGTGAGGCATGTCCCCACCAGTGTAATCACAGACCTTTTTAAATATCGGGCAGTAATATTGGGCGAGCAGATGATAAAGCAGTTTAATAGCTACAGATGTAAAATGATCTATGAACAAGACATCAGTATAAGAAATGTGAGCAATAGTGTGGTGTAATGGATTGAAGAATGACGTTGGAGAAAAGAAGATCTGGTGCAAATTCTGCCTCTGACAAACACTAGCTGGGCAAATCACTCGACCTTTCAGTGTCTCAGGCAGCTCTCCAAAATTATCAGTTACAAATGAGTTGCTGGTTGTTATTCAGTCGTTTTAGTTGTGTCCGACTCTTTTTGATTCCATTTGGGTGTTTTCTTGGCAAAGATACTGGCATGGTTTGCCATTTCCTTCTTCCTAGCTTCCCCAATGAGTCGCTTAGCTAGTAGCATTGATGGAGGGATTTTCCAGAAAAGGAGATTCCCAAACTGAGGAAATAATAGATCTGGATCAAAAAGAAGAGGAGAAAAGAAATCTGTAGTAGAGAGAATGATCACTAAGTATACTATACAAGGGGACAGCTCAGTGATGCAGGGGAAAGAACTCCAGATCTGGAGTCAGGAAGGCCTGAGTTCAAATCTGAACTTAGATGTTTGCTAGTTATATGACCTTGGGCAAGTCGCTTAACCCTGTTTGCCTCAATTTCCTCACCAGTAAAATGAGCCAGAGAAGGAAATGGCAAACCACTCCAGCATCTTTGCCAAGAAGATCTTTCATGAAGAGTTAGACACACTGAAACAACTAAATAACAACAAATGCCACAGAAGAGAGGCGGGTATTTGGCACAGTGCACAGGATACTAGGCCTAGAGTTAGAAAGACTCATCTTCAAATCCAGCCACAGATACTTATTAGTTGTGTGACCCTGGTCAAGTCATGTAATCTTGTTTGTATTAGTTTTCTCATCGGTAAAATGAGCCAGAAAAGGAGATGACAAACCACTCCAGTATTTTTGTGAAGAAGATCCTAAAGGGGGGACACAAAGAGCCGGACACAACTAAAGAACAGTAACAGCAAATGCTATACAAGAGGATCAGCTTGTTGGCACCACAACCTAGAATCAGGGAGACATCTTCAAATCTGGCTTCGGACACTTGCTAGCTTTGTGATCCTGATGTTGGAAAAGATTGAAGGCAAAAGGAAGAGGGCCAGCAAAAGATGAGATGGATAGATAGTGTCAGGAATGCAATGAACATGAGCTTGGACAGTCTTTGGGAAATAGTGGAGGATAGTGCTATAGTCCATGGGTTCACAAGGAATCAAACAACAACAATGCTATATAAGAAAGTAACTTGAGGATCATTGTGATAAGATCCTTTCACTACTCCACTGGCCAACAACACACTTAAAAACAATGAAAACTTCAAATAAGACATTAAATTGCATCTGGGAGGTACTGGGTGTCAAAGAGGGCTTTACGTTCTCATTGTCTTCTGGGTTTTCATCCTGTTGATTCTGTTTTATAATTTCTTGCTTTCTCATAAAGTCAGCTTCTATTTGCTCCATTCTAATTTTGAAGGAATTACTTTCTTCAGTGAGCTTTTGGACATCCTTTTCCATTTGACCAGTTGTGCTTTTTAAGGCATTCTTCTCCTCATTGGCTTTTTGGGCCTCTTTTGCTATTTGGGTTAGTTTATTTTTAAGGAGTTATTTTCTTCAGTGTTTTTTTGGGGGGTCTCCTTTAGCAGGCTGTTGACTTGTTTTTCATAATTTTCTTGCATCACTCTCATTTTTCTTCACATTTTTTCCTCTACATTTCTAACTTGATTTTCACAATCCTTTTTGAGCTCTTCCATGGCTCAAAAAAATTCATATTTTTCTTGGAGCTTTTGATGCAGGACCTTTGACTTTGTTGTCTTTTTCTGTTTGTTGTTTTGATCTTCTTTATCACCAAAGTAAGATTCTGTAGTCTGACTTTTTTTTTAACATTGTTTGCTCATCTTCCCAGCTTGACTTCCCATACTTGACTTTCTAGCTCTTTGTCAGAGTGGAACTTTGCTTCCGGTTGGGGTGGGTGTGGGTGTACTATCCCAGGCTTCAAGAGTTTTGTATCAGCTGCTGGATTTCCCACTGTCTGTAGGTCCAGAGCTCTGGAAGCAGCTGCTGCCACCTCTACCCTTCACCTCTACTGCCCTGGGTCTGGGGCTGGACCCCAGTCAGAACATGCTCCTCTTTCACCCAGGTCCCACAGAATTTTCCCATTGACCTTCTGTTCTGTCTTTCGCATTTGTGAGTTGAGAAGCCTGGAAACCACCAGAGCTGCAGTGATTCAGTCCCCTCAGGCCTGCTCCAGCTCTGTCTGTGCAGGTGCAGCCCAGGTTGGACTATGCTTCACTCCCAGCCAGGTGTGATACACCCTTCCTGTCATCCTTTCAGGTTGTCTTCAGCTGGAGATTTGCTTCACTCTGTCATTTTGTGAGTTCTATGGCTCTAGAATTTGTTTAGAGTAATTTTTTTACAGGCATTTGGAAGGATTTGGGAGAGCTCAAGCAAGTCCCTGCTTTTACTCCTCCATCTTGACTCTCCCCCTTTTCCCCCCAGGGCTTTAAGTTCTAAAGGTAAAGTTTACAAGGTTCTCAGAATAGTTCTGAGGATGTCTAGGACCATAGGAGCAAAGAGGTGGGATCCAATACTATTTCCTAAGACACTGATAGTGACAGATATATTTAATGGGCTTGGGACATTTTGCTCCCTGTAAATATCTTTCTGCACCCATCTGTCTCTTCCTTTCCTTCCCCAGTGCCTCTACTTTAGTAGTCCAGTACCTAGACTATTGTAATAGCCTCCTACAAGTCCCTTCTTCTAGTCTCTACTTTAATGCATCTTCCACAATTGTTCAGTCAATCAATAAACATTCATTAAGCACCTACTTTGCACCACATGTTATTCTAGGTGATGGGATACAATAACAAAAATGAAATTTTCCCTGCCTTCTAGGAACTTCTGTTGGGAAGATAAAATGTACACAGGTTGGAATGCATACACACACACACAATATAAAGTAATTTTGAGGAGGAAGGCATTAGTAGCAAGGCTTCATTGCAGAATATGGTGCTCAGTTGAGTCTGGAAGTCTACTAGAGACTGATTCTAAGAGGCAGAGATGAGGAAGGAGTATTGTCCAGTTGTGGAGCAAAGATGAGGAATGGAAGTAGGAGATGAAATGTCAGGTCTGAGAAAAACCAGATTTGATAATGTGTGATTTTAAGTATGTTTCTGCTTCAAAAACTTCAGTGATTCACAATTGCCCACCAAATAAAATCCAAATTCCTTACCCTGGTATTCAAAGCACAGCATAATTTGTCTCTAACCTAACTCTCCAGATTCACATTCTGCTACTGGCTTAAATGACCCCTCTACATAACAACCAGATGGAATTCCTCATTCTTCCACAAATACATACCTTGTGCTTTCCTACCTCCATGCTGAACTGTTTATTTGAAATGACTTTCTTTCCTCAATTATCCCACCCCACCCCCCCATCATTGCTCCCTCTTAAAATTATTTCAAAGCAAACTCAAAAAACATTTTTCTCCATGAAGTCTTTACTTCACAACCAGAAGTAACTTCTCTTTCATCTAAACATCTTCATCATTCTGTGCTACTCTTACAGGCTGTACATTATTTATTGATATTTGATTATGTATTTTATCTCCCCAACTCAACAGTTAGTCTTTGAAGGCAAAGACTATTCCTCATTCATTTTTGTATACCTGCTCTCCCCACCCCCACTCCCTACTCCCCCAGCAGTCACAGTACCTAGTACAGTGAACATAATAGGTCTCAGCTGATAGCCTTTAAAAAAATTAATCTATACTTAGATTACCAAGCTCAGCAAGTGATTATTTGTTTACTCCTAGACATTTTTCTTTTACTTGGCAGTAGCTAAAATACTGTTCTAAAAAGGTCTTCCTCCAATGCCTTGCTAAGTAACACTGAGCTATCAAAGACTATTCTTATAGAAAACATGCATTGACAGGTCTTACCTAGCTGGAAGAGTTTTGTCTAGGGACCCAGTGACAGTTTTCTTCCATCCCCCAAGCACCAGACCCCAGAATTTAGAGAACTTTACCACTACGTTTATTGCAGACAAGTGAATTTTTTAGCCACAGCAACTCAGAGAGACAGTTTTTCAAGGCATAAAGGTATTATGACCTACACTGGTGGAAGCAGGACCCAATGTCAATAAAATCATGAATTCTTGAAGTGTGGACATATATATAGGATTAACTGCCATGAGATGAACAGTGATATTTTTTTTAAGCCTATGGTTTGAATGACAAGATACAACATAGCCATCGGTCAAGAAACACTTCAATAAGTATCAACTTTGTATATGGTACTATACTAGTCCATATGAGGAATAATAACAATAGCTGACATTTCTATGGCTCTTTGAAGTTTATAAAGTGCTTTTAATACATTATTTCATTTGAGTGTCACATAAGCTCTGCCATAAAGGCAGCTAGGTGGTGCATGAACTTCGAGTTAGGAAGACCTGAGTTTGAGTCCTGCCGTAGATGCTTTGTAACTCTAAGTAAGTTACTTAACTCTTTTGGCTTGTTTTCTTATTTGTAAAATGAGAGGCCTCAAAGGCTCCTTCCAGATCTAAATCTATGATTTTATGTGCATCATTTTACAAATAAGAAAACTAAAGCCAAGAGGAATTATGCAATTTGAAAGAGGGTGAATGTATCCCATACCACTTGGAAACCCTTTGCCATCCTAGGTTCAGTATGGCTGTTTGAACGTCTCTATCCAGTGTACTCTTTCTTGCCTGACACAATAATTCATACAATAGACACATCAGTCCAAAAACAGAAATATACTACCTTACTATTGCCTCCTGATCCCAAGGAGTACTTCAGGTATAAGATAAAAGAATAGTGCTGCTTATAAAGAAGATGAAGACATGGAATCCAAAAATCTGAGAGGAGACTCACAATATAGAACATTTGGGTAAGGATCACAAAAGGGAGAAATAAAAATGGTATTCATAATAGGCCTATATGATAGACTACCTGACCAGATGAAGGAAATGGATGATGAGATCCTGACAGAGATCTTAAAATTGACAAGGTATAATTGTGATGGAGAACTTAAAAAATCTAAGTGACTGACAGGGGTCCCTTTGTTAAGAGCAGAACATTGGAGAAATTTCTGACTTGTCTTAATAATAATTTCTTTTTTTTTTGGAGAAAGAAAGAAAAGAAGATAAAGGAAATAATGATTCTGGATCCAGTTCTGATCAATAAAATCTCATCTATGAAGTGAAAATGACTGGGTCCTTAGAGTAATGGGTCCTTAGAGTAATAGATCCTTAGAGTAAGAGATATGGAGGATAATCTCAGGTAGATTCCAAAATGTACCTTAAACTTTAGAAGTAGATTCCAAAGAGTTCAGAGAAAAGCCAAGTAAAATTGTATAGCCCAAGACTGTTAAAAAAAAAAAGGCAGTCAGTTTAAGAGGAGCTCTAAAGAAAATACATCCTGATGAATCAGGTGATTAAAGGTGTAACTATATGGGTACTGTGGGTATAGGGAACTCATTAATGAGATCTAATTTTAAAAGGAAGTGGATAAAAGATAAAAGCAAGCACAGGTAACTGAGAACAGATGAAAAAAAAACAGCACAGTCCTAAAATAATAGTATGATGAAGTCTAAGACTCAGAACTAGCTAAGACTTGTGATAAAAGCCAAGAACAATAACCAAAAATATCTTTTTCAAACTACATTGGGGCTAAGAGGAAGAATAAGCAAAGGATGGAGCCACTGCTTGGGGGTGGAATAGATGACAGACAGAAAGCAGAACGACAGTTCCCGTTCTTCATAAGTTATGTGACTATATAATCAACAGACTGACCACCAAACTGAAGGTCTATAGAACCATTGTTCTGACTTCAGTGTTGTATGCCTGTGAAACCTGGACAGTATAGCAGCACCATGCCAGTAAACTGAATTGCTTACATTTGTTTTACCTTAGGGAGATTCTGAAGATCACCTGGCAGGAACAGATACCAGACATTGAGGTCCTTACTTAAACTGAACTGCCAAGCATTCAAACTCTGCTTCAGAGAGTGCAACTCCAATAGGATGGTCATGTTCAAATGCAAAACATAAACTTGCCAAAAAGACTATTTTGTGGAGAACTCACACAGGGCAAGCTTTCACATGGTAGTCAGAAGAAGTGATACAAGGACACTGTCAAAGTCTCTCTTAAGACCTTTGGAATTGATTGTGTGGCATGGCAGACACTGAAACAGGACCACTCAGCATGGCATGCCCACATCACAGAAGGTGCTGTGCTCTATGAGCAAAGCAGAATTGAAATAGCTCAAAGGAAACTCAGGATGTGCAAATTTAAAGTATCCACCCCACATGCTCCCACAAACTATTGTACCTGACCTGTGATGGAGCATTCCAAGCTCATATTGGTCTGATCAGCCACAGTTCGATGCATTGAAACTTGACTCTAGCATAGTGATGTCATTTTGGTCTTCTTTGAGAAAAAAGGACGACAACCAACCAAACAATCAACAAGAATTTATTAGAAGTTCTTATTGTGTGCTGGGGATGCAAATGCAAAGATATGTATATAAATAAATACATACGAGATAAATACAGAGAAAATAGAAGATAACGTTTGAGGAGAAAGGCTCCAACAGCTGGGACGATGGGGAAAGGCCTTTTGCATAATGTGGCATTCCAGTTGAGTTCTGAAATCCTAAAATCTTGAAGACTGAGTCTTGAATCTAAAGTCTTGATCAAGCTTCTGCTTGATAGCCAGCGGTTTCTTTGCATAATATGGTTCTTTTGGCAATCAGTAATTTGCTACTGATCCTAAGATTGGAGTTATAAAATCTTTGCTTATGGCAGAAACTTTTCAATAAGCACCACCGTCTCTTAAATAAACAAATGGGCATTTTGGCAGAAAACTAAACAGGATTTAAAAACTTAGATTTAAAGGGCTTTGTTTCATTTTTACCACGTATTCACTTGGAGAAAGATAAGAGCTCAAATTACAGCAGGACTGAGATTTGTTCAAAGGAAGGACATTCTCAAGATAAGGACTTAAATATTAAGCAGGAAGGGTTGGGAAAGGTTTAGGAAATTGCCTTTCTTGGAGATCTTTATGAGTTGAATTGACCATCATTCTTGTTGGCTTAGCTAGAACTGTGCTTGGAGGCAAAAGTTAGACTAAATGATCTCTTGGGCCTCCTTCCACTTCTACTAATCAATGGTCCCTGACAGTCTCCTCTCCTGCCGTCCTTATTGCAGATTATTGTGGCATTGGAGCAATGTGGAGGCTGGTCTGGGTGATGATGGTGACATTTGGGATTACTCTCTCAGCAGTAATTGGGAACAGATGATTACAGGATTTGTTCAGTTCATCAATTGAATAGCCAATGTTAGTTGGCTGTAAAGAATAATCCTTTAGTGATTTCTCAAACTCCCTTGAATCAGGCAAACCCTTCTTGGGCAAGTGGGGGAAATAATTACTCCATCCCAGTAGAAACTCAGTAAAGTCATTATTCCCTTTTGAAGAAGATAATGTTCAGAATGTGTGTTGTGGGTGCATGGTCTTTGGATAATGATGACCTATGACTGTAGCACATCTGGGAAGGCAGTTTACACCCAATTTGTAGTGTGTAGACAGAAGAATTCCCCATTTATTCCAGAGTTAATATCTTGCCCCTATTTAAATATAGGTAATTTGAGGAAGTTTTTAATAATTTACTTTTTCTGCACGTATAAAAAATAGTAGAAAATGTGTGACTAATGATTAAGGTCTACCGTTAAGCAACCACTGTTCCTTTGAGATAATTGGAATGAGAGATAGTCTGATATAATGGATAGAACACTGGATAGAGTCAGGAAGGCTTGGGTTTGAATTTTATCTATGATACTTACTAGCTATGTAACAAAAGGCAAGTCATTTGACATTTCTGAGCCTGTTTCCTCATCTATAAAATGGGCACGAAATACTTATAGTTCTTTCCTCATAGGGTGATTATAAAGTTCAAATGTGACCCTATATATAAAACACTTCTCAGACTTTCAAATATTCTGTCAATGTTAAATTGCAAAATATATTCTCTACAAAAGATAGTGTGGTCTTGGCGACCCTGTGAGGGAAGATATCACTGATATTATCACACCCATTTTACATATAGGGAATCAGAGACAGAAAGATTAAGTAGTTAAGATTAAATGACTTAGGGGGTAACACAACTAGTGTAAGGAGTGGGATTTGAAACTAAGATTTTCTCCTGTCTCCAAGTCCATCACTCTTTCTACCATATCACTCTGCCATACCCAAGAAGCAGCATGGTAAAAATAAGAGTGGGATGATCTCGGAGACAGAAAGAATGAGGCTCCAGTCCTTCCCCTGACACACACTAGCAATGCAATCATAAGCAGGTTACTTAACTTCTCAGTTTCCCAGGCAGCTCTCTGAACACAAGTTCCTGAGCTGTATCAGCTAAGGGAATTTCAACACCAGGATTTCCCTACATAAAGGAAATCATAGATCTAGACCCTTCCCCTCCAAATTAGCATCAGTTATCATTATCACAACTACCATCATCATCATCATCATCATCATCATCATCATCATCATCATCATCTGAACTGTCCCCTAGAAGGCACTAATATCAGACTGAAAGTCCACAAAACCATTGTGCTAGCTTCATTCTTTTATGCCTTTGCAACCTGGACAGTTTACCAGTGCCATGCCAGAAAATTGAACTGCTTTTATTTGAGTTGTCTCAGGAAGATTCTGTAGATCATCTGGCAAGATAAGGTCCTGGACACGGAGATCCTCTTTTGAACTGAACTTCCAAGCATTCAAACCCTACTGTAGAGAGCACACCTGACATGGAGAGACCATGAAGCCTGAATGCCAAACCTATTTTTACTTAAAAGAATATTTTATGAAGAACTCATACAAGGCAAATGCTCTCAGAAGAATTGGTACAAGGACGCTCTCAAAGTCTCTCTGAAGAACTTTAGTATTGATTGTGAGACATGGGAGATGCTTGCACAGACCTCCCAGCATGGTGTATGTAACCACATCAAAGAAGGCTCTATGCTCTATGAGCAAGGCAGAGTCGGTAGCATAAAGAAAACGTGATGTGCCAGTCTAGAGACATCTTTATCCCAAATGTTCACACGTACTATTTGTGCACCACCTGTGGTAGAGCCTTGTAGTGGACTGATGAGCCACAGTTGAATACAATGTACCTTGACCCCAACATCATGATGTTATCAGTCCTCTTTGATTAAAAAAGACGAAAAACAACAGAAAACACTAGGCATGTAAATCTTAGATTTTTCAAAGAACAGCTGTCTTCCCCTTTACTCATTTAATTTTCCATAATTGGACTCCAAAAGTCTCAACCTACATGATAGGGAGAAAACATAAGCTACCAGAAAATACATGAAACGATCTTGTTAAAAGCACATAACTATAGCTACCTGTTACTTGCTAAGATTTCTGCTGATTTTATCTGAAGACTTAGTAAGTTGTATGGATGAGGAAGGTGATAAAAAGCAAAACAATCAGAATCAAAAGGAGAGGATGTCTTTGATCATTTGTTGGACTGAAATTAGTCAACGTGTAGCCTCAGTGCCTTGCATGTACTAGCATGTTCATATTAACCCTTTCTTCTCCAATGAAAAGGCAGCAGATGGGAGATGGGAAAAAAAACCCAACAGGTGTCAAAGTAGGGAATCAAGTAGACATTTGTCAGTTTTCTTTTGCCTTGGAGGAAGGGAAGAAACATTTTAGACTTAGGACCTTGAAGACATGATCTCAAACTTAAGGATGTCACTTAAGGGTGAGGATTCGTTTATTGTGTAGGATCCTTGCTCAATAAACTCCAGTGGCTACAAGGATAAAATACAAATTTCTCTGTTTGGCATTTAAAGCCCTTCACAATCCAGTTTCACCATAGTTTATTATGTTTCATTCCCCTTCATGATCTCATCAATCAAGTCAAACTGGCCTCACTGTTCTTCACACATGACATTTCTTCTTCCACATCTGTCTTTAGGGTTGCCTCCCATGTCTGAAATGCATTTTCTTCCCACTCTGCCTTTTTAAAAAGTCCCAGCTTCCTTCAGAGCTCAACTCAAAGACCACCTACCTGAGGTCTTTCATGATCCCCCTCAGTTCCTAGTGCTTCCCCCTTGCCGTTTCATTCGCTACAGGGAACCCTCAGGTGAGAAAATAACTTCTTCCAATGCAGATTGGCAGCTTCTCTGAAACTAACAGAGTTGTCTAGAAAACTGAGGTCAAGGAACTTGTGCAGCCTTTGTCTGTATACACATATACATACATGTATATGAGTGTTATGTGGTTTGTCCTTCATTCTCAAGGAGGACCATGACATCAGGAAGATGATGCCATGACTTGCAAATCAACTGGATATATGTTTATGAAGCTCACACACACACACACACACACACACACACACACACACACAGAGCTAGGTGGTAGCATAATGGATAGAGTACCCAGCCTGGTGTCAGGAAGACTTATGGATCTTTTTGCGAATTTTAAGTCCAGGCTCAGACATTTACTAGCTGTGTTACCCTGGACAAGTCACTTAACCCTATCTGCCTCAGTTTCCTCATCTGTAAAATGAGCTGGAGAAGGAAATGGCAAACCACTCTGGTATTTTTGCCAAGAAAACCCCAAATGGGGCCATGAAGAATCAAACATGACCCCAAAAGGACCCAACAACAACAACAAATAAATATATATTTATATATGTGTGTATAAATCCAATATATTAGAGGCTGACTGGAACCCAGGTCTTCCAGGACTTCCAAGTTACTTCTCTATGCCTTTCTTGTATTTATTTTGCTTATAAATTAGGTGTTCAAGTTATATATTTTATATATATCAAATATAATATATTATATGTAAACATATAAAATATAGTTGGCAAAAATGTAAATTATATCCCCTTAGTTCTCATTCCCTGAAACCCACTGAAAAAGTTCCTGGATCTGATGATAGTTTTCGAATCTAGCTCTGTCTTTGCCATCTCACTCAAGGCCCCCAACCTAGGAAATCTCCTGAAAGAGTTCTGTTAAAAAAAAAAAAGACCTGTTTACATGTGGACAAGCCACAGTCACCATGTTAGTTCGATCTGGTTAAAGTGAGTCTCATAGAAGGAATAATCTTGTGCAGCTAGTACTTTATCTGATCAGCAACCTCAGAATTGTCACCACTATTTTTATTAGAAATCCAGAAAGGACAAGAAGAGTTGACATAGGCTTATCCCTGTCACCTGTCAGCCAGGGAGCAGGCAAGTAATAATGGAGAATGGGGAGTCTGCCTTGATAGTCAACAGGAGTTTTCAGGGAAATGATTTCCAGGCGTATCATAAGGAGCCATTCAAGAACTTGGGTCAGCTTCCAAGGGCTTTCAATTTCCAAATCAATCACTGGAAACAAATGACCCCCAATAAGCAAGCAGGTGTATGGAGAAGTCCAAGGATTTTCTCAGTGCCTGCCAGGGGCCCAGCACTGATACTGGTACCACACCACGCTGGAAACATAGCTGGATCTGGAGTTGGAAGATACTGATTTGAATCCAGATTCTGTGTGGCTTTGGGCAAATCTCTTAACCTGCCTGTCTTGTCCTCAGTTTCCTCATCTATAAAATGGAGTTGGACTAGATGATCTTGAAGGTCCTTTCCAATTCTAAATCTATGAAATCTCTGTATGTACACGATTATAGAAATTTCTGTATGATTCAAGTCCCTGCATTTAAGGAATTTGCAATCTAGAGAAAGAGATCAATGGATGGTATGTGACTGAATTCATTTCATTTTTTGTCATTAAGCTTGGGAGAGGAGAAGGTAGCCAGTACTTGCTCTATGCCACATGTTGTGCTAAGTGTTTTAGAAATACTCTCATTTGACCTTCTCCATGATCTTGGAAGATGGGTTCTATTATTATCTCCATCTTGTAGTTGAGGAGCCTGAGGCAGAGGCTAAATGACTTGCCCAGGCTCACACAGTAAGTGTCTGAGGTTGGATTTGGCCTTAGGTCTTCCTTCCTTTAAGCCTGGTGCTCTATTCACTGAACCACCCAGCTACCTCAAAGAACTGTACGTCTATAGTCTGTAGGCTAGCCTAATTAAATCTGGTGACAAGGTGGTGAATACTCTGCCTTCAGCTACTCTCAGAGTCTATGAGGTCAAAGAGAGGCTGAGAGCTATGGCAATGAGCAGCCTAGCTGCCCATATTGATGAAATCATAGATCTTTCTAATACTGAGCCATCTAACTTTGCATTGTCCCTGCCTGGCAGGTTCTTCTGTCTTGTCTCTGCCTCATGGAATCCTTCTCTATCTTTTAGACCCAGCTCAGGCACCACCTTCTGCGTGAAGCTTCTCTTGTTCCTCTTTGCCCCAATTGGTAGTTTGCTCCCTCCCAAATTTCTTTGTACTTAACTACTTTGTTTATTTATGGGTTTGTTTATTCACTTTCTGCTAGTGCTATACACACACACATTTGTCTCTCTTATTTTTTTTAAATTTATTTTTTATTTGTTTTCTTCTTTACATTATTCATTTTCATTACATTTTTGAATTACAAATTTTCTCCATGTCTTTCCCCTGCCCCACCTCTAAAACAGCAATCCCACTGTAAAGCCCCTCCCCTGCTCTGCTCT
>CM053593.1:139477020-139500773 GCA_028646575.1 Pseudocheirus occidentalis | reverse complement strand
AAACTTTTCTTAGTATGAGGATAGGTGAAGGGAATACAAATGTGTATATATATATATATATATATGTATACCTACACATGTCTATATAGGAGATTATATATGCGTATGAATACATATCTGAGCATGTGGGTATATGTGTACATAGACGGTATAGGATCAATTGAATACGAAGGGATGATATTTTAAAAGGTGAAATTCTGAGGTGGGAGAGGACTAGAATGAGAGGAGACAGGGAGAGACAAAATGGGATTGATCATCCTGTGTGGAAGAGGCAAGGGATAACTGTTACAACTTTGCTTTCATTTGCTCTCATTGAATTTGGCTTAGGGAAGGAAGGACATAAACTCTAAACCAGGTATCATGCCGCAGAGGAGAGTAGGGGGCATGGGGATGAGAGGTGGGCTGATAGAGGGGAGGGCAGGCTAGAGAAGAGAACAAGGGAGGGGCGGGATGGGAAGGAGGGGCATATGATCAGACTGTCACAATATGTCTACTGTGAAGATGTCCTGTGTAATTACATGTGTACAGCCTGTATTGAATTGCTTGTCCTTCCAGTGGGGGTGGGTGACAATGAGGAACCGAAAGAATTTAGAATTTAAAGCTCTGCAATACATGCAACTAGGAATTAAGATATACAGGGACTGGGGTAGAGAGACCCTCCCTGCCCTACCAGAAAGTTAGAGGGGTGTTGGAGGAGGGCACAAAAGAGAGCAGATTGGGGGGAGGGGCTTTACAGTGGGATCGCTCTTTTGGGGTTGGGGGTAGGGGAAAGAGGGGGAGAAAATTTGTAACTCAAAAATCTCATGGAAATAAATGATGTAAACAAGAAAACACATTAAAAAATTTATATTAAAAAAAACTTAGCTCAAGATCTCAAGAGGCAAGAAAGCTTTTTTGGACTTACAAGCTTCTAGGTCCCTCTGCCTAAATCTCTCCCATACCTTCCGAAGTTACCTTGCATCTGCTTATTGTTTTTTGCATGTGCCTGAATAATTATATGCATGTTGTCTACCCCATTAGAATGTAAGGTACTTAGTTAAGTGTATCAACTATTTCACTTTGGGCTTTCCCTAGCACTTAGCACAGGGATTGGCACGTGTTGTTCAGTTATTTTTAAGTCATGCCCATTTCTTTGTGACCCCATTTGGGGTTTTCCTGGCAAGAATATCGGAGTGGTTTGCCATTTCCTTCTCCAGCTCATTTTACAGATGAGGAAACTGAGGCAAATGGGGTTAAGTGACTTGCCTAGGGTCACACAGCTAGTTGTGTCTGAAACCAGATTTGAACTCAGGAAGATGAATCCTCTTGACTTCAGACCTGGCACTCTACCCATTGCCCCACCTACTTCCCTTTGGCATATGTAGGCATTTAATAAAAACTTGTTGATTGAGCCCCATTAACAACCCTGTGAGGTAATTACTGAAAGTATTTTTATTATCATCATTTGAAAGATGACAAGAGAAAGGCAGTTTAAGTGGCTGACCCTGGTAGTTCATATCCCAGGCAGAATTCAAATCTAGTTCTTCCAGGCTCTAAGTTCTGTACTTTATTAGTTAGATGATACTATCTCTTATAAAGTTATAAAGGTTAAGGAGTAATAATAGAAGAATCATGGCATAGTAGAAAGAGCACTAACATTGGAGGACCTGGGTTCAAATCCCAGTTCTGCTATTTACTTCTTGCATGACTTGGAAAACCTTACCTGGTTTGAATTGTTTGGCCCACACAGAGCAAAACAAAGTGCAATGCAAAAAAATGCCTATTCAGCAGTCCTGTCAAAGACTTTATGTTTTGATGGTTTTTGAATCTCAGCATCTTGGGAGAGTCTAACAGTCATTAGGAATGACTGAATCCTATTTTAAGTCTTTCTGTAAATCTGTTTCTTGGTTCTTGGTTTCCTCACCTGTAGAATGGGCAGGTTGGATTAACGATCTCTAAAACTGTTTTCTGGTTCCAGATTCTATCATCCTATACTGCAGGGGTGGGGCACCCAGAGCCTTGAGGCCACATGTGGCCCTCTAAGATCCTCAAGTTTGCCCCTTTGACTGAGGGCCACATGTGGCCCTGAGGCCACAGATTCCCTACCCCATATAGTTTAAACTTATAAAACATGATTATAGAGCAGCTGGGTGGCACAGTGAATACAGCACTGGGCTTGGAATCAACAAGACTTGTTGAATTCAAATCCAGCCTCAGACACTTACTAGCCGTGTGACCCTAGGCAAATCACTTAACCCTCTTTGCCTCAGTTTCCTCATCTATAGAATGAACTAGAGAAGGAAATGGCAAATCATTGCAGTATCTTTGCCAAGAAAACCCAAAAGCAGGGGTCACAAAGAGAATGAAACATATAGCAACATGTAGCGCTTTAACGCTTCTTTATTATGTTATCTCAACATCTCGTAGTGGATAGTAAACTGAGTCTGGAAATCTGGACACTTTCCTACGAATCCAAGGGATTCATATCCTGCCTCTGATACCTGTTAGCTGAGTGAGACACGGATAAGTTGCTCCGTCTCTGACTCTCAGTTTCCTTCCCTGAAAGTTTGGGGCTGGAGGTATTTGTACTACCTGCCTCACAGGGCCGTTGTGGGGAAAGGGCTTTGTGAACCCCAGAGTGCTATGTAAATACTAGTTACCATCTTCATCAGCATTCTTATTATACTTACGATACAAATACAAGCTAGTGTTATGATCCTATTTGATTTCCATAACAACCCCATGAGATGGCATGAATATTTCCCACGTTCCTCACATGTGTCCTCAGAGAGGTAAAGTGATATACTGTAGATGATGAGCTGTGATTTCGTCAGTACAGTGCACTTCCCTGTGAGAATTCCCTTCACAAAGGCAGATCACATCCACCAGATGGCAGCCCACCTGCAACTTAGCAGATAAGTTCTAGGGCAGTGATTCTCCACGGGTATGCGCCATGAGTTGTACCACATGGACCACAAGATTTTGGATGTTATGTTATGGCAGATAAAAAGAACATTTATAAAAAAGTTTAATATACAACAATAGTAACTATAATTTGGGTTAGCACTTCCACTTTCCTTCTCTTCATTGAGGCCAACATTGGCTTTGAATTGAGGTGGACTCAAACTTGACTAGGTTCAGTTCTGGGAGAAGAAGAGGCAATCAATCTCTTTTTCCCCCATATACTCAAGGGAAAAGTTACTGATAGCTTAGGTCTCGTTTATGTCTAGGGTCTCCCCAAAGTGGGTGGTAGAAAGCCAATCAACATACAATAAGAATCGTATTTGGGATAGTTTTTTATTTTCTCTATACTCAGTAATGCTTCACATACACAAGACTTCTAAGTACACGTTTACAGAAAGACTTAAAACAGGATTTAGTCATTTATAACAATCTTTAGACTCTTCCGAGATGCTGAGACCCCCAAACCATCAGAGCATAAAGCCTTTGACAGGACTACAAAACAGGCACTTTTTGCATTGTCCAAACAATTCAATCCAGGTAAATAAATGACCAGAAATCAGACAAGAAAATTTAGTTCTGTCAATAGTGCCTTTTCTAACACAACTCTTTCTGTCACAACTCCTTCTGTCACCAGTTGGTTCAGAGCAAGGGACCCGGGATCTTCAGCAGCTTGAACTCATAAGATAGTGTTCAAGATTATATTTTACATCTCGGCATCACTGTCTGGTCACCTGTACTTTAAAGGGGAAAAAAAAACCCACCAAAAAGTAGAAAAGGCAGCCAGGGGCCCTGGGCCCGGTCTAAACTTCCCTAGCCAAACACCTGCTCTATCTAGATGCCTTTTGGGAGCATTTGTCATGGGGCCAAAGTGGGGGAAAGGGTAGCCCCTCCTCCCATCTCTCATGGGAAAGGCCCTAAGAATTCTTACTCAATCTACAGCCGGAAAGGGAAGAGCTCCCAAGAGTGACTCACTTCCTTTTCAGGAACTCTGAATCAGCAGCTCTTCCTGGTCAATGGCCAATAAGGAGATTGTCTTTATCATCTCCAAAGCATCCAGGTTCTTCAGTGCTACCTGGAAGAAGGTAGGTGAGCTCTTACACATGCTCCCCGGGTCGTTAGAAAATATAAGTTGTAGTTACCCAGCATACATGATGTAATCACTGTAGTGTTTGCAAAATGAACAAAACTTGTCTTTCTTCCTGCATAGGAGCATCAAACTGCATTGGCCCTTGAATTCTCAAAGTGCCTTATAAAGACAGCTGCTCTTATTGAAGAGAAATTGAACATCTATGAGTCTGTAGTCTCTCCTGTAGTGTGGTCATTGTAAACATTCAGCACGCAGTTATTCCTCACAGAAAGATTATTTTGCTGTGAGGGAAACAAGTTTCAAAACCTCAGTTCCAGAGATTGTTCTTAGGCATGCAAAGGTTGAATGATTTACCTAGGAACACAAGCTAAAAAAGGTCAGAAGCATAATTTGAACCCAGCTCTAACACTCCAACCACTATGCCATCTTTCCTTTCACCCAACTAGTAAATGGCTGATCAAACACTCCAAACTGTCTTCAAACTTGTAGTCTGCTGCCCTACCTGTGCTCCTGAGTGAATGAATGATCCTGCCATGGGGACCACACCCAATCAGATTACTCACCTTGTCAATGAATACAGCAGACCTTATAGAAAATTACCATATATCAGATTATGTGGATGCTGTTTTTCAAATGATTATAAAGTGTCAGGGATTCATACTATAATGAACTCATAGAGGAATCCCCCTTCTGGCAGATCCTCTCCTAGGAGACTAATTAATACAAGTTAAATCCCTAGGGTTGACTTGGGAGACCAAATAAATGGATGGCCTTCAAATAAAATAAAGAAAAGTTGGTCTTTGAATGCTACCCTAGGGGCCTCAGGTATACTTGCATGCTCTTGTTTTATGTCAGTCCCTCCCATGAGAACAGATAGCTAACTGTATTGAATATATTGAATATAAGTCATAGTGTGCCTAAATGAGCACCATTATGAGAAAGCGTAGTCTAATATAGGTAGTGTGTAAGCTGTGTCAGTGTGTTAGCTAAAGCTAAGTAGCCAGGTAGTTAGCTGGATGGTAGATAGGGAAAAGAGAGAGAGAAAGAGGGAGAGAGAGACACACACACACACAGACACACACACACACACACACACACAGAATATGAACGTTTACTAAGGTCTCACTTTGTATGTGTCAAGCCCTGTATTCAATATTAGAAATACAACTACAAACAAGATAATCACTACCCTTAAGGATCTTACATTGCCATGGGGTTCAGGGTAGGAATTCATTAATCAGGAGAGAGGCATCTCTAGGATGGGAAATCTGCTAAGTGGCTATATAGGATATACTACTTTCCCCAGGACAATGTGAACTTCTTGAGGGCAGGGATGATTTTGCTTTTGTCTTTGTATCACTATGGTTAAATACAATGCCTGGCACATAGTAGGCACTTAATAAATGCTAGTTAAATTGAATCACATTAAAGTTTAGGGAGTTTCTTTAAGCAGCTATTCTTAACCTGGGGTCCACAAACTTTATTTTTAATATTTAGATAACTGTTTCAATATAATTGGATTCCTTTGTCATTCTATGTGTTTCATTTTATGTCTTTAAAAACATGATTCTGAAAAGGGATCCATAGGCTTTAATAGTCTGTCAAGGGGATTGAGGATACGCAAAAAAAGCTTAAAAACCCCAGTTCTGGAGCATCACATCATCAAGTGCAGGATTTTTTTTTTTTTTTGAGTTCTAATCAGTTCTTGGAAAATACACATCCTAATTTAGTGATCCTAAGTTTGGGCCAGATGATTTTATTCCCACATTTCACAGAAAAAAAATCAAGATGATAAACCATGAGTTCTTTCTACTCCACTCTTTCTCATTTCATGCCACTCATATGCCTCCCACCCGCCCCCCCCCCCAAATCCTCCTTCACAGCTGTCTCTTATGATGAAGTGGCCATTCTCCTTACCAAGAGCAACTAACTGCTCAACAACCTTCTGACCTCATCATTCCACCAAAACTGCCCTCTCCAAATTTACTAATGATCTCTTAATTGCCAAATCCAATGGCCCTTTCTCAGTTCTAATTCACTTTGACCTTCGACACTGCTGATTACCCTTTCCTTCCTGACATTCTCTTTCCTCTAGGTTTTCAGGACACCACCGTTCCCTGGTTTTCCTCCTGTTATCTGAGTGTTCCTTCTCTGTCTCCTTTGCTGCATCTTCTTCCACAACAAGTTATAACCATAAGTGTCCCTTGGGGGCCCTGTCCTGGATTTCTTCTCCCTCCATGCTAATTCACTCAGTGGCGATCTCATCGGCTACCGCAGATTTAATTTCCATTTCTGTGCCGACAATTTCCGGATCTATCTATCCTGCCCCAATCTCTCTGCTGGTCTTCAATTTCTAATCTCCGACTGCCTTTCAAATGTCTCAAACCAGATGTCAGGTGGACATCTTAAAGTCAACATGTCCTAAATCGAATTCCTCATCTTTTCCTCTCAACCTTCTCCATTACTGGACAGGGTAATACTGTTCTCCCAGTCCCTCGGGTTTGCAACCTAGGTGTGATATCCTCAGATCTTTACACTCTCTCCCGTTCCTCCCCTCTCAATGTCCAATCTTTTACTGAGACCTGTTGATTTCACCTTTAAAACATATCTGGAATATATACCTTCCTTTTCTCCAACACTGCCAGTAGTGCAGATTCTCCTCACCCTATCCTTTGACTTCTGCAATAAGCCTGCTGGTGGGTCTGCTGGTGGGTCTGCCTTCCTTAAGTCTCTCCTCACTCCAAACCATCTTCCAATCAGCCCCCAAAGTGATTTTCCTAGATCAGAGGGCCAAGTATGTCATCTCCCTACTCAATAAACTCCAGTGGCTTCCTGTTGCCTCCAGGATCAAACACAACATCCTCTGGTATTCAAAGCCTTTCATAACCTACCTCCTTCCCCCTTTCCAGTCTTCTTATACCTTTTTTCCAAATACCTTCTCTTAGATTCAGTAATCCTGGCCTCCTTATTAAGGAGTGTAAATAAGACACTCCATCTCTCTGCTCCAGGCATTTTCTCTGGAAGCCTCCCATGCCTGGAATCCTCTCCTTCCTCAACTCCATCTGCTGTCTTCCTTAGCTGAATTTAAGTACCAGGTGTACTTAAATACTAGTACTTAAGTACTAGGTGGCGCCATAGTGCACAGAGCACCAGGCTTGGAGTCAGGAAGACTCATCTTCCTGAGTTCAAATGTGACCTTAGATACTTATAAGCTGTATGACTTGCTTCCCCAGGCAAGTCACTTAACCTTATTTGCCTCAGTTTCCTCATCTGTAAAATGAACTGGAGAAGGAAATGGCAAACTACTCCACTATCTTTGCCAAAAAGAACCCCAAATAAGACCATGAAGAATTGACCCAACTGAATAACAACAAAAAGCCTTTCTTTTCAATGGCTAAAGGAGAAGTTGGAGGGAGGGAGAGAATTTGGAGTTGAAAATAAAAATAAAAGGAAATGAAAAATGAAATCCTGACTTCTACAGGAAGCCTTTCCCCAACTCTCTTAATTCTAGTGCCTTTCCTCTCTCAATTCTTTTCCATTTGTCCTGCACCTAGATTGTTCCTATATATTTGTTTGCTTGTTGTCTCCCCCCGTAGATTGTAAGCTCTTTGACGGCAGGGACTGTCTTTTGCCTCTTTTTGTATCCTCAGCACTTCACAATGCCTAACACATGGTAGGTATTTAATAAATGTTTATTGATTGAAATTGAAAGGTTGGTCTCTTAAAGTCTCTAAACTTTTTTGATCACCTATGCTGCTCAGTAAGGGGGGCATATTGTTAAACAGACACTTAAAATGTTTGTGTCACTGACCATCCCATGAAGTCTACGTGGGGATGGAATTTGAGATTTGGATACTCTGGGTGACACATGTGTTCTGGCTGGGGCATTTCCCATGGGTGCTGAGTCTGTGCCCAGGCTACTTCCAGAGAGCCGTATACTTTGACTTCTTGACAAAGGGCAAGGAAGGAGGGAGGAGGAGAAAGTTATGGAGAAAGGTAGTATATGACTGGGAGTCAGAACCCTCTGTTTGCTCATGTCCCTTTATCAAGATATCATAATAGTTCTTGTCTTGCCCAAAGTAGCCCAGGCACAGGCTTTGCATCCCTTGGGAAGTATCCGAGTGGAACACATTTATGTCCTGAAGCATGTAAGGCACAGACCTATTCCTAGAAATGCTCCATAGTTAGTTTGCCCTTATATATGTAGATGTAAATTTATTTGTGAATTATATCTACATAATGCTACTCTACTAATATATTACATACATTGTAAAAAAAAAGTAAAAATTTTAGAGAATGAGATAAAGGTGAAATTAATAATATCTTCAATATATTTTTATTTTCTAATGATACAAAAACATTTTTGCCCTCACTAAAATGCTATTGATCAGAAAGCTTTTTAGTAAGAGCTATGTGATTGAATAAGTTTCAGTATTTTAGAAAAATCACTGCATATACATATATCCTGGGGGAAAGAGGGGACTTGGCAATGCTAATTATTTGTTAGAAATTAATTATTCAATTAATTATTTAATTTGATGAATTTAGCTTTCCAAAGAACTGAATTTCTTTTGGTTAGATACTTTTTAAATTGAAAGATATATAGTACAAACAAAATTATAGGTCATAACAAGTCAGTGAGCCTAATGACTTTTCAACAGGAGTTATATTTCCAGGGATGTGCTGGTAAATGTTTAACAATTGACTTTCCAGGGGGGCAAATATACTCAAGTCAATCTTTTAAGTTTAATCGGCATTATTAACATTTTCTCCCTTATTTTTTAAATTCTAGACAATCAATAAAATAATAAATCAAGTCCTAATTTAGAGCATTTGGTGATTTCTGAGGTATAAAATGCTTATGCTGAAAAATATAACAAGCAGCTCTAAGGACTAGTTTGAGCTAGGTCTAGCACACCAGTCCAAATCCCTTGCTCATCCTTGCACAGTTCTGCTTTGTGGATGGTATTGGACTTTAATTTCTAATCCACATATGGATATTTTATTTCTGTTTCTGTAGGAGCAACAAGAAAGCCAGTTTGACTGGACTGTAGAGTGTGGGAAGAAAAGTAATACTGAAGAGGTAGGTTGGAGTCAACTTGCCAAACAGAGTGGACTATAGGCTGAGTGGTGCTATGTTAAATCTATCAGTGAATTGTGAAATCAATAATGAATGTATTTCTTTGCCCTGCATGCTTTATTTGAAAAGACAAGGTGGCCCTTCAATTTGAAGGAAAAGAGGAAAATTGGTCAGGCAAAATGTGAAGTCTAGTAGATGTGAATTTCAAATGGAGTTTTTCTATGGTGAGGACTGCCTTATCTGATACTTGCGCTCAGGTCCTTCAGATTAGGAGACTGACGTTTGGCCCATTGTACTTAGCAGGCAGCACTTGGTATAATGGGCCCCTGGTGTGCTGGATAGATCCCCTGCAGACCATTCATGGGCAGACACTAAGAAGAGTCCCATAGCATGTGTAGATGTGGATGGATGGGTCATGATCTTTACAATTAAGATCAACCTATCCTTTGAAGCACTGAGGTTTTTAAAGAGAATTCCAGTGAGCTAAAAGGAAAAAGCAGATGTTTAGTTTCATTCAAGAAATAGCCATAACCTTCTCATATTTTTCCAAAAGTCATTTAATATTTTACCTTTTCTTCAATTTCTTTACCATTCTATAATAATGATAATGTTAATAGCTAGCCTTTATATAGTGCTTTAAAGAGAAAGGGAAGGGGAAGAGAATAAGTATTTATACAGCTCCTACTATGTGCCGGGCACTGTGCTAAATGCTTTACAAATATTATCTTCATGTTAAGGTTTGCCAACTGCATTACAAATATCTTCATTTTATTCTCACATAACCCTGAGAGGTAGGTGCTTATATTATCCCCATTTTACAGATGAGGAAACTGAGGCAGGCAGAGGTTAAGTGACTTGCCCAAAGTGACTGATTATGATACAGCAAGTAAGTATTTGAAGCTGCTTTTGAACTCAGGTTTTCCTGACTCCAGGTCTGGCGCTCTATCTATTGGGCCATCTAGCTGCCTCTAGATTAGAATGTCTTAATGGTTTTTTTTTTGTCATGGATCCTTTTGTCAGTCTGGGAAGCCTATGGACCCCTTCTCAGAATAATGTTTTTTAATGTATAAAATAAAATGCATAGGATTAACAAAGGAAACCAATTATACTGAAACATAATCAAAACTTTTTAAAAAATCAAGTTCAGGGATCTCAGGTTATAAACCCTTGTTTGAGAGGGAAGACTGATAGTAGCAATCCCCGTGGCATCCTTCTGTCTCTCTGTCACTGATAATGGCTTGGCCAGAATTTTTCTAGAACTGGTACTGAAAGTTTCCTCATTTGATATTCCTTTCATTCATTTCCTTGTTCATTAATTCAAATATTTATTGAGTACCTATGATGGGCACAGTATCACATATTTCCTAGAGAGTCAATGTGATATAGTAGATAGAAGCCAGGAGGACAGACATAGGCTCAAGTCTATCCTCTGAATGTTTCATGGCTTATTGTAGAATAGAAATGAAACTGGCCCAGTTATGTGACTCCTACAAGTCACTTCAAGAGTGACCTGATTGGTAGAATGTGTGTTCTTACCCAGGAGTTTCCTGAACCAATGAAATTTCTGGTTCTTTTCTTTCCCTTCCCAAATGCATCCCAAATACAGATTCATGATGTTTTGTTGAGACTGCACTGGAGTTATTTTTGTTGCACATTTCGATACAGAAAATGTATACAGAGCATCGACTAACACTACCAATAACACAGGATTGCACATGGGGAAAAAGATGCTGACTCCATTTTAAGGCCTAAATGGAATATTAAAATCATACCCCTAGGTAATAATGCTTCCATAAAAAGGAGAATTTGCAAGTGGAGAAATGTAGGTATTAATGTTATGTGTATATGTGATGCACATATGTACATATGTGTGTATAATTTGCATATAGATATGCATAAAATACGCACATATACATCTATACACATACATATTCTATTAGACACTTTAGTGCTAGAAAGGCAGCATGGTACAGTCAGAACCCTTGTCCTAGAGCCTGAACTCCTGGCTTATAACCCAGCTCCAAAACTTACTAGCTGTGTCCCTTGAGCCAAGTCACTTAATATCTGACCTTCAGTTTCCTCAACTACAAAATGGGGTTGGTAATACTTATAATTACCTAATAGAAAACATATTATACATATATATATATACATATATATGTTAACAGAAAATTATATGATTAGAAATAGCTAATGGATAATACTTGGCATGCACCTCACAACATTGTTGTAAAGAAAGTGCTTTGACCCATATGTACAAAAATATTTGTTGCAGCTCTCTTTGTGGTGGCAAAAAACTGAAAATTAAGGGGATGCCCATCAATTGGGGAATGGCTAAAGAAGTTGTGGTATATAAGTGTAATGAAATACTATTGTACTATAAGAAATGGGGAGGAAATGGATTTCATATTTGCCTGGAGAGGGTTATACAAACTGATGCTAAGTGAGAAGAGCAGAACCAGGAAAAACTTGTACACAATCACAGACACATCGTATGTATGACAACCAGCCTTGATAAACTGGACTCTTCTCAGCAAAGCACAGTAAAAGACAACTCTACAAGTCTCAGGATGGAAGGAGATATCTACAATCAGAGAGATCCAGAAATACCAGAGTTTAAATGGAGACTGAAGCAATCTACATGCTATTGTTCTTTTCCATGTTTGGTTTTGTTTCTTCTTTCCCATTGTTCACTCCATTGGTTACAATCTTTCTATACAACCAGACTAATGACCAATGTGAAAGTATTTGCAGATTCTATACTTGACTGCATGTCGCCATGGGTTGGGGGGGGGGGTAGAGAGAGGGGAGAAAACTTAAAACTCAAGGCACTCTGGAACTGAATCTTGTAAACTAAAAGTAAATAAATAAATCAATTTAAAGAGAAAAAAAAGAAAGTGCTTTGTAAACTGCAATGCACCATAGTATTGTGAACATTTTTTTTAGCATCTACATTAATGGAAAACATAAGACCATGAGGCTACAGACCAGGTTTCAATTATCTTTGCGTCCCCTCTAATGTGGTGTTTCATGGTTGTTGAATGAACAAATGAATGAGCAAATGAGCAAATGAATGAACAAGTATAGTATTGCAAAATGCAGACTTACTTTTCCAAAGCCAACCATGAAACAGAAATATAATAACTTCAAACAGTCAGTAAGCATTTATGAAGGATGTACTAAATGCTAGATGCTGTGCTAGGTAGGTTCTGGAGAGATAAAGACAAAGATGTAACAGTCCCTGCCCTCAAGGAGTTTCCCTTCTAACAGGGAGATTTTAGACATGAAATGTAGCCAGACCCTCTTGTATCCTCAGTGGGCATGCACAAATGATGAGAAATGCTTTAAAAATTTATGCCATGCTTCATAATATTTGTGATCATCACAAAACATATGAGCATCTGTTCTGGAATGTGAGTACTAATAAAGTATACTTGGCTGCTGAGAAGTCTCTTAAGCAGAAGAGTCAAATCTTCAATCACTCACCTTACTGAAGTTATCTCAAATAGAAATCATTCCAAGGTTAAAGGAATCACAGTCACAAAATCTCAGTCATAGCATTGGAAAGAACGTCAGAGGCCATCTAATCCAACTTGTACCTGGACAAGAATTGCTTCTACGACATACACAGAAAATGGTGAAATAGCTTTTACTTTAAGGATTCCAGTGAGAGGAAACAGTTATCTCTTTAGACAGACCATTGCATTTTGAGAGAGCTCTTATCAGGGATGTGCTGGTAAATGTTTAACAACCATCTATCTTAGGTTAAAAAAATGCAGACATGCTTTTAAGTTTAATCTGCATTAACATTTTCTCCATCACTTTCTAAAGTCTAGACAATAAATAAAACAATAAACCAAGCCCCAAATTATAGCATTTGATGATTTTGGAGGTATGAATGCTCACGCTGAAAACTTTACAACTGGCTCTCTCAAGCCAGAGGAGTTGGCTCCGGCACACAGCTAGCTCCAACTGTGAAGAAGTTTTTCCTCAAATCAAGCCTAAATGAGTCTCTCTGGACCTTCCACTTGTTGCTACTAGTTGTACCCTCTGGGACCAAGTATAGTAAGTGTAATCCCTCTTCCAGGTGTCAGCCTTCAAGTGTTTTAAGGCCATTATACAGTGAAGAGAAATACTGAATTGAGAAGCTGGCTCACATTCCTGCTTTTCCACTTACTACTTGTATGTCCTTGGGCAAGTCACTGAATTTCTCTGGAGCCTAATTTTTCATCTGTAAAATTAAGAGGTTGGACTAGGTGAATGCTAACTAACTGTAATTATGATTCCATGGTTTTATCCTTTCCTCCCTTCCCCTATCCCCAGTTCTCTACTGTCCTAGCTAAATACAACCAGTTCCTTCATTTGGTCCTCCTTATCCTGGCTGCCCTTTGAAGAAGTAGGTGAAAGGGCTTCAGAAGCTATGACATGCTATCCAAATATAAGACTGTTTGATCAAAATTATATTGTAATTAAAAGTAAAACCAAAGTATTTTAAAATAGTGGACATAGTTCTTAGTACAAGATTAAAAATGGAAGCGTTATTTTTCTCTTTAGACATGGAAGTCATATTTCTTTTATTTTTATTTTTAACATTTGGAATATTTTTAATGCTACCAAGGCATGTATATTTCAAAATACAGAAGAAACTTATAGTCATACCCTGACTCTGCGTATGTTTTTTTTTAAACAAGGAATTGGTTTTTACATAGGGTCATTTTTCCACTTGCTTGCTTTTTCAATTCTGTTCTTTGATTGCTTGAAGCATAGAAATCTCTTGCTGCCATCCCACAATTTTGATGAGATATTCCCTCGTAGCAACTGTGGCATGCAGTTGGATGGGCAGCCCATTGAGTTAGTCTATCAGTACATAGATATTGAACGGCACTGCACAGGGACAATGAGCCAGGCTCAGAATTGACGAGAAGGAAGAGAAGCAGGCTGGATTGCTTTTGGGAGATTGTGCAGTGTTTTTAATGATCCCAGCTGCTCCCTGACACAAAACCAATCTTTTTAACATCAATATTCTTCTGAAGATGTGATATGGCTGCAAATCATGGACTCTCACAACCTCCAAAGAGTCAGAACTGTGGGTGACTTGAAGGTCAAAGGAGGGGTGCAGAAAGGGCATTAAGTAGGTGGTGTCATCTTACCCACAATGACTTTTGCTTAAGAAATAGTGTCAAAGACATCATTCCTGAAAGATGTGATTGGAAAAGGAAGACCATGAATCACAGAGTGAGAACAATGTGTGGGGATTCCTACGCTACTACACAGAATGTTAGAAACCCTAGAACAAGGGTTCTTTACTCCATGCCATCTAATTCCTCATTCCTACCTCTGCAACCTTCCTACCCCAAAGTTTCATCGTAATTCCACCTAGCCCTTCCACTGTACTCTCTGGAATGCCTATTCCATAGGCATCAAACCTCCCTTTGTCTTAAATTTTGTCCTCTCCCACTCCTTCCATCTACTAGCTCTTACTGAAACCTAGCTTTTCCTTAATTACATAGCCTACCTGCTTACCCTTTTCAGTACTGGCTACACCTTCGCTTATTCTCCTTGGCTCTCTGGTAGATGCAAGGGAATTGGAATACTCTTTGTTCCCCATTGCCACTTCTAGGTTCTCTCCCTTCCTCTATCACTCATAATCTTTCTTCATTTGAGGTTATCTACCACCCAATCACAATACTATTACCTATTATCTACAGACCCCTAGGTCACTCCCCTTCCATTCTCAATTGGTTTGATACCTGGTTTACAATTTTTCTCCCTTCCTCAACTCCTGCCCTCCTACTAGGGAACTTGAACATATACACTGATTTCCCCTCAAATACCTTAGCTACTCAGTTCCCCAACCTATTAAATTCCTATAAGCTACTCCTCCACCCCATCTCAGTCACACTCAAAGATGGTTATACCCTTGAACTTGCCATCACCTACAAATGTACTACCAACATGTTTAAAAGTTATGAAATCCAGCTATCCAACCATACTCTATTGACTTTTTACCTCTCCCTCTATCCACACCATGACCTCCAATCCCTTGAGTCTTCATTTCTCCTCCAGGTCATCTTCCTTGCACTAGCCACTCTCTCTTCCCATCTTGATTCCATGGTGAACCAGTTCGGCTCTATGCTATCTTCCTCCCCTGAATCTATATCCCTCTTATCATGTCTCCAATTATGCCTAGCCAAACCTCAGCTTTGGATCACTCACACCATTTGTTGTCTGTGCTCCCACACACATGCTGCCAAATGAAAATGGAGAAAATCATGCAACCATTCTAACTGGATCCACTATTGATTTATATTATATAATCTCAACTGGGCTCTCACTGCTGCTAGGTAATCCTCCCTTATTAATTTACTACCCTACCCTCCATAGCAGCTCTTTCAAACCTTTACATTTATCCTCAAACCTCTCATAGCACCTCCTCCTCCCACTCACTTGACTGAGAATCCTCCCTTGCATTTTATTTTATTTTGTTTGTGGAGTGGGTGAGAAGACTACGGAAGCATGCTTCAAATCTTTTTTTTTTTAATTTTAAAAAATTTATTTATTGGGGCAGCTAGGTGGCACAGTGAATAGAGCACTGGCCCTGGAGTCAGGAGGATCTGAGTTGATTTGCATTTCTCTAATCAACAGTGATTTTGAGCATTTTTTCATATGCTTATAGATATCTTTAATTTCATCCTCTGAAAACTACCTGTTCGTATCCTTTGACCTCAGACACTTGACACATTTATTAGCCGTGTGACTTTGGGCAAGTCACTTAACCCCAATTGCCCTCCAAAAAGCTAAAAAAAAATTTTTTTTATTTACTTTCAGTTTACAACATTCAGTTCCACAATCCCTTGAGTTCCAAATTTTCTCCCCCTCCTTCTCCTCTCCCCTCTACCCCTATGGTGGCATGCAATCCCATATAGGTTCTACAAATACCTTCACACGAAACATTAGTCAAGTTGTAAAGAAGAATTATAACCAATGGAGTGAACAACGATAAAGAAGGAACGAAACAAAACAAAACACAAAAGAGAAAGACAGTAAGTTTGCTTCAATCAGCATTCAGACTCATAGTTCTTTCTCTGGATTTGAATATCTCTTTCCATCATGAGTCTTTTGGTGTTATCTTATAACCTTGCATTGCTGAGAGGAGCCCAGTCATTAAAGTTATTCATCATAGATGTAATGTATCTGTAATTGTGTACAAAGTTCTCCTAGTTCTACTCTTCTCACTCAGCATCAATTTGTATGTCTTTCCAGGTTATCATGAAGTCTGTCTGCTCCCCATTTCTTATAGCACAATAGTATTCCATTACATTCATATACCATAACTTGTTCAGCCATTCCCCAATTGATAGGCATCCCCTTGATTTCCAATTCTTTGCCACTACAAAAAGAGCTGCTAAAAATATTTTTGTACATGTGGGTCCTCTTCCCACATCTATAATCTCTTTGGGATACAGCCCTCGAAGTGGTATTGCTCGGTCAAAGGGTATGTACTTTTTTTTATAGCGCTTTGAACATAGTTCCAAATTGCTCTCCAGAATGGTTGGATCAGTTCACAACTCCACCAACAATGCATCAGTGTTCCAATTTTTCCATATCCTCTCCAGCATTTGTCATTTTCCTGTTTTGTCATCTTAGCCAATCTGACCAGTGAAATGTGGTACCTCAGAGTTGCTTTGATTTGCATTTCTCTAATCAACAGTGATTTTGAGCATTTTTTATATGCTTATAGATATCTTTAATTTCATCCTCTGAAAACTACTTGTTCATATCCTTTGACCATTTATCAATTAGGGAATGACTTGTATTCTTATAAATTTGATTCAGTTTTCTGTATATTTTAGAAATGAGGCCTTTATTAGACACACTGGTTGTAAAAATTATTTCCCAATTTTCTACTTCTCTCCTAATCTTGGTTACATTGGCTTTATTTGTACAAAAACTTTTCAGTTTAATGTAATCAAAGTTATCCATTTTGCATTTTGTAATGCTCTCTATCTCTTGCTTGGACATAAATTCTTCCCTTCTCCATAAATATGATGGGTAAACTTTCCTTGCTCTCCCAGATTGCTTACAGTGTCAGCCTTCTGCCTTTGTATTTTATAGAAAAAATTGAGGCCATTTGCCATGAGCTCCATCTTCTCCCTACTTTCTCGTCTTCTATCAGGTAACTTCTCCCATTTTCTCCTCCTTCACACCTGTCTCATATAATAAAGTGGCCTTACCAAGGCTAATCTATCTACTTGTTCAAGAGATACTATTCCATCTCATCTCCTCCAACAGATTTACCCTTCTGTCATCCATACTTTTTTCACTTATTTTTAATCTCACCTTCTCTACTGGCTTATTTCCTTCTCACCACAAATATGCTCATGTCTCTCCCATTCTGAAAAAAGATCTAATGTGGTCCTTTCATTTCAACTATTATCATTCCATATCTCTTCTGTCCTTTGTAGCAAAACTCTTTGGAAAGGTCATCTATAATAAGCACCTCCATTTTGTCTCCTCTCACTTCTTGTGATCTTGAAGGATAAAACCATTATAATTATTTTTACAATTTTTTCCATTCTTCTTCCATTTATTGTCCTGCTTCCATTTTCATTCCTTGGGATGACTTTACTTAGTTGGATATCCTGTTAAGCTTTTTAAAAAATGGGTTTTATCCCCCACTTCTTTCCTTATCCTCTTCCTTCTTCTTTACCTCCTCCCCATCTTCTTCCTCCTTCTCTTTCTTCTTGTTCTTTTTCTTCTTCCTCTTCTTGTTCTTCTCCTACTTCCTCTTCTTCTTCTTCTCCTTCTTCTCCTTCTCCTCTTCCTCCTCTTCCTCCTCCCTCCCACCCCCCCCCCCTTAGCTTTGAGGAGCTAAAGTTATGGCTGATGACTCAGGGATGACTCTCACATGTCTTTTCCTGTCAATTAAAATATAGTCTATTTTGATTTTTATGGTGAGGTGGTTTTTTTTGGGGGGGGAAGGTTGTTGTTTTTGGTGCTCACCATGTCCAGTACCTACCTATTTCTCTCTTGAGTAAAGCCTTCATGATATAAAAGTTTCTGTGCACACTGAAAGTCTTTGAACTCCCCCCTTCCTTTTTCTTGAACCATACTTTCTTTTTTTTTTCAGCCAAAAAAAAAAGCTAATTTTATTTAAAGTTCTGTCATATGGGGTAGACTCTTTTTTTAAAATTTTAATTTATTTTCTTGATTACATCATTCATTTCCACAAGATTTTGAGTTACAGATTTTCTCCCCTTCTTTCCCCCACCCCCAAGCCCAAAACAGTGATCCTACCACAAAGCCCCTCCCACAACCTGCTCTCTTCTACGCCCTCCTCCAACGCTCCTCTAACTTTCCGATAGGGCAGGGAGGGTCTCCCTTCCCCAGTCCCTGCATGTCTCATTTCCCAGTTTCATGTAGTTAATAATAATTTTATATATATTTGTTTGTTTTTTTAACATTTGATTGTATAGCTTTAAATTCTAGATTCTTGCCACTTCCCTTGTCACCCCCTCCCACTGAAAGGAGCAGCAATTCAATACAGGCTGTACATGTGTAATTACGCAGGACATCTCCATGGTGGGCAAATTGTGAGAGGTTAATTGTATGTCCCTCTTTCCTATCCTGCACCCCCGCCTTGTTTTGTTCTCTTCCCTGTCCCTGTCCCTTTACTGAAGTATGTGCTTCCAGTATCCCTCCCTCCAACCCCGCCTTTTGAACCATACTTTCATATATCATTCTTCCCCATCATTGCTTTTTCATAGAAATATTACAAATGGTAGTTGTATTCCCTATCTTTCCTTCAAAACCTACACTATAGCTAATGATTAGGAGTACTATTTCAGCTACATTATGGATCAAGAAAAGCTCAATAAATATTAGTATAATAGGGGCACATCCATGTGACTACATATGATTATACACTCTACTGACCAGCTATGAGTCCATCATATATTATAATGTAGACAGTGATGTTGATGTGGTCTGGGGGTACAAGGACCCCACAAAACTATCAAGGTATGGGGGTGGCTAGGTGGCGCAGTGAATAGAGCACCAGCCCTGGCATGAGGAAGACATGAGTTCAAATCCAGACTCAGACACTTAACACTTACTAGCCATGTGACCTTGCCACTACTAGCCACTTAACCCCAATTGCCCCTCCAAAAAACAAAAAACAAACAAAAAAACCTATCAAGGTACAGGGCAGAGTCATCTGGAAAGAGTTCTCAGACCCAAGCAGTCTTCCAGTCAAGTAGCAAAAAGTTCATTCTAACACTGATATAGTGGGCAGAACTTCTTGGGGGGCTTGCAAATTAATGGGGGGGATGCTAAAGCTTATATAGAAAAAGGTCAGTGACCGGTGTGCCGGGTGTGCTGATTAGGTGGCATGGATTAGGACCAAAGAATGGTCAGATGCTTAAGGAACGTACAGTTTCTGTACCTTGGGCGCAGGTGTCATTCACTACTGGAAACCCTGTTTGTGAAGGCAGGGAGCGAGGGACTTGTAAGCGGCATGTTTTTGTACTGTTACATCAGTAACAAGATAGCCTCAGGAGTTGACTTCTATAGCTTGACCTCTGGATTGTATACAGTAACTGTGGGAATCAGTAAATGATAGTTCTGCTAGCACAAGATAGTCCTGTTCATGCAATAGAAATTCTATGGACATCAACTTGTTCTTGTAACAGGGAGACATAGTTTGCCTCACTGGGACTCACTCACGAGTTATTGCCAGAGATACGGTCTTTGGATTGGGGAGAGATGTGGTCCTAGGGTTGGGGTATAAGCACAAGCGCTCCATCAATGCCCTCTCCTGTAGTCTCCCTGTGTCAAAAACTTTGCTGATTCCCATGAAAGGGGTGACTGTTCTGTGACATGTAGAGAGCAGGGCTGATCAAACAAGTAAGGAAAACTGGGATCAGGGATTTCTTCCATAAAGAGCATTTTTGAGGGAAACAAATCCTGTAACTCTGAATAAGCTTCCACCGCCCCCAATTGCCCATGGACAATCAGTGACCACAGCTGCAGAATGAATATCCACATGAGGAGTTTTTCAGGACAAGAGAAAGGAGCGTGACCTTTGGGACTCACAAGTATCTCTCTAGGGTGTGCCTTGCTGTTATTGAGGGGTTAGTACCTTCTAACCTATAATTACTGCTATGAAAAATACAAGGCGGCTGGGTGGTGTAGGAGGTTAAGTGATGGACTTGGAGTCAGGATGACCTGGGTTCAAATCCTGCCTCATACACTGATTAGCTATGTGACACTGGGTAAGCCACTCTCACAGTCTCAGTTTCTTCAGCCACAAAATGAAAACAATAACAGTACCTTCCTTCCAAGGCTGTTGGCATAGAATTGTCATAGAATGCTGGACCTGGAGTTAGGAAGATGAATTAAAATCCTACCTCAGACACTTAGTAGCTCTGTGACCCTGGGCAAGTCCCTTGACCTCCCTAAGCCTCAGTTTCTGCATATGTAAAATGGGGATAGTGATAGAACCTATCTCGTAGAGTTGTTGTATCAGATGAGATCATAATTGTAAAGCACTTTGCAAACCTTAAAATGTCATCTAATAATGATAGCTACACAGTGTCTGGCAAATAGCAGATACTTAATACATGTTTATAGATTAATAGTATATTGACCTATTGTGTACTGATCATCTGTATCATACTGTATCATACTATCATATACTGACCTGTCATGTATTGAACTACCATGTACCGATTCCCACGGTTACTGTATACAATCCAGAAATCAATTAATAGATTAACAAATGTTTATAGATTAATATAGATTAATTATAATAACTAATATAATAATAATTAATAATACAGATTAATTATATAGTGCTAAGCACCTGATTGTGTGTGTGTGTGTGTGTGTGTGTATTCTAGGTACTGTTGTTGTGTAAGAATCAGATGAGATAATATGTGTAAAATGTTTTCCAAATACCAAAGTGCTACATAAATACTATTATTATTGTTACAAGAAGGCAGTTGGTATGAGTAAAGGCCTATCGATGCATGGCTATGAAAACCTCCATGAGGACTGTGGACACTGGGGCCAAGAGAAAACTCTGCAGCTGGTATGGATCAGGTCCTACTGGCCCAAGATGGCAGCAGATGTGTGGAGGAAATGTGAGACGTGTGCTCCATGTATTCAAAAGAAAGTATTACTGACTCAAGCTGTTTATCTGGAGAACATAAGCATCAGTGAAGCTTTTCAATCTGGTGTATATACATTTCTGGTCTCTGGAAGGAGACTGAAAGAACATATGCAATATGGTAGCGATGACAGACGACTTCACCCAGTATGCACAGGCTTATCCAGCCAGGAACCAGAAGGTTTCTACATTAGCCAAGGTGTCTTGGGAGAAGTATTCCTCTGTGTATGGTTTCTCTGCCAGGATACATTCTGATCAAGCTTGAGATTTTTCGAGAGCAAGCTCTTCAAAGAGGTGCCAAGCTTGGCAAGAACCAACAGCTACACCATAAGCTCCTTCAGGAGAGCCACTGCTAGAGCGTTTTAATCACACAGCAGTGAACATTCTGAGAAACTGAGGCCTGAGCAGACGGCTCAGTGGGATTGGTATGTGGCTTTTCTAGTACATGCATGTAATACCACCAAGAATGATGCCACAGGTTTTACATACCTGTTGATGTTTGAAGGAGAAGCATGGGTGCCATTTGATCTGTTTTGGAGGCTGGGAACATGGAAAAGATGTGGAGATACAACCTTTAGCTGAGAATGAGGTCTGTGGCCTAGCTACAGCTTCAGCTCAGAAGAACAAGGGGAGAAGCAAGCAATTGTATATATATGATGATCAAGTTCTAGGCTCCAGTCAGAGGACAATATCCTACTGAGAAAATTGTGGTTGCTATTCAGTTGTTCCAGTCATATCTGATTCTTCCCGACTCCGTTTTCTTGGCAGAAATACTGGAGTAGTTTGCCATTGCTTCTCTACCTCATTTTACAGATGAGGAAACTGAGGCAAATAGGGGTAAATGACTTGCCCAGGGTCACACAGTTAGTAAGCGTCTGAGGCCAGATTTGAACTTAGGAAGATGAGTCTTCCTGACTCCCAGCCTAAGAAAATACTGGGAAACTAAGAAATCATAATGTCCAGGGAAAGCATGCTATACAAGCTCCTTGTTATCTAAGGAGAATTGGTACTTAAAAGTGAATCCACTTAAAATGAGGTCTAATGTTGAATTGCAAATAGTGAAATAAAAAGGCCTTATTGGAATTTTATCTTGAAAAATGGAGCTAAAATTAGACTAATAAGTATATTTAATCTTTTATTTAGAAAAATAATTTTTTTAACCTTCTCTTTGACAAAATTTAGATTGTCATTGAAACCATACACTAATTATTCGTGCTAACAACAACAGAAAAATTAAGTGTTGATTGGGTTTTGGAAGTCATGGTTTTCCTGACAAAGCCTGCCTTCTTTCACTTCACATTTGACTTTCACAGAATAATCATAGAGGGTCATTGCTGCAAAAAATATTTGAGAGCTTTATCAATTTTCCTAAGGGCTCCTCTTAATCCTTTGATATTCAAATTATTCTCTTTTGAAGTCCAGCCAGTGAAGTTGGTGTGTGTAGGGTGGAGATGGCCAGATAGACTCCAATATTCTGGGAGGGATGCTTGAGTGAGGGCTAATTTTACAAGTGGGCAGTTCACAAGTGAATATTTTCATGTTATGACATCTTTTGCTTTCTTATGCAAAGCAGTCTTCCTACTCTGCCTGCTCTCTTAAGTGGTGAGTTCTTAACCCAGACCACCATTTCATGAGGCTCCCGGGCTACGCTCACTTCACTCTTGGCTCCATTCTTCATGCTTAGGACTTTCCTTACCAGAACCTTTGCAGCCCTGATCCCCTGTAAGTACCCTTCCCCCTTTTCACCTCTCCTTTATATATTTTCTTTCCCCATTAGAACGCAAAATTCTTGGAGGCAGGAAACTTAGGCCAAGAGATGTTGAGTGACTTTCCCAGAGGCACACAGTCAGTAAATAACTGAAGCAGGATTCAAAATCATCCTGACTCCAACCCTAGTGCCCTAACCACTATGCCATGGTGTCCTGAGACTAAGGGTCAAGGACTTTCATTAGGTGACTTGTCCCTCTCTATGATACATAAAAACAAACTGTGAGATCAACTTGCTTTCTCTCCATCTCTCTTTCCCTCTGTCTCTGTCCTTCCCCCTCCTCCTCCTCCTCTTCTGTTTATCTCTTTCTGTCTGTCTCCCTTTATCTCTCTATCTCTTTTACACACACACACACACACACACACACACACACACACACACACACACGCTCTTTGGGACTCTGGTTTCACTTTATTGCTTGTAACTTTTTCCAGAGAACCGCAAGCTGGTTGATGGTGGTGGGGTGTATTTCTTTCTTTCCCTTTTCTCCCAACTCAACCACAAGCACGCCCAAGGAGCAGTTGATGAAACTTTTGACTTGCTTGCTGTCTTCTGAGGGAGTTCATAGACAATATTCTTCATCCCCAATCTCCTGTGTAGAGGAAGGAGGGATTTTGAACCCCCTGGGCAGTGACATCAAGTCAGAAAAGGAAGATTTCCTGGTTAGTGACAGCATGCTCTCTCTCTCTCTCTCTCTCTCTCTCTC
>CM053593.1:139465516-139476520 GCA_028646575.1 Pseudocheirus occidentalis | reverse complement strand
TCTGTCTCTCTCTCCCTCTCCCTCTCTCCCCCCCTCTCCCACTCTCTCTCTTTCTCTCTCTCCCACTCTCTCTCTCTCTCTGTCTCTCTCTCTCTGTCTCTGTCTCTGTCTCTCTCTCTCTGTCTCTCTCTCTCTTTCTCTCTCTCTCTTTCTCTCTCCAAGTTTGGAAGCTCCAGGGTCAGACTTTCCAGAGAAAGAAGGTAATTTCCTCATGCAGCCTGTTCAAAAGAAGAAAGTCATTTACATATCTCTTGCATAACATCCTATTTGGAGAGTTAAGCCAGTGAATTACCAGGAAAGTGATGGTCTGATAAGAAGGGATTCCTAGTTCTAAATCTTAAAGAGACCTCAACTCATTACTTTAAGTCTTGGAGGGACTATGTATATCCCTATGGGAGAGAGAGACCCCATGGGAATGCTAGGGTGGCTCCCCACTGGCTACCCCAAGTTCAGTTCCCTTCCAGGAGCTGTTTGGAGTGCTCTATGTGTTTCTTGGTTCCTGTGAATTTGATTTTTTTCTGTTTGAGGGTAAAATAAGGACTGTAATGTATCCTACATGTATTTGGTACCTTGGGTGCTTTTCCAGGAGGCTAGGGAAGGTGAGGAAGATGCTTTTTACACACATTCAAGAAAACTTAGAAACAAGCTATATCCTAAATATATGTAACGGTTTTCTTGGAGCAACCTCAGGTTGAGGCAATGAGCCAAAGGTGGAAAGGAATCAACCCTCTTGGACTCAGTTTCTCATGTGGGGACCCCCCCCCAAAAGAAGAAATTTTTATTAAAATGGGTATTTCCAGATGTTTCTTCCTCTAAAATATTCTAGGAAACAATAGAACTTAAATGCTAGTTATTTTACATTAAAATACTCTCCATTTTCAAGTTGGTAAGTAAGTGGCACAGTGGATAGAGAATTGAGCCCGCAGTCAAGAAGACCTGAGTTCAAATGTAGCTTCAGACACTTCCTGTGACCACGGGGAAGTCACTTAAAAGCTGTTTACCCCAGCTTCCTAAACTGGAAATGAGGATAATAATAGCACCTACCTCATATCAGATAATGCTTGTAGAGCACTTAGCACAGTACTTGTCACACAGGAATATACATGTGTGCGTATATATGTCTATTTATATATAGGTATATGTGTGTATATATATATATATATGTGTGTGTGTATGTCTGTTTATATATAAGTATATGTGTGTATATGCATATTTATATATAAGTATATGTATATATGTGTATGTATATCTATGCATATAGATATACATATACCTGTTTCCTTCTCTTCTCTTCCTTTTCAAGGACCACTCAAGTTCGCAATCTCAGTCATCTTAAACGGCTTGCCCAGGATCTCACAGCTGACACTAGGCCCTACACTCTCTCTACTGTGTCACCTAGAGTCAGCTGTGATCCTGGGTGAGCCGTTTAACCTCTGTTTGCCTCAATTTCCTCATCTGTAAAATGGGGATAATAATAGCACCTACCCCTCAGAATTGTTGTGATTCTCAAATAAGATATATGTAAAGTGCTTTAGCATGGTGCCTGGAACATAGTAGGGACTATGTAAATATAAGTAAATAAAAATATAAATATTAGCTATTATTAACTGACCTGTCAAAGAATTGAATACTTCTCCAGTCTAAATTACAGCTAGAAGACCGGAGGTCACCTAACTCAATCTCCTTATTTTACAGATGAGAGAAATGGCTTGAGAAGGCTTTGTGAATTGCCTAAGTTCACACAGCTTGTATCATCTGTTGTTGTCAGCGTTTCAATTGCATCCACCTGTTGATGACCACATTTGGGATTTTCTTGGCAAAGATTCTGGAATGGTTTTCCATTTCCTTCTCTGGGTCCTTTTACAGATGGGAAAACTGAGGCAAACAGGGTTAAGTGACTTGTCCAGGATCAAACAGCTAGTAAGTGTCTGAGGCTGGATTTGAACTCAGGAAGATGAGTCTTCCTGACTCCAAGTCCAGTGTTCTACCCACTGCACCACCTATAATCACCATCTATGATCTCAGACTCATAGTTTTTGTTGCAGATATTTAATACACAGCATCCAAATTTGAATTGTATCTATTAGATATAATACATAGATCACAAGTAAATATATAATATTACATTAAGACACATGTAAAATACATGTAAGATTATATGTAAGATACAGTCAACCTAATACATAGATCATATGCAAATGTAGTACATGATATTATTACCTGTAAAGTACACTTTACATACAGGATGGAGGATATCATCTAGCTACATATGGCCCAGGGTCCCCCACAGACTGTAGGCTCACACAGACTACATCCAATCCTAAGAAACTGTGTTCAAGAGGGTCAGTTGGGTTTTTTTTTGGAGGGGAGAAGGCAGGGCAATTGGGGTTAAGTGACTTGCCCAAGGTCACACAGCTAGTGTTAAGTGTCTGAGGCCAGATTTGAACTTAAGTTAAGAGGGTCAATTTTATGCATTCCACTAGCTACTTAGTATTTTTGCTGCATATATTTTTATATGTATTTCTTGTCTCCCCTATTAGAAAGGAAGCTTATTGCCAGTAGGGGTTGTTTCATTCTTTGTGCTCCTATCCTTAGTGCCTAATACAGTGCTTGATTTTGTACCCAGGGTACCAGATACTTACAGCACAGTCTTTATTTCACCGATCAGATGCAGAAAATCAAACAGTTCACAGGAAACAATAAACAGATACAGAAACACAAATATTTATTGATTGATATATTGATTTTAAATGCTTTTGTCTCTGAGATAGCTACTGCATAAATGTCAAATGATATTTTAAGTTCCTCATGGGAATACTGTAATTATTTGAAAAAAAGAGAGACTTACATATGGTCTTGTGCAAGTTACTTAATTTCCCTGGTCTTCATTTCCTCATCCATAAAATGAAAATGTTGGATTGCAAGGTCTCTGAGATTCTTTCTGGTCCTAGATCTATGCTACTTTAATCCTGTTATTTTGTGATGGGAAAAATTTTAATGGAAATTACAATAAAAACACATACAAATGTAATTATTCTATGAATTGGTTGCAGTGGGTTAAATCCTATCACCTGAAACATAAACTCTCAAATACACAAATGGCCTTGTTTGGATGCTTCCCCAACCCTCAGCCACAGCCCTAGCAATGCAGATTGCAACCCATCCATACATGCCATGAAAAACCTTAGTGTAATATTACTAGTGTAACCCCGTATTGGTAAGGGGGCTGATGGGAAGTGTAGTTTTTCTTAGCTGGAAGGAGGGACTGAAGAATTATGGGAGGCAGAAGTTGTAAGAGGTCAAACCTATGAACTTTTCAGCCCCTGAAGAGGATAAGGATGGGGTGTGTGGATGTGTGTCAGCACGTGGATTACAAAGGAAGGGAGAGCTGCTATCTTGATCTGAATATATGTGTGTCTGTGTGTATACACATACATATATACATATATGCATATATGTCTGTGTGTATGTATGTATGTATGTATAATCACGGGGCAGCTGAAACCTCGTGTGGTTCACTGACCCACTTAAGGAGTGACCTGCCTGGACAGAATTTGTGACTTCACTGAGACTGAGTGAATTTATCCCTTTCCCACTTCCTCCCCCTCTTCTGCCTCATTGCTGTCTGGTGAACTGGCATCACTTCCTCTTAAATCTTACTTATTTGCTGTCTGCACTTTTATAATGGGCTTTGTCTCCAGATAAAAGCTAAGCTGATTTTTATAGCATTCTGAGCTAGTGTTTGCTATAAATGAATAGACTGCACTATGGGGAAGGACAAAGGGGAGTCTCTGGACAAATAGCCCTAGACTTAACTTCAAGGGTATATTGAAGCTTTCGATCTTGACGGACACACAAAAAGAGGCTGCATTAGCCTATAAGGCAATTGAGGCAACAGAACACTGGATTTGGAGTTAGGTAGACTTGGGTTCACATACCTCTCTTTTGATATGTGAGACTATAGACAAATGACTTTTCTTGCTTCATTGGAAAGAGCTCCCTTATCAGGAATTTTACATGGACATCATATAAGGCAGACATCATTCCTGACTCTCCAGTGAAATTCCACCATCATATTAACTTTGGTCTCAGATCCATGCAGGGATTTCTTGGGGCAGGAAGGGAGGGACAGCCAACTAGATGCGCTTTCTGCCCTTTGGTTTAACTGTTTCCACAAAGACAAATTTTAGTTTAAATGAACAACAAGAGCACAGCCTTGTTTAACAGAACTAAGAAGAGAAATGAGGAGAGAGAAATGTTGTTACAAGGGAAAAGCTGTAGTCAAAGGGAAGCAGGTGTCATACCCTTCCCTTCCTCAGGGAGTTTCCTGAAACAAGGGGGGAAAGAGAAAGGAAATGTCATATGTCACTGAAGCAAAGAAGAGATGGAAAAGGGAGAGAGAGAGATTGCTGGAGTGGCCCAGAGTTCAAGTTAGATCTGATATTATAGTGGCCCCCTGGGGGGTAGAAGGTAGGGCAAGTTTGGCAAGAGGCAGGGTTCAGGGGCATCTGGTGGTAGGGAGACAAGATTATTGGGGGGAGGGTGTTGAGGGGCAGGGTGAGGTGTTAAGGACCCCCTGAGCTTTAGGAATAGAAAGGTGAGAATTCTCTTCTCCCTGTTGGTTGCAAGGAGAGAAACTCAAAGGCATTATAATAAGGACTAGGACAGGAGACTCCTGGGACCTAAACAGGCAGCAAGCTGCAGCCTCCTTGGGGACTGTGGCCTGGGGAAAGAGGGCTGCAGGTGTCTGTGGAGAGTGGTACAGGGGGTGGGGGGAGTGTGTGTGAAGTGGCTAGGATAGAGAGACTTGTTGGCAGACAGCCAGTCCCAGTCCTTTCCATGTTGCCTTGGTGACAGTGGAAGGAAGCAGGGCAGTGATTGGGGTGTGGATACACTGATAGGGAACAGTATATGAACACCACCAGTAGGATGCTCGGGCTTGCTTTTTTTAGCACCAGCTGTTAGCCCTGCTTTCTTTTTTCTTAAACCCCTAACATCCTGAGTCTTTGCTCTGTTCCGCCTTTCTGGTCCTTACATCAGTATGGAACCCACTACAGTGTGGGGTCTAGGATATTTGACCTGAGACAACTCTGGTCTCTATTAGCAGATTGAGATGATAAATATATTACCTAAGGGACTAGGACAGGAGACTCCTGGGACCTAAACAGGCAGCAAGCTACAGCCTCCTTGGGGACTGTGGCCTGGGGAAAGAGGGCTGCAGGTGTCTGTGGAGGGTGGTACAGGGGGTGGGGGGAGTGTGTGTGAAGTGGCTAGGATAGAGAGACTTGTTGGCAGACAGCCAGTCCCAGTCCTTTCCAAGTTGCCTTGGATCTTTGTCTTTACCTGAGAACCCTCCCTAATAATAGGGAAGAAAAACAAATCAATTCATTGACCATGTCTGACGGTGTATGTCTCATTCCACATCCATAGTCCACCATCTTAATGCTTCAGCTTTAATATTCTGAAATCAGCATTGGTCAGAGTTCAGTAGTCTTTTAATGTTGCTCTTCCTTTTTCTTTACTGTCCCTCATTCCTTTACATGTGATTCTTCTCGTTTCTCACACTTTGCTCTGTTCAAAACATTTGATTTTGTTCTAACCCCATTTTCTAACTCCACAGCTAGCCTAGTTTCAGTGTGGACTGTATGTCCATGTATGTGTAAATTATGTGGCATGTACAGTCGCTCATGAGTGTCTCTCTAACTATCCTGTAGTGTACTGTGACTTCTCAGCTGAGGTACATGGTCAATGTTTAACAACAGGCTCTCTGAGGAAAAGAATGTAGACAAGGCGCACCTTTAAGTTTATTTAAGCTTCATTATTAACTTTTTCTCCATTGTGTTCTTAAGTCTAGACAAGCACAAAAAATATCCAATAAATGAAGTCCTGATCTGTAGCATTTATTGACAGCAAATGCTCACACTGAAAATTTGATAAGCTCTCCAGTATACCTCTGCCCCCCAAGCAAAGAAAGATTTACTGTGAGTAAAAAAAAAGCTTGAGAATAATTTCTTTGAAGGAAAAAATATTTATATCAATGCATGTATATATGTGTATATATACATACACATTGTAAGATAACTACATATTAGTATGTGCGGTTGGATTCTATGAAAGCCATATTATGAGGCATATATTTAAACCAATATGGTATTATAGTCATACTCCTTGGGTGACTATGAGCACTAGATTTGAAGTCATAGGGTCTGAATTTGACCCTAATGCCTGCTTATCTGTGCGAAATTATCTCCCCTCTTGGGGTCTGACTCTGGCTTCAGTTTAATCATCTATAAAATGTGAGGGCAGCTAGGTGGCATAGTGTCCAGAATGCCGAGCCTAGAGTCAGGAAGACCTGAGTTCAAATCTAGTCTCAGACACTTACTACTTACTACTGTGGCCCTGGGCAAGTCACTTCACCTTGTTTGCCTTAGTTTCCTCATCTGTAAAATGAGCTCAAGAAGAAAACGGCAAACCACTCCAGTATTTCTGCCAAGGGGTGACCCTAGGGGTCACATAGAGTCAGATGACTCTTGATGTGAAAATGACTGAACAACAACAAAAATGTGAATAATAATACCTGTAACATTGACCTAAGAAGGTTATTGGAAGGCAACATGGTACAGTGGAAAAGAATATGGAAGCTGGAAGGAGATAAAAGATCTGAGTTCATATTTCAGCTCTTTCATTTATTATAGTTATTCCTTCCACACTGTGATTTTCCCCGTTGCCAGTTTCAATATATCAGGGGTAAGCATAAGAAATTAAAGGGGAATTTTGGGGGAGATTTGTGGAAGCTGCAGATGACACACAAAGGCCAGCAGATAACAAAGAAAAAGTTTAGAAACTTAGAAATACATAAAATATATGTATAGTATTACATAATCTCAACATATTTTATCTTTTAATACCATAATAATTCTGACTTATTCTTTGATACAAAAGGAGGGCCAAAAATTTTTACATGGATTTTCCAGATTGTGGGGGCACCATACCTCTAACCCCCAAGATGTGGAAGAGATAACTGTACAATGACTCACCTTCTGATGACACTTTCTGATCCTCAGTTTCTTAAGCTGTAAAATGATCAGGGGGTGGGGTGGGGCAGGGGCAGGGCTCAACTATGTGTTTAAGGACCCTTCCAGTGGAAAGAAGGCTAGCCCTAGAATCAAGAGACCTGTGTTTACATCCTGCCTCTGATACTTACTACCTGTGTGACCTTGAGCTGGTCCCTTCATCCCCCTGGGTCCCATTTTCCTCATCCATAGAATAGAGGGGCTAAGCTATTCTGGAAAGTAGTTTAGAATTATGCTAAGAAAATGACTAAAATGCCCATATCCTTGGACCTAGAGACCTCATTACTAAGCAAATACCACAAGGAGGTCAAAGACAAAATGTAGTCTCCTATGCATATCTGTGCATATGTGTGTCCATGTATTTATGTGTGTGAGATAACAAAGAACTGGAAACAAAGTAGATACCTGTGGATTGGGTAATAGCTAAACAAATTCATTATGATTGGATCACACCAATACAAATAAAGATGGCACTACATAGATTAATTTATAGATTTAATGTTATGCTAATCTATACACATTTATATAAATATAATAAAATATCACTGTGCTATATAAAACAATGCCTAAAGAATTCAGAGCAGTATAGGAAAACTTGTATGCAATGATGCAAAATGAAGTCAGCAGAAGCAACAAAAAATGATATTCACAATGGCTACAACAATGTAAATTTAAAAAAAAATGTAAACACTGTATAACTGTGATGACCAAGAAGCTTAACCCTGGCAAAAAATAAAATAAAATAAGAAAATGCAAAAAAAAAAAAAAAAAAAAGAATGAAGGGGATAGACCAGGACCTTTCCTATCCCTTCTAGCTCTAGATGGGTGAATAAAAGTCTATGAAAAAAAATCTTTGCTCCTATGAAAGTGCTCTGTCATCCTCAGACAGTACTAAGGGGGAAAAAAAGTAAGCTATATGACTGAGTGTAACTTGAATTCTGATTGACTCAACATTTAATCATCAGACACCAAGAACTTGACCTGGAGGAAGTGTAGTGGCCATATCCCTTCCCCAGATACTTCTGTGATGGTAATAACTAACAATTATCCGACTAATTACACAATGAGCATAGAGGTTATGGCTGGACTATTTAGCCGGGTTCAAAGAAGTCTTTGTTTAAGAATTTGCCCCTTCTTAAGAAGAGCAAACGTGGGGCAGGTAGGTGGGCAGTGAATAGAGCACTGGCCCTGGAGTCAGGAGGACCTGAATCCAAATTCCGCCTCAGACACTTGACACTTACTAGCTGTGGGACCTTGGGCAAATCACTTAACCCCAACTGCCCTGACTTCCCCCCTCAAAAAAAGAGGTGCAATCATCCTTAAGATAATTTTATCTTTCCCCTCCACTCCCCCACGCCCCCACCAAGCCTGTAGCCTGGGGTATGTGTGTGTATTCTTGTTTCTAAGGTAGATTATATCTCCCTGAGAAGGATTTTTAAAAAGGATAACTTCTAACAGCTCCTCTGGTTGACTGAGAGAATGTTCTATTAGCTTATTTTATGTGTTTAAAAATATGATTTTGTGAGACTACCTGAGGGACCCAAGACACACAAAAAGTTAAGAACCCTGAACTGGACAACCTATGAACTAACTTGTAGCTCTACATCTAAGATCCCATAATTCCTCTAGTAACAAATGCTGGGTTGCTGGTGTTTGTGTGTGAGTGGTATTTGGGAGCCTCTCATTCCTACTGGGTAAAGAGGGTGGTAAAAGGGTACCTGGATAATAGACACTAGATTTTCCTGCTTCACTCAATCAGATACTAACCAGGTAAACTCCTTGGAGAGATAGAATGGGGAAAGGGAGTAACCTGTTTCACCTACCAATCCTCCATTGGTCTTCAATATTGTTAAGGTCTACCTTCCCCCCAACTATCATGGGGTCATAGCCAGAGAAAGGCCATGAGACATGAAGGATGAAGGCTGTGGTTTCTGGACCACAACAGTGATGAGGTATGCCACTCAGGAAGCTTTTTCCATTCCCGCCCATGTTGGGATCTGCAGCAAAACCCTGCCTGCCTTCCTTAGTTAAGACTTTGTTTTGGGAGTCGAGCTATTATAATATCTGAGGAGCTTAACCCTTTAGCATTGGACTTGTCAAAGGAGGGGGCATACAGAGTTACTGAAATTGGATAGAGAGAGAATTGAGAGCAGAGGGATAAGAGCAGACTTTGGTCTCTAGGTCAGGGGGTTGTGGTGAAGCTAAAATAGTCACCCAAAGAATATCTACCCTACTTCTATCCCTAGAGATGTCAATAGCCTGATAGCAAGTTCTTGAACATAGACATGGAGTCAGTGGGGGAACCTCTAAACCAGTGATTCTCAACCTTCCTAATGCCATGATGCTTTAATACAGTTCCTCATGTTGTGGTGACCCCCAACCATAAAATTATTTTCGTTGCTACTTCATAACTGTAATTTTACTACTGTTATGAATTGTAATGTAAATATCTGATGTGCAGGATGTATTTTCATTGTTACAAATTGAACATAACCCACAGGGTGAGAACTGCTGCTTGAGTCTAAACCTTAGAGATGGCAGCCATGGAGAAGGGAATCTCCAGAAAAGAAGGAACCACATTATTCCAGAGTTGGGAACAGCTTCCTAGAGTGAGGAGGGGAGAATTTTGGACAGAGCCAAGTTCTTGGATCCTGTTTTCTGTAGAAAAAGCATCAGCCCACATGGCTTACACTACTGTCATGAAGGACTTATGAGTGAAAAAGGGTTGATTCAGTGTGCTTTCCCTTTAAAGGGAATCAGCTACAACCATAGAGTGCCACTCTGAGTCTGGGGCAAAGAGAAAGAGAATGGTTTATAATTGATAAGGAGATATTTTGAGTCTTTTATGTTGTTTTGCCATTCTTTCTAGGGTGAGATAAAGACTGTTCTGTGTCTGGAATAGCATTAGCCGAGAGCTTGAAGTTAAGAAGACATAAGTTACATATATTTTGAGATTACCAGGGGAAACTCTGGGCAAAGGCAAAATTAACCAAAGAATTATTTCAGGGCAGCCCTTTAAGATGAGGCCCAGTCCATGAAAACCCCAAACTGAGCTATAGGTTACCTACATGGGCAGAGTGAAGGGAGATACACAAAATCCAGAATTTGACAAGATGAGTACATGACCAATAGGTTTACAACCCAAAACAAACACTGGTCTCTAATGCATTGAAGTCTTCTGCTCACAAGCAATCCTGAATGGGAAGGAGCTGTATTCCCTGCTGTGTTTTCCGTGGGTCAGGGTCCCAAGGGTCACTACTTTATATCCAAAATTTCTTCCTAAAGGTTTTCTAGGTGTAAGACTTCTTAGATGAAAGAGGAAAATTCAGAATACAGTAAAAAAAAAAGTGTTTGCCTGAGGCAAGCAGGGTTTATGGGTCCTATAAGCCATTACTTTTGAATATAGTCATTCCTTTGGATGATTTGATTTAGTGGGATTTTTAAAAATCATTTTTAGAAAAACTGTCACTCATATCCTTATAAATTTGAGTCAGTTCCTTATATATCTTGGAAATGTGACTATTATCAGAGATATTTACTATACTTTTCCCTGAGTTAACTGTTTATCTTCTAATCTTAGCTATGTTGGGTTTATTTATGGAAAACCTTTTAAGTTTTATGTAATCAAAATGGTACATTCCCAACTGATAAATGGACGTGAACAGGCAATTCTCAAGGGAAGAAATGTCAGTTATTTATAACCACATATTTTTTTTAAAAGCTCCAAATCACTAATGATTAGAGAAAGGCAACTTGAAGATCAAATGGAAAATCCTCTGTTTGGCTTTTAAATTCCTTTAAAACATAGTCCTTTCCTACTTTACTAGTTCTCTTACACCTCATTCTTGTCCACTTATTCTTGAATCCAATGACACTGGCCTCTTTGCTGTTCCTTGAACATGACACTCTTGTGCCTGACTCTGGATGTTTT
>CM053593.1:139437736-139465416 GCA_028646575.1 Pseudocheirus occidentalis | reverse complement strand
ATTTATGTTGTCTCTCTCTGTAGACTGTGGGTTCCTTGAGAATAAGGGCTGTCTTTTGCCTTTCGTTGTGTTCCTAGAGTTTAGCACAGTATAGTTAGATTTAATTAGTGCTTTTTGGCCTAGCAGGGGTGGGAACTTGCAGTGCCAGGGCAGCCTGTGGCCTTCTAGGTCTTTGGGTGTGACCTTTTGACTGAGTTCAAGTTTTATAGAACAAATCCTTTTATTAAGGGGATTTCTTCTGTGAAGTTTGGATTCAGTCAAAGAGCCACACTTCAGGGCCTCGGGGGCCACATGAGGCCTAGAGGGCACAGGATCCCCACCCTGATAGAGTGACTCTGAGGTTCTACCTTATACCCATCTACCATATACCCATTAGATTAGCAAAGCTGACTAAAAAAGAAAATGAAGCTATTAGAAAGACTTTGGGAAAATAGACCCATAGATGCACTGTTTGCAAAGGTGTGAATTGGTCTAACTGTTCTGGAGAGCAATTGGGAATCGATATATAAACTGTTTCTAAATCTTGTTTGACCCAGATACTCCACTTTAGGTCTGTACACTCAAAAAGATGAAAAGAAAGAGGAAAATGTCCCATATGTGCAAAAGTATTTAGAGCAACTCTTTTTGTGGGGACAAAACAACTGGGTATACATTAACTGAGAAATGGCTGAACAAGTTGTAGTAATTAAATATAATGACATATGATTGTGCTATAAGAAATGAGGGGAAAAGTGGTTTCAAAGAGAGGGGGGGGGAGCACAGCTAGGTGGCACAGTGAATAGAGCACCAGCCCTGGAGTCAGGAGGACCTGAGTTCAAATCTGTCCTCAGACATTTAACACTTACTAGCTGTGTGACCTTGGGCAAGTCACTTATTGCCAATTGCCCAATTGCCCTGCCTTCCCCCTCCAAAAAATAAAAAAAGCAAAGAGACATGGAAAGATATGGATGGATGGATACAGAGTGAAAAAAAGTGCAATCAGAAGGAAAATTTATCCTATAATGTCAATATCATAAAAATGAATAGAGAAAGATTTAAGAACTCTGATCAGCTAAATCATCCACCATGATATGAGGGGTTTAATGATGAAGAATGCTGACTGAAAGGTAGTTGACTCGATATTTAGGATAAGAAACACATTTTTGAACATAGCCACCCCTCCTGGTAGGAATCAAAATCTCTTTTGGAGAAGGAATGGTGGGCAGAGTTGATTCTAGAAATCATTGTTCATAAGTCCCTGAGAGCCACATCCAGACAGACTCATATAGACATACATAAACTACATGGGCACACAAACAAACCCTACATATATGTGTATGTACGTATATACTTGCCTGCTGATTCCCTGATAGCTCCTTGAGGGCAAGGATTATTTCCTTTTTGTTCTTGAATCTCTACCTAATGCATAGTAGGTGCTTAAATAAATATATATTTACTTATTGATTGATCATTATACCAGGCTGCCTCTAGGTCACCTGGAGGTCTGTGTCCTACAGGGAGAGGAAAATGAAGAGAATAGAAGCCTTCCTTGTTGAATATTTTATAAACCAAGTATTGGGCTCAGCTTATTCTAAGTAAAAGAAAGAGCATAGTAGACACAAATTGTTGTGTTGAGGGTTCAATAGAAAAATGAAGTAACAATATTAAATTGATCTATTAATTTTTCTTTTGTTAGCATGAAAATCTACCACAACTTAATCTATGTACCTACTCTATAAAAGTGCAAAATGAAAATATCCTTCAATTATGATTTTACTTTCTAGATAATTGTTACCTTGGTCTCTCTTTGTCTCTGTATATACATACATACATACACACATAGTTTAAGTTTGGAGTTTGAGAGCCTTTCCAAAAATTCAGAAAAATGTACAAAGAATAGTAAAAACATTTGCATAAAATTGATAGAAAAGAACAATTAGTACTTGATTAATATGCAAATTTAGTCCAGTACAAATTCATCTATATCTGAGGTTCAATATCCAAGTCTGTCTTGCTGTGCTAGAAACCCAGATGCTTTTATTTACTTTGGAATTGAGGGATTTGGTTAATGATGTTATTGACAGGAAAACATGAATGCATTATGCGCTCATGTCCTTAATTTAGCAGAGATCCACAAAAAACTCTGAAACATCTAGGATAGCAATTTTATTTATGAGAAAATATTAAGTATAAAATAGAGCTAGTGTTTCTGGGGTACTTATCCTGTTAAACAAATTTCCCCCCAAATAGTCATTGTCCTACCCTTTCTGGGAAAAATACAATATAAATTATATGAATAACATGCTGCCTTTTAGAGAGATCTATTACTGACTATTCATTGCTAGTGGTATTGCAGATTTGTAGAATCTTTCTGGAGAGCAATCTGGCAGTAAGTAATATGTTACAAAGAATTACATCCTCTGGCCCAATTATTCTATGGTTAGGAGTAGATAATAAAACTACTATTTTAAAAAGAAACAAAGCTATAGGTTCAAATATTTCCACAGCAGCATTATTTATAGTTACAGAAAAACTGAAATAAATCTAAATGTAAAAAAGGGGGAGGAGGAAGGGAAATAGTAAAATAGTAAAATAAATTATGATACATTTGCATAATAAATGTTTTATTTAATCTAACTCTGTACAGATCAGAGACTTGTCTGTAATTTCTAGTTTCAAAGATTTGCCTGTTATACTGAGAGGTAAACCACCTTGCCCACGGCCACGTAGCTAGCATGTTTAGAACTAAAGGCCAGCCCTCTGTCCACCACTCTAGTCCACGATGCCTCCTATGCAATGAGACATTATGCAATTAATAATGACACTTAAAGAAACATAGTGTTACATCTGGAGTCTGAGGACTTGAGTTCAAATCCCAGCTATACTGCCTACTAGCTATGGGACCTCAGATAAGTTATTTAGGGATTTGAATGAAATTGTTCTAAGGCCCCTTCTGGCTCCTAGGGTTTATGATTCTGTAAGTACAGAGAACTCTGGAAAAAAGCTTTATGAAATAATGCAAAGAGAAAAAAAGCAGATCAGAGGACACACAGACTACAAACCGTATAATGAAAGAAGTTATTGAGAATGAGGAGACAAAGAATCCCAATGAGAATGTAAAAGGGAAGGAACTAAAAAATTGTTATAATACTTCAAGCATTGAAAATAATTGATTTAATTGTAAATAATTAGTAAATGTAGTTGTTTGTATTGATGTTCCATGTTGTGCTTAATGAAACATATAAGAATAATGATAATAACAACAAAAATAATTTGCATGAGTGACAGGTTTATTTGGAGAATCTGTATAAGCCTGGGAATTAAAAGGCCCAGACTTTGCAGTGATGTCCATCATTTTCTTCTCTTAATTATGTAGAAAGCTTTTCTGAGATTCCATTCAAAGACCTAAGAGGCCTATATACCAAAAGAGCCTAATTAGTCCTGTCCCCTTCCTCCATTCCCCCCCCTAAGCAAGGTTTGAGTCCTTTAAGCAATGTTGCCTACTCAGGAATCACTTCTGACTGGAGCCTGTGTCTGTTTTTACTGATTATGTAAAATTATTAAGTCATTTTCACGGGAAAGCAAGGCCCTTTTCCCAAGAAAAGCAGCTCCCACAGAAAATGTGTAGTTTCTGATTTTCTTCATCCAACGATTTCCTTTCTGGTAGCAATAGGGAAGTGCGGAGGATTCCCCTAGACATGGTAAGCACTACCATAGATCTTGATTATCTGGACAGGTTTTAGGGTTTCATCTGAGTAGTGCTGAGAAGTATTTTATAGTTCGGCATCCCTCAAAAGTGCCTACTTTCATAAAACTCCCAGCCGGAGGAAATAATGCTTTCTTTGAATTTTTGAGAAATGTTGTTTTTACTTTGAAAAAAAGTAAAAATATAGTCTCTTTGGATGAGATGCTAGATTGCGATTTGTACAGCTGTGTAATTGTAGCAACCACAGAACAAGTTAATAGATTATTCTGCTCCCAGAACTGCCGTCTGATTCCTGAGACTCCTTGGCACATCTGTCTGGGAGATAAATTCTAACCAGCAGTTAGTTTCTAAATCTTCAAAATGCTGTCCTAAGCAAAGAGCCTTTAGAGTGGTTACAGAAAGGGGAAAAATGGATCAGCTCCATAGTAAGCACAGTACCCTACCACACTGCTCAATACCAGCACAAGGATGATCAGAGCCATAACTAAGGCAGAGTGACTAGGGCATTGTCCAGCGTTCTGAGATTTAGAGGACACTAAGATCTTGCAGTTCTTTAGCACCTGAAAACATCTGAGGTTAGCATCTAATCAATGGGAATAATTAGCTAAAATAGGACACTAGCAGATGGTAAATTTATTTACCTATTAGCTAGCCCAGGGGTGGGAAACGGGCTGCCTCAAGGCCACATGTGGTCATCTAGGTCAGGTGCAGCTTTTTGACTGAGTCTGAGTTTTACTGAACAAATTCTTTTATTAAGGGGATTTATTCTGTGAAGTTTGGATTTGGTCAAAGGGTCACACTTGAGGGCCTAGAGGGCTACATGTGGCCTAGAGGCTACAGGTTCTCCACCCTTGAGCTAGCCATACCCTAAGAAGGTTCTCCCTGTCTTGGGCCACCCAGTTCTCCTTAGTCGTAGCCTTCTCAGTAGTGGGTTTGTAGTGTTCCTAGATCTCAGTGTCTCTCTGACACGTTGTATTTTAGAATCTCCATCCTGGGTGCCCCGACCTCCCCGTTTCCCAAGCTGAATTTGTCTTTAAAGGCTGATTTGAGAATACATTTCATGCCACTTGCTCTAGACACAGAAATTGTCAGTTATGCTTCTGGAGATGATTGTAAACACAGGAGAAGGTACATGTCGAGTTGGGTAAAGTTTAACATTTAAGAACTAATCTGCCATAGGCAATAAAGGTGAGCCCTTTTGTCAAGTTGAATTACTTGATCAGGGTGTTCAACACTTTGGAGTGTTAGTTATTGATCAACAAACATTTATTCAGGACTTGCTACAAGCCAGGCACTGTGCTAGGTGCTAGAGACAGTACAAAGAAGAAAACAATCCCAATCCTCAAGGGGCTTACACCCTAACAGAAGATTTAACAAGTTCAAAAATGGGTTTATCATAAAAGGCTTGATGCAGCACCCTGATGCTTGGGCTTATAGGGACTGAGGGTACCACTCTTCCAGCCTGGTAACCAGCCATGTGTTTGTGTATGTAGAAGTGTCATTGCTTTCACACTTCCAATTGTAGATACAATACACAGTCATACAAATGACATTCAGACATCTTATCCAAAGAACCTATTGTTGTTCAGTTGTGACTGACTCTGCATGACACTGTGGACGATAACATATCACTGCTGTCTATGGGGTTTTTGTGGCAAAGATGCAGGAGTGCTTTGCCATTTCCTTCTCCAGGAGATTAAGGCAAACAGAGGTTAAGTGACTTGCTCAGGGTCACACAGCTAGTGAGTGTCTGAGGCCAGATTTGAACTCAAGTCTTCTGACTCCAGGCCCAGTGCTCTATCCACTGAGCCACCTAGCTGCCTCCATATATTTTTCCTTTTTTCAAAGAAAATTCTTAATAGAGGATTAGGTTCCATAGTGCTTCATTCCACCCATAGAAACGAATTCTGTAGAATTCTGTAGAAACGAATCTACTTTCGGCTCTAATCTAATCTAGTCTAGGTTTCCTTCTTCCTAAAAAAAGAGGGAAGTAAAGGAAAAGGCCTGTATACAACAAGAATCTGTCATAGAGCAGGTCCTTTAATTCCTGCACAGAAACTGTGGTGGCTAAAGTGATTGCGGTGCAGATTAGAGACAAACAAAATCTGATTCAGTAACCTACCTTATTTCTGCTGGTAGTCAGCTGAGAGGCCAATACTTAAACTTTACTGGAACACACGTTTTGCAAAGTGGCTAATTAACCATTTCACATTTTACTTCTCCAAAGCACAGTTTGATCAAATGCCAAGTATGATCCAAGCATGATCTTCTGTTCCTTTGGCACATCTCTTTCTGATGCCCACTCTTCCATTGGTACCAGTTAATTCCTGCCGCTGCTATAACCCTCTGGTGGACACTGTAGTCACTGGCCTCCTACGACCTCATGACCTTGTGAAATTCACTAGGTTGCTTAGATTCATCATTATCATCAGCATCATCACCATCAGCATCAGCATCATCACCATCAGCATCAGCATCATCACTGTCACTAGTACTATATAGCACTTGAAGGTTTGCTTGAGTTGCATCTTAAAGGAAAGAGAAATTCTAAGAGGCCAAAATTAATAGAGAGTCCATTCTAGGTATGGGCAATGGTCAGTATAAATGAAGGGCAGTGTGTGCATATCTCTGTGTGTGTGTGTGTGTGTGTATGTGTGTAGGGAGGGGGGACTGGAAAAATATTTTAATTCCTATCTAGTTATTTACAACTATCTTCAGATTCATGCTTCACTGAAAAAACACTTGATTACCTTTTCAGTTTTTTGTATATGAACAGAAAGGAAAGGGAAAAAAAAACCAAAAGAATTATGATATATTTGCTTTAAATATTTCTCTCTAAAACCAGGTACTGATCGCCACTACACATGTGTAATTATTTCAATACTTCTCAGTACTTCAAAGGACTCCTGATCTAGTGAGTGAGAGCACCACTTCCCCTGGAACACTTCACAACTCAATCTGTACTTCATCCAGTTTAGTTCTTGTCACATCTACAGATATTCTTTTTCTTTTTCTCTCTTTCTCCACACACACATGTGTCTATATGCACATACAAATATGTATGTATATATATATACATATATGTATGTATAAGAAATTATGTGAGAGTTAGAATAGTATTAAAATGCTTCATTATTCCCTGGTTACTTCAATAGGTAGAAGGTATGGAAAGGTATATTTCTGCTCAGCATTTCAGATTTTCCTAACAATTAGAACTATTTAAAAATAAAAGAAATCCTCTGCTTTAAGAGGTACTGGATTCCCCTTCATGGGAGGTCTCAAGCAGAATTTGGGATGCTATAGAGAATATTCCTGTCAGACTAAGTGATTTCTGAGGGCTCTTCCAAGTCAGAGGTTCTAGGATTCTATGAAATCTATTAATTATGCTATCTCAGGGATTCTTAACTTAAGACCTGTTAGCTTTTTTAAAAAAAGATTTTATAACTATATTGTAATGTAATTGGTTTCCCTCTTAGTCCTTTATATTTTGTTTTATGCATTTAAAATATTGTTTTATTTTTTATTATTTACATGCATATTTTTATGTATTTTAAAACATTGTCGTGAAGAGAGATCCAAAGGCATCACCAGATTGCCATAGGAGTCCATGACACAGAAAAGTTGCTATAGGGAAAAGATTTCATTCTGCCAGTGCTTTCTTTCATCCCTTGAATTAGGAGAGAAGAAACAAATCGATAAATTAAATGCTGAAACACTAAGTAAGGATTCTTATCACTTGTTGGACCTCACAATTATTCTTGCTTTATTTTGCCCAAAATTCACAAGATAATTTTGGTGTCTTGCCAGTTTGGATTAATTGCAAAGTGTGGTTGGAACGTGATTTTTTTTCCTCTTAGATAATTATATTTTTAATATTTTCTTAAAAAGAACAATAGAGAATTAATATTTCAATGGAGAAAGGGAAAATGAACCTCTGATGTGACTTTGTAAAACAGGATAAAATAATTAAAAATAGATAAAAATGAGAGCTGATATTCATGAGCACTTTGAGATCTGCAAAGTACTTTACCTACATGAAACCCAACTTCTAACCAAGGCTGGGGTGTTTTGCATGCGCAGAAAGAGACCTGACTCCTGGCCAGTGGAGAGAAAGTTGAGGGGACACTGTCTACCATAAGGGGCTTGCCAAGTTGGGGAAAGAGAGAGAAAGAGAGAGGAGAGAGAGAGAACCTGTAGTTACAGAGAATCTTTCAAGAGACAAGGGTGAGAGGGAAACAGCAGACATGTGGGGAAAGCTGGCTCCTCTACATATTCCTAACTCTCCAGCTTGCTTCCCTAGACATTGCAAGAATAGATCTTTTTGGGTGAAATTAGGCTTTTTCTTGATGTGAGCACAGATCTCATCTCACACCCAGCTAAAAAGTTCCTTTACTCTTGTATATTCTTTGGTATATCCTAGTCTGTATAACTTCTGAGATTTCTTTTTGCTCTTTTGCTAGGATAAATGGCTTTAGTGGCTACGTACTATATGTGATGGTCTTTTGTGTAACTAGCACCTGACAGAAAGGAGCTAAGCTGGTGAGTGTAAGCTCAGCACTACCCCTGCCCTTAAGAGTCACCACAGGAGCATATTTCTTTCTGAAGTATGCTCAAATCTCTATATACCAATATTTGATGGATGGAAGATAGAATTAATTCTATCCTGAATTAGAGGGGTAGAGTTAATTCTAGCCTTCATAGAGATACCCAGGAGAGGAATTCTCTCCCCTATTCTCTGTAAAGCAGAAATCACAGCATAGAAGTCAGCTAAGTGGCTCAGTGAATAGAGCACTGGCCCTGGAGTCAGAAGTACCTCAATTCAAATGTGACTTCAGATACTTAACATTTGCTAGCCAAGTGACCTTGGGCAAGTCACTTAACTTCAATTGTCCTGCCTTCCCCTCTCCAAAAAAGAAAATAAAGAAAAAAGAAATCACAGCCTATTTTTTAAAAAGGTAAACTGGATTACAGAAATATCTACACATGTCACTCTTAAGACATGTTTATACATTTAGAAAACTTGTGTGTACAGGCCATACCTATCTTTTTGTTGTTTGGTCATTTCAGTCATGTCTGACTCTTTGTGACCCCATGTGGGATTTTCTTGGCAAAGAAACTGGAGTGGTTTGCCATTTCCTTCTCCAACTCAATTTATAGATGAAGAAATTGAGGCAAAGAGGGTTAAATGACTTGCCCAGGGTCACATAGCTAGTAAGTGTCTAAGGCCAGATTTGAACTGACTTTAAGGCTTACACTCTATCCACCGTCCCATCTAGCTGCCCCATACCTATCTTATATAAACATAATTCTCTTCAAATATTATCTTATTTGAACCTTACAACAACTCTATAAAGTAGATAATACAAGTGTTATTTTCTTCCTTTTCCATATGTGGAAACTGAGATTTGGCATGCCAATAGGCACATGGCTAATAAGTATCAGAGGTAGGATTTGAACCCAGGTCCAGTGCTCTTTCCACTGCCTCCAACATATGCTAAGAACCAATCAAGAACTTGTAATTTGCGTTGTATGAACTTGAGATTTCCAGCAATGCAAAAATTATCACATCTAGAAGAATAAAGAACATTGTATTTGGAGTCAGAGAACTCATGATTCCCTGAATTGTCTTGGATAAGTCACTTAACCTCTATAAGGCCTCAGTTTCCTCATCTGGAAAATGAGTCCTTTCAGGCTCTAAATCTATGATCTCATTTATCAAGAAGAATTTATTGAGTACCTATGTTGTGCCAGTCCCTCTGTTAGGGACTAGGGATACAGACAGAAATGAACCAATCCCTGTTCTAAAGGAGCTTATATGCTCTTATATGCTTTTGGTGGAGACAATCTGTAAGTACGTATGTGTGCATGAATGCATGCGTGCGTATATGTGTGTGTGTGTGCATGTGTGTATACACATATGTATACAAAATAGATTTTTATGTCTAATATCATTTATGTAGCATATTAAGGTTTGCAAAACACTTTTAAAATAGTATCTCATTTGGTACTCACATCAACTCTGGAAGGTGTTATTATTAGCCTTGTTTGACAGATGAGGAAACTGAGGCAGATGGAGGGTAAGTAATTTGCCTAGGGTCACACAGTTGGGAAGTGCCTGAGACTGGTTTTGAACACAGGTCTTCCTGACTCCATGTCCAGCACTCTATCTACTGTATCTTCTAGCTGTTTTGTGTATGTGTACACACACACAGTGTATGCATATGTATATATTACACATGTACGCTCACATGTGCTCATGCATGTATGCACATATATAAGAATTCTAAGAGACTGAAGAAGCGATGAAGAAGAGATACATTCTAGGTATAGGGCATGGCCAATGCAAAGTCACAGAGATGAGAAATGGAGCATTGGGTTTAAGAAACAGTGAGATCGGTTAGATTAAGCAGAGAGGGGAGTAGTATGAAAGGGGAGTAGTATGCTATACAAGCCTAGAAAGGTATGCTGGGGTTAGATTATAAAGGGCTTTAAAAACCAAAAGGAGGAGATTATGTTTGATCCTCAAGGCAATAAGGTGCCAGTGGAGTTTATTGATGAGGCAATGACTGTGATCAGACTTGTGCTTTAGGAAAATCACTTTGACAACTCTGGGGGGGGATGGATCAGAGAAGCCAATTAAGAGTCTGTTTCAATCGTCTTGATAAGAGGGGATGAACCAGGAGACTGGCCCTGTGAGTGGAGAAAAGGAGACGGATTCAATCAATCTATTGATCAATAAACATTTGTTGAGTTTCTTCTACATGCCAGGCCTGTGTTAAATTCTGGGGATACAAATAGAGGCGAAAAACCAGTCCTTGCCCTCAAGGAGATCACAGTCTAATGGGGGAGACTACATGTAAACATATATACAAAACAAACTATTTACAGGATAAATAGGAAAAAATTAGCAGAGGTGCTATGGAGGTAGAAAGACAGGATACTTATGATCACAATGCATCTTTTGGTCTGAGTGAGTTGCCCGAGGCTTTAGAGGCTGCATGCCCAAGATCACAAAGCCAGTAATCATCAGGGGAGGAATGTGACTTCAAGTCCCACCTTCTGTGGACTCCGCCATGCTGCCTTGCATTTAAATGAAATTAACATCGGTTTTATTCATCTGTCAGTATGATGGACATGATTTTTTTCAAATTATTTGAGTTAGTTCTACTTTATTATATTTTCCAGTTGGAAGACTTTAAATAATTAGCAAGTGCTGGTGTCTCCTTTAGGCACAAGCTGTAACACGAAGCCTGGCTCGAAAGCATTATATACTTAACATATGTTCTGGCCCAGATTACTACAGAATGGATTCCACTCTTCTTTACCCTGCTCTGATGTAATCCAGCAGTTGGCAATTGCAGGCCCCATATGTCAACGCTGGAATGTCCTGCCCTTTGGCTCTTGCGCTTGTCTTTTGTTTGACCTCTCCTCTGTCTTTTAGCTGTTTCCACTGCAAGTAATTAATACAAGTAAAGGAACTTGCTGCTTTTATCTGGGGATGGGCCAAGCCTGATTCCTCTCAAACCCTTGTTTTCATGTAGATGGTGATATTTTCAGACTAGAGATATGTTCTTTGCCATTTTTTAAACTGCTATTGTTTGATAAAAATATTTTTAGAGTTTCTCATGGTCTTATCAGCTATCCATTGTTAACTATTTTGATACCTTAGGAAGAGGCCTAAAGGAAATGGGGCTTTTTAGCCTCAATAAAAGAAGGCTAGGAGGATAGGGCATACTTCAGTAGGGTATGGGTCCAATAGTTCTCTTCTCCCTTTCACAGATAAAACCTTAAAAAGAGTATATATTCTGTGCCTCCACTTCCTCACCACCCACTCACTCAACCTCTTGCCATCTGGCTTCCTACCCCATCAGTCTTCTAAAATAATTTTTCTCTCAAAGGTTACCAATGACCTTTTTTTTTTTTTTAAAAAAAAAAGGTACTGCTATCTTTTATTTTTACATAACCTCCTTTTCCAAATATATCCCTCCCCTGTCTCATACCCAGAAAGACAAACTTTGTAACTAAGAATAAGAAAGAGGGAAAAGGCAGTCCAGCAAAACCAACCAAAATATCAATCTCTTCTAACAGGATGTGAAGTGTTTCACACCCATAGTCCCCCACTTCTACAAAGAAGGAAGGGAGATACATTCTCATATCTCTTCTTTGAGGTCAACCTGATCACGCAGCATTCAATTTCTATTTTGCTATTGCTGTTCTTTCCATTTACATTATTTTAGTCTATATGTATATTATTTTCCTAGTTCAGCTTACTCTACTTTTCCTTAGTTCATAGAAGTCTTCCTATGCTTCTCCATATTCTTCACATTCATTGTTTCTTATAATAACGTTATTCCATTATATTCATGTACCATAATTTCTTTAGCCATACCCACACTGATAGGCATTTTACTTTGTTTCTCATTCTTTGCTATTATAAAAAGTGCTGCCATAAATATTACCAGTTGCCTTTTATTTGCTAAATCCTATGATGTTTTCCTCATTCTTCTTGACCCTTTTTCTTCCTTAGATTCCATGATGCCATTTGTTTCTCAGACTACCTGACTTCATAGGCTTCTTCTGTAGTTTCTATACCAGTTCCATTTCATCATCTAATGCTCTTAGGCCTGGGTATCAGCCAAGTCTGTTTTCTAGGCATTCTTCTCTTAACACTTTATTTAGTCTCCTTGGCAATCTCATCAGTTCCCATGGGTTCAATTAACACCTCTACCACTAAATCAACTGTGTTTAGTTTTGGGAATCTATCTAGTTAGCACTAATCTCTCCCCTGAACTTTTGTCCTACATCTCCAGTTGCCTGTTGGATAGTTCCACTTGGATGTCCCACAGGCATCTTAAATTCAGCACATCCAAAATGGAACTCATCCCCTTCCCTCCTAACCCAGTCTCTCCTCCCAACTTTCCTATTTCTGTTGAAGGCACCACTACCCTCTCATGTTCCTAGTACCGAGTTGCAAAACCTCTAAGGCACTCTCCCCTCTCTCTTCCCCTCCTTCCATCATCTAATCAGTCACAAAGTCCTATTGATTTGATCTCCCAATATCTCTTAATATCCTTCCTCTTTTCTCCCTTTATGCTGCTACTAGGCTAGGCTAGCTTCATCCTCTTTACTTCATTTGGAAGGCCACCACCCTAGTTCAGAATCACTTTTTGCCTGCACTATTGCAATAGTCTTCTAATAAGTCTCCTTCCCCCAATACTTTCTCTTCTCCCTCTGTCTTCCATGCAGGTGCCAGAGTAATCTTCCTAAAGCTTGGATCTGATCAAGCCAATCTCCTGCTTAAAAACACCAGTGGCTCCTTATTTTCTCTAGGAGAAAAGACAATCTCTCTAGTGTGGCATTTAAGGCCCTTTGCCATCTGGTTCCAATCTACTTTTCCAACCATGTTTATTTTTTATTTTTTAAAATATTTTATTTATTTTATTTTAATTTATGGAATAAAAGTCATTTCCATAACATAGTACAACAACAACAAAAGATGATTGCTTATTGCCCTCATAATCGACCTTCAATCAGTAGGCCTTTAGTACGTGCTTACTATGTGTCAGGTACAATGCTAGGAACTGGGTGTAAGGTATAAAAGTGGGATAGTCCCTGCCCTCAAAGATCATAGATTGAAAGCTGGAGAAACCCTAGAATTCATCTGTTCCCCATTTGTTAGGTGAAGAAATTGATGCAAAGGAGGATAAGTAATGCAGCAGTCAGCCTTTGATGGATATAACCTTGAGAGCACAACTTTCCTCTAAGAGATAACAATCAGGAAAGCAACTTGAATCTAAGATAAAAAAAAATTTCACCTAAAATAGCACTATTTGGTATCTTGCCTCTGAAGAGAGCAGAATGACCAACCTAATAGTCCTTTTTCTTGCTCTCCTCCTCAAGCCAAATGTATACAAACTCACGCAGACTTACATGTAACCCACATAGGAAAAACACATAAGCTAAGTCTGTATTTTCTGAAGGCAAATAATTCTTCTTGAAATAGCTATTAAGTTTGCTCATGAATTTCTGTCACGTGTGTATAACTATGTATAGGGTCAAATTTGGTATCTTTAAATTTATAATTACCTAATAAGCACCTTTTTCATAAGACTGAAGCTGAACAAGAAAATGACATTTTTTAATGATACATATTTTTTGGTTTAAAAATTAATTCCAGGGCAACTAGGTGGCACAGTGAATAGAGCACCAGCCCTGGAGTCAGGAGGACCTGAGTTCAAATCCGGCCTCAGACACTTGACACGCTTACAAACTGTGTGACTTTGGGCAGATCACTTAACCCCAGCTGCCCTCCAAAAAGCTTAAAAAAAAAAATTAATTTCCTTTTGTTTATACATAAATTTTTTTTTTCTGTGTGAGTATTGTAATTTCTTAATACCGCCACATTGTCTTCTATGGCTATGTTAATATGATCCAAGACTGCCTGTTACAGACAACCAGAGATAACTGTTGTTTACTGTTTCCCAGATTGTCAATATAAAAGGAGGCACAAATCAGGGAGATGTGCTCTCACCAAGAGGATTTACTATCATAGAGGAGATATATAAAATAGAATCCAAATTTCCTATAAGTTCTGAGACCATACAGATGTTTCTCTTTATGAAGGACATTATGACCATTGTAGTGGGCCCTAGAATACTAGGCCTTTGCCATGAGATTTACGGTAGCTCAAAAGATATCAGTCTAGTAATTCACACAGGAAAAACCAAGAAGATCTGTATAGTAGCCAGATTACAACATACCACTGGAAAAAACAGACCATTGAATTAATCCATCAGGACATATATTTTGGATAGACACTATAGGGAATCTGGGCCCTCAATTCAGTAGGTGAAAGAGAAGAAATCGAGTTATATTTGGAAAAATACAGTGTCTTCAGCAATGCTAAACTGTTCCCTGACACAAAAACCCATCCTTTTGAAACCAGTGTTTTCCCCCTTGTGCTAGAAGGTCAAAACTCATGGAATGTACCAGAGTCTGTATGGAATCAGAACTGTGTGTAACCCCAGGGACAGCTGAGAGATGCATAAGGTGGGGCGGGGAGGGAGGAATAGCATAAAGAACATGGTCAAGGAAATGTAGAAAATTGACAAAGAAGCTGAACTACATATGCTGAAAGAATGAAAAAAAAGCCAAATGTGTAGCTTGATTGCTCCACTGAAATCCATGAAATATTAAAAGACTAGAAGAAGGCCTCTAGCTCCTTGTGTGGGTCTGCTCTGGATCCCACTACTCTCATGTTGGCCTGGGTCTTAGGACCTCCTATATTCTCTCCTATTTTGGTCAGGCAATCTTGGCCAAATCAGTGGAAGCTTCTAAGTCCATAACTGAGAGACAACCTACAAGACAAAAAACCTGACCTTACAGTCTTTTTATCATAGCTCAATCATTGACATATGATACTGAGGTGGACACTAGCAACAAAGACCACTCCCCTTCATTGGCAGTTTTGTTTTTTCATACCAGGTCTCATACAACCAGTACTGTCATGCCCTTGCATGCCCTGACTCATTCGTTTTCCCCAGAATGAAATCACTGGGGAATCCCCATGATACCAAATCTACTCCCCCAACTGTCCTTTCTGTACTATCCAAGTATTTTTCAATCTTACTCCAACAAGCAGAACATGTTCATTAGGATTACTAGCTCCTTCAGTGATCTTCAAATAACTATTGTCATTCTCTTTCACCCTCCTTACTTCACAGATGACAGACAGAAGGGATCATAGATCTAGAACAGAAAAAAACTTCAAAGGCCATCTTGTCCAAGCCCTTCATTTTACTGATGAGGAAGCTATGACCAAGTTTGTAGACCTTCTTCACAACTGAGTTCATGTGCCCCATCTGATATAACCCTGTCCAATATAAATGTTTGGTTAATATTACCCTAATGTCATCTAACCAGTGATAACTGACCCGATATCAACCAATTGGCATCAATGGGATTATATAAAGAAATAGTTACTTAGAAGAAAAAACAAGATCCAAAGTATATAAACATCTGAAACTGGGAGTGCACTCTCCTCTATGACCTTAGTCTCCAGGGAGAGTGAACCGAAAGTGGTGATTACCATCATTCCGCCCACCAAGTTCACTTCTGTGGTTTGCCATGGACAGATCGCTTTCTGGCTTGCAGAAGACTGTGGGGAAGGGTTGAGCGTTGCTCCTCAGCACTATTTCCTTACTGGCCTCAGCTGCTGCAGCTAACACAGACTCTGGTGGCTTCCCTTTGCTAGAACTCTGGTTCCCACCTTTCAAAATTCACAAGGTCTATTCTGCTTCCAGTACTCTTTCTTCTATGATCAGGAAAAAAATTAACATTACACAGAGAGAAACAAAAGCAGAACTATAGGTCCATGACCACATGGTGGCCCAGTTTGGGAGAATAAGTATCTGATGCTACCTTTCTCCTACCCAGGGACTTAATGTCAATTTTCCCTCCTCACTTGAAAACCACTAGAAAGATATCTGCTCATACCTTTTGTACACACATTCATTTCTGGCTCTGTTGCCAGTTAAAAAACATTGCACCACCAGATAATAAGCTGACAGGAAACAGTTAAAGGATACATATGCATGCTCTGAATTAGGAACATTGCACATCATGTATTTCTTCCCAGGCTGCACTCCAGACTTCTCCATCATGCCCCAGAATCCTCTTCATCCTGGACTATGATTGCAGCCTTGGAACTGGCACCTTGGAAGTACCCTCATCCCTTAGATTAGATGATCCTCTCAGAACCTACATTTAAGGAGGCCACCCAGGCTGACCATCTGCTCATTTCTTTTCAGGCTGCAATCAGCTTCCTTTTATGTATTATCTTTCTCCATCAGAATTCAAGTTCCTTGAAGGCAGGGACTGTCTTTCTTTTTGTTTGTATTTGTTTGTATCAAACACTTAATGCTTGTTAATTAACTGATTTTCAGCAGCAGTCTCACCAAACCTCCATTCAACTTGCCAGCAGGTAGAACATACTATGGGTGCTTTGTCTGGGTTCCCACTGGTCACTATCCCATAACACTGGTATTGCCCTTGGCTACCATATCTCTCCACTTGGCAAGGAGATTCTGTGTTTGTTGAGGCTCTTTTGGTCTCCTTGTTGTGAGTGATTTACCTTCCTGAGGTTAACCTGAGGCTCCTGACCTGTCTGTGCCAGTGTCTATTCAATTCTTTATTTTCATTATCAACAACTTGTTTAAACAAGTTAGATGGTAATTGCCTCAATTGTATGCTATGTCTTCTCTGTTTTATTCTTTCAGAGAGAGGGAGGGAAATAGAGAAGGAGGAAGGGAGAGGTAGGAAAAAAGGGAAAAAGGAGGGGAGGGAGGGGGGGAGAAGGAGAGGAAAAAGGAGAGGGAGAGGGAGACAGAGAAGGAAAAGGAAAAAGAGATGGAGAAGGAGAGGAAGAGAGAGAAGGAGAGAAGGAGAGAGGGGAAGGAAATAAGGCATTTATTAAGTGCTTGCTATGTGTCAGACACTGTGCTAAGCTATTCTAATTTAGTATTGATTTTTATCTTTTCTCAAGAAAGTTAATGGTCTGAACTGTACACAGACAGCTGATTCAGAAATTATTCCCACATAATTTGCTAATTGTTTTCTTTCTGATAGAAGATTTAATTTCCTTTTTTGTGAAATAATTCAGTGTTCACAATATCCAGTACCCCCCCTTTTTTTAATATAGCCATGATATGTAGGCATTTTTGGATCAATCTACAAGTCCTTGAATACTTTTGTTTCTTACTCCTGAGCCATGTTTTCTGACATATCTTTTATTGTTTTTCCCCACACCCACCTTTGCATTGAAGTCAGTGGTCCTCAGCAACAAATGCTGGCACATGAATTGTGGGCATCTTCATGGGAATCTTTTTGTAAATACTCATCATGAACATTGAAATATGAGATGAATAAAGGTACCGTGAAAATGAACCAGACCCAGCTGAGGGCCAGTGATAGACTATTCACTAGCATCTAAGAACCATCTCAGTTCTATTTGGATAGTTTCATTACCAAAAGATTGATGATGATAATAATAAGAAATTTTTAACTAGATTGTGAAATGCTTTCACCAAGGCACAGAGGGATGTCAATTTGTATCAATAGAAAAAGGGATAAAATTGTGGATTTATTCATTTGTTTATTTGACAAGTATTTATTAAATACCTACTGGGTGCCAGATAATACAAAGTAATTTTGGAGCCGGGGTGGACACAAACAACTGATTGGACCAGGGCAGGCCTCATATAAGACGTGGCACCCGAGGAGTCTGTGAGACAGAGGTAAAGAAAGAATGTTCTGGGGCGGCTAGGTGGCGCAGTGAATAGAGCACCGGCCCTGGAGTCAGGAGTACCTGAGTTCAAATCCGGCCTCAGACACTTAACACAAAAAACTAGCCGTGTGATCTTGGGCAAGTCACTTAACCCCAACTGCCCTCCAAAAAAAAGAAAAAAAAAAAGAAAGAATGTTCCAGGCTTGGGGAACAGCCATTGCAAAGGCATGGAGGTAGGAGCTGGAAAATCATTTATTGGAAACTAGAAAGTAGGCCTATGTGGAACATTGAATGTATGAAGGGGAGTAACATACAACAAGCCTGTAAAGATAGACTGGAACTAGATTGAAAATAGCTTTAAATAACAAGGAGAAGGGTTTAAATTTTATCCTATGAGCAACTGGAAGACACTGGAGCTGTAATATATGCACACCTACACATACACACGTGTACACACATAAATACAAGTATATGTGTGCATGTTTACATATACACATGTGTGTTGCATAAGTGTATGTGCATGTTTATGCCTTAGTGCAGCTTTAGACCATTAGACTGGCTAACTGCTTGGCCAGTCAAGCAAGGAGAAACCTTCCACCATGCTTCTATCCTACGGTGGGCACTGCACCCCTCTGGAGCCCTGTCATGTCACTTCCTGAGATTGCTTCCTCCCTCACTCTGCTGTGTACACATGCCCATTCACTCTTGCATATACAGATACACACCCAAACCTCCCCCCCCCAGAGACTTGAATTCAAACCCTACTACTGAATCTTATTATTTTTATGACCTTGGGCAAGTCTTTTAACCTCTGTGTGCCTTAGGCATCTCCACAGCACTTAACTACTAAGTCGGAGATAAACAGCTCCTTCCCCTTTTGCCCAAAAGAGGGTCTCAGGCAGTTTCTTTAGTGAACTTCCTCACTTTTCTCCACTGAAAGTCTTTAGCCCTGACTCCTATCTGGATCAGGGTGAGCAACCCTTTACCACTCCCTTGCCTCACACAGCTAGTTAGGAGAGGGCTGAGACTGGACAGGTCTTCTCACTACTTATCTAGTGCTCTTTCCACTACTCTCCCTACCTCAGGTACCCCTTACCTATTTAGGTACTTTAGGATCTACCTAAGTACCTACTTAGGTACTTTATGAGTTAAATCATTTTTTCTGTACTAGCCTGGGAACTTCACCATCATGTGTAATATTGTTTCTATGGAACACGTGTTCCACATTCTAAACAACAGTCCTGCTCCCCGTGAACTTTTGTACCACTACCTATTTGAGGTCAAGGATAACTTCTCCTGAAACCTTCCACTCCAGATGCTGACTGGGCAGCTCTGCAGACCCACAGGTCTTTGTTGGCAGAGACATTAGCTGCAGAAGTCCAGGACTCGGCTGCTGCTGCTGCTGCTTTGCTGGGTGATTTTGCCATCTTAGATCCTCTTTTCCTGAGAAAGTTTAATGCCAGCCTCCCCAAACTGTGAGGGTTTGTCATCCAACACAGCTTCTGTTCTAGGTCTGCCCAAAGTTATTGTACTTCTCAATGAAAAGGCAAATTAAAAGACAAAGGTTAGGACCTGATGCCAGGGAATATGAACCAAGTCATCCAAGCCCTCAATAAAAAATATGGTAAGAAGGGACTCAGCGCTTACCACAGAAATTTTATTCCACAGACTCCATTATGGTGTATTGGAACTTGCTTGGAGTACTGAATTAGAAGTCATGAGACCTGAATTTGAATCTCAGCTCTTTCTTTTTTTTTTATAAGGTTTTTTTTTTTTTTTTTTGCTTTTTTTGGAGGGGGAAAGGCTGGGCAGTTGGGGTTAAGTGACTTGCTCAAGGTCACACGGCTAGTAAGTATGAAGTATCTGAGACCAGATTTGAACTCAGGTCCTCCTGACTCCAGGGCTGGTGCTCTATTCACTGCACTACTATCAGCCCCTGAATCTTAGCTCTTCTACTTACTACTGATGTGACTTTGGGTAAATTACTTAAAATCTCTGGTTCTCAGTTTCCTCATATATAAAATAAAGAGGCCTGACTATGCGGCCCTTGAGGGGGCATTAAATTTATGATGTAGAGCAGGGCTTAATAACCTGGGTTCCATGAGGCTTTTAAAAAAAAATTCTAGTAACTGTATTTCAGGAGCTGGCTTTGGAGTCAGGAAGATCTGAGTTCAAATTTAGCCTCAGATATTTACTAGCTTTGCGGCCCTGGGCAAGTCACTTAACCTCTTTTTGCCTTGGTTTCCTCAGCTGTAAAATGAGGATCATACGCCTCCCAAGGTTGTTATGAGGATCAAATGAGATAAAAGCTGTAGTAAGGCAAATGCCTGGAATGTTATTGTTGCTTCATTGTTTCAGGTGTGTCTGACTCTTTGAGACCCCATTTGGGGTTTTCTTGGCAAAGATACTGGGATTGTTTGTCATTTCCTTCTCCAGCTCATTTTACAGATGAGGAAACTGAGGCAAGCAAGGTTAAGTGACTTGCCCAGGGTCACACAGCTAATGTCTGAGTTCATATTTGAACTGAAGAAAAGGCGTCCTCCTGACTCTAGGCCTGGCACTCTGTCCATTGCATCACCTAGATGCTCCCAGTACATACTAGGTGCTTACTAAATGCTTTCCTTTCTTCCTTCCTTTCTTCCTTCCTTCCTTCCTTCCTTCCTTCCTTTCTTCCTTCTTTCCTTCCTTACTCATTCTATGTATTTTATTTTAGGCATTTTAAAAACATCCTGAAAAGCAGTACATAGGGTTTACCAAGACTGCCAGAAAGGTTCATAATGCTGAAAAAGTTAAGAACTGCTTATTTAGGGTCGGTTAGGTGGCACAGTGAATAGAGCACCAGCTCTGGAATCAGGAGGACCTGAGTTCAAATTTGGCCTCAAACACTTAACTAGCTGTGTGACCTTGGGCAAGTCACCTAACCCCAATTGCCCTGTCTTCCCCCCCTCCAAAAGGCAAAAAAATAAACAAAGAACTGCTTATTTAGAATCAGCGCTAAGTTATGAATGGATGCCAGTGGGCCAGGCCAGGAGTATCTGGGAATCAGGAAGCCACCTTATGGGAAGAGGCTGTCATTTAGTATCAGTCTAGAAAGCATCAATTCAAGTCCAGGACATCAGTACATTCTAATCAGTCTAATAGGAGAGACTACTTTCTAAGTCTGAGTTTTCTGTGATGGTAGGAAGGGGGAAGTCTAGGAACAAGGTCCAGAGACCCGGCCAAGGTCCACAGGGGAGATCTAAAGCAAGTTGGATTAGACAGACAGGAAATGAAGCTAGAATTTAAAAAGCAACAACAAACATCAACATTGATAGCGAGAGACTCTAATCAAGCAGGATCACACAGACAATCAGGCCACAAATGTCAAAGGAAGAAGTCCATTGTGTCTCAAACCAGAAGAGGCAAAAGGGATTAGGAGCTAGAGGAGAGGGTAGGCAGGAAGTGGAGTCTCATCTGAGCTGGAAGGTTCACATCAGCAGCATGAAGCGCTTACCCCTATGACCCAAGGATAATGGCTCGCCGCTTTCTGCCCTGTTTCTCTGTTCTCAATTGGCTGTGGCTATTCGGAGGTCAGTAGGTCCTGGGAGAAAGAGAGGCAAAATGTAATACCACAACTCAGAAAACCAATGCTGTCCTTGAGTGTGCTAGTGAGGCATCCTGCCCAGAAAGATGAAGGTGATTATACTGCTGTCCTGATGAGAACACATCTGGAGTATTCTATTTAGTTCTGGGTATCATATTTTAAGAAGACTCTGACAAGCTGGAGATTATTCAGACAAGTGCAATCAGTATTGTGAGGACACTAGAGACCATGCCAGACTAAGACTCACTCAAAGGACTGAGGCTATCTACCCTAGAGAAGAGAAGACTTCAAGTATCTGATAAGCTGCTACATGCAGAAGAAAGACAGGCTTGTTCTGCTTGGTCCTAGTGAACAGAACAAGAATCCATAGGTAGAAGTCACAGGGCCAGATTTCTACTCAATGCAAAGAAAGACTTTCTTGCAGTTCCAACAATTTCATAGTAGAATGGGATGCCTTGGGAAGCAATGGATTTCCCTTCACTAGAAACCTTCAAGCTGATGCTAGGTGCCCACTCATCCTTGATGCTCTGGCAGGGATTTTGGACAGTTACAAGTTGGACTAAAGGCCTTCCAGCTCTGAGAATTTATGAGATTCTATAAATTTACTTTGCAACTCTCCAGGTCATCCAAAGAGTTCTTCATGGCTGAAAAATCAGCCAGAGTGGCGAGGCTGATCTGAAAGGATATTGTTGGATTCGTGTTACTACCAGACCCAACTAGAATGAGCTTTATCCTTTACTCTAGACAAGGGCCCAGCCCCCACGTCAAAGATAAGTTGTTAGCAGCTACCCCAGCTGAACCATAGGACCTTACTTGTTTCTGTGCTAAAATTAATTGTGGTTGGCTGAATTCCCTCATGAAATGCAAGGAAGAATCATTTGATCTTCTTCTCCCAACAGCCTCCAGGAAAACATACCCCAAATTGGGGACCCAGAAAGTATAAAGATTAAGAAAAAATGTGGCCAGCATCAGAGGCCAAGAAACAAAGCTGCAAGTCCTTCAATCACTGTCTTTCCCATGCAAAATCTGGGCACTGTTTAACTGACTACCCAGTGAGACCATCTGTCACCTCTGCCCAAAGAAATATTGTGTCCCAGACATGCTACTGGGGACATAGTAAGGGCCAAGACCTAAAGAGCCTTAGAATCTCGATGTTGCTTTTAGCAAATGGTTTAAGGGCAAAGAAACTCAGCTGGGGGCACACATGGGGGATAAACTTTAGAAATGCTATTCATACCTGGGTCAGCAAATAGGAACAAGGTCAAGCAGAGATTCACTGCTTACACCATCCCTTGGGAAGATCCTAGAATTTGGGAAGGCGACACATTTGACTTTACAAGGGTCATACAGCTAGAAAATGTATGAGGTAGTATTTGAACCCTGGGAGTCAGGTCTCTGTGACTCCCAACACAGCCCTCTATCGACTATGTGAGCAAAATGAGATACCGTATGTAAAGAGCTTTGGAGACCTTAAAGTACTATATAAATGCTATTATTATGCTCTATCCTCTCCCGAGAATTATAATTCATGGTGGCCAATGTTATCAGAAAACCCTTACCTCTCTCCCCACCCTGCATCCTCAAAGATTATGTTGTACCCAGAAAGCTTCACATTCACACTGGCCTGGCTAGACTTTGGGATTCCTTTGGAATCTTTTGGTGACCAGGGACCCCTCCTTTCAAGTTACAGCTTCCTGTTCTTTCCTTTGAGGGCATCCATGTGGATGGGCTGCTATGTGTCTAGTCCTACAAACCCCTCACAGAAGGGTAAACAGAAAGTCGGCATCAGAAGTGGAATACTTCCCACATCCTCTTATCCTGGAACTAGTGTTCTTTTCACTGCCTCTCTGGTGCCTTCTACCCCCTGCCACATACAACCCAACGTAGCAGTCGCTGTCATGTGAGGACTATTCCTGTGGGCAAATGCACATGTGATATAAATTACCACTATACCAAGTTCCTAGAGCTTTTTTTCCTCCCATATCCCATTTTTTGCACTTTTCCCTATTAATCAAAAGCTATGTGTGAGATCTAGTTACAAGAAAAGGAGGGGAAGAAAAAAATCTCCTGGCATTTACTGCATGTCTTTGGCTCTATGTTCTCTCATCTTTTTATCTGACATTAGGTCTTGGGGTATTTGATGTGATTTTAGAACTTGACTTGGGCCTTTGATGATCCCACACCCTAAATTCTTCTAGCTTGTACAATAAGGTGCCTATGTTCTTAGTGTTCTATAACCCACAAAGAGGGAGTCGTTTACTCCTTCACAGGGAAACTGAGCATTTTGATAAAAGTATCTCATACTCTTCTCATGAATAAGATGAAGAGATGTGTACTAGACAATAATGCAGTTAGATGGATTTGGAATTAGCTTTATGGCTAGACTCAAAGAGTTCAGTATCAACTTGGGATTGATGAGGTGTAGGCTCTGGGACCCCTCCCCCCCTTTTGAGCTCTCCTTGAATCTTTGAGGTACATATTCTGGGAAACCTCTTGGAGTCTGATTGAATCTTCAGGAGGCATTTGCAAAGGCCATAAGTATGTCATTGTGGCTGGGCCCAAACCTGTTACTAGCCTGGCCCTCCATCATTCATCTGCTTTCCCACCCTTGAACCTATCGAAATATCTTACATTGACCTCATTAACTCCACCTGAAGTACTGGAGTCTGATCTCATTAACTCCTCCTGAAGTCCCTCCCCAAACTCTTTACTGGAGTCAGACCTCATTGACTCCTCCTGAAGACCCTCCCCAGGCTCCTTCTCTGAACCACCCCTAGATTCCTCTGTATATAAGACCCCATCTTCCTTCCATCTTCATGAGAGTGCCGTGAAATGGCCTAGCAGAGACTTGCTTTGTGAGAGTACCGTGGAATAGCTTAGCATAGACTTGATCTATATGAAAGTTCCATAAAACAACCTAGCATAGACTGGCTCCTTAAGAGTCTACTCCATATCTTTCAATAAACTTTACTTTTTCTTTGGCTGAGAAGACTTGAGTGGAATTCTTTCCACAGGACCCGAAATGTTGGTATTTTGGGGTCTCAGGCAGCCCTAACCCCCTTTGGGTACCTCTTCATTTTTATGGTTCCCTGACCAGGAATCGAACCTGGGCCATAGCAGTACATACTCAAAAGGGGGTAGGGGGCAGTCCCAGAGCCTACACCTCATCAGGAGTAGACCACCAAAGGAGTAAGCCAGGGATCTGGTACTATTTAACATTTTTATCAATGACTCAGAGAAAGGCATAGATGGGATAGTCATCAGATTTGGAAATGACACAAATCTGAAAAGGATAACTAACATACAGGGTGACAGTTCTGATACAAAAATATCAGAGGCTAAATAAAACATTAGGTTCAGTCTACTAAGATGAAATTCATTTATAGATACAAATACATTCTTACACTTGAGTACAAAAAATTAGCTTTGTTAGTTCAGCATTAATTCAACGTGAAGGGAACAAGATTAGAGAGTAGTTTGTCTAGAAGAGATTTGGAGTATTAGTAAACTAAAAGCTCAACATGATTCAATAGCCTGACACATCAGTCAAAAAAGTAAAAATTATTATAAGCTCAAGGGCCATGAGATGGTGTCATAGTGCACAGAGTACCAGGCCTAGAGTCAGGAAGACATTTTTGCAAGTTCATATCTGGCCTCAGACACTTATTAGCTATGTGATGCTGGGCAAGTCACTTAAACTCTGTTTGCCTCACTTTCCTCATCTATAAAATGAGCTGGAGAGGGAAATGGCAAACCACTCCAGTATCTTTGCCAAGAAAACACCAAATGGCATCATGAAGAGTTGGACGCAACTGAAAAACCAGTGAACAACAAATTGTAACCTGGGGTTCAAACCTAGACTTTTGCATAAAACTTTTCTCATTGGTGGAGAGAATGGTTACTCCGTAATTCATGCCTGAGTGAGGGATAGAGCTGGCCCTAAGACTTGAGAGAGGAGAGTTCTTCTGGCTTCAAGAGAGGACATGTGGCTCCAGGCTCCCTTTAGGGAAAGAGAAAGACTTTGGAAAGAAGCTGACATGTAGGAACCAGTGTCTCAATCATGTCCCTAATTTGTAGTTTGCCACGCTAGAGACTTCAGGGAATTTCCTCTTGGGGGAGATCAGGGACTCTTTTCTCTGTTAAGCTGTGGAACCTCACTCCCAAAGAGAGAATGTGTTATCTGATATATGCTAATCTCCAGTCCTCTTCCTTCTCATCTCTGCCTCAGGGTTTCCTTGACTTCCTTCAGGTCCCAGCTAAAATCCCACCTCCTACAAGAAACCTTTCCCAGTTCCACTTAACTCTTCTGCCTTCCCTCTAAGATTAGCTCCAATTTATCTATCTATCTATCTGTCTATCTATCTATCTATCTATCCATCTATCTATCTATATTTCATTTGTTCATAGCTGTCTACATATGGTCTCCCCAATCAGACTGAACTCCTGGAGATCCAAGACTTCCTAATTAGCTTATCACCTAGGAAAAAAATTACCGCTGAGGATGGAAAGACCTATTAGCCAATATCATAGAAAGGAACAGTCAAGCCTTTGCCTTAAAAAAAAAATCCAGAAAAAGTTTCCACCTCCTCTCCCTTAGAGCTATTGTTGCTTCTATGGCCAAAGCAAGGGCAGCTGCTTTTCAAAAAGAGTTATAAAAAAAGCCTCTGGCTTTGGAACCAGAAGAGCATGCAGACAGAGCCCTCTCTTCTCAGGAGGAAGAGATAATCCTTTAGCTGAAGTGAGAAGCTAGAAGCAGCATAACAGGATCAAGTGGAAATTGTATCCTGGAGAGTACTATGCAGCGGAACAGTGTACAGCCAAGTAGAGTCTGAACAGAGCAGTAACCAGCAAAGACTACACATACAACAGAGACCACTGATTAGCTGGCTCAGCAGTAATATGATGACATCAGGGGCTCTGCCCCTTAGTTCATACATGATTCTCATACATTCCCTGTGCATGTGCTCTTCCAGCTATGTGTCCTGGCCATATACATTACCATTGTATGTCTCTCCATGTATTTCCATGTGTCCAGTCTTCCCACTGGGCTACATATTTGAAGGGGAGTGTGCCCCAGACTTATGGGGGAAATATTTTATTGATGTATTTTTTACTTTATCATTTCAATAAATGCCTTTGCTTTGAATTGTGTCCTCTAGCTAATAAACGTAAATGCATTGGTTCGGGAGTCTGTGAACTACAAATTTAGTGACTACTGACCCACAGAGTACCTTAAATCTTAGATTTCACTGAGGATCCCACCTTGTGAATTAGGGGATGCCCTCAGGACCTACCTAATGACAAAGGCAAACAGCTAACTGAATAATGAACATAGAAGTTGAGATCACAGTTCCCAGTTAGAGCAATTTCCCAGATGTCATATTTGCACAGGGATACCCAAAGGTATCCTGCTGCCTCTGATAAAAAAAAAAATTAATCAGATTCTTTTGGAAAGTTCCACTTCTCTAGGGATACTAGATTGGATTACATTGGCTGTTAATATCTAAAGCAGAGCTTGGAACAATTACTCTGAGTCAATGGCCTAGGATCAGGAGTGTCAACTCTTCCTGAATAAATGACTAATTTAATAGGTAGGGATGAGTGAAAGGATCTAGGGTCATTGGATAGGGAAAAAATACTTGGAGGAAAGATCAAAGGGAGTCCAGGATTTTTAAATAGGAGGAATTAACTCTCCATTTTCCATCAACAACCCTGCTTGGTTTAGATTCCAAAGAAGGTGACGTTCCTGTGCTGGGTACCCCTGGATGGCATCCATATGCACATTTGAGAGCTTCCTTTTGTGTGTTGCCTTCCCCCTTAGAATGTAAATTCCTTGAGGGCAGGGACTGTCTTTTTTTTTTCTTATTTGTATCTACTGAGTTTAGTTTAGGGCCTAATATATAGTAGGTGTTTAAGAAATATTTTTTTGAAAATATTTTAAAAATATCATTTTGTAATCACTTCCCATTATCTCTGGAAGGTAGTAGGGGAAAAGAAATGTCTTTATTCCTATTTTACAGTTGGGAAAACTGGGGGTTATTAACTTTTTTTTAATATCAAGTGCCCATTCATGTACATCTATATCTTAAACAGCAGAATATCAAAATATCACTGGATGCTAGGTATTT
>CM053593.1:139421834-139437236 GCA_028646575.1 Pseudocheirus occidentalis | reverse complement strand
CATGGAGATGTCCTGTGTAACTACACAGGTACAGCCTGTATTGAATTGCTGCTCCTCCCAGTGGGAGTGGGTGACAGGGGAGGAATTGCAAGAATCTAGTATTTAAAGCTATACAATCAAATGCAGCTGGGAAATAAGACATACATGGACGGGGACAGGGAGCCCCTCCCTGCCCTGCTAGAAAGCTAGAGGGGTGTTGGAGGAGGGCATAAAAGGGAACAGATTGTGGGAGGGGCCTTACAGTGGGATCAATGTTCTGGGCTGGAGGGTAGGGGCAAAAAGGGGAGAAAATTTGTAAATCAAAACCTTGTGGAAATGAATGATGTAACCAAGAAAATAAGTTAAAATTTTAAAAAAAGAAAAAAAGAAATATTGATTTAAAAAAAAGAAATAGTGATTAGAATTTGTACACAATGACAGACACAACAGATGTGTGACAACCAACTTTGATAAACTGGACTCTTCTCAGCAATGCAAGGTTATAAGACAAGTCTAAAAGACTCAGGATGGAAGGAGATGTCTACATTCAGAGAAAGATCTAGAATGAACAGTTTAAATGCAGACTGAAGCAAACTACCTGCTCTCTTTCTTTTCCATGTTTGATTTTGTTTCCTCTTTCCCATTGTTCACTCCATTGGTTACAACCCTTCTATACAACCAGACTAATGTCCAATGTAAAAGTATTTGCAGATCCTATACTTGATTTCATGCCTTCATGGGGGGTGGGGGATGGGGAGGGAGGGGAAAAATTTGAAACTCAAGGGATTGTGGAACTGAATCTTGTAAACTAAAAGTAAACGAACAAATCAATAAAAAAAATTTTAAGTGAAATAGTGATCAGAGGTTTAGGTTGAAGCTAAAAATTATATCTACTAGTCTAACAATATTTAAGGGAGCAGATAGATAAAATTCGGTCTTGATATCTCTTTTCTTTGAGAATAGCGGAATGGTCAGCCTCTGCCCTCCATCTCTTACTTCCCCTTCTGACAGGAATTAAAAGTCTCACTTGGAGAAGGATGAGGGGAAAAGAGGCTGGAGATGTCTATTACTGCTTCCCTGTTAACCATATGCCCCATGCTGCATGCGGGAGACAGTCTTGCTACATAGGGTTTATAAAGTGATTTCCATGTTACCTCATTTCATCTTTACAACAGCCAGGTGAGGTGTTATTTTTATCTCAATTTTACAAATGAGAAAATTGAGGCAGATAGTGACTAAATGACTTGACCAAGATCATACAGCTAGTGAGTGTCTGAGGTCAGATTTGAACTCATGTATTCCTGAAGCCAAATTGAGCCCTCTATCCACCATGGTGCCACCTTGCTGCCTTGAATTAGCATGTTGATATTTACTAAACTCTTTACATACATAATCTCATTTGAGCCTTACAACAACCCCTTTGAGTTAAGTATATGTCAGAATCAAGTGTCAAGTCAGAACTCGAACCCTAGTCTTGACTCTCAGGCCATCCCTCTCTCCAATGCATCATGCTTCCTCTCAAAAAGTGTTATACAAGTACTGTAAATAATCACTTGAAAAAATGTTCAGTCTCACTAATTATCAGAGAAATGCAAATTAGGACAACTTTGTGGCATCACTTTGCACTCATCAAAAGTGCCAAAAAATAATTAAAGGGGACAAAACTCAGTGCTGAGAAAGTTGCATAAAAATGGGAACACACACATTGCTGGTGGAATTGCAAATTGGTTGAATCTATCTGGAAAGCAATATGGCGGTATGAGTCACAAAAGTAGACATGTCCTTTGACTCAATAATCTCATCAGTATTAGTGATGATCATAGTTAGCATTTATATAGAATTTTACAAACTACTTTCCATATGCTGTCTCATTTGATCCTCACAACAACCCTGTGAGGTAGATTCTATTTTCTCCAGTTGACAGATGAGGAAACTGAGAAAAACATATGTTAGGGGACTTGCCCAGGGTCATACAGCTAGTTAATGTCTGAGGGAGAGTTAAGTTTTGCTCATTTCAAGTCCAACACACTATCCACTATACCACCTGGCTGCCCAAATAACTATACTAAAGGTATAGTTATTTAAAATTTACCCCAAGTGTCATCAAAAAGAGCTATTTGTTCATTTGTTTTATACATTTCTATTAACGTTATGTGTAACTGAAAAGAACTAGAAACTTCTGGGTGAGTGAATAAACCACAGCATAGCAATGTAATAGAATATTATGTTGTCATCAAAATTGATAAATATTTGGATTTAAAGAAATGTTGAGCTACTTCTATGAAATAATACAAAGAAATGAAGCCAGAACCTGAGAAAGAATGCACAACAAATTCACCTATATGAAAGGAACAAGAAATACACACACACACACACACACACACACACACACACACACGTGCACACCTGCACTCATGCATACACAGAGGAATGAACCATCTCCCATATAGAGGGAGTAGCTAATAAGCTATTATAGAAAGATAAATGTCTTAATCGGGCAGCTAAATGGCACAGTGGACAGAGCACAGGGTCTGGAATCAAGAGGACCTAAATTCAGTCTAGCCTCAGACATTTAGTAGCTGTGTGACCCTGGGCAAGTCACTTAACCCTGTTTGTTTTAGTTTCCTCATCTGTAAAAATGAACTAGAGAAGGAAATGGCAAGCTGCTTTAATATTCTTGGCAAGCAAACCCCAAATGGGGTCATGACAGTCAAATATGACTGAAATAACTGAACAACAAGAAATGTCTGAATCCCTATGGCAATAGTCTCCTAATTGATCTCCTGGCCTCAAGTCTTTCCCCTTTCCTGTTTACCTTTCATACTCCTGCCAAAGCCATCTTCTTAAGCACAGGTTTGATCAAGTCACTCTCCAGACCAATAAATTCTAGTTGTCTCTAGAATCAAATATAAACTGTTGGGCATTTAAAGCCCTTCACAAACTGGCTCCAATCTACCTTTCCAACCTTGTGCTCTCTACAGTCAGGCCAAACTAGCTTTCCTGCTGTTTTTCACCCAAAATCGTTCATTTCTTCTTTCCATGCCTTTGCATAGGCTACCCCTCCCCCAGGATACCCTCCCAACTCAGTTTCTGATACCCTCCCATTCTCAGTTAGAATCTCTAACTACCTATAAAGCTCAGCTCAAATGCCATTTTCTAGAAGAGATTTTTCCTGACCTCTTTAGTTAGTAGTAACTTCTTCCCCAAACTACCTTCTGTTTAGTTTGCATATACTTTTTTTTTGGAGGAGGGAAGGAAGGGCAATTGAGATTAAGTGACTTGCCCAAGATCACATGACTAGTAAGTGTTAAGTTGCATATACTTTTGATATATTCATGTTATTCAGTTATTTTTCAGGCATTTCCAACTCTTCATGACCCCATTTGGAGGGTTTGGGGTTTTTTTTGGCAAAGATAATGAAGTGATTTGCCATTTCCTTCTCCAGCTCATTTTATAGATGAGGAAATGAAAACAAATAGGGTTAAGTGACTTGCCCAGGGTCACACAGCTACTAAGTGTCTGAGGCTGGATTGGAACTCAGGTCTTCCTGACCTCCAACACAGCGCTTTATCCACTGTGCCCCCTAGCCATCCTGATATATTCTACATACACCTGTTTTTTCTCTGAATGTTATTGTTTCCTTGAGGGCAGAGATTATTACATATTTATGTATAACCCAGGGTGTAGTTGGAACACAGAGTTTACTAAACATGTCTTGATTGTTTAACTCTATCCAAATCCTTCCTTTGATAGCTAGGTGGACTACAAAAGTTGTTGACTTGACCAAGGTCATACAGACAGTAAATTTTATTGTTGAGTCATTTCAGTTGTGTCCAACTCTCTGTGAACACATTTTGGGGTTTTCTTGGAAAAGATACTGGAGGGCTTCATCATTTTCTTCTTCAGCTCATTTTACAGATGAGGAAACTGAGGCAAACTGGGTTAAGTGACTTAAGCAGGATCACACAGCTAGTAAGTGTCTAAGGCTGCATTTGACCTCAAGTCCTTCCCACTCCAGGGACAGTACTCTAGCCATTCTGCCACCTACCTGCCTTGGGAAGTAAATAACAGAACCAAAATTCAAACCCAAGTCCTCTGACTCTAAGTCCAGCGTTCTTTCTACTACAATAATATGAAGTAAAACTAAATAAGAGAGGGATCGGTTTTGGTGAAGGTATAGGAGATTAGTGTGAATTTTGTGGGCCAAATGCTTTTGGAAAGCCATATGCCAGGCTATATATAACACATAGGGTATTGGAATCATGCCATACTAGAAGCAGTTGAAAGGAATTGGGGATATTTAGCAGAGAAAATAAGACTTGAGGGAAGTGATAACTGTCTCCATGTATTTGAAAAGCTCTCAGATGGACAAGGAATTAGATGTTTTTATTGCTTTGCCCCAAAGGACAAAACTAGTAGCAATGGGTGAGAGTTGCTAAGAAGCTGGTTTTGGCTCTATATAAAACAAACATCCTGAAAAATAAGAACTATTCCAAATTAAAATGAGATTCCTCAGAAAGTAATGAGTTCTCTGTCATTGAAGATAATCAAGGAGAGACTGGAAGACTACTTGTGAATAATTTAAAGGTAATTATTATATAGGGACATGTTGTACTAGATCAGTACTTCTTAGCCTTTTTTTGTGTAAAGCCTATGGTTGTTCTTGTTGAGTTATTTTTTAGTCATGTCTGACACTATGACCTTATTTAGGATTTTCTTGGCAAAGATACTGGAGTGGTTTGCCATTTCCTTCTCCAGCTCATTTTACAGATGAGGAAACTGAGACAGACAGGGTTAAGTGATTTCCCCAGGATCACATAGCTAAGAATTGTCCAAGGTCAGAGTTGAACTCAGATCTTCCTGACTGGAGGCCCAGAGCTCTATCCACTATCCACTGTGCTACCCCCATGCCCTATAATCTTCAGACCCCTTCTCAGAACTAATTGAGACTATTTGAACTGGCCCAGACTATTGCAATAGCCTCCTGGGTAGGTCTGCCTGACTGAAATCTCTCCCCAATTCAATCCATCTTCCGTTCAGCCACCAAAGTGATTTTCCTAAACTGCAGGTTCAACCATGTCATACAAACATACTCAAAAAACTCCAGTGGTTCCCTGCTGTTTCTAGGATCAAATACAAAGCACTCTGTTTGGCATTCAAAGCACCTCATAACCTAACCCCCTACTACTTTTCCCGTCTTCTTACACCTTATTCCCTGACATGTACTCTTCAATCTGGTGACATTGGCCTCCTGGCTGTTCTGTTAAACTAGACACTATATTTCTCAGTTCTCGGCATTTTCTCTGGCTGTCCCCCATTCCCAGAATGCTCTTGCTTCTAATTTCTTCCTACTGGCTTCCTTCAAGTCCAAATTAAAATCCCATGTTATACAGGAAGTTTTTCCCAACCCCTCTTAATTCGAATGCCCTCTGTCTGTTAGTTATTTACTGTTTATCCTGCATACAGCTTGTTTGTACATATTTGTTTGTTTGTTTTCTCCCCCATTAGATCACAAGTTCTTTGAGGGCAGGGACTGTTTTTCTGCCTCTTTTTGTATCCTCAGTGCTTAGCAAGGTGCCTGGAGTATAGTAGGCACTTAATCAATGTTTATCAATTTATTGTTTATTCTTACATAGGAAGAAATGCTAACCATGGAAGAATCACAGAAGATAGTAACAGAATTCATAGGATTAATAGGATTCTGTAGTTTAACTTATATAACTTATAACTATGGTTATAATTGACTGGGAGGCTAATATTTAGCCTCATCATAAAGTAGTTTTTCAAGACTGACATTCAGGCATCTTGTATTCTACCTCAGCACTACCATGTCTAACTATTCTCAATATTTGTCTGCTGGTAAGATAAGCCAGGCTTGGACAATCCTCTTGTGGGTGGCCATCTTCTACAACAAAGAAGTTTCCGAGGTGGCTAGATGATGCAGTGAATAGAGCACCAGCCCTGGAGTCAGGAGGACCTGAGTTCAAATCCAGCCTCAGAAACTTAACAGTTACCAGCTGTGTAACCTTGAGCAAGTCACCTAACCGCAATTGCCCTGCCTTCTCTCCTCCAAAAAACCTAAAAAAACAAAGACGTTTCCTCTGCAGTCAGTCATGGCCTCTCTGGGGACATTGCAGCTGCCACCTCCCAGGCCTCCAAGGACTTTCAGATCTTTTCACAAGGCCATCTGCTCAAGGAAAGGAAATATAAAAGCATCAGGGGCAACCAGGTACTGAGCTGCGAGTTTGCTCCTTTGTAGCACCTAGAACTAGCTGCCAATAAGTGGGATTGCCATAATACCAGAGTAGAGAAGGACCTTGTCCTTTCCTACCACTCACTGGAATCACATCTTGCCATTTGGAGAGTCATAGCCAATAGGCCTCTTTCTTTTTTCCTTTAAGGAGTCCAGGGAAGCCAGTTGAGGAAGGAGAGCATTCCAGAGAAAATGACTGGAGCTGAGAAATGGAATGTCTTGTTTATAGAATAGCAAGGAGGCTGGTATCACTGGATCAAAGAGTACATATCAAGGAATATGGTATAAGAAGGTAAGAAAGGTAGGGAGGGGTCGAGGTTATGAGGGGCTTTGAATGCCAAACAGAGCATTTTGATCTGGATCCTGGAGGCAATAGGAAGTCACTAGAGTTTATTAAGGGTGTATCTATGTGGGAATCTGTGATATGGTCAATCCTGCAGTTCAAGAATATCACTTTAGTGGCTAAATAGAGAATGAATTGGAGTGAGGAGAGACTTGAGACAGGTAGAGCCACCAGCAAGCTATTGCAATAGACCAGGAATGAGGTGATGCATGGAAGCAGTGTCAGAAGACAAAAGGGGGCATATTTGAGAGGTGCTACAAAGGTGAAATCCATAGGGGAAACTACCTGTCCCATATCTGATTCATTTTTCTTCATTCAGTTACTTTACTACTTTCCCATTTGGGGGAGAAACCCCAGCCTTGTAAGTCATAACTTTTACTACAATTAGTATCATTCCAAGGATGCCTGGATTGATGGAGGCTTTTAACAAGCCAATGAATAAGAGAAAATGTAGCTCCCTTTCCCTAGAAGTCATCCTTCCTTCAGGGCTGAACCTTAGTGTCTGGATAGGAGACAGATCCTTCACTTTCAGCTGAGTGGTACATGTCTTTGTTGGAAGAGGAAGAATTCAGCTCTAGAGAGGAAATAGCTTTTCATCTTTTCCTTGGTTGATAATGGGGTGAATTTCTCTGACCTCATCATAGGCAATGTCATTTTATAGTGGAGAAACACAACCAGTAAGAGATGCTGTGCCCAGCAGAGGGCATGGCCCAAAGAGAGCAGCTATTGCTGAGTTGAGCTGAGTTGAGCTGAGTTGAGTTAAGTTGAAGAGAACAGGTCCTACCTAGTAAATTCACTGTATTCAGGGGAGCTAGTGAGGACACCATGAGAAAAGATTTCAGAGGTCTGTAGTTGCAGAGGTGTGAGTTACTTTGATCATGTACATTCCTTTATCAGTGTATTCTATGTATGTTCTTACTCTGTTCAGTGCCAATCTATGTACTAGTGGGAGACTATACCCCAGGTTTATAGAATAAATGTTGTATAGCTACTGTTATTACTATTCCATTTCAATAAATGTCTTTGATTTAAGCTAATTGAGCTCTTTGGCTCACCATCGAAGGTGGGCTTCTGAACGAGAGATTTAGAGTGCAGATGCACAGAGTATCTTAAAAGGGGAGTGACTGTTCCTCAAAAACCCAATCTATAAGTTTGAGTTGAGAGGGATAATGGGAAAGGGGTAACCACTACAAATGAGGAAACTTGGGCCCAGAGAGGTTAAGTGACTTGTCTGAATTTGCATAGCACTACTGGGATTTAAACTCAAATATTCAGATTCTAAGTCTAGAATTCTTTCCACTGAACCACATATGCTGAAAACTGGTATAGCATTAATGAAGTTTGAATAATAAACAAGTTTTGTGGATTTGTTGTGTGTGTGTGTGTGTGTGTGTGTTTTTACAAAGTCTTAATTTGGCATTCGTCAACTGTTCTAGTCTAATGGGAACAACATAATATATCAGGAGATGCAGAAAACTTCACTCTCACTAGAATTTTAATGAGTTCCCCCTTCGTATCTTGTACATTCTTCTCTCATCACTGTTGATCAGGAAGGTGAGGGTGGGGGGGAACAAAAGCAAAAATAAACAAACAAAAACCAATAAGAAAACTCAACCTTAAAAATACAATTAAGGAGAAATTTCATTTAAACACTAACCCTTACATAATAACAATCAAAACCTCAAAGAATTATTTCCCTTCAACATGGTGCGTTCCTCATTTACCTGATGTTTCTCACCTGCTTTACTGTGTGGATATAAAAAAGAATATTCAGCCTGATGTGCAGCAGTAGCACCAAAGCGAGGTGGGGTAAGGCAGAGAGAGACAGATGGACAGTCAGAGTTAGACAGGGGGAGGGGAGGGAATGAGAGGGAGGAAGAAGGGAAAGAGGGAGAAAGGGGGGAGAGAGAGAGAGGAATAGGGGAGGAGAGAGAGAAGAATACATAGGGAGAACTCTCTTTAAATAGCCAGTCTCCTTCCCTATTTGATTCAATATCATTCATTCATTTTGGCGACAAAATTCAATTCATTTTGGCTGCAAGAATATAATGGACAGTGACACTAGATAGGTACAATGGATAGAGCACTGAGTCTGGAGTCACCAAGACCTGAGGTTAAATTCAGCCTCAGACACTAACTGTACCACCCTGGGCAAGTCACTTAACAACTCTGTTTGCTTTAATCCACTGGAGAAGGAAATGGCAAACCACTCCAATATCTTTACAAAAAAACAAAAAACCCAAACCCTTGGACAGTAAAGTCCATGGGATCACAAAGTGTTGGACACAACTAAATAACTGGGCAACAACATAATGAAGAGAACTGGATTTGGAGCCAAAAGCCCTAGGTTCAAATCCTGATTCTGATATGTTAGCTCTCTGGACCTCAGTTTCCTCCTCCGTAAAACATGAGGGTTAGCATTTTTTTTTCCAGTTGTGTCTGACTCTTTGTAACCTCATGGACCATACTGTCCATGGAGTTGTTTGTTTTTTTAAAGATCCTGGAATGGTTTACTATTTTCTTCTTCAGCTCATTTTACAGATGAGGAAATTAAGGCAAACAGATTAAGTGACTTGCCCAGGGTCACACAACTAGTAAGTGTCTGAGACTGGATTTGAACTCTGTCTTCCTTACTCTAGGCCCAGCACTGAGTCACCTAGCTGCTTCCTAGGCAAGCAGAGATTAAGTGACTTGCTCAAAGTCATGCAGCTAGTAGGTGTCTGAGGTCAAATTTGAATTCAGATCTTCTTGACTCCACTTAGCTATCTAGCTACCTCTAAGAGGGTGGGACTAGGTGATCTCTAAAATGCCTTCTAGCTCTTAACCTATGCTCCTATAATCTGAAATATGAGTGTCCTTTTAAACTAGCAAATAGGGGCGACTAGGTGGTACAGTGAATAGAGTACCAGCCCTGGAGTCAGGAGGATCTGAGTTCAAATACGGCCTCAGACACTTAACACTTGCTAGCTGTGTGACCTTGGCCAAGTCACTTAACCCCAATTGCCCTGCTCTTCCCGCTCCACAAAAAAAAGCAAAAATTAAATAAACTGCGAAATTGTATCTAAATCAAAAACAAAATATACCATTCCATGTAATTGAGAAATAAACCCCAATCCCATTTCATTATAGAATGATTTTTAAAAGAAGGATCTTTTAAACTTTAGATGCTCTTTCCCCTTTCAAAACCAACAAATCCAATTATATACATGTAAGAGGGACAAGGATCTTTGCCATGACTCTAGGGCACAAGTTGCCAGCTCTGTCCTACCCCGTCTAGTGTTTCTAAGTGTCTTCAGCCTTATCAAAGTTTCATGGCCAGGTGCTAGCTTCCAGGAACATGATAGGAATTAAAAGAGAAATGTAAATTGGTGTATATGTTTACCTATAACCTCAGGAAAACTCAGCGGACTTGCATAGTGTACCTTTTGGGAAAAACATAAAAGGGATTCATTACATCTAACCTGGCTATAAATTAAGGCTGGGGGCTTTACTGAAAGATCCTTATTCTTTTAGGGGTGGTTAGATGCTGCAGTGGATAGAACACTGGACCTGGGGTCAATAAGACTGAATTCAAATCCAGCCTCAGATACTAGCAGGGTGACCCTGGGCAAGTCACTTACCCCTATTTGTCTCAGTTTCCTTATCTGTGAAATGAAGGAGGAAATAGCAAATCACTCTAGCATATTTACCAAGAAAAGCTCAAAAAGGGACATGAAGAGTTGGAGACTGAACAATAACTAAATTTGATTCTTTTATATGTCTACAATCACTTTTTTGAGAAGGAAGCCAAAGCAGACAGCTTCTGAGGATGGCAGCAACAGCTCTGTGGAGAAACAATGAATAGCGTGGCTTTGGAAGTTTAGAGCAGTATTAGCAGATGGAGCTTCAGTGGATGAAGACTAAGTATGTGACAGTGGGTTAGCAACATCAGAGGAACTTTAGGACCACACCATATGTATGCTATGAGAGGTAGAATAGAGAAACAGGAAGGTTAGTTTAGTAAGTTTCCAGGAGACAGAGCAGTCAGAACTCAGGCCAGAGAGGTGTTCTACACATGATATAACCTTCTTCATCTTATTTTAGAGGCAATGAACTGGAAAAATGGATAGAGTACAGGGCCTGGAATCAGGAAGAACTAAATTCAAAATCAGCTACTAACTATGCAACCCTGGGCAAGTCACTTACCCTCTATTTGCCCCAGTTTTGTTAAGTGTAAAATGGAGCACTGTTAACTATTGCAGGAATTATTATATTAATTATTATTTATAATATGCCTTATTATATTGATAATTATATAATATATTATTAAATATTATATATAAGTATATAATATATAATGTAATATATTATTGATAATATGCCTGTATTATATATATAATATATTATATATAAAATAATACTTTATTCTTAATTACTTCATATAAGTCTCCTCAGGTTTCTCTGATCAATCAATAATATTATTAAATGTAATTATTATTATATTATTACATTCTTGCACCCACCTTGCCATGATCAAAAGAGATAGTATCTGTAAATGCTTAGCAAAGTATCTGGCAGGAATATTTATTCCACTTCCCACTTTCCCTTCTATTATTAGCAGAAACAGGATTTGAATCCAGGTTTTTTCAAGTGCAAAAACAGTATATATTCAATATATGCTGTTTAGAGATGCCTCTCTAAAAAGCTACAGTTCCTCTTGGTATGAAGTTTTGATAACTTCCCAATGTGAAGTTAACAAATATCTAGCCAAGGGACCCCAAGGTATTGCTTTGTGCAGTTGGGGAGCTAGAGTCCACTCTCTCTGTCTTCCTTTAACTCCCTCAGCCCTAGTGTTTATAACTCAGTAAATCACAAATTATTTCCTGTCATCCTGTGGTCCAAATTGTCCCACTCACTGTATCTCCTAGACAAATTAATAAGATAAGTCTCCCTCAAGGACTAGAGTCTAATTCTGAGGCTGGAAAAATCTGAATTCAAATCTGGCCTCAAACACTGTGTGACCCTGGGTAAGTCACTTAACCTCTTGTCTGTCTCAGTTTCATCAACTGTAAAATGGGGATAATAGCAACATCTACCTCTCAGAGTTGTTGTGAAGATCAAATGAGACAGTAAGTGTAAAATGCTGAACACAGTCCCTGCACATAGTAAGTGCTATATAAATGCTAGTTATCATTATTATTTATTTCCTTCCCTCCAACATGGAGGTTTATGAGAGATTGATACCGTTGACGTGTGATAAGGTGCTAAGAAATATTCTTTTGTTTGCTTTTTTCTTTTATTTAATACTTTGCTATTCTATCTTAATTAAATGTTTTGCTATTTGATTTTATGATTCTTCCTGAGAAGGAGGCCAAAGCAGACACCTTCTGAGGATGGCAGCAACAGCTGAGTAAAGAACTCAACAGCTTCGGTAAAGAACTCAAGATAAATATTAGTCCCCAGATTGAAAAGAACATTTTATATTTTATGGGGGCCCCTCTAATAAGTTTATGAATTTTGTGTTTGTGGGTGATAGTAGTTTAAGCTAAAACTATATACACTGGCTTTTTGGTCATTCATCAGTCTTTAGTTGTATGTATAGGGAAATCTAGGTTACACTATTATTTGAAGGTATAAATTGTTTACACCAGTAGGTTTGAAACAGTAAAATTGCATTGCTTAAGTAGCAAGAACAATTTGTCTTCCTCCCCCTTCCCCTTTCCTTCAAATCCTAGGCTATAATTTAGTAAGTTTAAAAAAAATAATCCACTACTCTACCACCTCATGCAAATCCTATTAGCAGTTTTGAATCTTTCACTCAAAGAACTAATTTGTTATTAAAAATCAAATAAGATATTCTTTAGAAAAGTACTTAGCACAGTGCCTTGGCACACAGTACCATATAAATGTTCCTCCCCCAATATAATTGTGTTTTAAATTAAATTTTAATTTCTTCAATCAATGAAAATCCACCTTCTCTCCTATTCCCCTCTTTCTCTTCCTCCTTCCCATTGAGAAAGATAAAACCCTTGTTACAAACATGTATAGTCAAGCAAAACATGTCTATGTTTAAAAATTTTTTTGTCTTAGTCTACACTTTGAGTTCATCACCTTTCTGTCAGGTGGGTAGCATGTTTCATTATGAGTCCTCTGGAATTGTGGTTGGTAATGAGTTAATTAGAGTTTAAAGTCTTTCAAACTTGTTTGTCTTTACAATAATGTTATTGTAAATAACATTGTTATTGTGTAAATCAGTCTCCTGGTTCTACTCACTTTATTCTTAATTACTTCATACAAGTTTCCTCAGGTTTCTCTGAAACTGTTATTTTTATCATTTGTTACAGCATGAGAGTGCTCTGTTGCATCTTATACTATTACTTGTTTAGCCATTTTCTTATTGAAGGGAACTCCCTCAATTTTTAGTTCTTTGCCAACACAAAAAGAGTTGCTATAAATATTTTTGTACATGTGGTACTTACAAAGGGTATGCATGATTTAATAATTTGGGGGCATAATTCCAAATTGCTTTCTAGAATGGCTGCACCAGTTCATAACTCCACCAACAGTGCTGTAAATGTATCTGTTTTCCCACAGCCCCTCCAGCATTTGTCATTTTCCTTTTTGGTTAGTGTGCTCAATCTGATGGCTGTAAAGTAGAATCTCAGTCTTTGAATCTTTCATTCAAAGAACTAATTTGTCATTAAAACCAAATAAGATAATATTTAGAAAAGTACTTAGCTTAGTGCCTTGGCACACAGTACCATATAAATGCTCCTCCCCCCAATATAATTGTGTTTTAAATTAAATTTTAATTTCTTCAGTCAATGAAAATCCACCTTCTCTCCTATTCCCCTCTTTGTGGGGAATTTGCACTTTGCATTGGTGATTTTGAGCATTTTTCATATGGCTACTCATGGTTTGGATTTCTTCCTTTTAAAAATTCCTTTTCATTATGTATAATTATGTTAAAGTATCTGCATACTTTGCAGAAGTGCCATTGAGTACAATGTTGAAATAAATTGTTTATTTTGTTAAACTAACATTGTTAACTGTCATTAGACATTGTATATTTTTGTGCAGAAGCAAATAGTCACCCCACCTACCCAACTACTAAGTAAATTATGCTGAGTGGTAGGGCTGGAACTTCACTGAGTAGTGTCAGCTTTGGAAATAACTATTAACCATGATAACAGTGATATTGAAGGTTTTTTATACAATGCTATAGACAAGGGTGGGAAATCTTCAGGCTTTAAGGGCACATATGGCTCTCTAGGTCCTTAATTCAGTCCTTCCACTGAATCCTTAATCCTTAATAAAAGGATTTGTTCTGTGAAGTTTGTATCCAGTCAAAGGACCGCACCTGAGGACATAGAAGGCTACATGTGGCCTTGAGGTAGCAGGTTCCTCACCCCAGGACTACGGTTACATTTATAGATGTTAGAATCATAGATGCTAATAAGTTCAACAAGTAAGATAGTATAGAGCAGTGGTTCTCAACCTTCCTAATGCTGCAACCCTTTAATAATCATGTGGACGTATCTGCAAGTGGGCAGATCCGCCTGGAGATGGATAGAGGAGCGACATCTTGGTTCCTAAGACCATCAGAAATATGTATTTTTCAATGGTCTTAGGCAACTCCTGCGACCCCTGTGAAAGGGTTGTTCAACACCCCCCCAAAGGGGTCGCGACCCACAGGTTGAGAACCACTGGTATAGAGTAAAAAGAAATGGATAGAGAAGGGAACCTTGGTAATGTCCATGGTTAGTGGACATGACAATGGAGATGAAGATTCAGCAAAGGAGACTGAAAAGGTCAGACAGGAGAAGCAGAAGAGAGCAGTGTCACAAAAACCTAGAGAAGAATGAAATATTTGGGAAAAGAAGGTGATACACCTGGAGAAATTCGTTCCAGATTAGGATAGCCAAACCTTAAAAAACTGATCTCCCAAAGCAGAAGTATTCCATGTCATGTTTTAGCTTGGGGTCTAAGAGAAAGTGACCTGTCTTACCACTCTGCTTTGCTCCTTGGAGACAAATCCACACACTAAAGGTCTCAGCTGCAAGGGCTATATTTCCTTGAGTTCCTGAAGAAATCCTTCTACAATGATCAATATGGGACTTTTCAGTAAGATAAGGGGTTGACCCAGGAGGAAGCCTCTTCAACAAGGAGGAATATCATGAATGCTTCTTTGGCCAAGGCCATGAGGAATCTTGGGGGGTGTTTGTTTATTTGTGTCTGACTCTTTGTGACCCCATTTGGGGTTTTCTTGGTAGATATTGGAGTGGTCTGACATTTCTTTCTCCAGCTCATTTTGCAGATCACTGAGGCAAATGTTAAGAAATTTCCTGGGGGCATGTGGGGTGGGTCCACACAGTAAGTGTCTGAGGCCAGATTCGAACTGAGGAAGATGAGTTTTCCCTCATTCCAGGCCAGGTACTCCATCCACTGAATCACCTAGTTGCCCCTCTTTTTTCTTCACTTAATACTATTTTATTTTTATTGCAGAGCTTTAAATTCTAGATTCTTTCAATTCCTCCCTTGTCACCCACCCCCACTGCTCTGGAAGGACAACCACTTCAATATGGGCTGTGTAGGTGTGATTATACAGGACATCTTCATAGTGGACATATTGTGACAGTGATCATATGTCCCTCCTTCCTATCCCTCCCCCCTTGTTCTGTTCTCTACCCTGTCCCTGTCCCTTTATTGAAGTGTGAGCATCCAGCATCCTTCCCCCAGACCCTGCCCTCCCCTCCATCATCCCCCCTCTCATCGCCACGCCCCCTACTCTCTTGTGTGGCATGATGCCCAGTATAGAGTTTATGCCATTTCTTTCCTAAACCAGATT
>CM053593.1:139397386-139421334 GCA_028646575.1 Pseudocheirus occidentalis | reverse complement strand
AAAAAAGGATTCTAGAGTTTTATTGCTGTTCTTATTTTGCTTCTTTTTCCTCATGTTGGCCAGTCAATTAATTGGTTGGGTTTTTTTAGCTTTGTGAAACTCTGCTTCCAGGGGGGAAAGCTCTGTTCCAAATCGCTGAGGTTTTCCCAGCTGCCAGAGCTGTTAGGGGAGTGTTGCAGGCCCCCCCCCCAGCTTTCGCTTGCCGAAAGTGCTCCCCAGGACCACCACCCAAGACCATGATCCAGATCCAGGCCACTCAACGCAAGAGCACTTGGCCCTGACCAATTGACTTAGGCCCACTGCCGGATCTGCAGGCCAGGGGCTCTGAAGCAGTTCCTGCCCTTCTCCCACTGCTTCCTTGCCCTGGGGGCAGATTGGCTGAACTGCGTTTCCTCCCCCAAATTTATCTTGAAAGCTTCCCTCACTTTCACTGACTTCTAATCCTGGCTTAGTAGATGTGAAGATTGTTCGAGGTGCTTTAGATCTTCTCTGAAGTAGACTCACTGTGGCTTGGGAGGCTCGGCTCCTCCCGGCTGCCCTGGAGGCTAGCCACATGGAGGTTTCAGGCTGGGCTGGTCTCCGCTGCTGGCCTGCAGGCCTGTGGGATGAGCCCCTGCTCCCTAGCTGCCTTTCTCTAATCCCTATTTTTCACACCTTGGTAGATGTGGAGGTGCTGGAGGCTGTAGATCTTCTCCCTTGTAGACTGGCTACAGTGAGGCTCCACGCAGGTCTCAGCTCCTCCTGATTGCCCTGAGGCCTGGCAGCATTTTGATTTCATGCTGCTGCAATGATCCCCTGCTGCCCAGCTGCCTTCTGGGAGAGACGTGTTTTCTGTCTTTTTGTGAGTTTGAGAGTCCTAGAATTTGTCCAGAGTCATATTTTATGGGTGTTTAGGGTGGCTGTGTGGGAGCTACAGGACCTTGCTGCTTCTATGCCGCCATCTTGGCTCCACCCCCAGCACCTATCTTATATTAATTTTTTAAAATAAGATTTTGAATTTCAAATTTTTCTGCCTCCCCTCCCCTCCCCAGAAAATAAGCAATCTGATATGGGTTATACACGTACAATCATGTTCAACATATTTCCACATTAGTTGTTTTATGAAAGAAGAATCAGAACAAAAGGGAAAACCACAAGAAAAAAAAACAATGAAAATGGTATGCTCCAATCTGCATTCAAACTCCATAGTTCTTTCTCTGGATGTGAATAGCATTTTCCATTGTGAGTCTTTTGGAATTGTCTTGTTATCATTGTGTCGCTGAAGTTTCTCTACCAACTTAGGAAAACACATCCTGGGGGATATAAGTGCTATCTTGGACTATCTAATCCAGGAGTTTGCTTCCTTCTGAATCTCATCTGCTCCTGGAAGCATCACACTGCAAACTTGGAGGTCTGAGGCAACTGGTAGCAACCTTCTGTGCTTTCTGGTGTGCCTTGCTATTAGGCTTGTTGCATTTTTCAAACACCTCTGCTTTTGTCAGCCACATATTTCAATCAATTAATCATCCTAGTAATCAACAAGCACTTTTAAAAGCACTTCTCCTATGCTAGCACTGTAGCTGAGTGCTAAGGACAGAAAAAAAGGCAAAAGCAGTTCTTGGCCTCAAGGAATTCACATTCTAACAACATGTAAATAACTAAGTACATAATAAATATATAAATACATAAATGGGGAAATAGTCTCAGAGGAAAGGCACTAGGAGTGGGAAGAAGATGGGGAAAGGAATCTCCTCTTGCAGAAAGTGGGATTTGAACTGAGTCTTGGAGGAATTAAGGGAAGCTACAATATATCGACAAAGAGGGAAAGCATTCCAGGCATTGAGAGACAGGAAGTGAAAAAGCACTCTTCATTGAGAGATGGAGTGTTTTGCACAAGGATCATCTCAAAGAGATGAGTGTTGTGCTTGATTCTGCAGGATGTGGAGGGACATGAAATGTGTAGCCAAGGCTTCTCTGGGCAGGTTTTGAGCAAGATCAGTTTGTCTAGCAAGGAGCCCATTTCTTCCCCTACAACCTGTCTGCTTTGGGACTATAAGTGTAAGAAAACTAGAATGATAGGGGAAGAGCCAGGTTGTGAAGGTCTTTAAAAGCCCAGAAAAGGATCCTAGAAGTAATAGAGAATTATTGAGTAGAAGGGTGCCACGGTCAGACAATACTCTTGTATCAGATAAGCAATCCTTTATCTGGGGGTAGAAAAGAGAGAACTTAGCTTGGGAAGTTGGCAATCTTAAAAGCCAGGCTGAATTGATACCAAAGCATCTTCAGAGTGCAAATACCTAAGGGATTAAAATGAGTAGGAAAACTAAGTGCAGCAGAGGTTCAGGGCAGGAGGTCAACACAAAATCGGAAGCTAAAATGTAAGGAGTTCAGGAGAGCCAAGCATTTGTCTGGCTCATCTTACTGCCCCAAGCTTCAGTCTTTATAGCAGCTGCTCCTATTTCCTGTGCTGCCATGCCAATGTGGTAAGGAGATAGGTCTATCCTGGCTCCTCCTCATTCAGCTATGCCCATCAGGCTATGGGCTTTAACACATATGAGACAGATCTGTGAAAAACCAGGGTTAGACTAAGAAGTAATTATAACAGTAAAGGATTACTAAAAGGATTAAATTAACCATTAAGATTAAGTTAAGCTGGCAAACAAATCATGATACACAAATGTAATGGAATACAGCTATGCTGTAAGAAATGATGCATATGATGAACACAGAGAAACATAAAGAGAAGATTTATAGGAACTGAAGCAAAGTGGAATAAGCAGAATCAGGAAAACAATACATATAATGACTACAACAAGGTACATGAAAAGGACAACCAGTTAAAAAACCAAAACTAAATGTTGTAAAATTATGAAGAACAAACATGGCCCTGAAGAAGAACCATGAAAAGCTATCTTGCCCTTCCCACCCCCACCCCCACTCCTTTGCACAGCTCTGAGTCCAAAGGTGTGGAACATTGTACGTAATTTCAGATATTTTTTCAATATGTTGATTGGTTTTGCTGGTTTTTTCTCTCTTATTCCTCCTTTTTAAAAAATGTTATAAGGTATGGCTTTCTGTACAAAAGCTAGATACAATAATTCTATGTCAGTTACTGAATGAGAATAGGAAGGAATATTTGTCAGCTATTCACATTTACAAAAAACTGATCATGTGTTAGTATGTGCTAGGAATAGCATACGAACCTCAAAAATAAATTCAGAAAAGCAGAAGATTTTAAAACATCCTTTACTGACTACAATGCATTAAAAATTGTAATTAGCTTAGGGCATTTGAAGAAACAATGCAAACTTAAATGTAGACTAAATAATTCAGTCCTAGAGAACTGGGGGGGGGGGGGGTTTGACTTAAAAAAAACCCAAATCATAGAAGCAATAAATAATTTCATGAAATAAAATGATAATGAAACAACACGTCAAAACTTTGAGATGCAGTCAGAGCAGTCCATAGGGGAACATTTATAACTCTAAATACTTTTATCAACAAAAGAGTACAATAATATAGTAATGAATTGGCCATATAACAAAAACACAAAAAGACACAGCAAATGAAAATAAATGTGAACATAGAAATTCTGAAAATTAAAGAACAAAATTAAAAGCAAAAAACCCTCAACAATTTGATAAATAAAAATAGGAGGTTTAAAAAAAACTAATAAAAAAGAGGTAAGCCATTAGTTAATCTGATTTTTAAAGTTAGGAAAACCAAAATGCAGATATTAAAAAAGTAAAATGAAAATTCATAACAAATGAAGAAGAAATAAAGTTACTACAAACTCTTTGACCCATTTATATGCCAGCAAAATCAATAACAAATTAAATGGATCAATATTTACCAAGAGGGAAAACACTCATTAATAGAATAAGAAATAGAGTATTTAAATAATTCAGTCTCAGGAAAGAAACTCATCAAGTAACTCATAAAGGGAAAAAATATCTATAACCATGGATTCGTAAATCCATGGTAGATTTAGATATTAATTCTATCAAACAGGCAAAGAATGATAACTCTCACATCATATAAATTATTTGCAAAGAATAGGGAAATTTCTATCAAATTTCTTCTATGAAAAAAATATAATACTGATACCTAAACCAGGGAGAGATAAAGCAGAGAATGAAAACTATAACTTACAATCTCTAATGAATATCAATGAAAAAATATTGAAAAAATGATAACAAAGAAGGTACAACAACATATTAGAAACATTATACAGTATGACTAGGTTATATTTATATCAGGCACTTCAGAGTGATTTGGTATTAAGAAAGCTATGAACATAATTGATCATATTAATAACAAAACAATAAAGAAATGACTGTCAATGAATGCATAAAAACTTTTTGGCAAAATAAAACACATCTTTATGTTTAAAAAAATTTTAAATCATAGGAACAAATAAACCATTTTTTAAAGTTAGTAAGTCACATCTATCTGAAACCAAGAGCTTTATTTGTAACAGGTAAAAGCTAGAGGCCTTTCCAATAAGAACGTGACAAAGTAAAGATACCCATTGTCACCATTGTTATTTGATATAGTTCTAGAAATGCTAGCTATAGCAGTAGGATAAAATAAATAAACTAACTAAATAAGGATTGTCAAAAATGGCATACATTTATCACTTTTTACAGATAGTGTAGTGTTTTATTGAGGCAATTTTAATAATTCAATCAAAATTAACTATAATAATAACTTCAACATATTGACAAGATATAAAAAAGGCCACAAAACAATCAGCTTTTCTGTATATTACCAAACAACAACAACAACAACAACAAACCTGAGTAGGAAAGGAGAAAAAGAAATTCCTTTAAAAATAACTAGAGACTGCACAAAGTATCTCAAAATTTACCTACTGAAGTATACACAGGAAACATATGAACATAACTTTGAAATATTCTTTACAGGAACAAAGGAAAACAAATAATTAAAGAGATATTAATTGCTTGTCTCTGGTTCATCCCAATATAATAGAAATGTCAATACTACCTAAACCAATTTGCTTATTCAATGCTAAGCCAACCAAACTTCCAAAGTTACTTTATAGAAATGGGGAAAATAACTTTAAAAATCCACCTAGAAGAACAATAGATCAAGGAACTCAAAGGAAATAATGGGGAAAAAAAGTGGGAAGGAAAGAGGCTTCCAAAATCTCAAATTGTACCACAAAGTAGTAATTATCAAAACTAATTGGTACTAATTTAAAAAATAGAAAAGTTAGTCATTGAAACAGATTAGATACACAAGACCCAAAAGCAATCAAATATAGTAACATAATCTTCAAGAAATCCATGGACTCCAACTACTATGATAAAGACTTGCAATTGGACAAAAACTGTTGGGAAAATTGAGCGGAGTGGGGTTGTGTATGGCAGAAATCAGATGCTCTAAAAGCAACATTTTACACCATATGCCACAAACTCTAAATAGATATATGAAGTAAATATTAAAGGTCCTATCATAAACAAATTAGTGGAGCAGGAAAGGAGGCATCTTTCATAACTGTGGATGGGGGGAAGAGTCCTTGATGTATAGAGAATCACAGAAAATAAAATGGACAATTCTGATTACATAAAATTGAAAGCGTTTGCACAAGCAAAGCCAGTCCTGGAATTAAAAACAAAATAATCAACTGGAGAAAGGAATCTTGGCATCAAATTTCTTTGATAAAGGTCTTATATATAAAGAAATGTAAGAAAAGCTATTCCCCAAGAGATAAATGGTCAAAGGATATGAACAGAAAGTTTTCAAAAGAAGTTACAAGCTTTTAACAACCATATGAAATAGTGTTTAAATCAGCAGTAACAAGAGAAATGCAGGGATTAAAGAAACTCCAATATTCTCCCTCATACCTGTCAGATTGGCAAAGTTAATAACAAAGAAAAATGAGATTTTGTTGGAGAGGCTAGGGAAAAACAGGAACACTAATGCACTATCATGGAACTGGTTCAGTTATTCTAGAAAGTAGTCTAGAAGTCACTAAACTGTGGGTATCCTTTGATCCAACAATATCACTACTAGGTACATACCTCCAAAAAAAAGAGATTAAGATCCCATATGCACAGAAATATTTATAGAAGAACTTTTATTGTAGCAAAGAACTGCAAACAAAATAGATGTCCACTAATCAGAGAAGAGATTAACCAATTATGACATATGAATGTAATGAAATATTATAGTGACACAAGAAATTATGAAAGGGATAGATATAGAGAATTTCTATGATCTGAAGTAGAATGAAATGAGAGCTACCAGGAGACCAATTTACACAATGACTACAACACTGTAAAAGAAAACAGATATGAAAGACTTAAGAACTCTAATCAATGTAATGCCCAACCATGACTTGGAAAAACTCATGATAAGCTGCTTACTCCCTCTTGGCAGAGAGATAATAGTAGATGTACAGAATGAGACATTCTTTTTCAAAGATATCCAGTGTGTGTATTTGTTTTGCTTAACTATACTTATTTCTTATAAGGAAGAGCTTTTAGGGAAAATAATTGTTGAAGAGGGAGGAGATAGTAATATTGAGGGGGAAAAAAGAAGAAAATAATGTTGACAAAATGTTAAAAATAGACACAGAATTAAAAAGCTCAGAAGGGGCACAGACAAGCAGGGCAATGTAAGAACAGCAAAGTTAAATGTAATATATACTTTAAAAGAAGAAGAAAGACCTGAACTGTATACCAAATGGCATAGGGCACAGTGTTGCACTTCTCTCTCCTCACCTCTGACAAGTCCTAGCTGCATGATGTTATGTGAGTCACTTAAAAACTCTGAGCCTCAGTTTCCTCATCTGTAAAATGAGGAGTAGGACTACATCACATGTAAGATCCCTTCAACTCTCAGTCTACGAACCTATGATCCAATGTAACAGAAATTCATGTTTTTATATACAAACAAAAAAAATCATTGGCTCTCTTTAACATAGTATTGTTGAGTTGTTTCAGCCGTGTCCAACTCTCCATGGCACCATCTGGATTTTTCTTGGCAGATACTGGAGTGGTTTGCCATTTCCTTCTACAACTCATTTTATAGTTGATAAACTTATTCAAGGTCACACAACTAATAAGTGTCTGAGGCTGGATTTGAACTCAGGTCTTTCCTGACTCTAAGCCTAATGCTCTATCCACTGTACACTCACCTGCCCTAACATAGTATTACCAGTTCTTTATACTTCATTATTTTCATTGTTATATTTCTTCAAAAAAGGAAAGATTCTCATTTCTCTTTATGCCTAGAACACCAAGTCAGGAATTTGCTACTCAGCTTCCAGTGCTGCGTCCTAATTGGAGAAGAAGCAAATAAACAGCTTTAGAATTCTGTCTTTGAACATTCAAACCTCTAAAGTGGCATTACAATGAACATTTATTACTGTATTGTGCTGTGATAGATTAATGACCTCACAGGCTATTGAGGCATGTAAAGGTACTTGTCATCACATTAAATGACAGTCAGTCAGCTTTTGCTTTTGCTTTTGCTTAAGTTGGAGTATGTCTTGCTCTGATTTTGAATCCTAATGGCTGGTTTCCTATATTTCATCCCGTCCTGTAAAATATTTCTGATGCTGACCTCCTTCCATGGGCTTCCATTGCTTACCCATTGTTTGGATTTCTGCCAGTTGTCTGCCCCGACCCCTGACTAGATTGATGTCCTAGACTGGGGACTCATACTCTGACTTTGGTTTATAGCTATTTCCTGATGGAGACATTGTACTTCAGGGATCCGTCAAATCCTTTGAAGTTTAATGTTTTCTCTCCAGAGTGTGAGCTCAGAGTGTGAGTTGTTCCCTGAACTAATGCTGCATTTTGAGATATTTTGATATGAAAATTGAAATTTTAATCAGGCCTTTCTCTTAATGGAATTCAGCGAGAAGGCTTAGATTTACATATCTTTTGAGAGACACCTTTTTTTCATAACCACTGCCTGGAACACATTGGCCTTAAAATCCAGATATTTTGCTCGATATTTATCCTGTGGGGAAATAAGCTTTACTGGGGAAAGGAAAAAGGCGAGACAAAATGGAATCCTAACAAGGACAGAGTACTCACTACCTATAAAGATGACAGAAAAGCCTATACTTGCTCTGAGGTGTTGCTGTGGTTTGTCCTTTGTTATCAAAGAGGATCATGATATCAGGAATATGATGCCATGAATGGCAAGTGAATTAGATTTAAGTGAGGGAGGACTGTACAAAGTCGCCAGCCTCACTTTCTCCTCCAGAGCCCCACTGCAAATACAGATCAGGACAACTGGAGATGATCTCAGATGGCAGTGGGAGACCTTGGCCTTTTTTAAGCTAAGTCTTTGCCAGGTTAATAATTTCTTTCTGAGACTCAAAAGAGAAAATGAAATTCTGAAGACCATCATCCTTGACAGAGAAGATAGAAGTAAAATGCTGCTGAGTATTTTGAGTGTTTGAGTTGGGCTGCATCAAGGGAAGAAGTGTATTTGATGTACTGTGTACCAATGGGACAACATCTAAAGTATTATGTCCAACTGTGGGCAACATTTTAAGAGGGATATTAAAAACGGCATCATATCCAGGAAAGGGCAATCAGAATGTTGAAGGGGCTTAAAACCATGTCATACAGAAAATATTCCAAAGAACTAGGGTGTTATTCTGGAGGAGATTTGGTAGAGGGCAAAGGACAAAGCTGGAGAAAGAATACAATCGTCCTATGGAAGAGGGATTAAACTTTGTGTAGTACCAAAGGAGAGAAGTAGGATGAATGAATAAGGCAGCATGGTGTAGTGTATTTCAAGTCAGAGGACGTGGGTTGAAATCCTGGCTCTGAACAAAAAAAATTTTAAGAGATATGAAGGAAGGAAGAATAGCACTTTCTAACTTCAAACTGTATTACAAAGCAGTAATCAGCAAAACCACTTGGTTTTAGCTTTAAAAAAAAAAGTTCCTTTTTTTTTTTTTTTTTTTTTTTTTTTTGCAATTTGGCAAGGCCTGAGGTGGCAGCACCATGAAGGCCTCAAGCACCCTGAGAGAGTATAAGGTAGATGGGTGCTGCCTGCCCACTCCCTAGTGCCCAGTGCTGCCTCTTTATCGCATGCGGATCTTTGCTCCTAATCATGTCATAGCAAAGTCCTGATTCTGGTACTTTGTTTCCCACCTGAGAAAGATGAAGCAGTCTTCTCGAGAAATCGTAAACTGTGGACAGGTCTTTGAAAAGTCCCCTCTTAGAGTGAAAAATTTTGGCATCTGGCTGTGCTATGATTCTAGGACTGGGACCCGCAACATGTACAGGGAATACAGGGACCTGACTGCTGGTGCCGTCACTCAATGCTACCAAGATATGGGAGCCTGTCACCGGACCCACTCCATCCAGATCATGAAAGTGAAAGAAATTCCTGTCAGTAAATGCTGCCGGCCCTCAGTCACGTCACGACTCCAAAATCAAGTTCCCTCTGCCCCACAGAGTTCTGCATTGCCAACACAAGCCATACTTTACTACCAAGAGGCCCAAAACCTTCTTCTAAGTGTAAAGACAAGTAACAACCTGTTCTATTTGATCTGTTTAAATAAATTTCTCAATTGGAAAAAAAAATAATTTGATGAGTGGAATAGACTAAACAAGGAAGCCTCAGAAATAATTTAATTCAATAACCCAGTGATTGATAAACTCCAAAACATAAATGGCTTGTGAAAGAACTCCTTATTTGCAGTAAACTGTTAGTAAAACTGTAAAACAGTTTGGCAGAAATTAGGTTTAGACCAAAAACTTACACCATGTGCTGCAATAAATTAAAAATAAATACTGGCCTGAATATTAAAGATCAGAAACAAAAAATGAGAAGAAAAACAGATCATATATTTCACAGGTATGGTGTATGTGTGTGTGGGGAGGGGTTCTTAACCATTTACTAAAATAGATAATTTCAGTTACGGAAAATTAAAAAGCTTTTTCATGAACAAAATTAATGCAATGAAGATAAGAATGGAAGTGATGACTGGGAGAAATCTTAATATCAAGTAACCTAATAATTAGGTTCTCATATCCAATAACATAGACAAATAACATAAATATGTGATCAAAAGACATTCCTCAATGGATAAGTAGTCAAAAGTTATAATAAACAAATAGTTTTCAAAGGAATTATACACTATTAACAACCACGTGAAAGAATATTCCAAATGACTGATAAGAGAAATATAAATCAAAACAACATTGAAGTTTTACTTCAGATCCAGCATATTGACAAAGAGAATAAATGATGGGAGTAGTCAATGTTGAGGACATCTAGGTGGCACAGTGGGTAGAGTACCAGACCTGGAAGCAGGAAAACCTGAGTTCAAATATGATCTCAGGTACTTACTAGCTATGTGTCCCTGGGCAAGTCACTTAACCCTGTTGCCCCAGTTCCTTGTCTGTAAAACGAACTAGAGGAGGAAATGGCAAACGTCTTGGGTAACTTTGCCAAGAAAATTCCAAATGCAGTCACTAAGAGTTCAAAATGACTGAAACAACTGAGCAACAAGAATAACAAAGCGATGTTGAAGGCAATGTAGATAGGCACACTAATGCACTGTTAGTAAAGCTATAAATTGTTTTAATTATTCTGTAAAGCAATTTGGAATTATGTGAAGAGAGTAATTAAAATGTCCATACTCTTTGACCCACAGATAATTGCTAGGCATATACCCTCAAGGAGGTCAGTGACCAAAAAGAAAAAAAAAAAAAGACTCCACATACACTCAGATATTTATAGCAATACTTTTTATGGCAGCAAAGAACTAGAAACAAAGTAGATGCCTAGCGGTTGCAGAACAAGAAACAAATTGTGGTACAAGAGTGTCATAGAGCATTTCTGTGCTGTAAGAAATAATACATGTGATGGATACAGAGAAGCATGGGAAGTCTTAAGTGAACTGATTCAAAGCAATGTGTAGCATCAGGACAACAATATATACACTGGCCACAACAATGTAAAAGGAAAGAACAAACAAAGAATCAGAATTGAATGCTGTGATTATAATAACTGATCTTTGCCCCCAAAGAAGAGATATGAGAATGCACCTCCCTTAACTTCTTTCAGAATGTGGGGTATCATGGGTATACAACACCATACATCATATTTTTTCCAGTGTGTTAGTATTGTTGGAATTTTTTTTATTCTTCTTATTTTTGTTTTTCATAAGGGATGGTTTTCTGGGAGGGGTGGAAGAGAGAAACATAGTGGGAAATATAGGTGATGTAAACAAAAATACCAGTACAAACATATTTTTTTTTAAAATCCTGGTTTTGTGAACTTGGGCAAGTCACAAGTTTCTTCCTTTGTAAAATGATGGGGTTGGAAAAGATCAGGGGTGGGAAACCAGCAACCTCAAGGCACATGTGGCCTTCTAGGTTCTCAAGTGCAGCCCTTTGACTGAATCCAAACTTCACAGAACAAATCTTGTTCTGTAAACTTGGACTCAATCAAAAGGCCTCACTGAAGGACCTAGAGGGCCACATATGGCTTCAAGGCCACACGTTCTTCACTCCTGGACTAGATCATCTCCAAGGTATCATCAAGCTTATTTGGGCTCAGCATAAGGGCAATAGATACACATTCCAGTGTCATTAATTTGACTTCTTCCGAACAAGCTCAAATGTCCATACTGATAGGGCAAAGGAATTTCGTTGAATGAAAATTAATTTGGAAAAAATGAGGCAGCCAGGTGGTAAAGTGGATTGAATGTTAAAATTGGAGTCAAGAAAGCCTAAGTTCACATCCTACCTCAGACACTAGCTGGACAAGTCTTTTCAACTTTCTCAGCCTCAGTTCCCCCATTTGTAAAATGGGGGTAGTAATGGCACCTACCTCATAGGGTTGTTATAATGATTAAATGAGATAGCATATGCCAAGTGCTTTGCCAAGTCTTAAAGTGCTGTACAAATGCTAGCTATGATAGCTGTTGAGAACTTCAGGAAATGGGGTTTTACTTTAGCAGGTTCAGCAAATGGTCGCTCAGTGTGGCATTCAGTCTTGTACATTGTAGGCATTTTTTAAAATGTTCATTTAATTGATTGGAGTTTTAAACTGTTCAAAGACTTTGGATTCTGTCACTGTCCTAATGTTCTGTACTAGGACCTGAAGTCCCAGAACCTACTAATCCACTAAAACAAGGAGCTTAGGCTCGCTGATTTGAAGCTTGGCTTGAGTCTTTGGCATCTTCATTCAGTATTACTTGTGTAGTGGGTACTCTTCTGCCCTCTCCCTTGGGGTATAAGAAGCTTGTTGTTTTTCAGTCATTTCGGTCACGTCCTAGTCTTTGTGACCCTTTTGGGGGTTTTCTTGGCAAAGATACTGGAATGGTTTGCCAATTCCTTCTCCAGCTCATCTTACAGATGAGGAAACTGAAACAAATAGGGGGAAGTGACTTGCCCAGGGTCACACAGTTAGCAAGTGTCTGAAGCCAGATTTTAATTCAGGAAGATGAGTTTTCCTAAATCCAGACCCAGCTATCTATCTACTGTGCCGCCCAGTTGCCTCCTGACATAGTCTACCATTGAACGCTTAATATTTCTCCAATTATTTAGGTCTTTATTTCTGGAAAGATGGTTTTGTAGTGAATGTATTCTTTTGTTTATTTGATTTGGGGGGGGGGTAGTTGTCTTCTTATTGTTCCTCTGTGTGTTGGTGGGCCAACTCCTAGATATTTTATACATTCTATAATTATTTTTAATGGAATTTCTGGTTTTGTCCTCTGCACAGAACAAGCCCAATCCCTTTTCCACAAAACAGACGTTCAGACACTTGAAGACAGTTATGATTTTCTCCCTGAGTCTTCTCTGCAGAATAAATACACTCAGTTCCTTTGACCAATATATCCTTGACTCCAACCAACCAATATATATTTATTAAGCATTAATTATGTGCCAGACACCGTTTTAGATGCTGGAGATACAAATACAGAGGTAAAACCATGACTGCCCTCAGGAACTTCTACTTTACTGGGAGGATACAACCTGTACTAAGGGATAGAGGCCAAGGAAAAGAACTTTGGTCTTGGTGGTTACAGGGATTGGAAGTGAAGCCACAGGGCCATTGATTGTCACATACTTTCTAGTAGCAAGAGTTATATAGGCTTGATTTTGGTTGATTAAGGTGGAGAGTATGAAGGGTAGTATGTAAGATGCCCATAGTGACTAGGTCCTGTTGTCCTGGTGGATGGCTCAAATGGGATAACTCATGTATTGGGACTGGCTATTTATAGGTGACTTGGGTAAAGATGGCTTTATTCTAATATAGGGAAGCTCTGGCACCCACCAAATGAATTAACTCCTTCAGGGAGTTGGGGGAGGTAGGGTTCAGCATCTCTAGATGTCTTGTAGATTCCCACTTATAGGTCCCTAGAACTTGTTCTGAACTTAACCTATTCTCCCCTTAATGACAAGATTGCTCTTCCCCTGGGATCTTATATGATGGGACAAAGGAAATTGTCAGACCCTAATTGTTAGGGAGTTTCTTGACCCTTCTTCCATTGACTATTCCTCTGTTGGAGAAGGGGAATATGAGGAAATTGTTTCAGTTCCAGTTCTGCTGTTTAAGCCAAATGTTTTGGTTTTGCCTTTTGTGAGGTGGGGACTGAGATAAAGGACACATGCCAACCAGAGCCTGTACCCCTTTTCCTAAGCCCCTCCTCCATTTGCATGGATTCTATTTAATTTCATACATTGGCTCCTTTCTCACAAAGAGATGAAAAGCAGTAATATGACACATCTTTGTCTGAAGACTTTGAACGAAATTTTAAAACTAGGTCAAAAATCTTTTAAGTATAAACTACATGAGCAGTTTTATAAAAAAACAATCAAATATTCTTTGTTATGTAACCTTTGGAGGGGGTAACTTCATGGTAAGAAAATAAGCATTAAACATTATTTTAACATTAATTATAAACACATATGATATTATTTGTAAAGAGGCATCCTAGAAAAAATCCTTGGAACTTGTTGCCTTCACTTTCTCACCTCTAACTGATTTCTCAAACCCTTGCAATCTGGCTTGCAGTCCACATCCCAACATTGAAGTGTTCCTCTTCAGAGTTGCTAAACCCAGCTTTTTTTTTTCTCTCAGTACTGGTACTTTTTATCTTTCTGCAGCTTTTGACCCCATCGCCCCTTTTCCCCTCCCTCTTCTCCCTAGCTTTTCATGATGCTAGTTTTTTTCCTAGTTCTCCTCCTACCTGCTGGATTGCTTCTTCTCAGTCTCCTCTGCATGATCTTCATACATGTCCTGCCACTTAAGCACAAATGTACCCCCAAGATTTTCTCCTGGACCCTCTTCCATCTGTTCCAGGTATTATTAACCTGTTATGCATGAATTTTTTACTACTTTTATATTTTGATTACTATTTCACTATATTTGCTTTCCTTTGTAATCCTGTGTATTTCATTTTATGACTGTAAAGACATTATTCTGAAGAATCCATAGGTTTCACAAGATTTCCATAGAGGTCCATGACTTTTGCTATATATTCTGTATTTTGATAATCTTTGGTGCAAATCCAGATAACCAGCAATTGTCTCTTTCCTGAACTCCAATTCTCTGTCTCTAAATTTTTGCTAGTTATTTCAACCTAGTTGACCCATAGGCACCTCAAAGTCATCATATTTAAAATGAAACTCATTATCTTTTCCCCTAAACCCTCCCCTCCTTCTGACTTCCCTGCCAATGTCAAGGGCACCACTTTCTCATGTTCACAAGCTCATTCACTCTACTACCTACCCTTGTTCAGGCCCTCCTCACCCCTCACCTAAACTATTAAATAACCTCCTGACTGATCTCCCTTCATACATTCTTTCCTGTCTCAAATCCGTTCTTCATACATCTAACAAATTATTATTCCTAAAGTATGGGTTTGACCAGGTCACTCTACCATCACTAATTAGTATTTTTCCTTACTTCCCCTCATGAATTCTATGTTCCAGATAAACTGACTGTTCTCTGTTCATGACATTCCATGACTAACCTCCATGTTTTTGTATAGGCTGTCTCCCATTCCCATCACGTTCTCTCTCTTCACCTCCAAATCTTAGAATCTTTAACTTCCTTTAAAGCTCATCTAAATGGCCATCTTTCACACAAGGCCATTTGTAATGATCCAAGTTGTTAGTAATGTCCTCTTCCCTCCCCCAATTTAAAAAAAGTTGTATTTAATTATCTATTTGTTGCCTTTTCCCCAAGTAGAAGGTAAACTACTTAAGGGAAGGAACTTTTTTGTCTTTGACTTTGTATTCCGAGAATCCAGGACAGACTTGCACATACATAGAAGACACTTAATAAATGCTTATTAACTGAATTGGATTATTTTGAGATTGAATTTTATTAATGACTCTGATTCTGTTTATATAATATTCTCTAATATCCTTAGTAAAATAAGAGGAAAAACCCTTAGCTAAGAAGGTAAGGGGTGATGGAGGTGTGGGAAACTTGAGGAGAGAAGGTTTGGAACAACTTCTATGAGGAGTGAGACAGGAAATCAGTTAACAAGAAGAAAGAGGATTGCTTTGCTTTGGTGAGGACCCACTTGAGATTAGATCTCTAGATATATAGTATAAACAGTTAGGTTATGTCACCAATAGCTCTTTGATTTGTCTTAGTAATAATTTCATCCTTCAAAAAGTAAAGGAACCAACAAGCAGAAATTTTATTCCAGATCTGATTCTTGCTAACAGGAAGGATTTGGTAGTTCAAGTGAAAACAATAGGGGCCCTGAGGGGAATTTACTGCCTCTAAAGTTTGTGATAGAGGAGAGAAAAATCTGGACATAGTGAGATACACACACTGTATTTGGGGAAAGCTGATTTCAAAGAGTTCAGAGGAAAGATGAGTAAAAATAATATGCTTTAGAGCAGTGGTTCTCAACCTTCCTAATGCCATGATCTTTTAATACAGTTCCTCATGTTGTAGTGACCCCCAACCATAAAATTCTTTTCATTGCTTCTTCATAACTGTAATTTTGCTACTGTTATGAATCATAATGTAAATATCTGATATGCACGATGTATTTTCATTGTTACAAATTGAGCATAACCCACAGGTTGAGAACTGCTGCTATAGAGGAAGAGAGCCTATGAGGATTAGGAGGTGCCCAAGAACATAATGTAATGCTAAAGATATAAAGTGGGACAATTCCAATGAGGAGAAAAAATGGGGGGGGTTAGGTAGTACAGTGGATAGAGCACTGGCCCTGGAATCAGGAGGACCTGCATTCAGATCCAGCCTCAGATACTTACTAGCTGTATGACCATGGACCTATGAAAGAAAGAAAGAAAGAAAGAAAGAAAGAAAGAAAGAAAGAAAGAAAAGAAGGGAGGGAGGAAAATAAAGAGAGGAAAGAGAGGAAGGGAGGAAGGAAGGAAGGAGGGAGGAAGGAAGGAAGGAAGGAAGGAAGGAAGGAAGGAAGGAAAGAAGGAAGGAAGGAAGGAAAAAATTAGATTATTAGCTTCTCCATTAGCTCGTAAGCTCCTTGCAAGCAGAGACTATGTTTTGCCTTTTTTTTTTTCATAGCTCCAGCACTTAACACAGTACCTGGCACATAGCAGGAGCTTAACAAAAGTTTACTGAATTAAATTGAAGAGAATAATTTGGATGTATAAGGAACCCCATTGGCCATCTTAGAGTTTAAAAAGAAATATAGAAAAGACAAAAGTAAAACCTTGTATCAAAGGACAAGTATGAGAACATGGTACAGTTCTGTCAGATAGCATCAGGAATACTAAAACTAAGAATGAGCTGAAGCTGGTGAGGGAAACTAAGAATGAACAACAAAACAAGGCTTGGGTTTTTTTGGTTTTGTTTTTCTTTGTTTTAGCTCTATTGGAGAAAATAGGATAGGACCTTTGTTTGAGGTAGTTGGAACTGTAATATCTGATAACAGAGAGAAGGCAAAGATGATCTATTATCTGTTTCTCTGGCAAGGAGAATGATTTTACACCAAACATGACAGAACAAAAACGACCAACAAAGAATTGGTACCTAAGATAGTAAGAGAGCACCTAATTGCCCCTGATACATTCAAATAGCTTAGCACAGATGAAGTTCATTCTTGAGTACTAAAAGAAATAGCAGCTGTGATCACTGAGCTGACATTACTAACAGCAGCAATATTTAACACATCATGGAAAATTAGAAAGATGGCAAAGATGGGGGAGACCCAAATATTATCCTGATGTAAAAAAGGAAAACAAAAAATGGGGGCATGGCTAGATGGTGCAGTGAATAGAGAGCACCAGCCCTGGAGTCAAGAGGACCTGAGTTCAAATTCGACCTCAGACACATAACACTTACTAGCCATGTGACCTTGGGCAAGTCACTTAACCCTAATTGCCCTACCTTCTCCCCTCCAAAAAGCAGAAAAAAAGAGAAAAAAGTCAGAGAATAGTATGCCAACTATAGGCAAGTGATCTTGACCTGGCAAACTTTTTTGGGAAAAAAGAAAAGAAAATTATAGAATAAATTATTAAAGAGATGGTGGGTAAATATGCAAAAAAGGAAACAGTCATTACAAAGGACCCACATGGCTTTATCAGGAACAAATTAGAAGGCTGAGGCAAGATGGAAGAGTAGAAAAAAGCAATGCAACTGTGTCCTAGTCCACAATTCCTCCAAACAGATCCAAAAAAATGTACCAGACTGGATCCTTTTTTTTTTTCTTTTTTTCTTTTTGGAGGGCAGTTGGGGTTAAGTAACTTGCCCAAGGTCACACGGCTAGTTTTTTTGTGTGTGTTAAGTGTCTGAGGCAGGATTTGAACTCAGGTACTCCTGACTCCAGGGCCGGTGCTCTATTCACTGCACCACCTAGCCACCCCCCACCAGACTGGATCCTGATGGAAAAATCCAGGAAAAAAATCACAGCGATTCCTTTGTTTGGCTCAGGTTAGTGTAGGGAAACAGGCAAAGAGGTCTGTAGACATTGTGGAAAAGTTCTGGGCAGAAGTGCAAAGGTATGCAGAACATACCTGCAGTCAGTGAGAAGTTGTACACCAGCACAAAAGGAGGTGCGGTTCTTGGGCCCATACAGGAGCCTGAAATAGGGATAGGTTCCAAGTGGCAGCTTTGTCACCTACTTCCCAATCCTGGGTCACAGTTCCAGAGTAGTGTGAAAAGGGAATTACCCCAAGGCCTTTTCCAGGTAGGAAAGGAGGAAGCCACATTAATGGGACTCAAAGTCACATGCTCAGACAGGGTCTCACTTTCAACACCTAGCCTGTCTTTAGAGGAAATACCAAGACAGGAAACCCAAAAGAAAGGAGAACCTAAAATTCTGCCACTTTGAACCAATGTTGTTTTCCAACTTATTGATATAGCTTGCACAGATCCAAACCTAGATTAGGAACTTACAATATTCAGACTAGGGGGACAGCAATCAGACTGTGCCTTCAATCAGACTAATCCTCAACCTGTCCCTGAGATCTTAAAATAACACAACACTCAATATCCCCAAGAAAGCAGAAACAGGACCATCCCAGACCTTCCCTCCAGAAGTGCTACAGAGCCCAGTTTTGACATCATTTCAAAGTCAGAAAATAGGTTGGAAAAATGGCCAGCCAAAAAAAGAACCATTTTGTAATGAATTATTATGATGGTAGGACACAAATATAGTAAAAGAAAATTATTCTGAAATATTTACAAGCAGTGTCTCAGATTAAAGCTTGAGCACAAACTCAGAATTCCTGAAAGAGATGAAGCAAGAGTTCAAAAGAGTTTAAAAATGTTCTTATAAATGGAATGGAATAAATGGAAAGAATAAAATGCTTGAGGAAAAAAATAGAGAAGAAAGGAAAGTCACGGCAGAAAGAATTGGAAAGAGAAGTAAAAGCTTGACACAAGAGGTATAAAACCTTGTCCAAGCAACAAATTCTCTGAAAATTTGAATGGATCAAATGGAAGCCAGTGACTTCATGAAGCAACAAGAAATATTAAAACAAACTCCAAAGGCTGAAAAAAAATGGAAGAAAATGTTAAATATGTCATATAAAAAACAACTGGCCTGGAAAATAGATCTAGGGGAAAAGGCTGAAAAAATGGAAGAAAATGTTAAATATGTCATAGCAAAAATGACTGGCCCGGAAAAAAGATCAAGGGGGAAATTTTTAAGAATCATTAGAAGATCTGAACACTATGACCAAAAAAAAAAGAGCCTAGACATCCTACTTCAAGAAATCTTAAAAGAAAACTAACCAGAACTTGCTAAAATAACTAAAAAAAAAAATTTGGAAAAAAACAAAAAACAGAAAATCTATATTATCAAGGGAAATAATGAAAAAAAAAGGAAAGATGAAGAGGGAATGAACACTTCCAGACCTAAAACTATTTTATAAAGCAACAATCATCAAAACCATATGGTGTTTAAAGAAAAGAGATAGACAAGTAGAACAGACTAGACAAAGGAGATTAAAAAACAATAGGACTCAATAACCAAATGTTTGATAAATACTGAGAAAAACACAAGTTACCATGGGAAAACTCCCTATTTGATAAAAACTGCTAGAAAAACTGGAAAGAAGTCTGGTGGAAATCAGACTTAGACCAACACTTATACCATACTCTACAATACATTCTAAATTGATATGTGACCTTGATATTAAAGATCATGCTATAAAACAAATTAGAAGAGAAACAGACCATAGACCTCTCACAGCTATGGTAAAAGACAAATTCCTAATTAAGCAAGAGAAAAGGGCAATTACAAAAGATTAAATAGATAATTTGATTACTTAAATCTGGAAAGATTCTGCTCAAGACATTAATGTCTTTAGGATAAGAAGAGAAGTGGTTAAATGGAAAAAAATCATCTTTGTATCAAATTTTTCCAATTACGTCTTGGTATCCAAGATATAATGAATAATTAATAAATATGTACAAGACTAATCAAAGGATATAAACTAGCAGTTCTCAAAAGAACTGCCAAGTATCCGCAACCACATGGGAAAAAATGCTTCTAATCACTAATAACAAGAGAAATGAAAATCAAATCAAAGTTTCATTTCACACTCTTCAAATTGGCAAAAAGGATGAAAACGTCAATAGCCTATGATGGAGGGATGTGAGAAGATAGGTACACTATTACATTGTTGGTGGAGCTGTGAAATGTTACAATTCCAAAATAATTTGGAATTATGCAAATGAAGTGACTAAAATGTTGATAACCTTTAAACTAGAGATTCTATTATTGCACTTTTATCCCAAGGAAGCTACTGATAAAAAAAAAATCCCCATATACTCCAAAATATCTAAGCAACACTTTATGATAGCACTTTCCTCATCTATAAAATGAATTGGACAAGAAAACGGTAAGCCACTCCAGTATCTTTGCTAAGAAAACTTCAAATACAGTCACGAACAGTCAGATATGACAGAAACTACTGAACAACAACAAAGAATTGGAAAGAGTAGATGCTAATCAGTTGGGAATGGCTAAGCAAATTGTGACACATGAATGTAATGAAATAGTATTGCATTATAAAAATGATGTGTGTAATGAACACAGAGAAGCATCGAAAGAATTTTTTGAACTAATACAGAATGAAGTAAGCAAAGCCAAGAAAACAATATACACAGTTAACTACAACAATATAAATGGAAGTAACAACACACCAAAAAATCAAAAGCAAATTAGTCAAAATTATAGCGATCAAGTGGGACTCAAATGAAGAGGTATGAGAAGACACCTCCAAACTAAACCTTCGTGGAGATGGGAAATCCCAAGTGTTGCATATTGCACATATTTTCAGTCTTTTTCAATGTATTGATCAGATGTGCTTGCTTATTTTTCTCTCTCTAAAAAACACTTTGTCATATGGAATAGCTCTCAGAGTAGGAAAGAGGGAGTGGTACATGGGATACCATGGTGATGTGAAAAATGGAAAATAGCAATAAGAACTTCTTTTAAAAAAAGAAGAATCCTGTCCACATTTGTTAGAGTCAGAGAGCAAAGTAGAAATAGAAAGAATCCAGTGGTTACCTCCTGAAAAAAAAATACAAAATGAGAACTCCCAGGAATGTGATAGTCAAAATCCAGAGTTTCCAGGTCAGAGAAAAATACCACGAGAAAGAAAGAATCAAGTATCAAAGACCCAGTCAGAACCATACACATCGTAGCGCATCGTAGCGGCCATAACTATAGAGCAGGGAAGAACTTGGAATACAATGTTCCAGAAAGTAAAGCAGAAAAGCTTACAGCCAAGAACAACTTACTCAGCAAAACTGAGTATAATGCTCCAGGAGGAGGAAAAACGAATCCTTAATAAAATAAAGGACTTCGAAGCATTCCTGATGGGGAAAAAAAAAAAAAGAAACTAGAGTGGCAGAAAAACTTTACAATTCAAACACAGGAGTGTAACAATGTTAAAAGAATAAACAAGGATAAGCTGTTTACATTCACATATAGGGAAATGATATGTGTGTTCCCCATAAATCCTGTCATCATCTGCTTTCATAGAGGGTATCCAATTAGACAATGTCTGAATGGTTCTGTTATGTCTTGATGATCTTAAGAAAAGAATGGAAAGAAAAGGAAGATGAATGTAGTAGGGAGAAAGGAAAGGAAGGTAGGGAAAATTATCCCACATAATGAGAGTGCATAAGTAGATGAGGCTTTAACAATTAGCTGAATGTATATTAGCAACTGAGAAGCAAAAATGTTTCTCTTCCTAGATGATATGATTTAGTATTTTTGAAAACTGTAACTCAACAAAAATTGAGATAATGAATGATTTTAATAAAGATATCAGATAAACATACAAAATCATTTTTATTTTTATCTAAAAATAGAAAAAACTTATAGAGAAAAATACCATTTGTATTCATGATAAAACATCAAATATTTCATTATTAACTTGTCAGATAAACAATAAATACTCACAAAAGACAATTTTTAAAAATTATTTTGACGGAATTAAGGTGGAACTATACAAGAAGATGGATAGCTGTTACCCATGGTTAGGTCTAGCTAACATAGTAAAACTGTCAACATTCATTGTAATACCAATCAAAATACAACTTTATATAATTAAATAAACCAAAAATTCAAATGAAAAAATATATGGGCAAGGGAATAAATATTGGACTTATTTGTATATACTTATATATGAACACATTGTTTCCCCCAATAGACAATTTTATCTATTGCAGGGCTGCTCATCTGCCTTTGGTGTTCCCCTTTGCCAGATTCTCACCTGTGGCTCCAAGAAGCTACAGCACAACAACCACACCCTGGTAAAACTGTCTCAGCAAACGGACTACATTAGGTTGAAAGTAACCAACAGGCCTCAGACTCATTGGTGAGTTATGGGAATATCTACTCCAAGCGGGTGACGACTTCTCTCCACCTCCACCCCACTATGGAATGGAGGGATGAGAACAATTTGTTTCAAGTCTTGACAGTGGCTGAACAGGCTCTGTGGAGCCCTTAGAGTTTGGGAAGGCATGGAAGATGACAAGATCCCACCGCATGCTGAACCATCCCATTCTTCCTGACTGTTGTCTTGCCATTGGACTTTGAGGATTCTGGAAGAGAGAGTGAGTCTAATGACTTTGTGCAACTGCCTCTTGCCTCCAATTCACTCACAAATCAAGATATCACCTGGGGATATCATTGGTCCTCTTCAAAAGTGAAGGACAAAAGCGGGCTGCTGCCTGGAGCAGGCAGGAGCACTTTCGGTATGGAGGGGTCCATCTCCCAAGGGAGTAAGGATGCCACTGAGTATTTGGGGGGCCTGGACAAGAAGGTCAGCAAGCCGTTGCTGTGGGAGCTCTTTCTGCAGGCCAGGCCGGGCCGTGGTCAATACTCACATGCCCAAAGACAGAGGTCACCGGGCAGCACCAAGGCTATGGATTCGGGGAATTCCTGAGTGAGAAGGATGCCGACTAGAACATGATCAAACTGTATGGGAAATCAATACAAGTGAACAAGGGGTCAGCTCACAACAAGAACCTGGACGTGGGGGCCAATATCTTCACAGGGAACCTGGATCCAAGATCGACGAGAAACTGATCTACAAAACTGGTCTACAACACCTTCAGCGCCTTTGGAGTCATTTTGCAGACTCCCAAGATCATGCGGGACCCTGACACAGGAAACTCCAAGGGCTACGCCTTTATTGATTTTGCTTCATTCGATGCCTCTGATGCAGCAATCGAGGCCATGAACAGGCAGTATCTGTGTAATCTGCCCATCACAGTATCTTATACCTTCAAGAAGGACTCTAAGGGGGAACACCCCGGTTCTGCCGCTGAGCGATTTCTGGCGGTGCAGAACCCCTTGTCTCAGGCAGATCGGGGGCATCAGCTGTTTGCCCATGCACCACCCCCACCCTCTGCACCCAATCCTATCGTGTCTTCTTTGGGATCTGGGCTTCCTCCGCCAGGTATGCCCCCACCAGGCTCATTCCCACCTCCAGTGCCACCTCCTGGAGCCCTTCCTCCAGGAATACCCCCAGCGATGCCTCCCCTACCTATGCCACCTGGGGCTGGAGCCCATGGCCCTCCGTCAGCAGGAACCCCTGGGGCAGAACATCCTGGACATGGCCATTCACATTCCCATCCATTCCCACCAGGCAGGATGACTCATCCCGGTATGTCTCAGATGCAGCTCTCCCACCATGGCCCCTACAGCCTGGGACACTCCCACACAGGACCCCCAGGCTCAGGGGGACAGCCTCTTCCACGACCACCACCAGGAATGTCCCATCCTGGTCCCCCTCCGATGGGAATGCCACCCCGACGACCCCCTTTTGGATCTCCCATGGTCACCCAGACCCCATGCCTCCCTGCGGTATGCGAGGATCTTCTCCGTTAATGCCCCTCCATGGATACAGCGGTCCACCTTGACCTCCACGCTATGGCTACCAAAAAGGACCCCTTCCTCCACCCCGACCCTCCCCCCCCATTAGCCAGTAAACCCCCCTCCCCGGGGTCCACTTCCGGGTCCTCTTCCTCAGTAGAGC
>CM053593.1:139359657-139396886 GCA_028646575.1 Pseudocheirus occidentalis | reverse complement strand
GCTTTTGAGATTCTTTTTCTATCTGGAAAATTCAACTTTTTAAGGCATTCTTCTCCTCACTGGCTTTCTGGGCCTCTTTTGCCATTTGATTTAATCTATTTTTTAAAGTGTTGTTTTCTTCAGTTAGGTTGTTGACTCTCTTTTCATGATTTTCTCGTATCGTTCTCATTTCTCTTCCCAATTTTTCCTCCACTTCTCTTATTTGGTTTTCAAAGTCCTTTTTCAGATTATCTATAGCTTCTATGCATTCTTCAAGTGTCTTGGAAGCATTTGGTGTGGGAGTTTTGACTGGGCTGTCTTCTTCCCATTCCATGCTTTCATCCTTTTTGTCCACAAAAAAGGATTCTGGAGTTTTATTGCTGTTCTTATTTTCCTTCCTTTTCCTCATGTTGGCTAGTCAATTAATTGGTTGGGTTTTTTTTTAGTTCTGTGAAACTCTGCTTCCAGGGGGGAAAGCTCTGTTACAAATTGCTGGGGTTTTCCCAGCTACCGGAGCTATTAGAGGGGTGTTGCAAGTTCCCCCAGCTTTGGCTTGCTGAAAGCGCACCCCAGGACCACCACCCAAGACCATGATCCAGATCCAGGCCACTCAACACAAGAGCACTTGGCCCTGATCAAGCGATTCAGCCCCCCTGCAGAGTCCGCAGGCTAGGGGCTCTGAAGCAGCCCAGTGGGGGTATCTGCTGGTTACAGCAGTTTCTGCCCTTCCCCCACTGCTTCCTTGCCCTGGGGGTAGATTGGCCGAAAGGCTTTTCCTCCCCCAAATTTAGCTTGAAAGCTTCACTCACTTTCACTGACCTTCAATCCTGGTTTATGCAATTTGCTCCAGGTGCTTTAGATCTTCTCTGAAGTAGACTTATGCTGTAGCTTGGGAGGCTGGGCTCCTCCAGGCCCCCCGGAGCCTGGCCACATGGCAGTTTCAGGCTGGGCTGGTCTCAGCTCCTGGCCTGGGATGAGCCCCTCCAGCCAACTGCCTTTCTCTAATCCCTATTTTTCACACCTTTCTTTAATCCCTATTTTTCACACCTTGGTAGATGTGGAGGTGCTGGAGGCTGTAGATATTCTGTTTTGTAAACTGGCTGCCGCTAGGCTTGGCTCCTTCCTACTGCCCCAGGGACTGGCCTAGGTTTTGGTTTCAAGCTGGGCTGGCCTCAGCTCGCATCCTGCCCTGATGATCCCCTGCTGCCGAGCTGCCTTCCAGGAGAGATGTGTTTTCTGTATTTTTTGAGTTTGAGAGTCCTAGAATTTGTCCATGGTCATATTTTTATGGGTGTTTAGGGTAGCTGCATGGGAGCTGTGGGACGCTGCTACTTCTACACCACCATCTTGACTCTGCCCCTGGAAGAGGCTTTATGGTACCTTTTAATATAATGTAGTTTAGGTTTATTTTTGCTTTTGCTTTGTCTGAGATCATGATTGCCACCCCTACCTTTTTTTATTTTAGTTCAGTGGAAGTATATTTAATTCTGTTTCAGTCCTTTATTTTAACTCTATGTGTGTCTTTCTGTTTCAGGTATGTCTCTTGTAAACAACATATTGTTGTGTTCTGGTTTCTAACCCATTCTACTATCTGCTTCAGTTTTATGGATGAGTTCATCCTATTTACATTCACAGTTATGAATACTGACTGTATTTCTCTCCATCCTATTTTCTTCTGTTTCTTCCTCTCTCCTTCTCTCTTCTCATCCTGTCCCCCCCTGAGAAGTCTATTTTGCTTCTAGCCATTTTCTCCCTTAATTTTTCCTCCCTTCTATTATCCCTTCCCCCCTTTCTAATCCTTTTCCATTACTATTTCAATATTGGGTAAATTACATTTCATACACAACTGAATGTGTGTATCATACATAAATACATCATACATCATACATACATGCATACATTCCTTGATCTTAGAACTACTTCTAGTAAGAGTGAGATTCAAGTATTGCTTGCTACACACACCTCCATTTTTTCTTCCATTGTGAAATCTCTTCCTTGCATGTCTCTCGTATGTGAGAAAATTTTCTCTGTTCTACTTCTCCCTTCCACTTCCTTATAGTGAATGCCTCTTTCTCACCCTTTCATTTTTTTATGTCATCCCATCATCAATTCATACCTATGCCCTCTCTCCAAGTAAACTCCACTTAACTGTCCTAATAATGATACAGTTCTTAGGAGTTATGTGTCATCTTCCCATATTGGAATATAAATAGTTTAACTTTATTGAGTTCCTTATGATTACTCTTTCATGTTTACCTTTTTATGCTTCTCTTCAGTCTTGTGTTTGAATGTCATATTTTCTATTCAACTCTGGTCTTTTCATCACGAATGCTTGAAATTCTTCTATTTCATTAAATATACATTTTTCCCTTGAAGAATTATACTCAGTTTTGCTGGACAGGTTATTCTTGGTTGTAATCCTAGCTCCTTTGCCTTCTGGAATATCATATTCCAAACCTTCTGCTCCTTTAACATGGAAGCTGCTAAATCTTTGTATGATCCTGACTGTGGCTCTATAACACTTGAAATATTTATTTCTGACTGCTTGAAATATTTTCTCCTTAACCTTAGAGTTCTGGAATTTGGCTATAATATTCCTGGGAGTTTTCATTTTCTTTTTCAGTCCCTTTCAGGGGTATTCAGTGGATTCCTTCAATTTCTGTTTTACTTTCTGTATCTAAGATGGTAGTTTTCTTTGACAACTTCTTGAAATATGATGTCTAAGCTCTAGATCATGACTTTCAGGTAGTCCAATAATTCTTCAGTTTTCTCTCCTTTATCTATTTCCCAGGTCAGTTGCTTTTCCAAATAATTATTTTGCACTTTCTTCTATTGTTTCATTCTTTTGACTTAGTTTTCTTTCTTGATACCTCATGCAATCATTAGCTTCCATTTGCCCAATTCTAATTTTCAAGAAAGTATTTTCTTCCATGAGATGTATCTCTTTTTCCATTTGGTCAGTTTGGCTTTTCAAGGAGTTCTTTTCTTCAGTAGATTTTCATGACTCTTTCATCATTAGGCCAATTTTTAAATTTTTATTTATTTATTTTTAGTGTTCAACATTCATTTCCACAAGATTTTGAGTTACAAATTTTCTCCTCATACCTCCCCTACACCAATCCAAGATGGCAAGCATACTGAATACCCCTCCTTCTAGTCTGCTTTCTCTTATATGGCCTGCTATTCCCCTCCCTATTCCCTTCCCCCTTACTTTCTTGTAGAGCAAGATGGGTTTGTATACCCCATTGTCTGTATATCTTATTTCCCAGCTATTTTTTTAACATTTGTTTTTAAAACTTTGAGCTCCAGATTCTCTCAGTTTTGTTTTTTAAGGTATTCTTTTCTTCAGGATTTTTTGGTGTTTCTTTTACCATGCTGTTAATTCTTTTTTCATAATTTTCTTGCATCACTCTCATGTCCTTTCCCAGGTTTTCCTCTACTGTTTTTATTTCTTTCTTTATCTCTTCTAGGAATTCTTGTTGGGCTTGGGTCTAATTAACATTTTTCTTTGAAACCTTTTTTTTAAAAATAGTAGCCATTTTCACATTGTTGTCTTCTTCTAAGTTTATGTCTTGCTCTTCCCTGCCACCATAGTAACTTTTTATGGTGAAATTATTTTTGTTGTTTGCTCATTTTTCCAACTTATTTCTTGACTTTTCACTTTGGCTAAAGTTAGGCTCTGCTCACCTCAGGATGAGGATGTCCTTTTCTAAGCTTGGGACTTTTTCATGATGCTATTTTCAGAGCTAGTTCTGAGTGTCTGCAAATTTTTGGTGCTTCCAGGTGTTAGGACCCTGGGAGAGGTATGATCACTACTCTCCTGGTCTGCATTCCAGTCTTTATCCATAAAGGGCCCCTGGTCCCCTGGAGTCAGAAGTACTAGCCCTCTTCTTTGCTTTGAAACTGTGATCAGGACCCCTGTTCTTTTTTGACCAGTCACCAGCACTCCTCTCCACCCTGGAACTGTGACCCAGAACTGTGTATGGGCAATAGAGCTCCCAATCAACACCAGCTATATCCAGTGTCAGCAAAAAATCCCCCATAATTTTCTGGCCAGTTGTCTAGCCCCCTTTCCATCTCTGGGCTGAGGGCTCCTAAAGCTGCTTCTGCTGTGGCCACTGTTGCCATTGTAGCATCCCTGGACTCACACAACAGGCTCTACTCTGCTGGCACAGACTTCTGTTGACCTCCTAAGTTTTCTTAGGCCAGAAAAAGGTCTCACTCTGTCTTTTTGTTGGCCTTTCTACTCCAAAATTTTATTTGAACTTTAATTTAAAGGTGTTTAGAGGGGAATGTTGGGAGAGTTCACCTGAGTGGCTATTCCTAATCAGTCCCATACTGGCTCTGACAGTGGCCTTTACTTTTTTTTTTTTGCTTTTTTGGAGGGCAATTGGGGTTAAGTGACTTGTCCAAGGTCACATGGTTAGTTTTTGTGTTAAGTATCTGAGGCCAGATTTGAACGTAAGTTCTCCTGACTCTAAGGCTCTATTCACTGTGCCACCTAGCCACCCCAGAAGTGGCCTTTACTTTTAAGTATACTTTAAAATATAGTGACCTATACTTCAAGTATACGTTAGAGAAGAGGTGTCAAACTTGCAGTCCCTGGGCAACTTGCTCCCAAGTGGGGCCAGAACTAGATTAAAATGTAGTTGGAAATATAAAAATGCAACATAGGTAATGTTAATTTGTGGTTTTTAAAGTCAATGGGGGCCACAGAGATCTATCTCTATTTGAGTTTGCACCACTGTATACCAGGACATTTGAGGTTATATTCCAATACTACTCTTTAGTGATGGAAAAAACCATGAAGAGCATTCATAGATCATAATCCTCATTCCTTATTGCTTTTTTTCTCATATAACTTTAGATTTTTCCTTGAACTTAATTCTTTATAAACAGTTTTAACTCAGTTTTCCTTTTGATTTGAAATCATTTGTAATACAGTACAATGTTAACTTTAGTTTAGCTGTCAAAAAATTAACCAGTTACTAAGAAACATCTCATAGAAATTGAACGTAGTTTGCATTCTGGATAAAATTAAGTGTAATTTTTCTCAAATGTTACTAAATTTAGGATCATGGAGCATTGTCCAGATTATCAAGATATATGCAGTACTAAGAGAAAGAAATAGCTGTACTTAAAGAATACAATATATATAAAAGAAGACAGTTAGGTCACTCAATGGTTAGAGTGCCATGCCTGGAGTCAAGAAGACTCATCTTCCTTGAGTTCAAATCTGGTCTCAGAACCTTACTAGCTGTGTGACGCGGGGCAAGTCACTTAACCCTGTTTGCCTCAGTTTCCTCAGTAAAATAAGCTGAAAAGGACCCCGCATCTTTCCCAAGAAAACCCCAAATGGAGTCCCAAAGAATCCATGACTGAAACAACTGAACAACAAGAACATCTCAGATTTTGTTTTGATGTTAACAACAAAAAAAATTTGTATCTTAAGTCACTTTCTATATGAGAATTCATTATCAATTCTACTTGTCAGAAAGTAATAATGCCTTGTGGTAGCTTTATATAATCTTTATAATCACCTTCTAAAAAAGCAACCAGTAATTAATAATTAAGTTGAAATGTTAGTTTTTAATTAACTGTTAAGTTATAATCTTGGCTGTTAGGAATTCCATGTAGAGAGAATCAAATAGCATGAAACTGACTAGTTCAGTACAGTAGGGAAAATAATTACAGTTCTGTTTCTCCAAGTAACACAGTCAAATTAGTTCCTGGGTTTTGTGTTAATTACACAATCTGAGATGTGTGTGCCAGTCTAACAGCTCGAAATAAGTGCTTATGTGGAATGATGAGAGTGAACATGCAGGTGTGCTTTGAGAAACAGAGGTGGCTGTCTGGAGAAATATTAGTTACAGGCTTTGGGGGCAAAGTTTGCTACATAAAGCTACAGGGGCCACATGATCTAAAAATTCCTAATTCCACTGTCTTTTGTTATCATGTTGAAAATAGTTTTTTGCTTTTAGCTTTTTTTTTTTGAGGATCAACTTTTTACTAAAAACTATATTTTAATGTATAATACTAACCTGGAATGCATTTTAAACTATTTTTGCATAGTATAACCTGAAGATAGACATTTTACACACTGTGCTTTTTTTGGAGGATGTAAGGGGATGGAGAGGGCAGGCATATTCAGCGGGATTCAATTTTTCTCCATCATTTGGTTCCAATGACCTAGGAGTATTGGTCATACCAGACACAAAATTTTAAGATAATCACTGCTTTAACTACAATTCACTTTTAAATTTTTATAGGAGTATGTGCTCTGTAAAGTGATCTGAAATGGTCATATTTTTGTTATAAACTTACTGCTCCTAATTATTATAATATAATAAAGTTTAAAATAATTAAGTAATTAAAGTTTTTAAAATGAAAAATTGCTATCATAATGTAATAAAGAAAATTGTAGATTTTTTTGAACAGCAAAATGATGTTTTGTGTATATGGAAATACTTTTTTCCCCCATAGTATTCAGAATAAAAAAAGCAAAAAAGAAAAAAGAAACATCCATATTGGTGGAAGCAGGAGGACCTAAAATTGCATTCTTGTTGGTTTGGGGGGTTACCTCAATTCTGTCCTGATCTTCTAAGTTCCCGTGAACCTGTCTTTGGGGTAGAAGGGAAAGGGACACTTAATTGCACTCCAAACAGATTTATCTCCAGGCAGAAACAATTACCTTTTAAGACTGAAATACTACTTAAAACTTTTTCCTTTTTTGTTTGCAGATGCCTACCATGAGCAGTCTGGAGGAGCCGTCCTGAGCAGGGTAACAGGCCACCTGTCTCTTCCCCCCCCCCCCTCCTCCCCGCAGCCTTTCCCCCTTCTCCCCCCCCCCCCCAATTTCTGACAGTCTGAAGAAAATCCTCAGCTTTGGGCTGTCAGAATCATAGATAATATTTTGCAAAACTGGTTTTCTCTGCTTCCTTACCTTCTGCATTGATTTCTTGAAACTAGGAATGTACCTAACAACAGAGATGTTTTTCAGAGTTCTATTCAGTCAGTGGAAGAAAGTTGGATGGGGGGTGTGGGGGGTGGGGAGAAAGCATCAGGTTTTGGTTGAAAAGACTGGCCACCGAATCTTAGTGTGAGAAAATGCAAAAGGCAAAAATCAAGACATTGGAAATTTGAGCTCTAATGCCACTAAATACTAAGTATTCAGATGAAAGTTTAGAGCTTATTCTTCCAAAGTGAGGCCAGGTCTACATGAGCATGTAAAATGGAAAACTGAAGCAATTTTCCAGGTAACAGAGGCTTTCACTTGAAATGTGCCTATAATGAAATCAAAAGTGTTTTATACTCTAATTGCCTCCGTTTTCCATTTTACCATCCTAATTTGCTAATTTACACCTGGTCTTTATCTTAATGTCCAAAACCTGTAGAGTTCATGCATTCAATAACTGAAAAAGCCTCAAAACTCCTCAGCCTTTCAGGTATTAAATTAGGTATAGTATTAGACCATTAACAATGCTTTAAAAATCAATGCCCTACCTAGTCTTACTGCATGCTAAAAGCCACAATGGTGCTCTTGAGGAGTATAGCTCCTCAAGGGGCCATCATTATAGTTTACCTTACTTCTGGGTTTTCAAAGTGTTTAAAAACAAACAAACATCATCCCAAGTGACCTTCACAACAAACACGTATAGGCAAGGTATTATGATGATGATGATGACCATTTGTAGATGATTTCCCAGGTGTCACACAGCTAGTAAGTGGTCCAACCAAAAATTGATCTCAAGTCTCTACTCCTAGCCTAGGTTTTTGCTCAGAGAATTTTTCTTGATTTGACACTTCTAACTTCAACCATTTGGGGATTTTTCATAAAATCTTAGACTCTCAGAGATGTAAAGCTTATCTCCTCCAAGCCCTGTCTGAAGATTTGTCACTGGACCATCCCCAATCAGTGAATTACCAAACCTTGAACTGAAGAGCGCTAATGATACGACTTACTTCTTTCCAAGGGAAATGATTCAGGGGTAGCTAGGTGGTGCAGTGAATAGAAAACACCAGCCCTGGAGTCAGGAGGACTTGAGTTCAAATTCAGCCTCAGCCGCTTTACACAAAAACTAGCCCTGTGACCTTGGGCAAGTCACTTAACCCCAGTTGGCCTACCTTCCCCCCTCTAGAAAAAAAAGCAAAGAAATTCATTCTACTTTTCCTTCCACTGAGCTAAAATATACTTCTCTTCAACTTCCACCCTAGTTCTACCCTTTAGCACCAAGCATTCTAGTACCTTTTCTATGTAACAGCCCTTCCAAAACTTAAAACTGTAACCATATGCCCCCAAATCTTCTCTTCTCCAGGCTGAACACCCTCATTTCCTTCAACCTATCTGGCATGTTTTGTAGTTCCTTCACCTTTTTGGTCAACCTTCTCTGGACACCTTTCTCTGGACACCCTCCGGCTTGTCAGTTGTTGAGGTTTAAGGTTTAGGGGTCCTCGAGACCCAAAAATACCAACATGCCGGATCCTGCTGAATGAATTCAACTCAAGTCTTTTCTCAGCCAAAGAAAATCAGTTTATTAAAAGTTCACCTTAATGGGTAGACTCTTAAGGAGCCTAAGTATATGTGAAGCTGACCAGAATACTATGACACAGAGTGAGTCTGCACTAGATAATTCTCAGCCACCTCATGGAGGCAAGATGGAGCTTATATGCAGAAAGATTGTGGAAGGGTTCTAGGGGTGGTCTAGAGGAGGAGTTTGGGGATGGTCTTGAGGAGGAGTCATATGAGGTCACACCCCCAGTAATGAGATTAAGCGTGGTAAATAGATGGACAATGGAGGGCTAAACTAGTAAGAATAAGATTTGGGCTGAGCCACAGTGAAAAGCTTATGGCCTCAGGCAAATGCCTCATCAAATGGGAAGATTCAATCAGAATTCAAGGGGTTTCCCAGAGCCTGTACCCCATCATCAATGTGGTGTAATTAGCTATGTTGTACAGAGGATAGAGCTCTGGGTCTGGAGTCAGAAAGATCTGAGTTCAAATCTGACCTCACTTACAAGATGTATGACCCTGTGGAAGTCACTTAACTGTCGACTGCCTCAGTTTCCTCAACTGTAAAATGGAGATCATAGCATCTACTTCTCAGGGTCGTTGTGAGGATCAAATGAAATGTTATTTTTAAGGCATTTAGCACAGTGCCTATAGGGCACAGAGTAGGTACTTAACAAATGCATATTTCCCTTCTAACCATGGCAGAACACAGCAGAACTATCACCTCTTTTGGGACACTATTAATACAGTCAGTATATTAATGAGTGTTTTTAGCTTCCATATTACACTCACAGTCAGCTAAAACCCCAGATCTTATTTACATGAAGTGTTGCTTAGTCATTTTGCCCCTGTGTTATCAAAGTTGATTGACTCCCACTGTACATTTGTGACCATAAACTTTCATCTCATTTAATTCAGCCTATTGCTCCATCCTGTCTTGATCTTTTTGAGTACAATTATCTCACCTAATTAGCATCTCAGCTAATATCTCACATTATCTATCACTCTTAGCTTCATATCATCCAAAAATTTCATAAGCATTCCATCTAGAGTAATAAAAGTGTGCAATAGAATAAGGTCAAGGACAGAGTCATATAGTACTCTACCAGAAACCTGCGCCCAGGCTGATATCAATCTCTTAATTACCACCTTTCTGTTTAGTTGTTCAACCAGTTCTGAACCTACCTAATTGTACTATCATCCAAATCATATCACTTCATCTTGTCTGTAAGGATACAATGAGATTTTGTCAAAAAGCCTAGCTAAAATCCAGATAGATCATTTCCCTAATCTACTTATTTGGCAATCCTGTTTAAAAAAAAAAAAAGGAAATTAATTGAGTCAGACATGACTAGTACTTCATGAATCCTGATAGGTTATAATGATCACCACTTCCTTTTTTTTTTTAACTGCTCACAAATTATACATTTAGTAACCTGTTCTAGAATTTTGCCGGGAATTCATTGTAGTCAAACTCATAGTCTCTTCTTAAAATGTAGATCACATTTTCCTTTCTCCCATCCTATGTCATTTCTTATGTTGTCCACAATTTTTTCTCTGATCATCATAGCAATCTTACATTTGTAAGGTTTTTTTAGTGCCTTTGCAAAGGAATTTATCTGCTTTTAATGACTCATTTAGGGTCCCTAGGTACCATTCTCACTTATCTTGGACTTTAATTTTCTCTTAATGATTTTTGTTTTATCCTTCCCATTCTGATGATCATTCTCTTAGAGAGAGAAAGAAAAGAAAAATATTACTAAGCTTTTGTGGTCCAAACATTCCACCTATACTAAGAGGTGACCTGTGAATTTCATATTGTCACACAAAGTTTTTTTTTAAAGACCATTTTCTTGTTCTTAGCACTCATTGCAAACCTCAAGACTTTAACATTCCTGACCATCATCTATCTCTATGCTGCTCTTTGGTATTTATACTCAGTTACCTGCCCTTGCTTCCATTTTTTTGTACGTGTCTCTTAAAACACCTGAATTGGTTAGCCAGTTCCCTGTGCAACCACATAGTTCTTTTTAATAACTATTAAGAGCTATCATTTCTATAGTGCTTTAAGGTTTGCAAAACATTTTAAAACCATTATCTCATTTGACCATTTTTGGGATAGTTACTACTTTTATTCTCATTGAAAACAGTTGGTTTTTGCCATGAGAATTTCACTCTGGAGTGTGTCATATTTGTCATGACATGCAGTGCCCTCAATCAGGCAATTTTCCCCCTGACTCCTAAGCACTCTGTTTCTGAAACAAAAACCAGGAGAAGCTCAGGTGTCCATGATTCATATGTATTACATTGATGAGAATCTCATCTTATGGTTTTTCACCATTGCACATTGTGATTTGGCATAACTTGTGGGTGTAGGCAACCAGGTCAAAAGTCCTAAACTCATGTTGCATGAGTGCTCATGATGATGCCCATGTAGGAGGAACAGGGAACCAGCTACATTCACTGAAAGATTTAGAATACTGAAGACCCTCCTAAACTTACACTGACTTATTTACTTTTATCCATTTGGGCACAAACATACCAAATGCAGGGATGTACTGGAGCTGGTTCTAACTGGCTGGGTAGAACCAATTGTTAAATTTTCTGTAGGAGCATTTACAACTTGGATGTTGACAGACACTACAAATCAGGGCTGGGTTTTTGTTCATTGTCTAGGCTTAAGAAAGTGATAGAGAGAGTTATTAAACCTTTACCAAAATACCACTGCACTTGGGCTCTCAGGCTAATCCCAAATGTATACTCCAGCATCCACTTTTACTTTGAAAGCCTGTTTTATTCACTCCCTAATCTCACTTCAACATATGAACTCCACATTCACCTTTACCTCTCTCACAATCTAATCTCATGCACACATACCCAGAACAAGGTTTCACTGAAATTGCTGACTTTTCTTCACAGCTCCCAGACCCTGGTCTCTCAAACCACCAATGGATATACATCAACCCTGAGGCTACTTCTTATACTCTGAAATGTCCAATGTGGGATTATGGACTCTTTTCCCTTCTTCCCCACTTCTCCCCCCCTCCCCAACCTCCACCCCCACAATAATGGGAGACAGGAAGGAAATCTGTGTTTGGATCTGCTTGCATCTCCCTTTTTCTTTCTTTCTCATAGTAGGTTCCTGACACCATCCCTCTCTAGCTGACTTCCGTAATTATATTCCTAAACTGTGTACTCTATGCATTCTAACTACCCTTTCTTAGAACTTCTTGAAGTCCACTCTCTCAAAGTCTGAGTCAGATTGTATCTGGATTTTCTTTTTCTTTTTTTGTCTCTACCATGAAATTCTAACATGAGTAGGTTCCTGACACCATCCCTCTCTAGCTGACTTCCCTCATTATATTCCTAAACTGTGTATTCTATGCATTCTAACTATCCTTTCTTAGAACTTTTGAAGTCCACTCTCTAAAAGTCTGAGTCAGATTGTATCTGGATTTTCTTTTTCTTTTTTTGTCTCTACCATGAACTCTAACATGATATAATCACTATCTTCCAAAGTCATAGTCATTTCTATTTCAATACTCAGTTCCTTCTTATTGGTCAGGATAAATTCCAGAATAACAGTTCCTTTATTAACTACTGTCCTTTCTGATCAAAGAAGTTATTTTTGAGTTAAATCCATAATTTTTCAGTTGCTCTAATTTTTTTTTGTTTTTTGGGTTAAGTGACTTGCCCAAGGTCACACGGCTAGTTTTTTTGTGTGTGTGTTAAGTGTCTGAGGCCAGATTTGAACTCAGGTACTCCTGACTCCAGGGCCGGTGCTCTATTCACTGTGCCACCTAGCCGCCCTCAGTTGCTCTAAGAACTTCATGTCTACTTGTGGAACTCATCATACAATTCCTCCTTCTAGTCAGAAAGTCTATAGTATACTCTCACCACAATTTCTTCTTCCCTCTACCCCCCATCTTAATCTTAGTGTTCACCAGGTGCCCCCACTATCAACACTGGATTCTCCTCATAAATACATTTGTTGAAAATAACAGTACTCCCGGAACCTTCTTACATTAAGGTCTCTTATTTATTTCTTATGTTCTGTGCATTTCTATATAGATATCTGAAGTAAGTATCCTCCTTCTCCAACTCATAGAATAAGTTCTCTAGTAAACAGTTACCCTAGGTTCAAGGTATCCACCGCAGGAGCGTGCTGAAGCCAGGTCCGTGAGCCTCCACCATTGTGCTGACTTTTTAATAGTGAACCAGTGGACACAATTAGCTCAAAGCAAAGGTATTTGCTGAAATGACATAATTAGAAGTGACAACAAAACATCTCCAACACAAACCTGAGGAATACTCTTCCACAAATATAAGAAAGAGAAAACACTTATAAAGCTCATGAGCAGGTAATCCACATGACCAAGGTATATGCAAGCAAATATAACTCAGGTTTCTGATGCTGTAGGGTCACTAATTTCTTTGCGTTGATCTCACTGACCTAAATCTCTAGCATCTACTGGAGACTGTCACTGGTCACTGCCAGATGCTGCCCAACTGGATATTGCTTGGTTAGAGTCACCATTGCCTCTAGCCCCCTGGAAGAACTCTTAAACTCTTGAATTTTTAAGTTACTTGTGAGGCAGTTCTCAAAGTTGGTGCTTTCCTGTCTTTCTTGTTCTACTAGAAGGCTAAAATTTTGGATTATGTTGCCTAAGGAATTCATAATTCCTCCTCTTCTGCACAGAAGGTTGGGATTCAGGAAGCAATATTCTTGAATTGCTAACTGGTCTATAAGCGAGCAAATGACCTCTATGGCTATGCACTCCTTCTACAAGTTGCTGTGATTGCTGATGGCTGAAGGTTTTAGAAGGGAGGTGAAAATTCTTCCTTCTTGATGCAGTATGGAAGAAACATAAGGGAAAAGGTAAAAAAATAAGTCCTCAAGAGCTGAGAGCACTCTCAAAAGTGAAGTTCCAACATAGCAAGGTCAGCTAGCCTTCATAAGGCATTAAAGTCATGGCTGACCCTCAACTAGTCAATCACTCAAAGTTATGTGTATCCCATTAGTCCATTTCATTCAATGACCAATATCTCATAGTTTCATTAGGTTACTTAAGGAAGTTCTTCAATTTCTCAAATATTAACAATGACAAGAACCTTATTTTTTTGTTTGTTTTTTTTTAGAGGGGGGAATGTAGGGCAATTGGGGTTAAGTGACTTGCCCAAGGTCACATGTCTAGTTTTGTGTTAAGTGTCTGAGGCCAAATTTGAACTCAGGTCCTCCTGACTCCAGGGCAGGTGCTCCATTCACTGTACCACCTAGCCTCCCCAAGAACCCTATTTTATTACTAGGTTGTTTAAGAAACTCAGGGGCAGTTAAGTGGCACGGTGGATGGAGCTAGGACTCAGGAGTCAGGAGGACCTGAATTCAAATCCAGCCTCAAACACTTACTAGCTATGCGTCCCTAGGCAAATCACTAAGCCCTGTTTACCTCGCTTTTCTCGTCTGTAAAATAAGCTGGAGAAGGAAATGTCAAATCACTCCATTATCTTTGTCAAGAAACCCCCCAAAATGAGGGAGAGTCAGACTTGGCTGAAATGACTCAACAACAAAAAGAAACTTAATTTGCTCAGAGACACCCCAGTCTACTACCCCTATGCCCTTTTATCTGGTTTCTTAAGAAAACTCCCACATTTGATTAGGAACTCCTCTGAGCCATTTCTTTTTACAAGTATTATTACTCCACCCCTCTTCCAACTATTGTTTCCTATTAATTAAAAGCAGTTGGTGAAACCATCGCTCTTCTCTTCTCATATCGTACCTGCTGCTCTTAGAAGTATCTCACTTAATGGTTATATGTGAGCCATTCCCCCTCCCCCTTCACTTTCAGCTTAAAACCTTCTTTACAAGCATCTAGGCAAACATATTCTGTCTAACCCTCATTAGATATACTTTATATTTGATTAAGAGCCCATCATTCCTACATTTTAAAATCAGATCCAGGCATCCAAAACCCATTTTCTGACTCTTCTTAACCAGCTAATCACTTTCCATGTATTTTTTTCTTCTGTGGGAGCTATCATAGCAGTGATGAAAATACCACCTGTAGCCCTAAGATCTTCATTTTCCTACTTAGTACTCTATAATCCCTAGAGATACTTTCTAGGTTTCTTTTTGGTGGTATGACTTGTCCCCATATGAATCATAAGAAGTGGAGATTGGTTGTCTGGTCTGGTTCATTATACCCTTTGTCCAGATTATTGAAAAGACAACATACCTCTAGATATTTCATTTCAGTTTAATCTATAGCCACCTGCATACCCCTCCGAAGGAGACTGCGGAATGCCAGGACTTTTGTTTTCTATCTATGCACTAAATTAGATGCCCTCTCTTCTGGCAGCACTAGGACCACTCTCCACAGGAAAAGCCTTAACAGATTACATAACTCCAATGGTTCAGCAGTCTTTTTTTCTTCTCTTCTTTCTCTGTGTCTCATTCTTTCACCTCCTAACTTTCTGACACAGGCTTGACTTCCTTCTGCCTCCTTGAATTCTTCATTTTCTTCTTGAAGCAATGGCCATAGGGAAGATATGGTAAACAGGATGGTTCGATCATTTTGATTTGTCCCTCCCTCTCCAGACACTTCCTAGCTGTGTGACCCTGGACAAGTCATTTTACCCTGTTTGCCTCAGTTTCCTCATCTATAAAATGAAGTGGAGAAGGAATGGCAAACCACTCCAGTATCTTTGCCAAGAAAACCCCAAATGGGGTCCCAAAGAGTCAGACACAACTGAAATGACTGAATACCCTACTTTTGACCCTACATAGGTTTCCCTTTGCTCTGAGGAGTTCTATCAAAAGAGCTGTAATGCTTTTTTTTTTCTTTTAAAGCTCTGAGCCCACAGTCAGGAACAGTGCTTCTAGCAGAATTCCACAATGTTAGATCTATCTCTCTCTTCTCTGGGGATGCTCCCTCTCTTGATTGCCTCCTCCCAGCTGCATTCCCACTGAGAGCAACCTAACTAGTGAATGTTTGTGGTTAATGTGGTTTATAAAGATGAAATAAACATCTAAAACAAAGGTTAACAGATCTTCCCCCCCCCCCTTGTCCTTGAAAGTCTTTAGGCCAGGGAAAGGAAGGAGATAAAGGATGACCACTTTAGGGTCTGTAGTCTGAGGAGAGGTAGGGAATTATCACTTTAGGGCCTGGGAGTTTGGGGTTTGGGAGTGATGTTTCAGAATCCATCCCAATACTCCTAGAACGTGATCAGCCCAAATAACCTCAGTCCTAGAGTGCTGCCAGGCTTTGTTTCCTTTGGCATCTGCCTCTGCTTGAGCTTCTGCTCTCTCAATTCCATAGGGGTACTGCCCCCCTCCAGTTCTTCTGCAAGTCTCCTCAAAAACTGAATTCCTCTTTGAAAGTGACTTCTGTTTCAGCTGACTTTTAAAGGTCACCTGGGTGCATGGTCTATCATTATTTGTCTTTTTTTCCATAGCTCTCTTCCTAATTCACTCAAGGGAAAGGTCCACAGTGGTTCACCCATTAGATTGTGAGTGCCTCCAGGGCAAGGGACGGTCTTTTCCCTTTCTTTACATTCCCAGTCTTAGCACACAGTGACTGGCACATAATGGATGCTTAATAAATTTTTATTGACTGGCTACATATTTAGAGTTAGTTTAACACCTTGTTATCAGCTCCTTTTCTATTATTAGCTCCTGGACTTTGAAGGAACTTTTTACATAAGGCATCCTTCTTTCTCTTTGATAAACTAGTCAGAAGAAAGATCCTTCTTTTATCTTTTATTGGTCTGCATTTTGTACACACGTATTGTTATTTGGCTCTGGAAGAAATACACACAGTGCAATCTTTGTGAGTCACTAGAACATTCCCCTTGCTCTCCATACTTGCTGAAACTGAAATTCCTCAGTTCTCGATGGCTCTTGCTGCTAACACATGCTATTAACACATGCTGCTAACTGACACAGCAAACTGTCTGTTCCCCTCACTGAAGGAGAGCTCTGTCATGGGTCCTCCTAAGCCAGGATTTTTTATAGCAGATTTTCTCACCTTTTCTCAAGTTATCTGCTTATGCAGGGCATTTGATATGCAATTAGCAGGTTCTTTGCAGCACCCTAACAAAAGCAGTAGCTATATTCTGCAGTTATCTTCAAGAAGGACTTTCTGTTCTGTTGAACCTAACGTTCAACAACAAATAACATGTATTGTCTTTTTTTTTTAAGCGACATTAACAAGTACACAGTTGTTTGTGTATGTTTTTAAGACTACAAATCATGAAGTCAGGGATGAAGATCTTCTAAAGTGGGGACAGATCTAATTTTTTATTTGACATCAGCTTACCCACGGGGTGATGTTACCCTGGTTGCTATTGCTGCAGCCCAGGGGAAAATTTTCCCAGTGGTGAGCTGCTCTAGTTATCAAGTTCAGCACTGAACCTCTAAAGGTTAGAGTTGAAGACCTATGAACACAACTTAAGTTAATCATTTGATCTACATTTCAAAGACTATTTCTAGGCTCTTAGCAGCATAGTAGCAACTGAGTGAGGAAAGGGTTTGGCTAGTACACCTCTTGTAAAATGTTGTCTCAGGTTGATTCCTTATTGGGCTTCCCCTCCATGGTATTTCCCTGATTCCTTATTTCTCCTACCTGATTTTGGACATTTTTTTTTCCACTCTGGAACTCAGGTCATAACTCCCTAAATAGCTTTCTGAATCAATGAGTTGTCTTTGCAAACACTTGACTTTGACCACTGCCCAGCTTCCAATTTACCTGGGAATCTCAGATAGACTTTACCTTTCTCCACTTTTAGGACTGTTCTCTTCCTTTAGGTCTGTTAATTGATGTTAATCACCAAAGTGTATTGGTCACAAATGCATCATTTTCCCTCTTGGAAATTAAGGATCAGACAATCTTCTCACACCAAAACAAAAACAAACTCCTACTCCTACTTCAGAAAACTATAGAGATACCAGTTGGTCTAAAGAGCATACAGTCAGGACCCCCAGAACTTTAGGGCCAGAACACAATGTTCTAACAACAATTGGACCAGACCACCAAATTACCTATGCCTTAGGGAAGTTTGTGAAATTTTATAAGAAATGACTGCATCGGTCCAGAAGTAGGTGGAGTCAGCAGCCCCATCCACCAGTAAATGAGTTGAGTCCCCCAAATAAGTTCACTGGGTAGCAGAGGACCTCCTGGAGTTGTTGGCTAAAAATAGTCTATTTATAAACTACCCCACATAGGCATTCCTTATACAACAGTGTAGTGTCCTTTGCAGTGTTCTTTGTGTCAGGAAGTCATTTATTGGTCTACTCTCCACATCAGTCCTTTCTCTATTGCATGACCTGGAGAGACATTCCTTCCTAAGCTCAGGGAGATTTTCTGTGCTCTGAGACTGTCAGATAGATAAAATATTGGACCACATAGGGGCAAAGGCACAGTTACTTCAAAACTCTAAGCCAGGTTTTGTCATATTATACTCCTACCCTGTTCAATCAATGTTTAAAAGGCACAGTTAGGCCTTTTTATGCTTCATTAGCCCAGGTAGGTGTAGCCAACAATCTACCCACGATAATCTGGCAATGTGCTAAGAAAGAGTTACTGCTTCATTTGTACCCAAAGCTGTACTGCAATCTCTCTACCATCCTCCCTATCCACCTACCAGTAGAGTAATGCTTAATAAAGTGGGGCCTATGTAGCTCTGAGGGGACCGGGTCTCAGCCATCACCACTACATTGACTTTTGCATAATTGAAAAACGAGGCCATTCCTAGACTAACTTAGCTAGTTCCCCAAGCTATGAGCAACTCTCATGCCAAATGAATCCTACAACCCTCTCACCTGTCCACTTGTTTTTGACCCTTGAGATCAAACTTCCTAACCACTGGTGCTGTGGAACCAAGATTTGGGGAATATTATGGACATGGTCCTTGCTCAACAAGAGTAAATGTTCCTAGAACCCCATGTTCCCTCATGATTATCAATGAATGGGTGCTTGTTTCTGTCTAGTCCATTGAGTCAGGAGGCTAAACTCCTAAGGATATGGGAAGGCAGGCACCTGAGTATCAACTTCTACCCTCTCTTCCCCAGGTTCTTGGGGTACACTGACTAGTTTTGCATAATCAGGAAATCTCCTATATCTCAAAGATAGTTATATACCACTTCAGGCATTTCAGGAAACATTGGGATTAATGGGGATAGGAGAATTGACTGGCATCCTGGGGTTTATAATTCATAGAAACAAACAGCCCTTTCAGCCTTGAGCGTGATTTGGCTATTATGACCTCTGAGCTTGCAAACTTCAGTCAATCTGTGCAGGAGTTGTTAAAGGGGCACACAGAGTCTTCAAGAAAGCAGACTGAGTGGAAGGAATGGTGACTACATGAACTGACTAGTAGTATCAGTCCAGAGATATCATCCCTAGCATGACCCAAACCTTAACAAGCCTGGCTGGAAAGAATTGATTGCATTGGGGCAACAGCCAAAAGGAGAAATTGAAGGGAAGGCTGAACTATAGCAGAGAAGGGAGAGGTGGATGTGAACCATCCTGGAACAGAGAAATTCATACTGAAGCTATAAGTTATAATCACCATTGTAAAGACTGAAAGAAATTTTTTAAAAGTCTACTCTTTTTCCCAGTCTCCCCTCCTTGTGCCTGTCCAATAACAGGTACTATAATATAATCTGTTTGCTCTTTTATCTAAGCACTTCCTGTATACTGACCAAGAAACTAAGGGCTGTTTGGAAATTCGTAAATTTTAAATTAAGGCAGAGAGCTAAGCATCTGTCTGAATGTTAGGGATTTTCCTAAGTTGGGGCTCTGAGCTATGGAAGGAGGGGGAGGGGAAAGGGAACGAAGGTAGAGACAAGCTACATCTCAGAGAGATTCAGCTCCACCCTTTCCAGAAGGGTGGAGGAATCATAAAAGACTGAGTGTCTTCCACAGCACCAGCCATTGGTGCTTTCACTTAGATCGAATATGTGTCATTTCCAATTCTACTACCTTGACATATGTAAAGTTATGCCTTCATTGGTAAAACTTCCTCTTTAGCACCAGGAAGTAGGGATATATTCTGCAGACAAGTAAGACACTATTAACATATTGGGCTTACAACTTAACTATTAACCTAGTTCTGGAGAAGCAATTCCAGACGGACAGAATACACAAGTATGCCGATCATCAGTTAATGCAAATGTTTTTTATGTTGGAATAAAAAAAAATTCATACTGCAATCTTTATTTTCTTTACCTTATGGATAAAAAAATGCCGGTATCAACTGATGCAGCTGATCCTTCAAAGTATTCTTAAATTCTAGTCCTTTTATTAAGAAGATTCAGTAATCTCAGAAACTTGAATTTGGAAGGGATTCCAGTTGCTACCTACTCCTCCCTTTATTCTCCAAAAGAATCCCCACCAAAATATACCTGGTAAATGGTCATACAGCTTCCAAAGATTTCCAAGGAGGAAATTTGATTTATTGTTATTATTATTTTTTGCTATTTCCATAAGCAGTTCATTCTACTTTTGGACAACGCTAATCATTAGGAAGTTTTGTCTTTATGTGAAGCCCCAATTTGCCTCATTGTAACTTGTACCATTGCTTCTGATTCTTCTCTCTGGGCCCAAATAGAACAAGCTTAATTCTTCTTTCATATGATAATTCTTTAAATCCATGAAGACTGCTACCAAGTGTCGTGGCTTTACAGAAAATAATCTTCCAAAGGGACTGATGAGTCCAACTATATCTCCATCTGGGACCTAGTCTGTTTGTTAAGAAAAAGAGTAGAGAGTTGTGACTTTACCATGATTTTCTTTCCCTGCCCCTCCTCCAATTTTCCCTACTTCTATGAAGAGAACAACCATCCTTCTAGTCACCCTTTTTCACAATTCAGTCATCCTTGACCCTTCCCTCTTTCTCACCATCCATGTCCAATTAGTTGCCAAGTTATCCAATCCTGCTACCATAACATCTCTTATATTTTTTTCTCTTCTCTACCCTTTTACATCCTCTACCCTATGTCAAACTCTTTAACACTTCTTGCCTAGACTTTTAAAATAGCCTCCTAGGGGTGGCTAGGTGGTACAGTGAAGAAAGCACTGGCTCTGGAATCAGAAGGACCCGAGTTCACATCTGGGACACAACACAAAAAACTAGCCCATCTTGGGCAAGTCACTTAACCCCAATTGCCCTGCCTTCCCCCCTCCAAAAAAAAAAAAAAGACTCCTAGTTGGTTTCCCTGATTCTAATTTCTTGCTCTTCTCTCCAATCCATTTTTCCAAACAAGTACTTATGTTTCTAAAACACAAACCTGACCATCTAATCCCCACACTCAGATATTTTCAGTGGCCCTTTACTATTGCCTATGTAGAATAAAATACCACTTTGAAAGAGTGGTAAGGGACAACTGAGAACGTTAGAAGAGGGTAATGGGTACAACCTGCTAGGAATTGTGGAGAGCAACAATTAAACCTGTACAATAACTATAGTAATACATATAAACACATGCTAGCCTATTGGCCTGGCTCAACAAATATAAGGCATGATGATGAATGGTTATCATGATACCTTTAGCTTCCTCAGACATGGGACCAGTTTTCTGTTTAGTCACAATTGATCAGCTGATCAGGGCAGGGCAAGCCAGGAACACAAAGTACCTTTCCTCTTTCAAATGGGTCTCCATCCTCAGTACCAGCTTTGGTGAAGAATGAGTTTTACAGTCTGAAATCTTTTCTCTGGCACCTACGTGGCATGCCTCTCTATCATATTACCGCACCTCATGGGTTTATAGAGTCATGGAAGAGACTTCATCAAATTCCCACCTCGTACGTCAACATGCACATAGGCAATTCTCTATCTGGTCTTAAAAATCCTTGTGATGCCTAGTAGGTGGGGTTATTCAAATACCCATTGTCTACTTCCTTTTTTTTTTTTTAGAAAATTCTTTTTATTTCATTAAATATTTCCCAATGACAGGGAAAATTTTTTGGAAACAATTTTTATAATTTTTTAAATTAAAAAAATTTTTTGAATGGCAAATTCTCTCCCTCTTACCCTCCTCTTTAAGAAGGCAAGCACTCATGCAACTGGGAAATAAGATATACAGGCACTGGGATAGGGAGATCCATCTTGCTCTATCAGAAAGTAAGAGGGTTGATGGGGAGGACATAAGAGAGAGCAGATTGGGGGAGGGGGTATAAAGTGGGATCCCTGTTTTGGGGTAGTAGGTAGGGGAAAGATGGGAAGAAAATCTGTAACTCAAAATCTTGTGGAAATCAATTATGTAAACTAAAAATAAACAAAAATTAATAAAAAACATAATTGGAAATATTTAACCAAATAAATTAAAATACAATGGAACATTAAAAAAAAGAAGGCAAGCACTTTGATTTTGATTATACATGTGAGGTCATGCAAAGTATATTGCCATGTTAGTCATGCTGCAAAAGAAAACACGAAATAAAACAATAAAAATAAACAAAAAAATGGTACACTTTAATTTACACTCAGAGTTTATTAGTTCTCTCTCTGGAAATGGATAACATTTTTCATCATGGGCCTTTGGAATTATCATGGATCATGATAATTGTAGGTGCCAGCTCTTGTCTTGGGCTGGGTAGCTAAGTCTTTCACAGTTGATCGTCCTTAACAATACTGCCATTACTATGCTCAGTGTTCTCCTAGTTTTTTCTTTTTGTTCACTTTACTTTGCGTGAGTTCATATGTCTTTCCATGTTTCTCTGAAACCATCCTGCTTGTCATTTCTTATAGCACAATAGTATCCTATCACATTCACATACTACAACTTGTTCAGCTGTCCTCCAATTGATGGGCATCTCCTCGAATTCCTATTCTTTGCTATCATAAAAAAAAGCTGCTATAAACATTTTTGTATAAATAGATCCTGTTCCCTTTTCTTTGATCTCTTTGGGATAAAGACCGAATAGTAATATTGCTGGGTCAAAGAGTATGCACAGTTTTATAGCCCTTTGGTCATAGTTCCAAATCGTTCTCCAGAATAGTTGGACTAGTTCACAATTCCACCAAAAGTACCTTAATGTCCCAGTTTTTCCCCATCCCTCCAGTATTTGTCATTTCCCTTTTCTATCATGTTAGATAATCTGATAGGTAAGAGGTGGTATCTCAGAGTTGTTTTGATTTGCATTTCTCTAAGCCATAGCCTACTTTCCATGATATGCAGGTTATGGTGCCTATTTGGCTCAAACCTCCCTTAATGATTTCTTAATTGCAAGGAGTGCTGTCCGACTAGTAGTGCAAATATAGAATATAGGTTGCATTAATGGATTCCAAATTTGTTTTGCTTGACTATATGCACTTGTTAGAAGGGTTTCCTTTTTCTTTTTCTAGTGGGGGGGATGGGGAGTGGAAGAGAAAAAAATAAATGCTTAATTGTTGAAAAAAAGGAAATTTAATTTTAAAAATCTGCAGGTGTCTATAGAAGGAAGTTGAGAAAAAGCACAGATAAGCAGAGCAGTATTGGCATTATCATTCTCACTTTAATAATAGTTTTAAAATAAACAGAATTTAATGGATTAATGGATTTATAAACAATATTTCTGTTCTTTGTACATGGAAATATTAATGTTTGTTGATGCATATCAAGCTTATAACAAAAAATAAACTTTTATATACTTAAAAAAATCTAGTGTCAGATAATCTTTATGTCAGAGGCTCTCATGTTACATAAAAGACTGAGACACATTTTAGAGAATCTCTAGTTCATTGACCTCAAATAATCTGAGTCCTTAGCTATCTGACAAGGGCTAGTGTGTTACCACCAACACCCCTTGCAAACATATGGTTCACAAAACTCCAAGAATAAAGAGGTTTATTTATAGGTCATAGAAAAGCAACCAAGCTCACAAGGCAGAGCATGTCAAATAATAATATTTACCATCCCTCAAGCATCTGTATAACTCTAGCCACTTATCATCACACCCTGGCCAATTTTTCTAGCAGTTGTTGCCTCTGGTATGGCTCATTACCATGTGGTTCCTTCTGAGGTTCTATGAATCTCCAACAGGTTGAACCTGTGGCTGCTTCTCATCAATATTCCCCTTCATTGTGCATCTGGCACCATGCAATGAAACTCTTCTGTGCAATGTAACCCTTCACTCCACCTTGGAGCTCTCTGAAAAGGGTACCCAACATTTTCAGCAGCGCTCATCCAGGGTTGTCCACTGCCATTCCTCAGCAGCTCTCCATGCTTTTCAAAATGTGCCACCTGGGGGCCCCTTCTGTACCTCTTAGCTGACTATTTCCCAGTAGTGAAGCCTCCTATCAGAGGCTTTTCCTATAGCTCTGAAGTTAGGATAGACTTGCAAAAAATATTTTGATAAATTACATATCAAATAGTATAAGTAACATTTGCTAAAGTATGATTTGTTTTCTTTGTAATCTGATGCATTTTATGCAATAAAAAATATTCTGAGAAGGGCTCCATAGGCTTTACCAGACTGTCAAAGGGGGTCCAGGATAAAAAAAAGGCTAAGAATTTTTGGTCTAGAAAAATGGGAGAAAGCCATAAAATGAGATCAACAACAAACAAGTACAAAGCCAGAGGAAGAGATTCACATCAAGCACAGTCAGGGAAACACGACAACAGCAGGCAAAAATATTGGGGGCACGAAAGGGAAAAACATGAAAAGCATCACTGGTTAACAGTTTGTCTTCCATAAAGAGTCAGTCTAAAACATCACCTTTTTATTGGGACCAGATGGTCACTTTTACCTTAGAGATAGGAGGGAAGAATAAGAGAAGGTGGGAAAGACACTGAGAAGTTTGGAGTCAAGGACAACTTAGGAGCCTCCAGAAAGTTGCTTTCCATCTTCTCAATGAAGTAGAAGATGAGGCCATTTCTCATGAGCTATGAATGAGGTAAAATTTAGGTTCAAATAAACAAGCACCTGCTATTATAACAAATCGGCTTTGTGCTAAATGCTGGGAATACAATGACAAAAAGGAATCAGCTCCTCCCCTTTAGGAGCTTACATTCTCCTGACGGGATATAACTTGGACACAGAAAAGTAAACAAAGGTCTACACAAAGTAAATTACAAAGTAAGTATTGGTGTTCCTAATCTAATCTAGATAAGACTCTTGGTCCTGAACATTTGGCTGCAAATGTTCCTCTGGGTGGAAAAATATCCAGGAGTGTTATGTTAAGAAAATGACTAAAATGTCCATACCTTTTGACCCCCAAATCCCACACTGCTAGGCAAATAGCCCACAGAGATCAGAGATAGAAAGAAAGGTCCTACAGACACCAAAATGTTTACTGCAGCAACTTCTGAAGTGGCAGCGTGGGCACCACCTTGGGCAAGTCACTTCACCGCTTGCCTTAGTTCCTCATAGGGAAGACAAGTATAATAGTACCTTTCTCTTGTGGTTGTGGTGAGAATAAAATGAGATATTTGTAAAGTGCCCTATAAATATTAACTATTTGTCAAGTGAAGTAACTCAAACCAGGAAAGCAATATAAACAACAACTATGACAAAGTCATGGAAAAGAATAAAAAAGAAACTGAGTACTGTAGAATTATAATGAACAAGCTTTGGTCCAAAGAAGATAGGCGGAAATGTACTTCCCTTTCTCCTTTGCAGAGGTGGGAGACCATGGTTATGGAATATTGTACATGCTAGCAGTCTAAATTGATGTATTGGTTACTTTTATTGAACCACTTTCTTTTCAAAATTTTTTTGGTTGTTTTGTTGCTGTTGTTGCTATAAAGAAGGGTTACTTGGGAAGAAAAAGGGGGTAGGGAATATATTTGTTTTTCCAAAATATTATGTCTTTTCCAACAGATTGTCTCCTCATGCCCATTCTCATTTATCTTCAATCTTTCCCTATCTATTGACTGCTTTCTTACTACCTATAATGTGCCTATATCTCCTCCACCTGAAAAAACCTTCATCCATCCATTCTTCCCCCATCCTGATTTCCCACATGTCTCTCTTTTTGTGGTTAAATTCCTTGAGAAGGTAATCTAGAAAAAGTGCCTCCACTTTATTTCCTCTCTGCAGTCTGGCTTCTGAACTAATGATTCAACCAAAACTGCTCTCTGCAAATTTACTAAGATCTCTTAGTTTCCAAATCCAATGGCCTTTTTTCATTCCTCGCCCTTCTTGACCTCTGTGAAGTTTTTGACACTGTGGATCACACTCTTCTCCTTGATACTCTTTGCTCCCTACATTTTTGTCACACTACTCTCCTGGTTTTCCTTTCACATGTCTTATCATTCCTTCTCAGTTTTTTTTTTTGTTGTTGCTGTTGTTTTTTTGCTGAATTTCCAACCAGGTCATTTCTGCTAACAGGGATTTCCCACCAGGCTCTGTCCTGGGTCCTTTTTTCTTCTCCTTCTATACTATTTGACTCGGGGGGGTCTCATCAGCTCCCATGGATTCAATTATCATCCTATGCTGATGTTTCTGAAATCTCCTTATCCAGCACTAACCACTTAGCTGACCTCAGCCCTCACATCTCTAAAGGCCTTTCAGATATCTTGAATTGGATATCCTGTAGATGTCTGAAACTCAACATGTCCAAAACTGAACTTATTTTCTTTCTTCCTCAAAGCCTCCTTCTTTCTTGTACTATTTCTGTCAAGGGCACCACCATCCTCCTTAGTTACCTATGCTCTCAACTTAGGTGCCACTTTGAACTCCTCACTCTCACCCTTCATATCCAATCTGTTGCCAACGCCTGTTAATTCTACTTTTGTAACATCTTTTGTATATGTCTCCTTTCCTCTGACACTGCAACCCCTCTGGTTGCTCTCATCATCTTCTGCCTGGACTACTGAAATAAACTGTTGGTTGTTCTGCTTGCCACCAATCTCTCCCTATTCCTTTTCATGCTCCACTGAACTATCAAAGTGTGATCTTCGTGAAATACAGGTCTCATCGTGTCACTCCATCCCTTCCCAACTCAATAAACTCTAGTGACTTCCTATCACCTCTGGGCTCAACATAAAACCATTTTTTGGTGTTCAAATTTCTTTATAACCTGGACCCCTCCTATCCTTTCAGTCTTCTTATACCTTATACCCCTGGCCCCACCCCATAACCTTTAATTCAGTAATACTAGTTTCTTTGGCAGTTCCTTGAACAAGATTCAGGGATACCTTGGAGATATTGCAGGTTTGGTTCCAGACCATTTCATTAAAGTGAATATTAAAATGAGTCACACAATGTTTGGGTTTCCCAGTGCATATAAAAGTTATATTTATATTGTACCATAGTCTATTTAGTATGCAATAGCATTATGTCTAAAAAGTACATTAAATTAATTTAAAATATTGCTTAAAAATGTTGACCACCATCTGAGCCTTTAGCAAATCATAATCCTTTTGCAGGTGCAAAGGTCTTGCCTCAGTGGTGATGGCTGCTGACTGATCAGGGTGGTTGAAGGTTGGAGTGATTGTGACAATTTCTTAAAATAAGACAACAATGAAGTTTACCTCATTGGTTGACTCTTCCTTTTACTTGAACAGATAGAGGCCATTGTAGGGTTATTAATCGAACCAATTTCAATATTATTGTGTCTCAGAGAATAGGGAAGTCTGAGGAAAGGGAGAGATAGGAATGACAGGTCAGTGGAGCAGTCAGAACCCCAACAACATTTATTAAGTTTGCCATCTTATATGAGTGGGCTTTGTGGCACTCCCAAGCAATGACAATAGTAACATTAAAGATCACTGATCCCAGATCACCATAACAGCTAGAATAATAATTAAAAGTCTGAAATATTGCTAGAATTGCCAACATGTGACACAGAGACATGATGTGAGCTCATACCATTGGAAAAATGGGTGATAGATTGGCTTGATGCAAGGTTGCCACAAACTTCCAAATTGTTATAAAAAAAAAGTAGTACCTTTGAAGTGAAAGCGAATAAAGTGAAACACAAAACTGAAACACAAAAAAAGGCGGCATGCCTATGCTCCATTTCCTAAGGGCATTTTCTTGGACTGATCCCCATGTGTGATCCCACTCTGTGTGTGTGTGTGTGTGTGTGTCTGTCTGTCTCTGCTCTCCCCCTGTCTGTCTGTCTCTCTCCATCTCTGCTTCCCACTTTCCCCAGCTTCCTTTAAGCACCAGTTAAATTCTCACCTACTACAGGAAGCCTTTCCCAATTTCTCTTAACTTTAGTGCCTGTCTTCTGTTGATTATTCCCAGTTTATCCTGTATATAGCTTGTTTGCACATAGTTGTTTGCCTCTTGTCTCCCCCGTTAGATTGTGAGTCATCAGGGACGAGGACTGCCTCAGCCTTTGTTGTGTTACAAGCTATATCAGGCAAAATCACTTAATATCTCAACCTCAGCTTCTTCATCTGTGAAGTGAGGATAGTAACGGCACCTATGGAAAAAGGTTATTGTGAGAATCAAATAGAGAGCACATTTAGCAGTTTGTAAACTTTAAAGCACTATATAAATGCTAGCTATTATTAAAGATAGAAAAAGAAAAGCTATTTTAAACATTTCCAACCTTCCTTATGGCCAAATATATGATGAAATCAGTTAGGCTCACTCTCAGAGAGCAGAAACAGTTTGTGGCCACACCAGATTGAAAATACATCCAACCAAACTGAAACTTCAAGGGATTCAAAACTGTTAACTACCTATTTTAGTAACCCAGGGGTACAGTTATAATCCTGGAGATGAAGCTTGGAGGTAGGGCTTCTGTAGAAGATTAAGAGGACACATAGTCATTCGAAGTATTTGTAGAAAATCTTTCTTCCAAAGAATTTATATAGCTCTTGGAAACAATTTAACCATTAGGGAAGCTGGGTAGTGCAAAGAGAAGAGGTCTAGACCTGGATTCAGGAGAGATCTGAGTTTGAATTCCACCTCTGACTAACCCTGTATGAGTCTGGATAAAATACTTCACCCCAAAGGACAGGATAGTTTTCAGAAGAGGAAAGTTAATTGATCAATAACCATATGAAACAAGTGCTCCAGATATTTAAGTTCATAATAAAAAGAATAAAAATTTAATGACCTCAAAAATGCAAATTAAAACAGCTCTGAGTTCTCACCTCACAGCCATCAGATTGGCAAAGATGATATGAGACAGAAATAGTCAGTGTTGGTAGAACTGTGAATTGGTCCAACCATTCTGGGAAACAAATTGGAAGTAAGAGAAAAGTCACTGAACTGCTCATTCCATTTGACTCAGCAATCCCACTTCTGGGTCTATACCTTAAGGAGGGTAATGACAGAAAGCAAGGTCCCAAATAGAACAAAAAACTCAAGGCTATACTCTTAGGTGGTTGTAAAGAAAAAAAACTGGAATTAAGCACCCATTTTAATTGAATGAATAAACTGTAGTATATCTGTGTAACATTATTGCACTGGCTTAAAACAAATTAACCCCCCAACCCCCCCAGATTTGAGAAATTCAATGGAAAGACCTGCTTGTGTTGATGCAGGGAGAGGAAAGAAACTAAAATCTAGAGAACAGTAGACACAATGACTACATTTGCATAACATAAATGAAAACAACCCTAAAAAAGCAGCTGATCTCAGATTAAATTCAATGAACTGTCTTGGTGCCTGAAAAAGAAAAGGATGAAACATAGCTTTCTTCTCAGTAGAGAGGTGGGGATAGCAAGGTGCTCAACTGTCTAAAACCTTAAGATGTGGTTGCTGATTGGATCAGAATGTATGTAAAGCACTTTGCAAGTCTTAAAGCATTATACAAAGGTGAAGCACTATTATTTGTCCATTTGTTTTGCTTAACTGTTTCTCTTTGTTAATCAATCTACCAACAAGCATTTGTCAAATGCCTACAGTGTTTTGGGCAGTGTTTTTTAGGTAGGCATTGTGCTAACCACTGGGAATACAAGCACAAAACTAATATAATCTGTCCCTGCAAGAAGCTTGCATTCTATTGGAGAAAGCAAGTAAGGATATAAGTGTATATATATATATATATATATATATATATATATATATATATATATATAATTTTTTTTTTTGAGGGGAAGGAACAAGTAACTCGGTGAATCTGGAAAGGAAGGTTTCATGTGCCTAATAGTGCCTGAGTTTAGCTTTGAAACTAGGGATTCCAAGAGGTGGAGTTGCTAAGAGAATTCATTACAGGCATGGGAAACAGCCTTTACAAAACCATGGAACTGACAGATGGAGTATCTGGAATAAGGAATTGCAAAAAAGGCAAATTTGACTGGACCTTAGAGTGTGTGAAGGGGAGTAATGTTTGATGAACCCGAGAAAGCCATTTAGGGGGCAAGGTTATGAAGGACAAAGAGTTTGGATTTGCTTCTAGAAATGATAAGCAGCCACTTATTTTCTTGAGCATGGGGAGGCACGATCAGACCTGTGTTACAAAGAACACGTTTAGTAAACATGAATGGGGGGAGGGGCAAATCAGGAAATGACTGTAAAGCTAAAAAAAAAAAAGAAAAAATACTTCAAAGACAGCCTGGCATAGCATCAAATCCTTGTTTTCGATACTTAGTTGTCTGACTTCACCTTTTCAGGCTTCATTTGTAAGATGTGTTGGAATAGATAGACCACCTCTTAAAGCCCCTTCTGGTCATGATTCTACGATCAATTTTTTTTTTAAAGAGTTTTAACAAGAAAGTTACTTCCTCTCTATGGCCCTCAGTTTCCCCATCTGTAAAATGGGTTTAATAATCATAGAGTTGCGGTAAGGAAGGCTATAGACTTCCTAGTTATTTTCCATCGATCGATTGCCTGCTCAGCGCAGCACACAACCCGCAATGCTGTGTATATGAAATAAGCTATAAAGTTAACCTTCTTGCATTACTCTTGCCATATTTCGCTTTTTCAGTTCTGTAACGTCCCAGAAAGGAGCCAGGCCGGCTAGAAGCGCACTTTTGGTCTCCTACCGAGGAGCACTTACTAGGTGGCGCTGTTTCAGCAGCCACCCGCTTCCCAGGCCGCCCCTAGCGGCGAGCAGCCGGGGCTCTCCGGCTTCCCTGCCCCTCAGTCCCTTGGTCCTTCTCTCTCTCTCTCTCCCTCTCTCTCTCTCTCTCTCCTCCTCCTCCTCCCCCCCTCCCCAGGAGCCTGGGCTCACGTGACCCTTCGGCGTCCAATGGGCAGGCGTAGAGGCCGAGCTGGTCCCTGCGGCCGCCATTAAAGCGAAGGGAAAACCCGTGAATTTGGATTAAAGGGGGAAAAACACCGCCCGCCGGGCCCACAAAATGGGGGAGACGACCGCGTCCGGGCGGTGAGGCCGCGGGGGGCGGTGGGGGGGGAGGAGCAGACGGGCAGGCCGGCCCGGCCCGGTCCGGGGGAGGGAGGGAGAGAAGCGAAACCACCAGCGAAGAATGGTCTCAGCCCGCGGACGCCGCCGCCGCCACCGCCGCCGCCGCCACCACCGCCGCTGCTGCTGCTGAGGAGACTCCGGGCTTGAGGACGTCGCTGGAGCCGCTGCCGGGCCGGGGCTGGGGCCGGAGCCGCGTCCGCCTGCCCTGCCAGCCCTGCCCCTTCCCTGCCTCCCCGCCGGCCCTTCCCTGCGCCCGAGTCTGGGTCCGGGTGCTGTGGCCTCTGTTTAGATTTTTAATTATTTATTTTTTAATTTATTATTAATTATTCATCTCTCCTCTCGTGCCGCGGGGGGCTGCGTGTGCGTGCCAGTGCGTGTGTGAGTGACTGAGTGTGAGCGAGTGAGTGTGAGAAAGAGTGAGCCCCGGTCGGCCTCGGCTGAGCCGGGGGGCGGCGGGTCCCCGGGGCCCGGCAGCGGCGGCGGCAGGTCCCGTTCCCCTCGTCCCCGGGCGGGGCTCCTCTCCAGGCTCGGCCCTGCCTGACCCGGCCCGGCCTGGCCTGACCCTCCGCCCCGGGGCCGCGGCCGGGGCAGCCGTCGGGAGTGGGTAGAGAGGGCGGGCGGCTGGCCGACCCCGCGGCGGCCTCCTCTTCCACCCCCCCTTCCCCTGCTCCCTCGCCCGCCCGCTCGCCCGCCTCCCTCCCCGGCGTCTGTGTTTCTCTCTCTGGTCGGAGGCGGCGGTAATGGCGGATGGTGGGTTGTGGCGCCGGCGGCGGCTGTGAGGGACGATGAGTTCCTGCTTCGTGCCGAACGGGGCCAGCCTAGAGGATTGTCACTGTAACCTCTTCTGCCTGGTGAGTGAGGGAGCGGGCGAGCGGGCGAGCGACGGCCGGAGGGAGGGAGCGAGGGAGGGAGCGAGTGAGTGCGTGCCCCCGTCCCGAGGGGCCCCGGCCCCGGCTTAGGCCCCGGCGGCCTGGGCTAGGCCCCCTCCCCGCCCGCTGCTGGCGACCTGGGGCGCCGCCGTCTCCCCTCCTTCCCCCCCGACTCCAGCCTTCTCCTCAGCTCGTTTTGAGTCTTTCGCCCCAGCCCAGAATCCCCCTCCCCAAATCCTTCTCTCTCCCCTGCGAGGCCCTGGACCGACCACCCCTTTCTCCTGTTCAGCTGCTGCTTTCTCTCGGTGCCCATCACACTTTTCTGTGACTGACTTGTCCTGGTCTCTTCCACCCCTTGCCCCTTTCGCCCCTTTAAATAAGCCATAGTTCAAGGAACCCGACCCAGAAGCCCAAACAAAACCCAATAATTGGAGACCAAATTTAACGAGAAGAATTCTCTCCCTGTTTTTTCTTTTTTTAACTTGATCACCTTTATAACTAGCAGGGAGCGCTCTGAAACATTTCAGGGATGCCATTTCTTAGGGTTTTTTTTTTTCCTTTTTAATTAATACTTTGAAAACAAAGTTTTTTTTTCTTCCATTTTTGACAATTTACTAGCTATCTTGCTCTCACTGGAACATTGTGTTGTGTGAGTAGAGGGCACTAGTGGAGGAGGTGCTGTAGTGTTGCTTTTGAATGTTTCTATATTTGTGTATATTTTGGTATGCATTTTAAAATATTTTGAGCAGGCTGCTCCTTGTTTTAACTGGAGTGAGATGCTTGGGAAAGCTAAGGAGGAATGCATTGTGCCAGATTGACCAGGCCTGAAAACATCTCAACTGCTGGAAACTTTCTAGTTCTAAATCTGAAACTCTTAGCTTTTGTTTTTAAGTGACTAGTTTGACCTTTTTTGTTTGCCTGTGTGTGAGGGAAACATTAAAGAGATGTCATAGTCAGGAAAGTTAATTGAAGGGATGAGAGCACAACTAGTTGGCAAGTGTAAGCTGCCGGTCATGTATCAGCAGTTTCATTTTTGGCACCTCCAGCTTTGTACCTTGAAGTCAGACTGAAGACACATTGAACTACCAGCTGTTAATTTTCTCCCCACAATCCTAAATTTTAAAGTATGTAGAAATATTTTTTTACAATTGGGGTGTGCTATAGTCATCCTTTTTTAGCATTCAACTTTCTCTTGAAACGAGGCTTTATCTTCTAGTTTCTCCAACTTCAGCTTATCTTGTATTTTAGTTTTTGTTGTTTCTAGGTTTTGGGGGGGTTTTTTTGGTGAGAAACTAGTACAGATATGACAGTTTGTTATAAATAATGGAGACTGCCTAAAACTCTTTGTGACGAATTGGAAAGCTTTTTCTTCAAATGCTCATTTTCATAAAATGTTAATAATTTACAAATATATAATTACAAGATGGTAAAAAAAACCAAACTCTCCAGGGATTTGAAGGAGACAGGGCTGCATTGGCTCTAGAATGGTGGGGTAGGACTGGGACTGGGTTCAGATCTAGTCTGATAGATATATACTGTCTATGTAACCTTTGGCAAATCACTTAATCTCTTCGGACCTCAGTTTCCTTATCTGTAAAATGAGTGGGATTGGATTAGACAGCCTCTGAGGCCTCTTCAAATTCTATACCTTCCCATCTACTATGACACTTCTCACCCTCGAGGTCTTTTTCTCAACATTTTTGACTTTAAAGGCAGCCAGTTATAAATTGGAATATTCATTGAAGAAACACGGGAGTGACTTAATGCTTGCAAGGCATCCAGAGGTTACAAATATAAATAAGACATGGTCCCTGTCCTTGAGGAGCCAAATACAGCAAAAATGAATTCTTCTCTAAATATGTTAAATAATATGACGTAAAGTATAACTTGCATAACTTTTTCTCTTGTCTTATACTTTAAAGCTTTCATTGGAAAAGTATGACAGTCTCTTTAAGAAACTTTAAAGGACACTTATTTTGGCTCTATATGTGTGTGATATAATGTAATCACACTTTTTTTTTTTACTTTAGGCTGACTTGACGGGAATTAAATGGAAACGATATGTATGGCAAGGCCCAACTTCTGCCCCAATTCTTTTTCCGGTGACTGAAGAAGACCCCATTTTGAGCAGTTTTAGTCGCTGCCTTAAGGCAGATGTACTTGGTGTTTGGCGGCGAGATCAGAGACCTGGAAGAAGAGAATTGTGGATATTTTGGTGGGGTGAGGACCCTAATTTTGCTGACCTTATTCACCATGACTTAACAGGTAAGAACAATTTTCATATAGAGCATTATGAACTTTTTGGGCTGTATTAAAGATGCAGGTTTTCTTATATAACACTAAAAAAAGTTTATGTCTCAAAAAAAGTGGGGTGAGTGATCATGGTTCAGACTAAATTTTGATATGATTCCAGTTCCCTGTAAATATTGAACCTGCTGTGCTTGATTTGTTTTTTACATTGTAGATTTTCTGTGGCAAATTGTAGAATCTTGAATGTCTTTTTCCCAATCACTATTCCCTGTAGGCTTCTGCATCCCCAGTATTAGTTTTTTTCCTATGCAGAGAATGCATGCTAATATTAAATCTGATACAGGACTACATTGGATGTATTCTGAAGACCAATATAAATGACTTGAATTTTATCTCCCACTGCTGTTTTCTAGTAGTAAAAACAACAACTGATTTATAACTAGCATTTCAGGGTTCTAACTTCATGATACTTTTTTGTAGGCTTAAAATAATTGAGAGGCAACGTGGTATAGATATCCATTATAGATATGGAGAGGCAGCTTGAATAAAAATCAAGTGTTTCTTCCAGCACATACTGTTAATATCATCCTGGGTTTGTCATGTAACTTTTCAATGCCCCAGGTGACTTTGTAAAAAATATAAATAGCAGAAAATTACTGATATGCATTGGTAGGAGTTTCCTTACTGGGGGCTCTCTATATGGGTGAAATTATAAATCTGGCCCCCAAAAAGAATTATTAGGCTTACACAAAGTAATATAATGCTTCTTCATTTAAAAAAAAAAAAAAAAAGACTATCATTGCTTGTATATAGTTTTATATTACTTGCTGATTAAGTTTTGTATGTTTTTTTTCTCAGACTCCCAGGGTCACTCTGTCCACAGGCAATTCCTTGAGTGTTAAAAGTAATTGATTGATTGTTATAAGATGGTAACTGTTCAGTGAGATGTTTTAATATTGGTTTATTGGGGCTGAGGAACAATCCTAAGACATTTTGGATAACTGAAAAGCAAACTTCTTCATTTTAAATTTAGCTATATAGAGTTTGTTTCTGTAAATTGGCTGTCATTTTCATTTATAAAGATAAGCTTATCTACAGATGAAATGTAATCTAGGTATGTTATTTTTATCTGAGACTATTGTTTAGTGAAGATCATCATTTATTTATAGGTTATAGTTATGTTAACCAAATAAGCAAGTTACTTCATATTAGGAATTAAACATGTAATTAGATTTTACTGAAGAATAAGCTATGTCTATACAATAGTGAAACTGATTTTCATGTGTGACTTGTGGAATCTCTCATTACTTCATAATGGTACCTTATTTCCAAATACATAGGTATCAATTTTGAATAACCAGCATTTTTTTCTTTATTTTTATTTTTATTTTTGGAGGGCAGTTGGGGTTAAGTGACTTGCCCAAGGTCTCACGGCTATTTTTTTGTGTTAAGTGTCTGAGGCCAGATTTGAACTCAGGTACCCCTGACTCCAGGGCCGGTGCTCTATTCACTGCGCCACGTAGCCACCCCTGAATAACCAACATTTGATCAAAACATCAGCCGAGTGTAGATTATCATGAAGGTAATACATTTTTTGTTGTTGTTTCTGTGACCCTTGGATAAGTAAGTCACTTCACTTCTGAGCATCCCTGAAATGGGGGGGTGTTTTCCCTAATTGCCTTTTTGTAAATGTGCTATACAAATAAGGTAGTATTATTACTGTACTTAGAAACATAAGGAGGAGTACTGGTTATATGACATATCTAAATTTAGAGAGGTGGAAGTATCATTTGTCATAGTGAACTTTTAAAAAAAAACAACCCTCTACTGATAGGTTTTTTTTTAAGTTAGATTTATTTCCTGAGAGTAGTTAAGTTGGTTCTATCCCTCATCATATCCTGTTCATTGAGTCTATCATTAAACCCTAAAATCTGTTTCAGTCTATATGTAAAAAGTAAATTGTGTTGCTTTCTAATGCATAAAAGCAAGAAGGTAGAAATGATGACTGACTCCTTGGTATTTCTGACTAAATATGTATTTAGGTAGATTACTTTTATCTTCATTCAAAATTCTCATTGGCATTTATCACTAAAAATAGATTTGAAGTGGAATGCTTTGATACTAGAACTTGCACTGTTCTTAAGAAAACAAGCATTGTCTTAACATTTTCTAGATCTAGAATCATAGGTAGGCAAGCATTTCTTATACCCTCCCTATGTGTATGGTACTGTTAGTAATCCTTCAGAATACAAAGAAAGACAAAAAATACCTCCTGAATTTAGTGTCTGGGATTATCAGAACAGATGAGAAGAACCTAGTTTTATTCTACGCAGTCTAGCACAGTTCTAACATTGATGTCTAGCTGTGTGTGAAGTACATGTTCAATAAATGGATGTTGAATGACTTTAGGGTAAAATGGAATTAATAGTTTGGAAGTTAAGCATGCTACTCTTGGGTATGCATTGAAGTTCCTTTGTGGGTATTTTTCCTTGGGTGTCAAATTACATGTTTTTTCCCTTGAAGTTTTTAAGGATTATTGTATTTATTTAATTTCTAGTGTAGTAACTATTTACCTATACTGATGGCATTTTGAGAAAAAAGGTCAGTTCTTTAATGTAGTGAGCTTTTAGTGTAAATTAAATGAAGATTGAAGATTTTTTTAAAACTATAGTTTCTCTGAAATCCCTTGTTTTCTACTTGTTTTTTTTTTCATCAGTTAAGTAGTTAGTATTAATACTGAACCTTGGTCTCCACATCCCACCCCATTTAAAATTAAAACGGGCATCTTTTTAGTACTAGATCTTTAGGGTGATTTTATTGGTAAAAGCCAGTATATCTCAACAGGTACACATAACCAGTAGGTGTCAGGAACAGAACTTGAATGAAATTCTTGACTCCTAGGTTCATGATGTTTTCTTGCTTCAATAAAGTGAGACTGTACTCTTTAAAATATCCCTGATACTACTTTTTAAAGTATCAAAACAAGGAATTTTCCAAATGTACTTTTACATATAGCAAATAATTTTTCATTTATCAAAATGGAAATGAATATTGTAAAATCATCTGAAGTACAATTAGTATTAGTGTATGTGTGTACTCATTTACTCTTGGAAAACTCAGGTTTTTAGTTAGTGTAGTGTGTGGATTTTATCAAATGTTTCAGTTGGTACAGTACCTATTTGCCTATAACAAGTTTAAGGTCTTTCTTAAATCAGACCCAAATAGAAGAGTAATGAGTTCTTTTTAGGTAGTCAGTCTCCCCTTCCCCCTTCCCACATCCTTCCCCTCCCCTCCCCCAGGCAATCTGCCTCCCTTTTGGAGTAATTAGTCCCTCCTGTCTCTAGCTCAGCGCGCTTTCTCTCTCTCTCTCTCTC
>CM053593.1:139341584-139359157 GCA_028646575.1 Pseudocheirus occidentalis | reverse complement strand
AGCTCTGCAATACCTGCAACTGGGAATCAAGATATACAGGGGCTGGGATAGGGAGACCTTCCCTGCCCTACCAGAAAGTTAGGGAGCAGACCAGGGGAGGGGCTCCACAGTGGGATCACTGTTTTGGGGGTGGGGGTGGGGTAGGGGAAAGATGGAGAGAAAATTTGTAACTCAAAAATCTTATGAAAATGAACGATGTAAACAAGAAAACAAACAAAATTTATTACATTAAAAAAGGTACTATAGACAATGAAATAATATAAAAAAAAATTCTACAGCAAGTTTCTCAAATATATATTGAGTATAAAATTGATTCACATTTATAAAAATAAGAGCCATTCCCCAACTGACAAATGGTCAAATGCTATAAACAGGCAGTTTTCAGAATAAAAATCAAAGCTTATTATAGTCATGCAAAAAATGCTTTATGTCACTATTGTTTAGAAAAAGGTAAAACAACTTTGAGTCACTATCTTACATCTATCAGAAATGATGAATGCTGGAGGGGATGAGGGAAAAATAGGCACACTAAAAAACTCTTAGGGGAGTAGCGGTCTGGTTCAATTATTCTGCAGAACAATTTGGAACTCTGTTCAAAGGTCTATAAAACTGTGCATACCCCTCAACTCAGCAGTATCACTGCTAGGTCTGTATCCCAAAGAGATAAAAGCAAAAATGAAAAGGACCTACATGTACAAAAATATGTATAGCAGCTTTTTTTGTGGTGCCAAAGAATTGGAAATTGAGGAGATATTCATCATTTGGGGAATGGTGAACAAGTTACGGCAAATGATTGTGATGGAATACTGTTGGGCTGTGGAAAATGACATAGGGATAGTTTTAGAAAACCATGGCAAGACTTACATGAAGTAATGCAAAGTGAAGTAAGAACAACCGGGAGATCATTGTTCACAGTAACCACAATGTTATAATGATGTTATAATGATATGACCACAATGATAACAATGTTATAATGATGATAACGATATAAAACTTGGCTTCTCTGATCAATGATCCAAGACAATTCCAAGGGACTCATTATTTAAAAAAAAAAAAAAAAGCTATCCATCTCCAGAGAGAAAACTGATGAACTCAGTGCAAATTGAAATATAATTTTCTCACAATTTTTCTGGCTTTAAAAAAAAATACAGAAATACATTTTGCATGATTTCATTTGCATAATTGATATCATATTGCCTGCCATCTGAGTGGATGTAGTTGGGGTGGGAAGGAGGGAGAGAATTTGGAATTCAAAATTTAAAGAGAAAAGAATGTTATAAATAAATAAATAACAGATTTTAGGTCCCCGAGAGTCTCCCTGAATGAATAAATTTAAATAAATAATAATAAATAAATAAAATAAAAAACTTTTACTATTTTCCACTACCTCAAACGTTTTTGTTGTATTTCTTTTTTTAATAGAAAAATTTATTTTTAAAGGAGTTACTCTGACAAACAGTAATAGCAGTGAAAGTTTTTAAAAAATTCTAAATGACATTTTCAATAAAGGTGATCTTGAACTACAGGACTTGATTTCTATAAGTGAACCTAGAGAAAGGCTATAAGAGGTTCTTAATGTCTTCAAAATTAGTAAAGACAATCATTTGTTTCAACTGAAGTTAAACTATTTAATACCTAATCCATCATATGATAAAATAAAATATGGTATAGGGATTATTTATAAATTTTATAACATTATGCTTCATTAATTTGTAAAAACAACTAAATTTATAGCTGTCAAGAAAAAAATGGAAAGTTATAATAGCAAGTGTGCATACACCAAAAATCCCAAGAAGGAAAATCTTGGATATTCAATTTCTTCTTCATAGGCAGTGCTAGTTAAAGAACCAGTACTAAGGGAAAATTGGCACTTTGAGCAATAAAGTTTCCACTGTTATATTTAAAAAAAATTTTTCCCACTGTTATTTTAAAATGAGCATTCAGATAAAAGCTAAGAGTTTATGTGAAACAGAAAGAAAATGAGGTAATGTTAAACAAATGCTAATAATTTAACATAACAAAAATTTTCTAAAGTGTGTTTTGAGAAAAAAGTGCAAATTTTATTTACACAATTATATACTTTGACTTTTTTTAACCCTCTTTGTTTATCTTTTCTTTATGTTTTCAGATTTCAGAAAACTAATGTGTAGATGGACATCACCACCCTGTAGGATTTTTGCTGATGTTTCAATGAAAGAAATCTCATTACTTTTTGCTAACACTTGGACTTAGCAAGACTTTTGTATCTACTCTTCCAGAAGGTAAATTACATTTATTTCCTATGAGTACCATGGGTACACCTTCAGAATCTTTAACTCTTTTTATTTGTTTTCTATAATGGTGAATATATTCAAATAATCTAACATTATTTATGGCAAACATACATAGAAGGCCCTCCCCAGTCCTGATGTACTGGTCCCTCATTGTACCATATTCCTCTTGAACTGCTGTATAGAGACTATCCCAGAGACAGGTTTCTTCATCGATTTCTACTTGTTTCCTGTAGGAATCCCCCATTGTAGCATTATTCTCATCTACAAAGTGACTCTGAGTTAGCTGTATTGTCAAGGCACTCTTGCCTATGCCACCCGCTCCACCTATCACAAGATTATGGGCAGTCATTTTCAGCAGGGCTTCTTTTTTTTTGCACCAGAGACACTCTGGGTCTCCAGTCCTGTGACCTGTCATAGTGCTGCTCTCAAACCCACTCTGAAATGTCTGGGACCCAGGGGTGCTGAAGGAGACAGAACTAGAGGTGCAGCCATCTCTCCTGCTACCACCTCTGCTGTTGCCACTGCTGCAGCAAGTGGGAAGTCCCTGTTTGCTTTTCAAAAATAACCATAAGAAATTCTGTTACTTTCAAAACTGTCCTCTTTCTCTGCTCTTCCTTCTGTTCTTTTCAGCGCACTCATTTCTTTTTCTTTTTTTGGGCATCATTATTGCTACCTACTTTTCTCTACCCCCCTTGTTTGCCAACACATCCCCCCCAAAAAAAACAGAGAAAGAAAAAAATAACCTTGTAACATATAGGTACAGTTAAACAAATGGAATCCACAGAGTAGCTGTACCCAAAAATGCACGTCTCTTTCTGCACATTGAGCTCATTTGCCTCTCTTTTAGGAAGTGGGTAACATGCTTTATCATGAGTCTTCTAGGTTCATCAGAAAACTTTAACTGATACTTTGAATCCTTAGTGCTTTTTAGTTCTTGAAATTACTTAGTGTTTCTTTGTATAACCTTTGTGGCTTTTTGTTTATTAATTTGTACATATTGTTCGTTCCACTGATCAGAGTTCTCAAGTCTTTCTGTTTTTCTTTATGCTGCTGACATCCTTATAAACATTGTTCTCCTGGTCCTCATTTCACTTTGCATCAATTCAAACTACCTAGAATTCTCTGAAATCATCTTTCATTATTTCATATAGTACAATATTCTGTTATATTCATATAGCATAGTTTGTTCAGCCATCCCTTTAGATTCCAATTCTCTTCTGCCTTCCTTTAAAAAAAAAAATCCCCTTTTAATCTCCATTTTGGAATCAGGAAGTTTGTTTTGCTTTTGACTCTTCCTTCCACAGTATTTTCTTCCCTCTTAACCCTCCCTATTCTCATCCTCATTTGCTACCCTGGTGAGTTTGATGAATTTCCTATTAAACCTTCTTTTGTCTGTTTCATATAAGAGTACTATTCATTTGACATGAGGCGGCCAGGTGGTGCAGTGAATAGAGCACCGGCCCTGGAGTCAGGAGGACCTGAGTTCAAATGCGACCTCAGACACTTAACATAAAAACTAGCTGTGTGACCTTGGGCAAGTCACTTAACCCCCAACTGCCCTCCAAAAAAGCAAAAAAATCCAAAAAAAACCAACAACAAAAAGATTCATTTGACACCTCTCTCCAACTCTTCTTCTGTGCTTGTATACCTTTCTTGTGGTGTACCCCAAATATAAGAATAGCAAGCCCTACCCTATTCTTACTCCTTTTTACATGTAATCTAGACTCCTCTGAGCATGACCACTTGTTTAAGAAGCTCAGGTAATGTACAATAGTGTATTCCTTTTATCCTCCCTTCTTTTTTCCCTTTCTTAAAATTCTCAGAGTAGAACCAATTCAGTACCGCAGCCCCAATGTTCCCCAGTCTTCAGGCTCTCTGGTGGAATTTTTTTTTTAATTTATCTCCTTCAGCCTCTTGGAAGACATTAAATTTGTTTTTTTTTTTCAGACAAGTTTTTTTTTTTAAGACATTAAATTCTAAAGGATACATGTTTCTTTTCTCTCAGTTTGCATTTGTGATTTCTTGAAATATGGTGTTTAGGCTTCTTTATTATTATTATTATTGCTTTTTGGAAGGGGGAAGGCAGGGTAATTGGGGTTAAGAGATTTGCCTAAGGTCACACAGCTAGTAAGTGTTAAGTGTCTGAGGTAGGATTTGAACTCAGTGATCCTGACTCCAGGGCTGGTGCTCTATTCACTGTACAAAGTAGCTGCCTCTAGGCTTCTCTTTTTAACCATGGTTTTTGTGAAGACTAATGATTCTTAAGTTGTATTTCTTTGAGTTGTTCCAGGTCGGTTTTTCTTTAATATATCAGATACATTTTTCCTTGTTTTTTCAATCTTTTGATTTCATTCCATGTCTCATAGATTGATTTCTGTTTGCACTATTCTAGTTTTTAGGAAGTCTGTTACTTAGAGAAGTTTTACCACTGTCTTCTAAGCTGGTTATCCTTCTTCCATTTCCTCTCCCCCCCCTCTCCCGCCAATTCCCTCCCCTCTCTGCCCTGAACTTTTTAACTCTTGCTTCATTTCTTCTAGGCATTGTGGAAATATGTATTTTTTCTTATGGTTTCTCTTTGCAAGTATTACAGTTTCTCTTGACTGCAGTCATGAAAATAAAAGATGCTTGTTCCTTGTCTTGAAAGCTGTGGTAAATCTGAACAACATACTAAAAAACAGAGACATCCTCTTGCTTACAAAGGTCTATATAGTCAAAGGTATGGGTTTTTTCCCTAGTAGCAATGTATGACTGGGAGAGTTGGTTTGTAAGAAAACTGAGCACTGCAGAATCAAGGTTTTCAAACTGTGGTACTGGAAAAGACTTTTGAGAGTCTCTTGGACAGCAAGGAGATCAAATTAGTCAATACTTAAAGAAATTAATTCAGATTATTTGCTGGAAGGTCAATACTGAAGCTGAAGCTGAAATACTTTGGCCACATAATGAGAAGACGGGATTCATTGGGAAAGATGCTGATGTTGGGAAGGACTGAAGGCAAAAGGAAAAAGGGGACAGCAGAGCATGAGATGAATAGATGGTGTCATGGAAGCAACAAATATTAGTTTGGGCAGACTTTGGGAGATAAAAGAGAAGGGCCTGGCATGCTACAATCCATGGGGTCAGGAAGAGTAGAACATATTGGAACAAATGAACAACAAGTAGGGCCACTAGGTGGCACAGTGAATAGAGCACCTGCCCTGGAGTCAGGAGAACCTGAGTTCAAATCCAACCTCAGACGCTTGCTGCGTGACCTTGGGCAAGTCATTTAATCCCAATTGACCTGGCTTCCCTGCTCCAAAAAGACAAAAACCAAACAAATGAACAACAACAATTTGAGGAGCTCTACAATAGTATTTTTATACTGGTTGGTATCTTCTTTAGTTTACTTTTCTCTTCAGCTTTAGTTTCTGAACTGGGGCTTTGTGCCAAAGCCAAGTCAATCTACATGTGTACTTTTGGGTGGGGTGGTTAGCCCTGCTTGGTCTTGCCCTGGGTTTCTGAACTGATCTTTACTTCCTGGGTTTATGCCCTTCTGAATCTCTGAGGTTCAAAGCAAAGACCTTCTATGACTTCTCAGAACAGAATGCCAGGAACCTTAGGGCCTCTGAGCAAACTGGCTTATCCCAGTCTGAGCACTGCTATTCCTTGAGGCTTCCAAGGTCCTCACCCTGGGGATTTTTGACCTCCCTTACTCTCCTTCTAAGGGGTCTTCAACTCTTCTTATCTCCAGACACAGAGCCCTGAAGGCTATATGTATCTCTGGTCTTTTTCTGGTCATGCTGGGAGGCTTCCTTTTCTATTATTCATAGGCTTCTGGATGACTTTTTTTTCCTCCAGTTCTGGAGTGGAAGAATTCATTTACTGAAGCTTCTCTTTCTTGTTCACTTTTTTTTTTGGTCTGGTGTGAATTTCAAGTTTTTGTTAGAGCAGGTGTGTGGAGGAGCTGGGAAGCTTGCCTCCATTCAAGCAGCTATTTTGCACATGCATAGTTTTCAGTGACATAGAAATGATTTTGCTGAAATATTATCTGGGGGTCACAGAATATATGCCAAACCATTTGCATCACTGGCTATGGATTTCCTTGAATACTGACCAGTAAAACATTAAAATTATAGAAATGAAGTGTCCAACAGCTCCACAGACACCCATTTTTTTCTGAATAGATTATGCTAAAACACAAATCTGAGCATATCATTTTCCTACTCAGAAATCTTTAGTGTCTCCCTATTGTCTAAAAGATAAAAACAAAACATTTATCCTGGCATTTAAATCCTTGAACAATCTTCTTCCTACCTATCTTTCCAGTTCTTTCATATTATGCCCCTTTTCCCACTCTCTTTTCTGGTCAACCTGGTATTCCTGGCGTCTTTTCCATTACTGGAGATGCCACCTGGTAACTGCCTTCATAGCACTTCCTTCCCCTTGAAATCCACAGCTCCTGAAGATCTAGAAGAGAAAGTTAAACCACTAGTTCAATTCAATAAACATTTATTAAATATCTTCAAGATTCTAGGCACTGTGCTATGCACTGGGGATATAAATAAGATGTGCTGGACATTCTTCCCACCTTTCTGACTTTGTATTGGTGGTCTCCTATGGTTAGCCTGTATTCTCTTCCCTTCTCTGTCTGGGAATCTCTAGCTTCATTCAAAGCATGACTCAGGTGCTAAATCTAACACAAAGATTTATCTGATCCTTTGAATCCTTAGTGTTTTTTTCTGTCTTGAAATTACTTTGTGTAGCTTTGTATTTATTTATTTTTGTGGGTACAAATTGAACCCACCCCTCCCCCTCCATTGCAAACTCTGTGAAGGGAAAGACTATTTTGGTTTTTTATCTTTATATTCCCAACTATCTACTTTATTTAGTTAGCTTTCAAAAGTTAAACATACAGGGGAAGCTCAATCATTGGACCACACTTAAAAAAAATCAGGATTGTCATTTGCCACCATTAAAATTAAGCAAATAGGGCTTCTCTGGCAGTGGTGTGAGGAGGAGTAGTGTACTGACGAGGAGGGCTATTCACCCCCTCCTTGGGAACCTTGCTTTCATGTTGGCAGTGCTGTGTCATGCCACTCTTTTTCAGCTCTTTTCTTCTGGTGTGATTTTTTTCCCTCTCTAATCCAATGGTCTCTAAACTTTCTTGAGTCACTACAGCGGAAGTAGTAAGGTATCCTGAGGGAGAGACAGGAGGCAGCATGTGTCAGGTGGGTCAAACCACTACAAACACTTCCACTTGCACCCCAATAGAGATAGGCCAGGGCCCAGAGTCCAAGTCCCAGAGCACCAGAAACTACAGTGTGCTTCCAGAGCACTGGACTTACTTCCTACCTGGCTCCTGCAGCCTTCATCAAGGGGAACAGTTCCTGTAGAAAAAGGGTTAACCATCCTGCCACCACCAACAACCAACTGCCACCAATAGGTAAGTAAGCTCAAGATTTCTGGAAACATTAGTATCACCCAGACCCCTATGCCACCTACAATCCTGACCCCCTACAGCCTTTGTCCAATAGACCAATCCTTGTGCAGATGCAGCCTGGCAACTGCCTCCATAGGTGGCATGGCTCCTTCTTCCTCAGAATCCATAGCTACTTAAGATATGGAAAAGCAAATTCCATCACCAGATCAATTTAATTCAATAAACATTTATTAAGTTCCTACTATGTGCTAGGCACTAAGTGGGGATACACATAAGATTACTTCATCAGACTTTAAGCTCCTTGAGGGTGGGTACTGTCTTTTGTTGCATTTTGTACACCTAGCTTAGCCCAGTTCAGGACATGTAATAGGCACTTAATAAACGATTGATTGATTGATTGATTGATGAGACAAAAATTGGCATTAATATTTGATACTGGAGTCATTAGAGAGCTGATGGAGTTTATTGAGTAGGGGAGCAACATGATCAGACCTGTACTTTATGAAAATCATTTTGGCAGCTGTATGGAGGATGTTTTGGAAGCTGGTGTTACTTGAGCTGTGGAGACCAATTAGAAGGTTATTAAAAGTCCAAGTGAGAAGTGATATGACCCTGAACTAGGGTGATGGCCTTATGAGTGGAGAGAAACCAAACAGCCAAATAGCACGGTTGTGAGAAGTGCAGAGGTAGAACCAGCAAGATCTAGCAACTCAGAAATGTTGATATGGGGTGAGAGCAAGTAAAGAGACTAAGATGACATTGGGGTTGTGAAAGCCTGCATGCTTGGAAGTATGGGGGCTACCTTATCCAGTAACAGGGAAGTTTAGAAGATGAGTAGGTTTGTAAAGGAAGACAATGTGATGTTATCTATGATCCAGATTACAATCTGTTCTTGCCTGCTCATCCTGTATCCTTTTGTCTTATCCAAAATGAAAGGGGGACTGGAGGGTGTCCCTTACCAGTCACCACCCTCAAACACAGAGTCCAGCCTTCGAGAGGCACATGAGGTAATCTTAGGGATAGGAGATGGAGGAGGAATTTTCCCAATGATACGTGAGCACCTGTTGTGGATAGTGGTTAGTGGGGGTAAAACTAAACTAGGTTATAAGGAGTCAGCACTTGGCTCAGAAGAGAGGATGTTAGAAGCTTGTATAGCAGAGGAAGTCATCAGAGTGGGGAAGTACTGGGGGATACTAGTAGATATGGTTATGTTAAGAGACACACTCCATAATTAGTTATTATATCAAGGGGGAATGTGACCTGTTTTCCTGCTATCTGATTGGTTGATAACATTCTTCCTAGGGTCAGGATATAACCCCTCCCTTCCCTGCAGTGATTCCATGGCCCCCATTTTTGAGATGACTTTTCTAGTCAACTACTTCTTGGGCATGACTTAGTTTTCCTCTAAAGACTGGAATGGGAAAGAACAATGGGGAAAAAATGGTTAGGATGCTCCATCTCATACTAGTTACATCTAGTTACAGCTTTTCCATTACCCAAATGGTTTGCACATTTGTCTCTAGAGAGATCTGGGTTCGTATTTTTATTCCTGCTCTGGAATTTTATATTATTATTTTTTAATGTGAATCAGTTTTAAGTTCATGTGCCAAGAAATATCCCAGTAGTTGTAAAAAAAATCTCTCCCTCCTGCCAGGTGTTCCCCACTATATTGCAGAAACAAGCACACTCATAGGTAACCTGTTTTGTGATTACCCATCAGCCTGTTATTTGGTTCATTACCATATTCATTCTCTTCACCCTAAGTTCTTAGGTAAGCTGGAGTATGTTTGGCTTTTTCCTTTGCAAACTCAACCTCTCGTTCAATCAGCTCTGAGCCCCTACTCCAGTTTATTTTCCAACAAACAGTTCTTCCTGTTTCTACATCCAAACCTTTGAGTTCAGGCTTAATAAGGACTAAAGTTGCTGGCTACACAATTTAGCATTGTAATAATAAAACAAAGACAATGTTTCAGCTATGGGAAAGATCAGAATTGCCTCTAATCATAATGCTGGTTAACTTTTTTTGTGCTTGTATTTATAAATACTTTTTGGTTAGTGAAAGAGTTATTAGAGAAGGTGTCTTCCACATACAAATGATCAACATGAATAAACACTTACTGGACAGAGACAGAGACCTCTTATACTGAACTTCCCCTCAAGCACATCCTGGGTCCTGTAACAATTGATGGGCAGAATAGCTAGCAGAAGGACTGACTGAGTTGATTCCCTCAGAAGTGGGGAGAAAAGCACCCTGGAATGGCTCTTGTATCTTGTCCCTAGGAAAGTCTACCTTGGGCATTTTGGTCTTCTTCACACATCACTCAATGCCTGGTATGCACAGTCTAGCAGAACAAAGGTTAAATATGGTGGAATCTGAATTATAGTATTTCAGATTCATCTTCTAAACTTGTTCCTAAGTCATTTCCTGCATTGACTCTCAGAAATTAGTGCTTGGGATCTTGCTGCATCACATGAAGCAAAGCTAATGTTTAGAGGAGGTGGGAATGATGAAGTTCCACAACAGTGAGCAGAAAGTTGCAGAACTGATGCAACTCCATGATGATGTTCAGATTTGGCCATTGGCATTCATTCATGGGGCGCAGGGAGTTGGTGATGATTACATTGTAACTTTTCATTCTGTTGCATGAACTTGAAACCATTTTGAACATGCAAGGTCAGCTTTGGGTTGGAGTAGCCTACTACTACTGCTATGCCCAGAAAATACTTCTTGGAGATATGAATCTCAGCAGTCTCACATTGGATCACTGACTACATTGATAGAGGGGTAACTACTTCCTACAGGATATTCTTGTCCCCACCATCAAGGTCATCACCTTTCAGGTGAATGGGATGGCTGCAGAAGGGTAGGCTGGCAATGATCTCCTGATATAAGAACTTATTCCTCTTTGTGTGTTGCATGATTCTATCCATTGCTATAGGTCATACTGTGAAGACCAGACTCTCCTGGTAAACACTGGTGGCTCATCCACTTGCAAGAACATTGCCTGGACAGGCCATAGGATGTAGTCTTTTGCAACCAGCCCTCCTAGATGGGGAGAAAGTGGAGATAGCAGTGCCTCTAGCTCCAAAGCCTTCCAGTGCCTCCAAACTGCCTATGCTACAACCTAACAAATAGCTAATGTTTACATAGTACTTTAAATTTTACAAAGCATTTTACATATATTATCTCACTTCAAAAATGTACATATATTGCTTCATTCCATCCTTCCAACAACCCTGTGAGTGAGTTACTAGTATTATCTTCATTTTACAAATGAGGAAACCTAGATGTTAACTGACTTGCCTAGGGTTTCACAACTCGTAAGTGGCTGAGGCATTTGAACTCAGGCCTTCCACATTCTAAATCCAGCATTTTATCCATGATGCCACATAGCTGCAATTGCTTTGCTGACTCCTCTGCAATTTAGGAATAATCCCATCATTCAGATTTCTTAAAACAGCAGCCGAACCCTTTCAAGAATTCTCTTTATTTCTTTGGAAGATCAAAAGTTAAAATAGTTCTCTCAGGAAAGAAGTTCTTTTCATCCTCTTTCTCTGTGCACCTTACTCAGTCTCTCTCTTTAAAGAAAAATTATTCAATTTTATTTTTAATTTCAAATTCTCTCCCTTCTCTTCCCCCACTCATTGAGAAGGCAAGAAAAACAACACACACACATACCTGTGTGTGTGTGTGTGTGTGTAGGTGTGTATAGTCGTGAAAAGCAAATTCCTTAAGTAGCCATTCCAAGAAGGAAGGAAAAAGAGGATGGGGGAGAGAGAGAGAGAGAGAGGGAGAGAGAGAGAGAGAGAGAGAGAGAGAGAGAGAGAGAGAGAGAGAGAGAGAGAGAGAGAGAGAGAGAGCGCGAGAGGGAGAGGGAGAGGGAGAGGGAGAGAATGTTTTTCAGCCTTCACTCTTGAGTCCATCAACTCTCTAGAGGCAGATAGAATGTTTCATCACCTTGGTTTCTCTTTAACCATGACTGTTCACAATTTCTGTAGAGAAGAGAATCAAATTTATGTCCTCTCAAGATCCAATTACCTCTTAAAGCTACAGTTTCCCTAGTCTTTGCAAGAGAAGTTATTTAAGAGAGCAATGAGACTCTATTACCTTTTATTTTTGCTGCATTTGTGCATGGATACACACAAGTGAGTAATGCAGTGATCAACCACATTATCTTAGAAAACTGACTTTAAAACAAGTGTGAAACAGAAAATAAACAAATACTTAAGAAATAGAAATTGGAAAGAGACATTAGTCTCTCCAGAGAAGGGAGAGTGCAAAAGGGAAAGGCTTGGGAAAGTGAGGAATCTCTAGTGGTTCTCCATTGTTCCTGCAACTCAGTCTTCTCCAAGGGCTTCCAGCATTTAATTTGATGACACCATCCTTATCCTGGTGTCTTTGCAGAAGTTCCTCTCCAGCAGTTTCCCCAGCGCTTAGCACAGTGTGTAGCACACACTAGGTGCTTAATTAAGGTTTACTGATTGATTTTTTTGTCTGCTCCTCAGCTTCTCTCCTTCTCACCCCTTCCCTGGTAGAGGGGGCGGGTGGATGGGCAGTGGATCCACTTGCCTCCTCCTCCCTGGGGGAGTCATTTTTGCTTCCTTCTATAAAGCTGCCTGTTCCAGCAGTGAGCGTGCCATCTGCCTGCCTCATCCAGCACACACCATCACTCTGTGCTTCCTGGATCAGGTGCATGGGATTGCATCTCCTAGTTATCCTTTCCCTCTTGATTCAAGCTTGTCATTCACACGTTCATGTTCGTTCTGGCCATGTCATCATGAGAGAGAAACTCCATGAGGATTAAAGAATGAGGAAAGCTGGGAGATTGCCATCTTGACCAGCAAGTTATCTGTATATGTTTGGCAACCTGAATGAGCCCTTCACAGACTCTAATCAGTGGGATCAAAGTCCACTCTTGAAGAGAAATCCAACAGCTGATGCCCCTCCCCCATTCCCTTGCTAATATACCTATGTTAGAAGTTACATCATTTGTGCTTGACTTCAATTAAAGGGAACTCAAACTATCACTTTGAGCAGTTCCCCTTTAATAAACAAAATTCTGTCTTTTTCTTCAACAAGTCCCAAGCTACTGGGAAAGCATTTTTTTTTCCTCTTTAATTAAGGATCTAAGGATCGTTTAGTGAAAACTTTGAAGCCAGTGTAAAATAAGTGATCATTGTTAAAGTGGATTCCCCTTTGCTCATTAGAAAAGCCTCAAACTGGGAACTGGGCAGATTCTCTATGCCTATGTCTTGCTCCAGGCTATTTTAAAAGTAAGCTGTTGCATAGGAATTCAAACCACTTAGAGCAAGTAGGGTCTTTGTGAACTGGATAATAGAACTTCCAGGGGCCTTAGAGATCATCTAGTCCTTTAACTTTTCACTTTTAGAGGAAGAAACTAAAACCCCAGAAGGTGAAATAAACTGCCTATAGTCATGCAGTAGCAAGTGGTCAGGGATTGGATTTGAATCTAGGGCACAGAACTCTTTCATCTCAGATTTGGAAGGATCTTTGCAGGTCATTTAGTCCAAACTCCACTTGAAGCAGCCTCAAAAGCCCACTCCCTACATAACATCACCATCAAATCCTTATCTAGTTTCTACTCAAACATCTCAAATGATTTGATACCTAGTCTTTCTCAGGGCAGTCCATGGCATTTTTGCACAACCCTCCTCATTAGGGAGTTTTCCCCCAAATCCTCTGACTCTTCAGGAGGATGCTCAGGGCAGCCAGATGGCTAATGATGAGATCATCATTTCCCAACTGACTGCACTCCTGAACTACATTGGAATCTCATCATCCTGCAATATCACACACCAGCCCTAAAACTCACTTGTCCTCTCTACCTACCTACCCACCCATCCAGGCCTCTCCCCTTCTCTAATTAGAGCAGAGAATGAACAGCAAGAAAGCTCTTCCCAGATCCCCTGTTTAAGGAAGGGCACCTTTTCATTTCCCACTGAGCTTTAGCCTTCTGTACTTCACCCTCCCTACCCTACTCTTCCTTTCCTCTCTCTTTTTTTTTTTTTGGAGGGCAGTTGGGGTTAAGTGACTTGCCCAAAGTCACATGGCTACTTAGTGTGTCAAGTGTCTGAGGTCGGATTTGAACTCAGGTCCTCGTGACTCCAGGGCCGGTGCTCTACTCACTGCGCCACCTAACCGCCCCCCCTTTCCTCTCTTTTTAGCTTCTTTTTAAGTATTATCTTTGTCCTTTAGATTGTGAGCTCCTTGAAGGCAGGGTGTATCCTTTGCCTTTCTTTGTAAACTCAGTACTTAGCACTTAGTAAGCCTTGGTTTGATTGTTCTTGCTGGGAGTCTTGTACCCCATGACAGGATTCCATGGGCCATACTATCCATGGGGTTTTCTTGGCAAAGATACTGGAGTGGTTTCCTTCTCCAATGGATTAAGGCAAGCAGAGGTTAAGTGACTTGCCTAGGGTCACATAGCTAGTAAGTATCTAGGCCAGATTTGAACTCAGGTCTTCCTGACTTCAGGCCCAGTGCTCTATGCACTTAATAAATGTTTATAGACTGACTGAATAACTCCAAATCCAATGTTCCTTCAATTACAAAAAATGTACAACTTAATTTTCCAATATATGTCTCCCCTTTCTCCAGTCAGAGTTATCCCTTATGACAAAGAATAAATGATAAAAAAATAAAAATAGTTCATCAAAACTAGCCACCACATCAACCATGTCTGACGTTATATGCAACGTTTCCCACCTGAAGTCTCACACCTCCAAAAAAAACGGAGGGAAGCTTCATTCCTTGGGGTCAAGCTTGGTAACTGTAATGACATGTTGCTAATATGTAATTCACTTTCTATGGGTTTTTTTTTCTTTCTTTTAAACATATTTTAGTCATTATGAGTATTGATTCCTTGCCAGTGTGTTTTCTACTGTCCTAAAATGCATGACATATATTATATGCATGTATATATATATACAAACACATGCACATACATGCACAAACACAAATACATACACATACATATGTATACTCACATACACACATATATGTATATGTCAGAGGCAGAACCTGAAGCCAGATTCCCTAATTTAGTTATCTTACCACTCTTTGCTTCCCCTAAACATTGTCTCTCTTCCTTTAAGATGCAGCTCAAGCATATCTTCTGCATTAAACCTTTCTTTATACTCTCAGCTTCTAGTGTCCACAATCCTAAGCTACCTTGAATTTAACTACCTTATAATTAATTAACATTTATTCACTTTATATTTATTTTGTATGTATATGTGCATGGTTTTTTTTTAATTCCTTCATTAAAATGTTAAACTCTTTATGCATAGGGATTGTTTTATTTTTTGTACTTGTATTTCCAGTGCCTAACACAGGGCCTACCTGGCACCTAGTAGGGCCTTACTAAATAGCTGCTTATTGATTGATTTCATGCTCCCACTTGATTGTGCTGGATTCAGGTAGTAAACAAAAAGAAGTAACAATACCAAGAAACCTGGTTTATATAGTTTATGGGTGTTCAGGTCTTTGCTCTGCACTTTGCTCTGGATGCAAATGGACCCAATCAACCTAGGAATTCAAATATGAGATAGAAACCAAAGGATTCTTTTCCCCTTTCATATACATAATGAATTCCCAAAACAAAACAAAAACCAAAGAGACCTGGAAACTGTTGCATGACAAAAGGGTCGTTAGGTCGTCATTTTGTTCTAAACTGCCCCGAGGACTTTAGAGAGAGAGAAAAAAAAACCTTAGGATCTGGAGACCTTTTTGAGAAGTCCAGTTAAAGAGAGAACTTGAGTAGTCACCTTTGTTAAGAAAATTTTCTTGATGAAAGTGGAGAAAAAAAGAGATAGTGATTCCCAAAGCCCTTTTATATTCAAATGAAGAATATCCTTGATAGAAGAGGAAAATTACCAAGTATAATCAGGAATCTCAAAATGTACATATCTGAATCGGAAGTAAATGGGGTAGAAAGTCTTCAATGTAAAATCACAGAGCTTTATGCCTGGTATATATTGATGCCTTATTTCTCCTTCTTAAAAAATCTACATGTTAAAAAGTTAAATAATAATATTTTGAAAATTCGCATACAAGATACATGGGCTCATTTTTAGGAAAAGGTCTCTTGGAAAATCCATTCTAAAAATATATTACTTTTCCATACACTAGTCTAGAGCTGTAACTAGAATTTTTTCACCTGGGGCAAAACCCCAGGGAGAAGGGTGGAAAGGGATGAGCCTGAGAGGGAAGCCCTGAATGACCAAGGTCTGAGGATAGTGGCTGTAGCTTATAGTTGGATTTGTGGAGGACCTCAAGACTAGACTTGGAGATTGAGGATCCGATCCCATAGGGAGGAAGTATTTCTTGAATTCTGTGGCAGAACTCTGTCTGCTTTCCCTATCTCCTTGCCAGTTGAGACTCTCCTCCTAGCCGTAGGTAGTCTTATTTTTTTAACTCTCAAAGATGGTAACATAAAGGAACACTTGATTATGTTCATTTGATGTCTCTTCTTTGTCAAGTTCAAGAATGATAAACAAAGGACCATAACCTAGTGAGAGTATATGAAAATGAAATAATAAGAAATGTTATTCAAAGAATAAATGAAATTCAGTGGCAGATGAGAGAATGATATACTGTAGAGAAAGTTTCCTCCATTAAGTGTTAGCAATTAGCCTTGGGGAGGTAAAGTCCTCCTCCAAAGTGTTATTCCTAGGTCTTTCTCTACTGTAACCAGGGTAGGTAATAATATTGCAAAAACCTGACTTTTTCTAAATACTTTATTGAATTAATGAAATTAATGAAACAGCATTTCTTAATTACTTGCCATGTGAAAGCACCATGCAAAGGACAGGAATATAAACAGAAAAGTAAGATAGTCCCTATGCTCAGGGAGCTCACATTCTAATAGGAGGGGATAACAGATCGGAGATTCCAGCTACATGGCGGTTGGGAAGCCCCAGTGGTCCTTATTGGGCAAAGCAGATGGTAATGCATCTTCTTCAGTGTCATTTCCATTTATAAGACCATATCTTTTCTTTTTAATCATTGAGTCATTTGATACTGTCAAGAACTTTAGTGATGAGAACTTTTCTTTTCTGGGTCTTTAGTAGCTGCGGCTGCTGAGGAAGTGGAAGCTATATAGCACCTGCAGAGGAAACTGCCAGGTTGCATTTTGACAAGGGTTAATTCCTTTGATTATGCCTTTGTGGGCTGGGCTAGAAACAGAACTAGTGATCAGAGCCATGGGAAAACTGCTATTCCTGTAACTCTCAAGCCCATGACAGTTGATCAACAGTTGGTATGGAAAGTATTGAAGATGTTAGGTCTAAGGAGTTGTTCCCCTCCAGGACAAGGCTCTTGTGTTTAGGGTCCTGTGCTGTCTCTATCAGCATCTAAAGAGAAATGGTGATCAAAATCCTGCCAGGGGCTTGGATGGCCCACCTAGCTCTAGCTAGTAGCTATGTAGAAAAAAGCTTTTAGTACCCAGCATAGCTAAATTCCAATTTCTTCCAGAAACATAGAGCATATCAACAAGACATATTTCTTCTTCTTATCAATCTTATCATGCAAGTAGCTATGTTTCTACTAACTCTTTCCTAATGTCACTCAAACAAGAGACTGGGATATTCCATCTCTGTGCTTATTTACCCACATTATATTATCATTGGGATACAATGGCATTTGTTTAGTCATTTCAGTCATGTCAGACTCTTTGTGACCCCATTTGGGGTTTACTTAGCAAAGAAACTAGATTGGTTTGTGTAAAGCCAATCAGCAGTAGATTCCTGAGAGAATGCTACTGTGAACAGCTTTTAAGATTCGGATTACACAGTATTAGTGAGCACTCTGTTTATTCCATTACAAAATCAAGATTCAGTACAATATTCACAGTATCAACAAT
>CM053593.1:139255298-139341084 GCA_028646575.1 Pseudocheirus occidentalis | reverse complement strand
TCTCTCTCTCTCTCTCTCTCTCTCTCTCTCTGTCTCTCTCTCTCTCTCTCTCTCTCTCTCTCATTTCTTCCCATCTGTGTCACTCCATTGCTTTCTTTTAAACTCCCCTGAGAAGAGAGCAGCTGGACAGTGGGGGTGGCATCAGCTGCAGGAGGCAATCCAGAGCTCAAGTGGAGGTGTAGCACTGAGGAAAGGGGAACCGGAAGGATCCAGATGGTAGCTGCAAAGCTCCATTAATTTAACCTGAGTCTATTCTGTATGGGCAGTATAAGGTGTTTTGGTTTGTTTGCTTGTTTTTGGTAGAGCATCTGACATCCTGTCACTCAAATATGACTGTGCCTTTCTACTTTCTCCCTTGATTTGAAAGGAACTTTGGCATTCTCTTTCGCAAAAAAAAAAAAGTAGTAATTCTCTACCTTTTACTTAGGTCATCATAGTGATTATGTTGTCAGCTTTTCCACTCTTTAAATTTCAGTCTGACATTGACTGTTTTAAGATTTTTTTTTCAGTGATATACATGATATGGAACATATTCGCTTCCAGCTGGATAGATTCCTTCCTCAATTTTGTAGCAGGCCCCATTTGATTATTCTGATAATAGCTTGCTTTTATATGGTACTTTTAACAGTTTTGTAAAAGTGCTTTAATTATGGTAAAGCTGAGAGCTCAAGTATTTTATTCCCATTTTACAGATGAACTTCAGATTGACTTGTCCTAGTCATGTGATTTCTACCTTGCCTTACATCTTGAAAGAAGTGTTAACTTAGTTAACTGCTTATCTTAGTTAACTTAGCTTAATTGCTCTTATCCCTTATTGTCAAAACTGTATAACAATTATTGAGTTCTAGTTTTAGTGAAATACTGCTATGGTACAAGTGGCACCAACATGAGATAGTTGATTGTGTACCTTATGTTTTTGAAGCATTCCTAACTTTTTTTGGAATTGTGATGTTCCACCATTGTTTAATAATATTCCTTTTCAAGCAAAATGAAAGACTTACTCTTTGGCTCTTTTTAAGGGTTAAAGAATCTATATGTGTATTTGTGCTGCTTCCAGTAATGTAGATTATGGCCCTTCTAAAACTTAGACTGGGTGACAGGAAAAATAAAAAGGTCACCCTATGTCCAATCTGGTAATGAACATGGAACTTTTTTAAGTTAAAATTTTACTTTGAAAATGTTATGATATACTTTGAAATAAATGACTCCTGAAGGTGTTAAACAAAAGTAACCAGTGTCAGGAATTACTGATTTTTTTGTTTGTTTCCAACTTTCTTCTACCTTTTACAGAGGATGTCCAAAAACTTTTGAGATCCACTTTTTTTCATTGTAGTAAAATTTTGTCTTTTCAAATGATTGAAGTTTCATAACCTGTAGGAGCAATTTGGAGGGACATGGTAACTGACCTTCAAATTAAAAGGATAATATATTTTGGGTAACTTCTGTAATTTTTGGTCAGTCTCAAGCAGTGACCAGAGGTTGAACTTTATAAAAATGTAGACAAGATTCTGGCCTTAGATGGACTAGATGACCTCCAAGGTTCCTTATGATTCTTTTCTTTGAATATTGTTTTAAATAAATGTATCATGATTAGGGGTTGCTCGTCTTTTTGTGAAATGTTTTCTTTGAATGGTATTACAACGTAATGGGATTTGACTCTAAATGGCCTGTTTCTTTCTAATTCACAAGGTAAATTGAAGCCAAGAAAAAGGAGTAAGTGCTGGTATCCGAAAATAATTCATTTATGCTTTTCTTCTAATTTGTCACTTCCTTCATTTCTTTTTTCTCCAAAATATTAACTGGCTATATGGAATTAGTTTGTGCTTTTTTTCTCTGCTGTACTTTTAAGTAGGATTGTATTTTTATTGTTAAAACAAAGATAAGTTTGATGTGCTGAGTTTTTAAAAATCGTACTTTTCTATATTTTATTGTGTACTGCCAACTAAGTCTTTAATACTTAGTAAATAAATATTTATAGAGTGAATGATTAGATTGCAGATAGGGAAATTTATTTTCCAAGACAAGCACAGATGCGGACAACTTAAACATTTCTCTGTCGTCTTAGAAAATTTGTGACATTTTCTACAGTATTGAAATTCAGTTTTATTAATTTACAATATTGAAATTCAGTTTTATTCATTTTGGGTTTTATTTGCATATCATATTGAATATTTTGACAGGACTGGATAAAAAAAATTTTTCTTTGAGGCTAGCTACTTACTCTAGAAACAAAAGGAAGATAATCCAAATCAGTAGTCAAAACATTTAAGAGTTGTGTGTATATTAACTTTTTAATTGGTAAAGTATTATTATTATGAATCATAATTGAAGGTTCTATCACCTTGTCAGTTTGCATACTCATTACTGCTGCAGACATAGCCTGTTTGTGATTTTGGTAGATGGTCTTTGTGTAATGCTGTGGCCAAAAACTTCACATTATAGTCAGGTTAATAAAGAGGTTCTGTGAATTGCTAAGATAGGTCTTTAGAATGACAGACAAGTCTGCTAGTTGAACTTCTATACCATTTGGGACTTTTCCAAACCCAAGTTGTCAAATTTTAGGTTTGTAAATTAGTAAAAAGTATTTCTATCACCACAACTCTGTAAGGTAGGTAATAGTATTGACTCTTTACAGATAAGGAACTCAGGTTGTTTTGTTAGTGGCACAGATCCAGGTTTGTATCCTTTCCACAATACTATGTTGCTACTTAGAATTCTAGTTCTATCAGGTATTGTAAATACTTGAAAATAGAGAAATTTAGCTTTTCTCCTAGAGAGCCAAATAAATGAGTTTAAATAGGTTTTAAAGAGATGTGAAGCTATTGGATGCAGAACCTTTTTTTTAAAACAAGTCTCTAAAAAGAAAGTTATTATCAGCAATGTAAATCAAACAAAGTTATAAAACCATAAACTCTTAAGTTTATTAGCAGTTTGCTAAAAGGAAACCACTGGCTTCAAGAAAATTAGATAAAGTAATAGCATCTTACTTGCTCTTTTTCTTCTCTTTTCAGTATGTATACTTACCAGATTTTGTCGTAAAGCAAATTTTTTTTCTCTGTGGATTTAAATATTGAAGTGTAGCGAAGGCACTGTCTAGTTTGTAATGTGAAATGTTCAGATTTGACCAGAAAGTAAAGTGATATGAGGAACTGCTTTATAGACAGGAATACAGTGTATCTATTTGGATACTGATCCTGAGGTACAACTGAATCTGATATATAGGAAGGCATTTTATAATTGTTTATTCTGTATATCAGTTTTACATAGCAGCACAGTGTTTTGTAGCTGGGTAGAGTCCCTTAAAGGGCCTATTAAAATTTCCAAGATGTTAATTGTTTGGTGCTAGTTGTCTTTTTTTTCTTCTTTTTAAAGTAACAGTGCTTTGAAGGCATAGTTGTGTTTTTACAAATAGTTTTTAGTGATACATTTTATTGTATCACAGTAGGAACTTCCCAGCAAAGATACAAACTGACTTACAAAATACATCTGCCCTCACCAAAAAGGTTAATTTATTATTGATTTGTAACAGGGAAGAATGTATCCTTTTAACTTCTGCCAGTGTAGAACTAATATTGGGACTAATATTGCCTGTTATAGACATCAATGCATGCAGTTAAGATTTATGCTCATTACTTCCTAGGGAAAGTGAATTTACTGTACCTAAGACAATGCCACACTGTAGTTAGTGTTTGCTTAGTCATTACCATATAGTTGTAGAAATACTTCAGAGACTTGTTGGCCCTCGATTAGCCTAACTGGTGGTCTAGTCTTCTCTTTGTTTTATGCAAAATTCCCATTAGTGTTAATGAGAACTATGGGCACTTTGGGGCTTAGGGAGACCCCCACTGAAAGCATCAAGTTCACCTAAGGTTCTTGAGATATAATTAGAATAATGGAAGAGAGGTGCTTGGAAATTAATCTAAGGGGGGGGGCAAAGTTTAAAATGGCAAAACCATAAAATGGTTCTTTCAGGTAAACATGTAAGATACAAACTATGTAAAAACTCACCTTGAAGTTTTTACTATATCAATAACTTATTTTCAGTTTATATTTTAAGATCAGCTTATTTTTCTGATTTGTAATTGCATAGAATAGGGTTTCTTAAGAATGTTTACTTAAGATATATTTCATGGTGTTTCTGAATTTGAAGCTTTTAAAATAGTTTGACAACCATTTGAGTATAATTGATTTCCTTTGTAATCTTATGTATTTTAAAAATGTTATTTTCAGAATGGGTTCATAGACTTCATCACACTGCCAAATGGGATTCATGACACACACAAAAATAAAAAGTTCTTGGCATAGAGTCTAAAATGGCTTATTGTAGAGTTTAGAATTTTTAATCCTTACTTATGTAAATATGTATACTTGTATAAAAACCAGTCTTAATTTTTAAAGAGTTATTGCTACTTTAGGGACATTAAGTATTTGTATAGACAATTAATATAACTAAATAAGTAATATAGTAGCGTACATGCTTCTCAGGAGTTAAGGATTTTTTGAGATAAAGAAAGCATGTTAAAAATAGTTTACAATAAGATTAGGAATCGAGATGTGGTAGGCTCAACACTGGCTTATGAGCAAGGAAGAATTTGTAAAATTAAGAAGTATTATAGATAGTTGATGCAGAAATCTGTAACTATGTCTGTTCTTAAAATGATACTGCAGGGGCAATTGGCTGGGCCTCCAAGAATATTGGTATAAATACTTTATTCTTTCAGGTACACCCAAATATGCCTGTAATTTAGATCGTTAAATCATTTTGGTAAATTGGCATGTACTTTTTTATACTGCTTAAACTAATGTTTTTAATTGTGAATGACTGTCAACATGAGTTTATTTTTTAAGTAAAGTGAAACTTAAAAGCATTGTGGTTTTGAATAGAAGGGCATATTCATGTAATTACTATGAGAGGAAATGTTCCATTTTATGATAAATTTAGACATATCAGTGATTAAAAAGAAACGGGGCTCTTAATTTTGACACTAAAGATTTTCAAAATGGTTTTATTTTTCCATTTGACTCCATATTTACATTTTAGAATGACCAGAAATGGTAAGCTTTTAGAAACACCATGATTAGTTGATTTGAAAGACTTCACTGTAATTTAAGGGACATTTTAAAGAACAACATAAAATCAACTGTTTAACCTTTGTAATGGTTCAGAGTTTATAGTGCAGTTAAAGTCCACTATCATTAAGCTTTCTAGTTAATGTTTGTTTTGTTGTATTGCCCATGTGTTGTGTAAGCTCTGAATTAGCAAATTTAAGCTCTGGTAGCTACACCCTTTAATATATAGGTAGCCAACTTTATTTTAAAATCTATTGGTTTTCTCCTTTTAATTTAAAAAAAAAATTAGTTATCTCTGTTGTGTGAGTATGAATAGGTTGTGCAAATTTTAAAGATGTTGGCTATATGCATATTGCAATCATTACTTAAAATAATTTAAGTTATATAAATAAACATTCCTGAAGTAGTCTTAAAAGTAACCCTGATAATTTGTAGCAAGATTTAGAGCTTTGCTTTCCATAAAGGGGTTAGGAAAAGAGAATGTTTGTAATGAGTAATACCCAGAATAGACTCAATTATTCTTAGACTTGTATTTATTTTTAACAAGTGGACAAATACCCTTAGCTCTCAGAATAGTTAATACTATATTTTAAAAATTAAGATGCTTTAATGGAGATAGTTATAAGAATCTATAAATGAATACTTTCTATAAAATTTGCTTTTTAAAGATAAGCTTTTGAAGAGAGAATTTTTAAATTTAATGTTTCTTGGCCATTGGCGAGGGGGACTAAACTTAGGATCTCATTGGTCTAAGCAATTCTTGGTTAAAGGAATTTCTTTCCACAGAGGCAGGTTAGCACCTTATCCACAACTTTTAGGGATAGAGAGTTGCCTAGAACATTTAAAAATTAAGTGACTTTGTTCAGGATGTGGTCACTCAGCCAGTTGTATCAGAGGTAGGACTTGAACCCAGATCTTCCTGGTACTGCTGGTAGTTTTCTATCTGCCCTGCTTTTTTTTTCTTTATTCCTAATAATTGCTTAGTTGAAAGGGAACTAGTATATTTGAAGATAATGTAGTTGTTAATTATATAGTAGATGAGGATTTTTACCACCGCCACTCCTATAAAAAGTAATTGTCTATTGACTATTTGAAGTGAAGAGGGTCTTTTAGGGGGAGAACAAGTTAAGTGAGAAAAATTAAGACAGTAACTAATAAATAAGACTGTATTTTAGGAATAAGTATTTCCTTTGTAACTTATGCATACCATGGAGTAATTGAGTGATTAAGATACTTAAGGTGGGGTGGCTAGGTGGTACAGTGAATAGAGCACTGTCCCTGGAGTCAGGAGAACCTGAGTTCAAATATGGCCTCAGACACTTAACACAAAAAACTAACCCTGTGACCTTGGGCAAAGGTTACACTTAACCCCAATTGCCCCACCTTCTGCTCTCCAAAAAGGAAAAAAAAAAAAAAGATATTTAAGGTAACCTAATGGAACAATGATTTCATAAAGCCACTGTTTAAGTTTTATTTCTTTTTGACTTAAATTTAACAGTCTTGTTTGTTGAAAATGTCAGGTTATATATGGGAAAATATAAATGACGATGGTTTTCAATATTTTGTGGAAGTAGAGCTCATGAATACAGACTTGGAATATAACTCTTAGGTTTTTCTGAATAACTTATTGCATTACTTTTTTTTAAAAAGTAGTGTTGGTTTTTTCTCCCTATTGGCCTTGTAGAAGAAGAAGATGGAGTGTGGGAGAATGGGCTTTCCTATGAATGCCGTACTCTGCTTTTCAAAGCAGTCCACAATCTTTTGGAGAGGTGTTTAATGAACCGTAACTTTGTACGAATTGGCAAGTGGTTTGTGAAACCTTATGAAAAAGATGAAAAACCTATAAACAAAAGGTAAGACATCTTGCTTTAACTTTCATTTGTTATTTGAGTTTGTTTTTCTTTGGAGAAACAGTTATAAAGATCATTTGGAATAAGAAAATACTTTGGAATAAGAAAAACTGTAAAGCTTACATCTCTGTTCCGTTTTACATATTTGAAGAATTTCCCTGTATCCAGTGTAGTTGTCCCAAAACAGTGGCATAGATTCATTTTGTATAGTAGAGATGTAAAGTGAAAGGAGTAGTAGGTAAGATTGCCTCTACTGATGTGAAATCTTTCATAGTTGGTAATTTAAGAAAATCAGTTTATCAAACTTGTTAGGTACTTGCTGTGGGCAGAATATTGAGGATATGAAAATGGGGAAAAATTAATCTTTGCCTGAAAGGAGCTTCCAGTCTAACGGAGGATGTGACATGCACACAAATAAATAGGCTATAAGTTGTACTTTGACAGGGGCAAAAGATACAAAATATGATACTTTGTAAGAGATCCAAAGATAATATAAGAAATCGAGAACAGAGAAGTACTTTTCAGCTTGGAGGAGCATAGTATTTTGTATGAAAAGGCTTTTGTAAAATCATAGATTTAGCAATCATTTAGTGCAAGGCCCTTACTTTATGAATTGGAAAAGTGAGATCCACTGAGGAATGCAAAAATTGCACAAAAGGAATGTTATAAAACTACTCACGCATCCAGGTCCTCTGACTTCAGATCTAACTTTCTGCTGTACCATAATGCTTTAAGATAGTATTTGAATTTCATCAAGAAGGAACGAAAGAATTTCTGCAAACAGCCATGTAAGGAATACACTATATATATGGGCAATTGTGGACAGCTAGGTGGAGCAGTGCATAGAGTGCTGGGTCTGGAGTCAGAAAGACTCATTTTGCTGAGTACAAATTTGGCCTCAGACACTTATTAGCTATGTGACCTGTGGCAAATCACTTAACCCCATTTGCCTCAGTTTCTCCATCTGTAAAATGAGCTGGAAAAAGAAATGGTAAACTCCTTTAGTATCTTTGCCAAGAAAACCCCAAATGGAGTTACAGCGTAGGACATAACTAACAACAACAAAAAAAAAAACAAACCAAGGGGAATAGCCTGAGTAAATGCATTGATGTAGTAGGAGAACAGAAAATTCAATCAGAGGGGAAAAGCTAGTATACATGTAAAGGGTAGTGTGATGTAAGAATAAGTTGAAGTACCATTTAGAACACTGCACTCAGAGGATAGTTGGGGGAGTGGTGCCTTCAAAAAGCTTACAATGATATGGAAAGGTTAAGATACACTATGCAACTATTATAGACAGTATTAATGCCATGAGATGTTACCAACATGAAGACTGTCGAAAACTTTATGGAAGAAGTGGCATTTGATTTAGACCTTGAAAAATAAAAAAGAAGAAAAATAATATGTGACTTGAACCTTGAATACTAAGTAGGAATTCACCAGACAAGTAAGGAGGGACATTCTAGTCATGGGGGCAAAGGCAGAAACATATACTGTGTGGAATCGAACAATAGGATATGACTTGAAAAGGTAGGACCATGCTAGATTGTGAGTTTGATTGCTAGGTACAAGATTTTGAATTGTACTCTAAATCACAAAATCTCAACATTAGAAGGGGCCTTGGAAGTCTAGTACAACACATGACTGCTGAAAAATCTCCTTTATCAGACAAGTAATCTAGTTCTTGCTAGAAGACGTGTGTGTGTGTGTGTGTGTGTGTGTGTGTGTGTGTGTGTGTGTGTGTGTGTGTGTGTAAACCCTATTCCTTTCCCACATAGCTTTATTCTTTTGTATAATTCTAACGTTGGCTTTGTATCCCTCGGGAAAGTCACTTAACCTCTCAATGCTCTGGGTCCCTATCTAAAACCTTAAATTGAAGAGAAGGTGCTAAGCTGTAGTTGTAGGAGTTTTCTTAACCCATAAGTTGGCAGGGCTAGCCCCTACCTGTAATTGTTGGAAAGGTTTTCCTTACATTGAACTGAAATCTGCCCTTATTTGCAACTTTGATGATCTTCTAGTTTTCCCAAACAGAACAAGCCTAAATCTTCTGCATGATAGCCCTGATGCCCTTAAGTCTCTTATCTATTCTGGTTCTCTTCCTCTGGATGATCTTTAGCAGGCTCATGTTCAGGTCTGTCAGGAACTTTTTAAGTCTTAATTTTGTCATCCATTATGTTAACTATTCTTCCCTGCTTTGAATGATCTGCAAATTTGGTAAGTATACCAGATCATACCTTAAAAGCATCAGTAAAAAAGCTTTTTTTTTTTTTAAAATAGCAAGAAAATACCCCTGGAGCAGTATATTAGAGGTCTCCTTCCAAGCTCACATTGAACCATTAATGACAACTTTTTTAGACCTTGGCCATTCAAGCTCCAAATTTGTATTAACTATTATTATCTAGCTCCAATATGTCTCTCATTTGACAAGGGATAGTACATGAGATTCCAGCAATAGGGTTGGGGAGGGGAATGGCCAAATCTTTACATAAGGAAGATTAGTCTGGCGGTAGAAGGATGGATTGGAGGGCAAAAAATAACAGGAAAGACCTATTAGGAGACTATTGAGATTTCTAGGCAGGTATAGGGAAGGCTTATATTGTGAAGACAATAGGATTAGAAAACCATTCAGTATTTGATTTTTTTAAAGTGAAATCAAACATCTTCATTAGGAAAATTATTCTGGTACTTTGTGAAATGCATCTTAGAAAATGGAGAAACTAAAGACAGGCCAGTTTAATTAATTAGAGTATTTCCGACAAGAAATGGGAAGGGCCTGAACCAGCTTGGTGGTTTGTGTTTTTTTGGGGGGGGGGGAGGGCAGTTGGGGTTAAGTGACTTGCCCAAGGTCACACTGCTAGTTTTTGTGTTAAGTGTCTGAGTCCGGATTTGAACTCAGGTCCTCCTGACTCCAGGGCCAGTGCTCTATTCACTGCGCCACCTACCCGCCCCAAGCTTGGTGGTTTTAAATGTGGAAAGGAAGGGATAAGAAAATTTGGTCATGTTCAAATAAACAAAACTTGACAGCCGTTTGGCTATATGTAGCGAAGAAGGATGAGTTACCAGTCCAAAAGAAAAAGCAAATTTGGGAGGTGAAGTTTTGTTTTTGGTGGAGGCAGGTTGATGTTCAGTTGTTTAAGCAGGTTTAGGGTTATGGTAGACCATACAGAGCAAGATAAAAGTAGACAGCTATAAATGTGTGAGACAGGAGCTCAGGATAGAAATTAGGGCTGGATGTAGAAATTTAATCTTCCCTTCAGGTAAGGTAATGGGAGTGGATGAGATCTCCAAGAGGGATTGAGAAGAAGGCTAAAGACAGAACCTTAGAGGAGGACATTAATGTTTAGGGTATAGTAAGTGGATAAACAAGCAAGGGGACAAAGAGAGTTGGACAAGCAAGAGGCGAATTGAAAAAGAATTGTCGTGGAAGGAAGAGAAATTGAGTATGGGAATTACAGTGCTATGGATTAGAAAAAGTCAGAGGAGTATAAGAACTGGCATAAGGTCATTGGTTGTATTTGTAGATTGTGAAACTGAATCTTATTACATACAGCTTGCTTTAAAGTGTGTGTGTTTGTGTGTGTGTGTGTGTGTGTGTTTATAAAACAAATTCAACAGAGGAATTTCAAAGTTGTCCTGCCCACTGTTTCCTTCTGAACTTGTTATCTTCTTTGTACTTAAAAAAAATTACTTCAAAAACCTTCATTCCCCCACCCTATCCATGCCCTTTGGTTTTAACTATTGTCATCATGGATCCTCTGGAGTCATGGTTGGACATTGCATCACTAATAGTTATTAAATATTTTGAAGTTGGATTTCTTTCTTTTTTTTTTTTTTTTGCTTTTTAGAGGGGGGAATGCAGGGCAGTTGGGGTTAAAGTGACTTGCTCAAGGTCACACGGCTAGTAAGTGTTCAGGGTTTGAGGCCAGATTTGAGCTTAAGTCCTCCTGACTTCAGGGCCAGTGCTCTATTCACTGCACCATCTAGCTGCCCCAAAGTTGGATTTCTTTACAGTATTGTAGTCACTGCTTAAAAGTTGTTTTCCTAGTTTTCATTTAACTCTGAATCAAGTATACAAGTCTTCCCAGGTTTCTCAGAAATGATCACTTCTTAAATTTTTTTACAGTGCAATAATATTGTTATATTCATATGCCATAATTTGTTCGGTCATTCCTCAGTTAATGAGTGTCTCCTTAGTTTCCAGTTCTGTATTGTAGCTTGGATTTTTCAGATATTCCCAGATTATTTCAGTTATTCCAATATTTCAGATTATTCAGATATTTTCGTATCTGTTGATAGCTTGGATTTCTTTGATAATTGTTCATATACTTTAAGCCATTTATTCAGGAATGGCTCTTATTTTTACATATTTGAAACTTTTCCGTAGATATCCTAGATAGCAAATCTTTATCAGAGTAGCTTGTTGCAAAGACTTCCTGAGTTTAACTGTTTCGCTTTAACTTTAACTGCATTGATTTTTTGTCTGTGCAGAAGCTTCAGTTTTGTGTAATCAGTGTTGTCTGTTTTATCTCTTGTTGATCCTCTCTGTTTTTCCTTTGTTCTAGAAGTCTTTTCCTATCCATAGTTGGAAAAGTTATCTGGGTTCCCTATTCCTCTAATTTATGATGTGACCTTAAGGCCTTTGAATTCAGCAATTGGAGGCAATTAGGCCCTCCTAGGGCCTAATTGAAGTAAAAGGGTAGGTCATGAAGCCAGATTGCTGGAGGTTGACAAGTGAGTGGATGGTGAAGTAGAGAGGAGGTATAGGTAGTTTTACACATTTATTGATAAATCACTGAACATATCTATATGCCCAGCAACCACCGTAGGGAAAACAGTTGAACTTTATCTTTCTGAATAGGAGCAAGACTAACTTGTACTAGACTCTACATAGTGTATTCTGGGGGATATTATTCAACCTAGAGAGTCCCAGTTCATGTAAAAAAAAAAAAAAAAGCTTTTTTACTCTATAAAATTCTTCGACCTTTAACAAGTTTACAGTTTTAGTTGAGGTTACTTTTTTTTTTTTTTTAGCACTTAATAACATTACATTTTTTCCCCCAATTACATGTAAAGATAGTTTCCAAAATTCATTTTTGTAAGATTTTGAGTTCCAAATTTTTCCCCCTCCTTCTCTTCCATCTCCCCTCCCCAAGGCAGCAAACAATCTGATGTAGATTAGACATATACAGTCATGTTAAACATATTTCCACATTAGCCATATTGTAAAAGAAGAATCAAAAGGAAAAAAAAACAGGAGAGGAAAAAAAGTGAAAATAATATGCTTTAGTCTGCATTCAGACTCAGTAGTTCTTTTTCTGGATGTGGTTAGCATTTTCCATCATGAGTCTTTTGGAATTGTCTTGGATCATTGTATTGCTGAGAAGAGCTAAGTCTATGACGTTGATCATCACACAGTGTTGCTATTACTGTGTACAATGTTCTTCTAGTTCTAACTTCATTCAGTAGTGGCAGTGATACTGGAGTGGTTTGCCATTTGCTTCTCTACCTCATGTTACAGATGAAGAAACTGAGGCAAAAAGAGTTAAATGACTTGCCCAGGGTCACAGGACTAGTAAGTGTCTGAAGCTGGATTTGAACTCGGGTCTTCCTGACTTCAGGCCTAGTGACCTATTTACTGGGCCACTTAGCTACCCTCATTGGGTTTCCCATCTCCTACTAATAACTGTCATTTGACTAAGTAGCTAGAGAAATGAGCAGGGGAAAATGGCTTGAAATTTCTGTGATAAATATTTAATTTGTATCTTTTTTAAAAAATCAGCTTCAAGACATTTAACTTTTAGAATATCCTACCAAACAAAGTGGTAGAATGCTACTTAAAATGATCTTTGGAAGTTGATGAGAAATTAAAAAAACAAATGTTAGGTGGCATAGTAGATAAAAGTGCCAGACCTGAAGTCAATAAGACTTGAATTCATATCCAACTTGAGATACTGGCTTTTGGACTTTGGGAAAATTTAATAGCATTTTTATGTTATGTTTTTATGTTATGTTTTATGTCTGTCTTGGTTTCTTTATATGTGAAATAGAGTTAAAAACAGTACCTACCTCCAAGGGTTATCGTGAGGATAAAATGACATATTAGTAAAGTGCCTTTGCAGACTTCAAAACACTATATAAATGCTAGCTATTACGATTATATTTATTATTTTACCTACTTCTACAGCAAGGGACTAAACAAGATGATAAAGGTACTTTAATAATACACTTACAGCAGTGCCTTGCATATGGTAGGTAATAAATATTAATTGAATTTATTTTTCTGGAATCTTTGGCACTTTGAGCCCTCCCCCCACAACCATTTTTCTTATTACTAGCTTCTGACTCCTTCCACTCTGATTAAGATTTCCTTAGAGCTAGATCTCAAAGCATTTCAGTCTTCCCTGGGCAATTCATGGATCACCAGCCTAAGTCTCTTCGCTACTCTAACTTTTCGGTGATCAGAACTGGCCCAAACTGAATCCTATCCTCTTCCCTTGGGCTTGAGGAAGTGCTGCACAGCCTTCCACATGCACAGTGTCCTGTTCCAGTGACCTGTCCCACTCTCTTTTACTTAGTTCTTTGGCCAGGCACCAGCAGTTCAGAGCCTGCTTTCCTTGTCACTCACTGGTAGTTCAGAGCATTGGTATTTCCAGCTTGCAGTCCATAGTAGGCTTTTCTCCAGGACTTTCGCCACCCTGACTGTTGAGGCCCAATGAAACTTCCATATCCTGGAGTCAGGGTCTCTACATCACTGGAAAGAAGGAGAGGAGACTGGGGTTTAGGGATGGGTTTTGATGTTTGATGTAGGCCTTTGTTCTGTCCTTGGTTCTGCTAGTGCAGAGTTGTGAGTGGGAGGAGAGGAGGGTGTTATCCTGAGTGAACTCAAGGTCATTGAGCATCAGTTCCTGGATTTTGGATTGGGTTTTTTCCCCCAACTTTTTTTGGATTCTTGGTGTCCTAGGCCATGGAAATAAATGAAGCTGCTTTATCTTTGGTGCATAATTTGTTTTGGGGAGGTTTAAGCAGTAATAGGAATTGGAGAAAATGTCTAGTTCACCATCTGGTTGCTCACTTGAATACCACCCCCACCCCTGTTGAATAGATTTAATAAAGAAATACATGTTCTGTTCATTTTAGTTGTAGGACTTTCTGGTTTTCATGGAGAAGTATTTTATCAAACTTTATATGGCAAGGAGGAAGAAACATTAGTAGATGAGGTATTCTTTAGCTATTTTATTAATAATCGTCTTGTTACTTCCAGTGTTATTTTTTGGATCTTGGTTCCCAGAGAGAATTATTACAAGTGTTTCTTTAGTTCATTGATATCCATGTGGAACTCATTGCAGAAAAATAGTTGAGTTTACACTACGTGTTAAGCTTGTATACTCATAAATTCCTAATACATCTAAGGAAGATATTTATGGTAGAAAAAGATTAAGGTCAACTTTTAGATACATGCCATCTAGTAGGTTAGTAGTATGTGTTGATACCTGAAGTTTGCATTTTCATCAGCTGTTGAAACTTCCCCAAAAGGTACAGAAAAACATTATCTTCTCAGAAATTATTTCATTTTACTCTTCTTCCTCAACCAGAGAGGGATAATTATAATCGACTTTTCTATTAAATGAATATAAAAATATAATGTTCTGTTGTTAAATCTGTTTTTGGAATTTGTACTCTGAAGTCAAAAGCTGTTGATCTTTGACTTCACCTTGAAGAGGCACTATAGGTTGGTGACTCATGAAAGATGAGGTGAATCCCTGCCAGGTATAAAACAATAAAGACTGGGTCAGAGGCCCAGTTGAATACAATCTTTAAGTCTGACCCAGGGACTAAATGCCTTTAAAGAAAGTGACAAACTACTCAGTCTGTAATGAATTATGAGATATTTCAGCATTGTGGGCAAGAAAGAATGGGAACTTAGCCCTCTCCCCCTTTTATTTAAAGGAGGAAGAGTGTCTCTATGGGATTTTTTTCCTTAAAAAATGGAATGTTTATGTGTGTGGAAACCACTAATTGTCAGGAAAAACTGCTGAAAGCCAGTTACTGAAATGGAGTTTAAATGGCAAATTTTTAAGAAATCAAGTCTGACTATAGTCCTAATTATTTTCCCTTTAAATATCGGTATCTCTTGGAGGTAGCAACACATGTAGGCAGAATTTCATTCCACTAACCTGACTTGAGTTTTGACAAGTAGAAGACTATGACAATTATTGCCTTTTGTTGCCCCTTCTCCCAGATGAATCAGTTATTGTGTCTTAGACAGCAACGTGGAGAGGGCAGAGCCACAGCAATGTCCCAGATTGCCTAGAAAAGGCCCATTTTTGTTAGCAATGGACTATTTAGATTGGGGTTATAGTTCCTGTTGTTTCCACAGCTTTCTTCTTGTTTCCCAGGTTTATCTGTTCTAGATTGGAGCCACTTGTATACCCCTTAATACCAGTAGACTATATATTAATTTTGTATTCAATAGTTGTCTTTTGAACAAAAACTACAGTGGCACAGTGTCTGCAATTCTGGACTTTGAGTCAGGAATATATGGATTCATATTTACCCTCTATCCCTTAATAACTTCATGACCATGAGCAAATTACTAAGTCACACTGTAAGAGTAGGTCATAAACTGGTTTGCATTCTGCATTAACAAGACTATGTTCCAACAGTATCAGAATCACAGATCCTTTTTATATTGATTCAAAAGAGCACACAATATGTAAATACAATTTAGTTGTCTGTAGTGCTAAATTCCTAAGGAATTTGAATTACATTTCTTCAGACTTTCCAGGCATTTTCTTGAGATAACTTAATTGTTAAAAATTATTCTCCTCTTTCTGATAAGGAAAAATGTTTTTGGCTATCCTTTGATATTCCAAAGTTCACTGGTAGTAAATATAAATGAATTGGGAACAAGTTTTTAATTTCCCTAAAAACTGTAGTTGGCTCATTAATTTAAAAAACCTGATTGCTCAATTAGTCTCAAGAATGGGAATTTTAAAAACATCTACATAGCTATTGGAACATAGGCAAAGCTGTAGGGCATGAAAAACTGAAAATAGATTGCATCCAATCAAAAATCACTTGTATGGGGCTACGTGGTGCAGTGAAAACTCCAGTGCTTGCAGTTATAGGTCAGAATAACAATGTTGTTTCTATGTATTCTTCATTGTATTGCTCAAATGATAGGTTCTAGAAAGTGTACAAAAGGTGCATAGATTATAAAGCTGTTAAGCCTCATCTGCTTAGAGATAGCTTTTATATTTCTTGGGAATATATTGCAACTATTTACATCTAAAACTGTATTCTTGTTACTCTAATAGTAATATTAGCAATCTATTCTTGAAAGTTTACAATAAAGGCAAGGCTACTTAAGGAAGTAAACCTCCCTTCTCACTCTTCCCCTGCCCCCAATAGGTTGTTGCTTAGCATTTCTTTAGAGTAATTGTGACTTAGAGGACAGAAAAGCTAAGAGATTTGACTGAGTTCCCAGTAATAATATCTAATATATAGTATTTTGAAGTTTGCAAAGCACTTGCACTATATTATCCCATATGATACTATCTTTCCTTAAAACTTGGATAATCTAATAGTAATGCTAAGGAGAGATCAGCTGTGGCAGAATGAAAAAAAAAGTGTGTGTGTGTGTGTGACTTGGGTCTTCTGTAGGCATGTTTTCATATATTTAGTTGCACAGTTCTAGTACTTAAATAGGGAGTATTCCATTCTGTGCTAGGAAGAATATGGTGTGTTTTCCTCATTTCCAAAATGCTATGTACCCCATCCATTTTGTCATATGTATGTTGGGTTCTAAGTTCCTAGAAAGTAGGAATTTCTTTTCCTTTCTTTTTTTGGCATACTTCACACCTTCTTTTTTTTTTTTTTTTTTTGCTTTTTTTGGAGGGCAGTTGGGGTTAAGTGACTTGCCCAAGGTCACATGGCTAGTTTTTTGTGTTAAGTGTCTGAGGCCGGATTTGAACTCAGGTACTCCTGACTCCAGGGCCGGTGCTCTATTCACTGCGCCACCTAGCCGCCCCCACACCTTCTTGATATGATAGATGCCCAAATAGTTTGTGAATAAAATGTCTTAAAGATAAGAATTCTATGAAGTCCTGAATAAGTACCTCAAAATAAAAGCCATTCTGAATTCAAAGTGTAGTGTTTTATGTTGCTATTTTTTGGTGAAGTTGGGTTTTTTTGCCATATAGAATTAAAGGTAATGATAATGATAACTTTTAAATTATAATACTGCATTTAATTTGCTACAGCAATATTTAATCAAAAATTGAAGCAATTTTTCATGATTTTACGTGTAAAAATGTTCTCATACTTTGCACAAATATGATTTTTATTTTTTTAAAACTTTTAACAGCGCTAATGAGACTGTATTAAGAACATGTGCTAACAGTATAACCAGTGATATTTTTCTTCTACTGTAGACAGCTGGAATTGAAAGCTGCTATAAGTAGGACAGTGCAGGATAAACAGCAGGAGCTAAGAGCAGTGATCATGTGACTGTCTCTTTGGAATATTGGGTTGCTACAGAGACTTCTAGAAGACAAATTTAGCACTTTACATCTGAAAGCTATATTCTTATTTCTGCCTTAAAAATACAAATGGTCATTTTAGGAGAATGAAAAGAAAAGTATCTGAGGAAAGGGAATGGTCTTTTCATAGAGCAATAAGACTTCATTTGAGAACTAAGACATTTGATTTAGTTTTTGTACATTTTGTTTAGGTATTTGTTTCCATGTTCATTGGAGTCAGAAAAGAGCTAAATGATGATTTGTTAAATTTTTCTTTGGGAAATTTATTAACATGTCTTAACATGTTAGCTTAAGTATATTTTGTTGATTTTTAAGGGAGGAATATATGTAAAATTCTGTTCTCTTAGCCTTTGTCTTAAAATTTTCTTTTTTATTTAGCAAGCATTTATTTCCCCTTCCTGTTTTCTCCTGAAGAAAAATAAAACCATATATACATACCCTTGTAACAGATGTCCAGTCAAGCAAAATTTTATTTATTCCCTTTGTCTTTTAAGATATAAGAACTTGGAGCATTTGTTTTAGGTTGCTTATACTTGCAAGTATTTGCTATAATTTGCAAATTCAGGTTTTAAAAAATATTATAGGGAAGATGGTTCTTAATCGTTTAGTTCTAGTAGACACTTTTTGATGTTTAAAAATAACCAGATGTCTGTAGCTATGAATTAAAAATTGGTTATTTATGTTTTATCTCTTTTTTTCTTGATTTTATTTTAGCTTTATGATCTCTCAATCCTCAACTTTGTTGTATTTTTGTGTATTTACTACTAATGCCATTTAAAAGTAAATCTCTGATAAATTTGTAAGAAGGCTAATGTTTCAAAATAATACGGCTGGTCAAGACAGTGCTTTATTTTGTCTTCATTTCCCCCCCCCCCACACACACACACACTTAAAATTAAAGATCAGTTTATCATTTGTTGTCATAGTTCTTTATTACTATTTCATCTTGCTTTGAGTTTCCTACATGTCCCTTTTAGTTTTCACATAAATATTTTTGAGAAAAATCTTGAGCTTCTGTAGATCCTGAACATTATATAACACATTAGAAATATCAGTGTTTTGTACATTTATCTTTAGTGATTAAAGCATTAAAATATTGATGGTCGTAATTGTACTGCCATCTTTCCCCCAACTAAATAAATAGGTAAATATAATAAATATTATATATTATAATAATATAGTGCTTTAAGGTTTACAGTACTTTGCTTTGCCTGTGTTATCTTATTTCATCCTTACAACAACCCTGTGAGGTAGGTGCTGTTATTTTCCTCATTTTGCAGATGAGGAAACTAATTCTAAGAGAGGTTTAGAGACTTGTATAGGATCACAGGGTGAGTGCCTGGGGCAGGATTCAAACTTTGCAAGATTTGCCATCATTTTAGGAAATGAAATGTAATGCATATTACTGTTGGCCTGCCCTATTGAGAAAACAGAACTTATGATAAAAGACATGAAGGCTAGGTATATTGATAATCCAAAGGCATAGAAAAAATAAAAATAAGGCTTGATGAATATCCAGGTTTTATAGTAACTAGTATAGCTAGTTGTGAGGTATTCTGGATGGTATTTTACACTACTTTTTCTCCTTCAGGGGTTGGTGGGGGAAATGAATATTGCTTTAAAAAATTAAAGTAAAAAAATCCCTATAATAAAATGACAATTCCAAGGTTTTTTTTTTTAATTCTAAGAATTCCATAGTTATCTTATATTTAAAAAATTCTCTTTATAAGTTGATTAAGGTAAAAATTTGTAGTTTTGCCTGATTCTGTACTTTACACTAGCCTTAATTCCTGAGAGTTGACACAGGAGAACACTGCTGACTTTAGGGTACAAAAATTTAGAGGGAAATTTTTTTCTCGCTGTTAGTGAAGTGAATAGGAATGTCAGAATTTGTTTACTGCCAGTGAAATAAATAATGAAAGGAGAAACTTAGCAAACACAAAAGTTCTGAGATATCTTTACCTCTCATGGGAAAAAAAAATGTTGGAAACTGTCCTTTTTTATGTAAATAAGACACTGGATTAAGGTTAATGGAGTATGATTGATTGTCCAGACCCATAGTGTTTTGGGGGGAGGTTTATTAAACCATTATAATTTAAAGGGGACTACTATACTAAATATTAATACCTAGGCAAAATTAGTTCTTCTTTTATACAAGTAGACAATTAACATTTGTTTTGAAATAGGGACTTTTTTTTTAGTGGCTTAAATTTGGACAATTCTTTGGCATGTTAAGAATCAATAAGCATTTATTAAGTACCTACTGTGATACATTTGATGTTGGGGCAGTTGGGTCAGACAAAAACAAACTAGCTCTTACTGGGAAGAAGTTTAAAGCCTAAGAGTGAAGCTTACTGAAACATTGGTAGAGAACTTGGCCTGGCTTGGAGCTATGCAGATAGATATGTTCTTACTGAATCATAGAAACAATCCAGATTTTTAAATCTGCTGTTAGTTTACTGAAGAGACAAATACAAATATGAGTCCACAGGCATTTATTTATTGTGAGCTTAGTGCCAGGAACTGTGTTGTTAGGTGATGAAATACAAAGACAAAAATCAAGTAAGTCTATCCTTCTGAGGAGCTTGCATGCTACTAAAGGGGGACAACATGTACATGTTTAAGTATATACAAACTAATTTGGCGAGAAAGGCACTAGCAACTGAATAGATCACAAAAAGTCTCATGAGAGGAGTATTAGAATTGAGTGTTGAAGGAAATTGAAGATTCTAAGTCATAGAGATGAGAAGGGAAATTTGTTCCAAGCATATTTGGGGGTAGAGCAGCCTGTGCAAAAGCAAAGACAGTAGATGAAATGTTATGTGTGAAGAACATCTAGAAAGCCAGAATGCTGTAAGGGAAGCGAGATAGAAAAAGCTTGGAAAGGTATGTTGAGGCCAAGTTATGAAGGGCTTTAGATGCCAGAGGATTTTGTTTTTTAAAGGCAAGGGGAGTCACTGGAGTTTATTGAATGGGGGAATGACATAGTCTGGTACCTTAGGAAAGACATCCTTGTGCAAGATGGGTAATTACAATATTTACTTCCAACTGAAAAGTGGCAAACTCAATGACTGTTAAAGGGTGAGGAATATAATTGACCTATCCTGACTTCTTTTGAGTTGAGATTCATTGCCACCTAAATCTTAATATCCCATTTATAGAGAAGACCAGTCTATTCACACTTTTATCTAAAGTGTATTATAGCATTAGCTTAAGTGAAATGACTATTTGCTGGTTGAGATTCCTTAGGATCTTTGTGATTGATAGCCTCTGTACTAATCAATTGGCTTTATTACTTTCAGTTATACTAGTATCTACTCAAAGAAATATCATTTGCTTCACTGCTAGCCACCCCTAGATATTTTGATGAAGCTCAAATTGGCTATTTTTTTTAAGCTTTTGCTACCTTTTAAAATCACTTATGGAAATGTTCAGGAATAATTTAATATGTGTATGATACAGTGACTAAATTGTGAGTAGGCTGCATTTAGAAGAATTGTTTTTAAGAATGAAAATGATAATGAAAAGGTGGAAGAAGAAAGAGTGGTAGAAAACTGGGTAAAGAAAATACTTTTCTTCTCTCTTTTTTTTTTTTAACCTTGTCTTTCCTTCACCTATTTCCCTCTTTATTCTTGGATTTGACTATTCCAGGAATGTGACTGTGGTACAGACTTGTTCTAGGGAGATACTTATCTGCATCCTAGGGCATTTTTGCTTTGAACACTGTACAACTCTTTGCAACCTGCTCGCTCAGATAAATCTTTTTAAATGTGCTATTTGATGGCATAATTTCTTGGTAAGGAGCAAGCTTGACTAGCGTCAAATAGAGGAAATGGATCTGTTATACAAACAGAAAATATTTAGTAGTTGTATCAAAATATATTTTGAAAAACAAACCCTAGTCTTTTATTTTACTTTAAAACTTAACTTTTACTCCTTTTTTTTCTTTTAATCAGTGAACACTTGTCCTGCTCTTTCACTTTTTTCTTGCACGGGGACAGCAATGTTTGTACCAGTGTGGAAATTAACCAGCACCAGCCTGTATATCTTCTTAGTGAAGAGCACATCACCCTTGCTCAACAATCTAATAATCCTTTTCAAGGTATGTTTCCTTCAATTTTGTTTTCCCTGTTTGGACAGTTCTTCTGTTAATTTATGCCCTAGGAATATTTAGTAGGAACAGAAATTTTTCGTTGTGAATTCTAAGGCTTCTCCCTGAGCCTCCCACTAATTCTCTTCTATTACTGATGAATGAAATGGCTAAGTATTATCAGAAAGCCCTTGAATATAAATATTAAGCTTTCATATTAAGGCATGTCAGTGAGGTATGAAGCTATTTTTATAAGATGAATGCTATTACAGGATTTTTGAGATTGTTATTATATGATTCCTTTTTCTAAGATAATATAAAATACAAGCCATTTGCAATATTGCTGACCAAAATAACCTGATATGATGTCACTTTTTAAATGCTTTTAGGGACCTGACTTTAAATATTCATATGCTATATATTCCACATTCATCTTTACTCCCTCTCAGGAATACAGCTCCTTGAGAGCAGAGTTCATAGTTTGTAGGGACCATTATTTTTGTTGTTGTTGTTGTTGTCTTTCTTGTATAATACTGGCATTTAGTAAGTGTTTAATAAATGCTTATGGTAGTGACGAGACTTTTTGTGTTTCTAGTTATCTTAAGTCCATTTGGATTAAATGGCACTCTAACAGGACAAGCATTCAAGATGTCTGATTCATCCACCAAGAAATTGATTGGTGAATGGAAACAATTTTATCCTATTTCCTCATGCTTGAAGGAGGTATCAGAAGAAAAGCAGGAAGATATGGATTGGGAAGATGACTCTCTAGCTGCTGTGGAAGTTCTTGTTGGTATGCATTCTGTATATACTGATGCTAAATTTTTTTAGAAAAACATGGGACACTTTTGGTTATTTCTAACTTCAGTCAATGGAGAAATACTATTTCAAAAGCATGAATTTCTCCAAAAGTTTCAGTGTAACATAACAATGAAAGAATAAGAGAAACATAAGCATATCTTTAGAAAAACTATGATAAATGTGCTTAATAAAGTCAATATACTTAAAGTAATAGTTTAACTGATGACTCATTGAATAACACTTGAGTGTAAAAATGGGTTTGTAGAAATAACAAATTACACTAAAGGTAACAGTATTGCGATATATCTGAAATTTCCTCAAGGTGAGTACTTCGCATGGCACAGATCCTTCTTGAAGGGTCTAGTCAACATTTTGGAGACCTGTTCATAAGTCTTTTTAATTGCTTTAAACTGCATTCCAACTGCTAATTAATTATCCTGTGCTTTCCCTACATCACTACCCCACATCTTTTCTAATTTTGTTTCTTTTGTATAACTTTTTATGCCACTTCCTGTGTAAAAATGATCATTAGTGATAAGCTGAAACCTGCTTTTTACCTATTATGCATTATTATTATTACCTGCAATTTTGATTCTTTGTGTATAAGTAGCATTCACATTGTATGTAGCATCATTGAGGGAATAATGGTCTTAATTTGGATTTTGTATTAGGAGGTAAGTTGAAATTAGTATGAAAGCACTGCAGTTTCTCCAGTGCAACCCAACTCCATATCTCTTCTTGCAGTATGCACCTAAGATACCATTACCCATCCATCTCTATGAATTTGGTCATTTGACTTTTTTTACTAAGTTGATTGTTAGTCTGATTTTTTAGGTGACAATGGGTCTTCTTGAGGAGACGTGATGCAATTATCTCAGTGCTATCCACAAAATTTTAAAAGACGTCACCCTTTTTTCTTTCTTCTATGACAGCTTCTAATAGCACAAATACCTTTTAGCTAGTGTAGATCTCCCTTTTTCATGCCTTTATTATAGAAAACTTGGCTCAGTGATATTCTGATGTTTTGTTTAGCAATGTTGTATGATCTTATGTGTACAGAAGAGAGCCTTTAAGCTCTTTTGTTTTACCAAGTTGAATGCTTTGTAAAAAACAAAACCCAACAAAGTAATAGTGCAGTCTCATATTCTCTTCATATTTCAGACAGTAATGTGATTGAAGTTGTGATCTGTAGGACTTTGTAGGCAAAAGGCTGCCTCTTTCCCTTTTCTTTTTTTTTTATTAAGGTTATCCTTAATAAAAAGATTAATTCATAAAGGTTTTACAGCCGTAAGAAAGTAGACATATGAGTATGTTACTGCTATAGCTGCCTTTTAGGTAATATCATCTATTATTTTTTTCCATGCTCTCCACCTCTGTCCACTAGCATTTAGTATCTTCTTTTTGACAGTACTTGGAAAAATTGATCCTTGTTTTTAGAATTGTTCTTACTCCCCACCCCCTCTTCAGCATGAATTTCATTTGTATCTGGTCTGCTTGGTGTGGTATGTGTTCCATTGATTCTTCTAAAATTTATCTGGAATGTCAGTACCAAGTCCTTAGAAGCACATTGAAAACTGAGATATCCATTTGCAGTGCTTTAACTGTTTTTAATGATAACGGATCCTTACAGAAATACTGGCAAATCTCTTCTCACCCAGGTGTGTTTGTGAGCGCGTTTCCAGTTTCAAATATAAATCAATGGTCTACTGTAGTTGCCTCTACAAATTTTCTAAAGACTTTTCCCCTTTACTTTTCTTCATTATTTTGAAACTAGATGATCCCTCTTCTGTAACATTTTTGTAAATGAATTTTTAAAAAATTCTGACTGGTGTTGCCATTGGCTATGCATCTCTACTTGGCAGAGGGATCAAGTTTTACTGACTGTTTCTAGATGCTTGGCTTCCTTATGAAATCAGCCTTTTTTTTTTTTTTTTTTTTTTTTGGTATAGAAATTGGTTATGGTCCATGTTAATTGCTCTTCTGGTATCCATTTTCCACATTTTGGTCTCTCTACCTTTTTTGAATAGGCCATGTCAGAACTGTTTGTAATCACATACAATTAATCATTTTTCAACTTTGTCTTTGTTTTTTTAATAATAGTTTTGACATTTTGCTTTAAATTAGTTGATCTGACTGTGTATAATCACCTGATTATAAAATAATTCTCCTATTGTACTTGATATCCAGCACTTAGCACAGTACTTGGCATATAATAGGCATTTAATAAATAATTGTTGACTAATCGTTGGTAACCAGTCCTCTGCTTTCTGGGAATTGTGAACTAGGTTCATTCTTTGTGATTTGATTCAGTGTTTACCATGCTTAGTGCCTTTTAAATTCTCTTTGTGAAGGTTGTAAATAACTGGTATGCCCAGTGATTGGAGAAAAGTTAAATGATGTGAATGTAAGAGGCTGTTATTGTTGTACTATAAAAAATATTAATTACAAGGAATATAAAGAAATAAGGGAAGACGAATTAGAACCAAAAGGATAATATGCATATGTATTGACTACTGCTATGTAAATGGTAATAGAGATGGTAATACAATCAGGATAAACACACAGAAAAGTTTGAGAGGGACACTGAAGTTAATAAACACCTGAACAATACTAACAGAAGTTTATGATTTCCATTAACTTATTATCTATAATGTTATGGTAATTACAATAACTTTTTTGTCATGTTTGAATGTTTTTGTTTGGATGTTGGCTATAATTTAAGCTAACAGACAGTGAAAGGAAAAAAGCAGCATGAGGACATGGTCTTTGAGGGTTGTGGTTTGGGGTTGGTTTTTTTTTTGTTTTTGTTTTTGTTTTTGCCATATTTATATTTACATACACACATATAGAGAAAACACTATTGTCTTCTTTAGATCTTGTCTGTTTATACCTGGATATGTAAAACTTTAATTGTCATAGCCAACTTGAATTTCAATGTTCTAGTTCTACTCTTAGCATTTTCCTATACTTTCACATGTTTTTGTAGTACATGACTTTGGTTGCATTAAAAAATCATAAAACTTGTCTTTATCAATTGAGATAAATACTTGACTTTTTTTCCCCCCTTTTAGCTGGTGTGCGAATGATCTATCCAGCATGCTTTGTGTTAGTTCCTCAGTCAGACATTCCTACTCCTAGCTCTGTGGGATCTTCTCATTGTTCAACTACTTGCTTGGGTGTCCACCAAGTGCCTGCCTCTACAAGAGATCCTGCCATGTCTTCAGTAACTCTGACTCCACCTACATCTCCTGAGGAAGTACAAACAGGTATTATAAATAACTTATTTTTCTGGCTCTTATTAGATTTGATTTTTGATTGGTAACTTCATCCATATATATTCTTCTTAGGGATATACTAAGTTCTAAAATTGTTTTTGCCTTACTAGTTTCCATTTTTAAAATATAAGAACATAAGTACTTAACATTTTTGTTACTGAGGTCAAAATGCTAAGTGTAAACTTATTTTGTAGTTGCTATTATAAAATAAGAACAATATTCTATAAATATTTTAGAACACAATGGATTAGATGTCTTTTTTTGGACATTGACTTGGTACTTCAGTTTATTAATTTGCAAAATGAGTATACATATTCTCAGTTGTAGTGTTCAGAGAAATCAAGAAGGTGAACATTTTATATACTTTGATCTGTTTTGCAGTTAGCCCTGGTTGGAGAGCTGTTTGGATTTTTAGAACATCTATTTTTAAGATTTTTTCCTGCAGCTAATTTTTATATTTAAATAGTATTTTAAAATAAATTTTTAAAAGTGTATTTCTGTGTGAATGGATTAATTGAATATCTGGAATCAGTTTTGTCAGACCAATTGATAAAAAAAACAACAACAGAACAAACCTATTAAAACAGATTCATTTACTTTACTCCTTCCACCCTGTATTGTTTTTTTTTTCCCCAGTTGATGCCCAATCTGCTCAAAAATGGGTCAAATTTCCTTCTGTTTCTGATGGATTCAACTCAGATAGTACTAGCCATCATGGTGGGAAAATACCCAGAAAACTAGCCAATCAGGTTGTGGATAGAGTTTGGCAAGAATGCAATATGAACAGAGCACAGAACAAGTATGTATTTTTATTAAGTTCTGAAATAGTATGTTGGAAAATTTTTATTTATAAGACTTTAAAGTTTTAATTATTTATTTTTCCTGTTTAACTTTTTATTTATTTGCTTTTTTGGAGGGGGGAAGGCAAGGCAGTTGGGGTTAAGTGACTTGCCCAAGGTCACATGGCTAGTAAGTGTTAAGTGTCTGAGGCTGGATTTGAATTCAGGTCCTCCTGACTGCAGGACCAGTACTCTATTCAATGTGCCACCTGCCCTTTTAACTCTTTATTTTATTTAACTTAAGTTAAAGAGTACAAAATAATGTAATTTATAAACAATTTCAAATCTTAGGAGGAAGTATTCTGCTTCATCGAGTAGTATGTGTGAAGAAGAAACTGCAGACAAAGTTGCATCCTGGGATTTTGTTGAGGCTACACAGAGGACAAGTTGCAGCTGTTCAAGGTAGATTCAAAGTTGCTAAGTATTCTCTTAAGTTGTTGGGCAGAACAAGGAAGTGAGTAAAGAGGTTGCCACTTTAGAAACTTTCAGGTCTAGGACCTTTTCTTTTTTATTGGAAAATAACAAATCATAAAATGGTGGTTTATATCTAATATAGGTAAAATTTGTATCTGTATGATGAGAGTGATGTGTAAGAATTAACTAGTATCATCTCGTATAAACAAGTAGCTATGTTAAATATGATTATATCTTCTTTTTCCTTTACCAGTGTGATTTAGTATCATTTTCACAATACATTCCTTTTTAACTTCTTTTTTTTTTTGCTTTTTGGAGGGCAGTTGGGGGTTAAGTGACTTGCCCAAGGTCACACGGCTAGTTTTTGTGTTAAGTGTCTGAGTCTGGATTTGAACTCAGGTCCTCCTGACTCCAGGGCTGGTGCTCTATTCACTGTGCCACCTAGCTGCCCCCTTTTTAACTTCTAATTTTGTTTCTTGGTAGAATTGTCTGGTGAAAGTTGAAATGGTAAAGAGGTGTTGTGAATATCAGATACTTTAAATTGAGTTTGAGTCCCTAAGCAAAAACTTTCTCAAAGGTTTCCACTTTAGTTTTTCTTCCCCCCATAAATACTTTCCCTGTACTATTCTGTGCCCCTAAGTACCTCTGGAAACACTTATTGTCAGGAACCAAGTTGCATTATGTTTAAAACTATTCTTGGTGTGTACCTCATTATAAGGAAACTTAATATATTGACATTTGAAATAGATAAATATATTGAAATATATTGACATTTACTGTTTGTATAAATCAGCAAATCTGAAACTTGTAGAAACTTCCCTTCTTTTTTCTTCCCTCTCCCCATTGGATTATAATTTCCTTGAAGGTAGACCTTATATCCTTTTAATGTTTTTATCTCTAGGGCCTAGTGTCTTTTGTATTGTAAACACTTAAATGTTTGAATTCAGTTTCTTTACAGAATTTATTTCTTATGAACAATATGGTCCAATAAATGTATTCTCTTTATTCATACACTCATGTAGATGAACTCTTAGTTACCTCTTTTGTGTGTGTTTACTCCATTCAGAACACTTAATTTTAAAAGTTAAGAAACTTTGAATGACTAAAGAGACTTGATTGTTATCCTGGTAAAAAACATTGTCAGAGAATTGATTAGTTGAGTAACATCTGTGTATTTCTATTGAGTTATGTTGGCATTTTTCTTTTGACTCTTTAAAGAAGCAACCATAAAAATTATTCTACCTCAGAAATGCTCCCAGGTTATCTTACGAGAGCCACACCACTAGCCAAAAGAGCCAACAGGTCTCATACCCTGGAGATTCTAATGTAACATAAAAATGGACATTTTAGGACTTAAATGAGTTTCTAGCTAAAAGGGACAGAGTCACATTTAACTCTAAAGCTTTTGTCTTAATGTCATGGCTTTCTTAGTGAATCCTATTTTGAGTAGTAGTATTTACTCAAAAATTACCAATTACCTCCACCCCCAGCCCCACATGTTTCTAACATTTATTGAATTTTAAAATATGATTGGTTAAGCCTTTAGCTCAGCACTTTTTCCAGAAGAATATATACTTTTCATTTTAAAATGAATTAGTAAAATCATAGTGTTGAGGAATAGGCATTAGACAATGCCTCTCATGAGCAAGACTTATTGATTTAAAGACCTGGTAAAGACTAGTTATTGTATTGAATGTAGATGTAAAAAATACTAAGTAAATATTAGCTAGCTATATTATATATAATAAGAAACTAAAAATTATTTATCACAAGAATTTATGCCAGGCTTGCAAAGAGTTGGGTTTTTTTTATGTTGATCCATAATAATACAACATATAAACAAAAGCTTTGATAATAAATGCAGAATAAAGGAACGTTTATGCATGAATTTAAAACATTAAGATGCAGAAATTTTTCTTCAACAAAATAAAAAAGCATCAACAATAAAAAGCAAGGATCCAGTTTGCAGTGTTCACACTGAAAAAGAGGAAGGAGGCTGAAATACAGAATAAAAATACCCATTTAAACTACTTTTATGTAATATTAGAAATTCTAGCAGTTGTAGTTAGACAAATATGATGAACATAAATCTCGAATGATATTTCTGAAATAATGTCAATCCAAAACACGAAATATCAGTATTAACTATGACCATATGTTAGGGGGAAAATGATTAGAGATAATATTGATAATGTGCTTAGACTGAAAACTTATGATACTTTATGCATTGGCATTTAACTAAATATTTAGTTGCAAGGTTTAATGGGTTTGTTATAATAATAATTATTGCTTTGATAGAATTGGATCTATGATCTATCATTGTGGAAACTCTGTGATGGTAGATAAGTCTATCCATGCCTTTTTATTTCTGTGTAACTTTTGCATCTCCTCCTGTAAATCCTTCACAGGAAATCTATGCAGCATGCCAATCACCTCTAGATTTTAACATGGTGTAGCTATCGGTGAATCACATTGGCAGTACATTGAATTTCCTGTGCTTTTACTCCACAACCTTCTTTTTTGGGGAGATGGAGGGTTCAGTGCCATCTCTCCCATCTTCTTTGTTCCTCCTCCTCTGCTGTTCTTTTTTGGTTATGTTGTTGTCTACCCATACCTGTCTTGTTCCTCTTCGTTATCCTTTGGGAATTCCTCCACTTTAATCATTTACAAATTGTGGTATTTCATGACTGAACTGTAGAGCATCACCAAAAAACTGTTAATGTTAAAAAACTTTGCCTGTGTTTTAGGGAGTAACTTGGGATCATTAAAAACACTTTGTGATTTCCCAGAGCAGTCTAGTTCAACCCAGATGGTTGATAAGTTTAAATAATAAAAAAAAAAAGCAAAGAAAATTGTATACATTTATATTATAAGCAGATTTTCAGGTGTCTCTCTTCCTTACTATGTACATGTAAAATATTGAAAGTAGTATTAAGATAAAAGGGTAAAAACCTGGACCTTAATTTTTTAACTCATTTAATAGGAAATATATAGAATATATACAAACAGTTATATTTTATAATGTGAATGGTAGCCTAACTTTTTAATTATTTAGACTTAATCGTAACTACACATAAAATACTACTTATTACTATATATAATGAAATTTATACTATCTTTTAGGTACTAACTGAAAAATCACAGAATTTCAGGTTAGGGACTTCAGCAAACTTAATACACTTAGTACAAACTCATGCTTGAAAGACTCCTATCTAATATACCTGCCCAAGTGGTCATACAGTTTTCTCCTTCCTCCTTTGGTTCCTGGAAAGGGGGGAGGGGCAGGTTCACCCTTTGGCTTGAAATTGTTTTACCTGATAACTTTGGACTCTGAATTGGTAGTGTCTTGAAACCTGCCAGCAGAATTTCTCTGAACTAAATCTCCTTTGTCTATAACATGTAGCATGCTGCTCAGATCTCCTGAGCTCTCTGCTGGGTACTTTTTTTTACTCTACAGTTTCTTCATTCTTCTCCCAACTTCCTGAACCCACAGTTACAGATATTTAAAAGATTGATGTTTCTCCATTCCCATACATCTATTCTTGTATCATTAGCATTCTCCAAACAATGGAACTCCTCATCAAGACATAGTAATTTGGTTGGGATGTGAGAGGGAGGTTGTTGGGAAGAAAGGAGTATGGTGATTTTTGCTGATGAAATACAAGGTAGGTTTAGAACATAATAGATTAGATATTTTGTAGTCTGTAGTCATTTTTAACCCAAGCAAGCTTCAGATCATTGTTTGGGGGAAATCACAGTGGTCACTACTTTACGTTGTAGGGTTCATCCGATTTAAATGTAGCATCTCTCTGGGCTCAGGTTCAGGGAACCTGAAGTTTGTCCACATTTGGAGTTTTGATAGAGTTGGTCAGAATCAACAATATATCATAATTATTGATTTTGAAATACCATTCAATACTTATAATAAATGTTAAACTTCAATGTAACATTTGCCTGGTTTGAAAAAGTGTTTTTAAAAAAGTGTTTTTAATCAGAAGCTCTCCGTGTTGCTAAATAAAAAAAAGATTATTTTCTATGAACATCTCATTTAACATTCTTTTTAATTATAAGTCACTGAATGAAGTCCTTCATCTTTCTTTTATTTTGAAGTGAAATTATCTTTATAATCCCATTTCTTAATTTGGAAGGAGCTGTGTTAAAAACTAGCTTTATACTGAAAATTATTTTAATTTTAGCAATAACATTAGGTGTAATAGTGCCCTAAGGTTTTTTTAAAGCTTTTTTTTTTTTTTTTTTTAACTTTCCTCCTTCAGGCACAAAAATTTCAAACCAAGAAATTCTGGACAACAGGGGCAGGCACCACCTGTAGGCCAGCAACAACAGGCAGCTCCCAAGCACAAAGCCAATGAGAAGCAAGAAAAAAGTGAAAAGCCACAGAAACGTCCCTTGACTCCTTTTCATCATCGTGCATCTATTAGTGATGATACTATGGAAACAGATTCAGCGAGTCAGAGGCTGGTGATCTCTGCTCCGGATAGCCAAGTGAGATTCTCAAACATCCGAACTAATGATGTGGCAAAGACTCCTCAGATGCATAGCACTGAGATTGCAAACTCCCCTCAGCCACCACCTCTTAGTCCTCATCCATGTGATGTGGTTGATGAAGCAGTAACTAAAACCCCTTCAACTCCTCAGAGTCAACATTTCTATCAAATGCCAACACCTGATCCCTTGGTACCTACTAAACCATTGGAAGATAGGATAGATGGTTTGTCTCATTCTTTCCCAGCGCAGTTTCCAGAAGTTTTGGAGCCTACAGTATATGTTGGTACAGCTATAAATTTAGAAGAAGATGAAGATCATAGAACCTGGAAGTATTACAAGGTCCCAAAGAAAAAGGATGTGGAGTTTTTACCACCACAGCTTCCAAGTGATAAATTCAAAGATGATCCAGTTGGACCTGCTGGACAGGAAAGTGTAACATCCGTTACAGAGTATGTATTTTTATAATCTATTAATGTAATTTTAACCAAAATGGAAAAATTGTTTTATCCAACTTCTCTAGGGCACCAGTTTTGGTTTCTAGATAAAATTAGCAGTTTGTAACTTTGAAAGATTAAGCCCCTTTATTAAATTCTAGGGTCACTAAATGGTATATGTAGTTGATAAACAGTAATCCCTAGGAATAAGATGCTCATTTTTAATTTCATAGGTACAACCCTTTATCTTATCATAGAATTTTAAAGTCAAGTTAATTTTAATTATAATTGTGACGCACATATAACTCCCATTTTTAATGTATTTTTCCTTGCCCCACACACCTTCCCAGTGGCAGGACCCATATATGAGAGGGCTGTCCCTTACAACAATCATTTAAAAGGAAAAAAAGTTTATTAAAACTAACCATCATATATCAGGTACAGTGGGAAGGGTACAGGATTTGGGGTAAGAGTGCATGAATTTAATTTGCACCTGCTAATTTACTGCATTCATGACCTTAGACAAGTTGCTTTATCTTCTTTTGGCTTCAATTCCTCATATCTAAAACGAGGGAGTTGGATTGGATGCCGTGTAAGGAAGGTCCTTTCTTGCTCTAAATCGGTGTTTCTGTGTTCCAAATCCCAATGTAATTTGCTGTGTTTCATGTTCATAATCCCCTACCTCTGTAAAGAAGGGAAGGAGGTGATTCTCCTTTCTTTGAGATCACATGTAGTTATTAGAATTTCATAGCATTCAGGCTTTATTACAGTTGTTGTTGTTTTTTATTACATTGTTAGTCATTGTGTATATTGTTTTTCTGATTTTACTTAGGCGTCTTGCTATTAGTTTTTCCAAGTCATGCCACCTTTTTCTGTAGTCATTTCTTAAGCACAGTAATAAACCATTATATTTGTGTCTCACCAGCAGTATGTATTTGGGAGTTGTTCAGTATTTAATCCTGGGTAGTTGATTTGAATAAAATATTTTCTTTTATTTTTAAAAAATTTGATTGAGGATAGAGAAAGTATAGGAAAATAAAAAATCAGAATAAAACCTGTAAGATTTCTTTTCCATCAGTTAAGTGGTTCCCTATACTTTATTTTTCTGGCTTCTTTATCTGTACCCTAGTCTGGTTGGAGGTGGTTGACTGATTTGTGTATATACAATTATAAAACAATTCTTCTCTTTTATGCATCAACAATGTGGATAATATTTTGATAATTGATCAATGGAAGATATTCAGTTTTGGATCTTACCTTTGCTAAGATATCATAATGTCAGTTGATTAGAAGTGGTAAAATTCAAGACGTTAGGCATGAGAGATTTGACAGGAATGATGAGGTTAATAATAGCTAACGATAGATATTTGTGTATATATAAAAATATGTGTATACAAATACATATTCTATGCTCCTCCAGCTATTTTGGGGGTGAAGCACTTTAAAGCACATCACTATGAGGTAGGTTGTGCAAATATTATTTTACAGCTGAAGAAACTGATGCTTAGGCTAAGTAATTTATCTGCACGTTGAACTAATACTTTTGACTCGGTCCAGTGTTCTTTCTATTAAGTCAAATAGACTCAGAAATCTGAGATTTAATTACTATATGTACTTTGGCAGGTTAGAAAAACATTTTTTTGGTCTTGATCAGCATGTTGTCATTTATGTGTTTGTGTACCTCCAAGGTCTTTAATATAACTTAACATAAATTTGAATCCTAGAGTATATAATATTAATTTGAGTTTCTCAGTTTCACTAGGGACACTATCCCGATATTGTAGAGAGCTAAAAAAAAAAAATGTACCTAGTCTTGTCTCATTAATTACATGAATCTCAAACCTTAATGTTAGTTCTTCAACAGTGAATAGGATCTTACATATACTGTTTTTGCTTGAGAGGATTTCAGATTGATCAGAGTGGTAGCATTCAGGTAGTGTTCCATCTCCCTGAGGGTAACAAAGCTAATTGGAGTAAAAGTCAGACTATGTTCCCTGTGGAACTGGTAATTCAGACAAATCCAAGTGTTCACTTAATTCCTGAAAAATAACTTCTTGGTATTTTTTTTTCATTGTGTCCTCCTGGTGACATTTAAAAATGCTTATGTAATTACTTCACGAAGATAAAATGATCCATTGACTTAATTTTTCTGGAAACCTAATTTTATGCTTTTATTTTATATTTAATTTGTACAGACATAACTTCTTTCAATGTGGTATTTTAAAAATACATTTAATACATTCCAGTACGTTTGCTACATGCATTTAATGCAAAGTAAATGAATTTTTGCTCAGATTGTCATACTTTTTACATCTCTTTAAAACTTGTATGTCATTTATTTTGGAGAATGTCTTTTGATTAATGTTACAATAGAAATTCTAAAAAAGCCGTTTTCAAATTAGCTAAGAATGTAGATCGCAAAGAATGTGTATTTTATTAAACCAAGTTTTTGGTAGGGGAGAAATTACTGGTTACTTGCATTTAACAGAAACTGGGTACCATAGCCTGGCATATAGTACATGCTTAATGTTTACTGAGGGGAGGTAGCTAAGTGGTGCAATGAATAATAGAGCACCAGCCCTGGAGTCAGAAGGACCTGAGTTCAAATGTGGCTCAGACACTTAACATGACCTTGGGCAAGTTACTTAACCCCAATTGCCCTTCAAAAAACCAAAACTAATTAATTAATTAATTGTTTGCTGATTGATTGGGTAGTGGTTTCTGTATAATCCTGGTGAAGATTATCCTGGGCCTTCACAAGAAGTGCTGACCCTTGATTAGATATGTGGGCAGACCAGAGAGAATGATTTATTTTCTTCATTTCCTCAGCTTCCAATCTAGATGCTGATAACTGATCAATGCTTTGAAAACTCTTACTTTAGATCTAGTGTATGATCAATGTTTTATTTATAATTTTCTACCTTCAGGGTTTCCAGGTAGCTCTTGTTTCATTATTACCTTACTTATCTGTGATCTTTCATGTACAGTAATTTTCAACTTTATTTTTGAAAAACAGAATTTCAAAGCTGACTGCTCTTGACTGAAGTTATTCATATTAATTCTTAGTTTTCTAAGTATCAGCTTTCTCTGAGGATGGATTTTGATTAAAGGATTTTTGAGGTGGGAAGTACTTAGCCTATCAGTTATATTTTCTCTGGTTTTTCATATATTTGAGTATATACACAGATTCATTCTAAATGCTCCAGCTGTTTTGAAAATAATCTCTGATTTTTGTTGCTGTTTTTTGTTGATATGTTTAATTCTGGTATAAAATCAGGTATAAATGGTAATGCTACTTTTTCCATTTTAAACTTTTTGGTTGCATAGTTAAGCCTTAGTGAGTATCCTACAGTGTTTTCTGGTGTAAATTGAAATGTCCCTAAACACCTAAACTCAGCCAAATACTGTAGCATACACATACAGAAGGCTAGCTCCCACCCCTTCTTCTGTTCCCTGTGATTCATTTGACTTCTTTCTCATCCCCATCTACTTCAGCTCTAGACCATCTCAGAATCTATTGTCTTGCTCTGTCCTCTTCTTCCATTGTGTCCTCTGAAATACTAATCATTAGCATATTTCCTTTCATCTTCTTGAATTCATAAAAACCTGTATTTTTCTTCCCGGGAAACATTGTCCCTAGTCCCTCTACTTAGTCTAGAGTGTATGTTCTAGTTAGGGTTGGGAACCTGTGGCCTCGAGGTCACCTATGGCCTTCTAGGTCCCGGTGCAGCCTTTTGACTGAGTCCAAGTTTTACAGAACAAACCCTTTTATTAAGGGAATTTGTTCTGTAAAACTTGGACTCAGTCAAAGGACCACACTTGAGGATATAGAGGATATATGTGGCCTTGAGGCCATAGGTTCCACACCTCTGCATCTAGTATATACTCCTTCTCCCATGCCTTCTGATACACTATATTTGGGGGAAGACCAAACATCTTTCCTGTTTCTCACTGCTACTTTAAGACACTCCTCCCTTTGATACTGTCACTTAGCCTGTCTACCTTTGGGTTAATTCCATATGTTTGTATCACTGTTCAGTTCCTATTTGCAGTTACTTATAGCTTCTCAAGTGAAATCTCTTTCCTTATACTTGGAGCCTTCAGTATGTATGTTACTTAAAACACTCCATGAGCTGTACTTGTATTCCACTTTGGTCCTACACAGAAATGGGTATACCCTTCATCTCACCACCTATCAGTGCTGTACCTCCCTGATCCAGATATCTGAAGTTCTTTCTTATTACAGGCTCTTATCTTTCCTTCTTTCCCTGTGCTCTCCCTACCCCCTCAAAAAAGGGTTCTTCATTTTAATCATGACTTCTAGCCACTCTAAACCTTGATTTTCCTGGTTCATCACTTCAATCTCACTTTTCTTCCCTTTGATCCTCTACGTAATTAGTTCGACTACATACTGTCTTTACTCTTAAAATCAGTTGCCTTCTTATTCTATTGCTGCATGTGCCTTGCCCAGGTTAGCCCTACTTTTTGCTCTCTCCATTTTTATATACCACCAGAGGAAGTCACATAGCTTTGCTGTATCTCCTAAAAATTTGTTAGCTAATCTCAACTGGACCTTCATTGCTATACAACAGTTCTGTTATTTATTTTTCCCTAAATAATGCAATCTACTCTCCTTAGCACCTATTTCATATCTCTTCTCAAGTCTTCATTCTCTTTCTCAAAAGATCTTGCCTCCTACTTAGCCAAAGAAGTAAGTTATTTGTTCTTCAGAACCCTTTACATATCATTTCCCATTTTGCCCTTATTTGCTTCAGTTTCTGATGAAGAAGTGACCCTTCTTTTCAAGATCAACTCCTGCTTGTACCTTTGATCCCTTTTTTCTCCATTCTGTCTCTCAAATCTTTAAATTTTCCTTCTCTACTGGTTCTTTCCTTACTGTCCAGGTCTCCCCAATCTTGAGCAAGGAAAAAAACCCGCAAACCTTGATTTGGCCCCTCCTTCTCCTTAAACTGTTGTTCTAGGGCTCTTTTCCTTTCCCTCACCGAACTTCTGGAAAATGCCTTCTATACTCTTTGCCTCTCTTTCTCTTCCCATACACTTCTAGACTCTTGCAGTCTCACTTCAGACTACTCAGCTAAAACTTTTCTCCAAGTTTACTAACAGTCTCTTAATTGATTAATTTTATGGCTCCTTTCTCTTCTTTCCTTCCTTCCTGTTCCCTTTCCCCTTCTTTCCTCTTCCCCTCTTTCTCTCTCTCATCTTTTTTCACCTGTTTGTCCCCTGGTCTTCTTGACACTGCTCTCTCCTTGTTCTTTTCCTACCTATGCCAACTCTTAATGATCAATATTTCTTAAGACCTTATACCTCATCTTTCTTTATACCAGTAGTTCTCAACCTTCCTAATGCCGCAACCCTTTAATACAGTTCCTCATGTTGTGGTAACCCCCAACAATAAAATTATTTTTGTTGCTACTTCATAACTGTAATTTTGCTACTGTTACGAATTATAATGTAAATATCTAATATGCAGGATGTATTTAAATTGAATATAACCCACAGGTTGAGAACAGCTGCTTTATACCTTCTCTCTTTTGGTCTTATCAGTTCCTAAGAGTTCAGTGTTTTTTTGTATGCAGATGACTTCCAGATCTCTAAATAAAACCCTAATCTCTCTTATGAGCTCCAGTCCTGCAGTACTACTTGTTGGATATTTTTAAATGGTTGTGTCAAAGACATCTCAAACTCACATGTCTATTACCTTTTCCCCTAACCCGCTTCCTCTGAATTTCCCTTTACCTTTTGAGGAGTACCACCATCCTTCCAGTCACCCAGGTTGACAGTCTGGGAGTTATACACCTCTTTTTTTCTTCCTCATCCCTGACTAGACAGTCATTAAAGCTAGTCTTAACCTCTACATTCATTCACATAACCACCACCTCAGTTCAGGTTGCTTTCTTCTCTGATCTGAATTATTGCAACAGCCTCCTAATCAGAATGATGGGTTCCTAGCCCTTCCCCTGTCTAGTCTGTCCTTTGTAAATCTACCAAATAATCTTCCTAAAGCACAAGAGTGATAACCATATCACTACCCTGCTCCAGAACTTTTGTTGGCTCCTTAATTGCCTTCTAAGATAAACTACAAACTCTTTTTCCTAGCCCTTGAAGCTCTTGAAACTGGGCTGTGGCCTGTCTTTCCGGTTTTAGTTCATTTTATTCTCCTTATGTACTATGTTTCAGGCAAATAGAATTAGTTGTTCTCCCTCAGATTCAAAATTTTGTCTCCTGTCTGATGTTTCTTGACACTGGCTTTCTTTCTGAGGAATGTGTTCCTCACCATTAACCCTATTAGAATTTCTAGCTTCCTTTTAAAGTTCAGCTTATAAGCCACATCCTATGACGAGCCTTACCTGACTGAGTTCCTTATCTTAGCTGTTAGTGTTCTCTCTCTCTTCAGTTATTAAGTATATGCTTGTCTATTTACACATTTTATGTTATACTCTCTCTACTCTCCCCTCTCCCAAATAGACTATAAAGGGTCAGCTTAGATGGTGCATTAGATAGTACATTGACCCTCGAGTTGGGCGGACCTGAACTTGAATTTGGCCTACTTATTAGCTGTGTGACCCTAGGCAAGTAACTTAACTTTGATTGCCTCCAGAAAAAAAATACCTCCTTCCAAACAGACTATAAGCTCCCTTGAGCTTTTTGTCTCCATTTTGGCACCTAGCACAATGTCTTGTATTTATGGGCACTTAATAAATGCCTGTTGAGTTGGATTGGTCTTCTGTCTCCTTTAACACTATTGATTGCCTTCTCTCCTTGATACTCTCTTCTCTCTAGGTTTTTGGGACTCTACTTCCTCTTGATTCTCCTCTTACCTGTCAAACTACTCCTCTCTTTTTGGATCCTCATCTAGGTCACTCTTAAATGTCCCACAGAGCTCTGACTTGAGCCCCCCCCCCCTTTTTTTCCCCCATCTATACTACACTTGGTAATCTCATCAGCTTCCATGGATTTCATTATCATCTCTATGCTGATGATTGTCAGTCTTTGTGTCCTGTCCTAATGTCTCTGCTGACCTCCAGTCTCATATTTCAGATTGCCTTTTAGACAAGTAGGCCAGTATATTTGGATGGTAGAATGCACAGAGAAGATTGATATGTTAAAATCCTGAGAGCTAGGAAAGGTCAGATTGGGAAGAGTTTTAATATGGTGGTTTATTTTAGTTCCTAGAAGTGATAGGTAGCCATTGGAGTTTGAAGGGAAAGGTGACATAGTCAACACATACTTTCAGAAAATCAATGGATTGGAATGGGGGAAATATTTGAGACAGGAAGCCCAATTAGTAGACTCTTTTTGTAGTCTTGACAAGAAGTGATGAGAGTTAGAACTAGTGTCTGGTAAGTGGAAAGAAGAGGACTTATCTAAGAAATGCTTTAGAGAAAAGAATTAAACGTGATTGTATTGTGAGATGAGCGTATTTGAGGAGTCAGATCATATTACTGAACTTGGCAGACTTGAATGATGGTAGCTCACAACAGTAATGGGGAAGTTTGAAAGGGTGCATTTGTGGAGAGACAGTGAGTTCTGTGTTGAGTTTGAGATACCTACAGGACGTCCAGTTTGAATAAGTTCTTAGTAACAGACGGACTAGCTCTCAGGAGAGAGACTGGGGCTGGATATATATATAGATATAGACAGATATCTATATTTGTGTGTGTGTGTATGTGTGAGGAATCTGCATAGAAGTGATGATAACCTTATCATCATTAGTTTGAAATTGTAGAAGGAGAAAAGGGTTTATGACAGAGCCTTGCTAGAGGATAGGGTGGGGGTGGAGATGTCACACAGTTACTGAATGTGTTTTGCATGAAGATTTAAGGAGGCTGAGAAGATCAGAAAGGTAGGAGGACTAGAGAGAACAGAGTAAATTTACTGTGTCAATAGAATTTTCTTTATTTGTTATAATTAAACTATTAAGTTTAGATTAATGTAGGTGGCTATATTAACAAGTTGTTAGAATAATTGGATATAGAAATAGTTGTTTCAGATTGAAATGATCATGAAATTTAGAACTGTCTCTTTGAACAGATTTAAATAGACTATAGTTTAATTGTATCTCCTCTACTGGAACGTTTTATGTATTATAAAGAACTGATAACTATTACATGAGTGGCAGCATGGAAGAATGAATGAAAGGCAATCGTGGGGTCATGAAAGCTCCTTACATTTTTATTGTGCATATAATGGAGGAAAGAAAATAAATTTTTTATCGACTTGGATGAAGGCATGGCCAACATTTAAACAATAGAATCAAGATCCAAAAATTTTTCAGTGGAATAGAATAATTAGTTTAATGAAATTGTTTATCACCATAAAATTTAAGTCCTACATTTCATTTGAAAGAAATTAATAGTCAACATTTAAAAACAAAGGTGGTGGTTTATCCTGAACAAATAAGGTTAAGATTGTACTTTACTGTCTTAAACTGATCCTGAAGTACTGTGTTCAGTTTTGGTCATCAGATTTTAGAAAGGTTGTAGGTCACCTGGATGAGAAGCAGCAATGATATATTGGCTAGAGAGTCAGTCTTGAATCCAGAATGATCTAAGTCTGAATCCTGCTTTTGATGTCCTATTGTCTAGCTGTATAACCATGTGCGTGGCCTAAGGGCCATGATGCCTCTGCATCATAGAATCCATCTTCCTTTAAGATGCACCTTAAGCACCACCACCTGCAGGAAGCCTTTCCTGATTTCCACTCTTGCCCACAAACTACTGGTGCCCACCTTCCCTAATTTGTATATTCTGTATATTTTATCTCACTCTTTGTATTTCTGTCCCCAGTGTCTGGTGCAAGTTTAGGTGCTTTAATGCTTGTAGAATGAGTAGAGTAGAAGCCCAAGCCATCCTAGATAATGTCTGCAGCTGAGATTTACCTAGAAGCAGGTAGGTAATGCAATGATTTTGGTGCCAGGAAGACCAGAGTCCAAATCTTGCCTCAGATCTTTACCAACTGTATCACCCTGGGCAAATTACTTAACCTCTTAATGTCTTAGTTTCCTCTTTTGTTTAAAAAACATAGGGATAATTATAACATAGTTTCCTCTTTTGTTTAAAAAACACAGGGATAATAATAACACCCACCATCCAGGGTTATGAGGAAAAAATGAGATAATATTTGTAAAGCACTTTGTAAACTTTAAAAGTGCTGTAAATAAATCCTAACTATTAAAATAATAGCTATAAGTCATTATTTGATATTTTGTAAAACTTTTTTTTTAGGAGGAAATGAACCTTGGCTATCAAGTCACACAGTTATTTGGATACTAAATTAGGAGTTTTGTAAATTATAATATCCTGTCTTTTTAACTTGTTTCCTTTTTTAAAAAACTGGTAAATTTTCCATTTTTAAATCTTTAGAGATATATTACTATACAGTTTTATGTAAGTATGCTTTAATATGAATTTAGCTTAAAGTTGTATTTTGTGATGAGGTTAGTGATATTTCATGGAATATATTTAAATTTCTTGCATGTTCTTATACCTGTAGGAGTTATTTGCCTGTAACACTTAATACTGGAATTATTGAATAGTACTTCCTTTTTGAAGGCCTACAAAAGTATTGTTTTTTTTTTTACTTTTGAATAAAATGGCCAAAAAGTGATCTCTTTGCGAAATGTAGTTTTTTTGTCCTTATATCTAACTTTGGGGTTGGCCAAATGTGTCTTAATGAAGTTATTACACAGTTTAACAGTTACCTTTGTAAGTGATATAATAATAATGTGTTTTTTAAATTCTTTTTTCCCAATTACAGTTAAAAATAGTTTTTCTATTCATCGTTTTTTGGTTGTTGTTTTTTTTAATTTTGAGTTCTGGTCTCCCTGTTCCCTGAATTGCTGGTAAACAATTCACCAAAGGCCACACATGTGCAGAGGAAAAGTGTTTTAATTCATTTGCTTTATACTAGATTAGGGTTCTGGGAATTTACAGAGGAAAGCTTTACTCTTGCTACATTGCCTACATACTACATAATCAGACTCTTGTGTATGTGATTTCTCATTTGTAAATACATGATTGTGAAATGTTTGTGAAAAGCATTGTGGTCAGAATTGAAATATACATTGAACTAGGAATTAGGAGATTTGGGATTTAGTCCTGGTTCTGCCATTGACTAGCCCATGTGACCTTCAACAGATCACTTCAACTTTTATCTGTGAAATAGAGCTAATAGTAATTGTGAGAATTTAAAGAACTAATTTGTGTCTGAGCATGTGGGGGGAAAGTACTATAAAGGTGTTATCTTATAAGATCTTATTTTAGCTAATCTCTGAAAATAAGATATTTTTGAATTTGTCAAATGTATGTGTTCTGACAATGTTGGCTGAACTGCAAACCCTATTTTTCCCTTTGACTTATTTTCTTAGAAGGAATAAATATCTTGGTAGTCTGAATTGAAAGTTTTCATTGACAATGAGGTTTAAGCTAGTAGCCTAGATCTGTGGCATATACTTTAGTATTATAATACTTTAGTCTCATAGTACTGATTCTTTTATAGACTTTCAAATCACTTCTTTAACAGACCTTTTGTGCTTCTCATCCTTTCCTAGAATATAAGAATTTTCCCCCATACCCATTTCAACAAATGTTAAATACTTAATATTAAGTACTGTGTTAAGCACAAGGAAAATTACCAGTTTTTCCATAGTCATAGTTTCAGATTTTTACTCCTTATGACTGTTTATGGCTAAGGAAGCTGGACTTCAGTACTACATTTCACCAGTTGGTGGTGGTAAAGCACCAAGTTAAACCAATTTACAATATCCTATAAAGTTTCTGAAATGAATTTGACCTCTATCAGTTCTGTAAAATGAGTTTACTTTTTTTAAAAAAGTACTTTTGGTACGAAAGGAAGAAAAAAGACATCCAAAGTAGCAAAGACAACAGTTACCCTCTTGTGAGATAGGAAGTGTAAAAAGATTGCCAATTCTGGTTTTCACCCATTAACGTTTTAGCAGAAGGATTAGAGACCTGCAACTATGGAAATGTTCTGAATTCTGATCATTCTTTGATATTGCTTGAATATTTTGTTGTGTAGAAGTGCTTTGGAGAGTGGATAGAATACTTGCTGAGCTTAGATCCAGGAAGATCTAGGTTCAGATTTTGTCTTTGACTCTTTACCTTTTTGTGCCTCAGATAATTCCCTAGTACTTATCTACTAAATTGCCAAAAGGTTTACTGGAGGAAATCCCCCCTTTTGGGAGTTCCTATACTAGGGAACTCAACAGTTCATTCCCTGATTCTGTGAGAATCAATCAAATTTGTCCCAAGAGTTCTCATTGGATTTTACTTGTTAATCTTGTGCAATACAGCTAATCGAATTTTAAAACTGTTAGCCTCAGACTTAGAGCAAAATAGAGTACCTATACCTGTATATCCTCCCCCCCACATACAACACCTAGCAGAATTAATTAGGTATACCTATTTTGATGAGATAATAATGAATTAATACATAGTTTTTGTTATAATCAATTTATGGCAGAAAGTGTGGCCATTATCATGTTTAATACTATGAAATTAGCCCATTCTGATTCTTTAGTCACTGTTACTAAAGCAGGATAGGTTCAGGGACACTTTAAGAAAAGAGCTTGAGTCAGAGTACATTTGGCAGTGTTTGAATGTTGCTGAATTTCAGAATAAAGGTAGTCTTTCAGGAAACATGTTTTATTTTTAATGGAAAAAAGAAACTTAAACTAGATCTATGTTCCATTCCTAGCCTCATTACTAATTAGCCATAAAACCTTCCATAGTTTTTCTGAGCCTCAGTTTCCTTGTCTCTAAGACAAGGTTGATGTTGAGACTCCTGGCTCTTTAATTAAAGTGAATGATTCCAATTTTGGGGAGGTGTTTTCGGGAGGGGAGAGAAACATGTATTGATATAGAGAAACAAAATTTTCTAATTTTATCTTTATTTTGTCCAGGTTAATGGTGCAATGTAAAAAACCTTTAAAGGTTTCTGATGAACTGGTGCAGCAGTATCAGAGTAAAAATCAGTATCTTTCAGCAGTAGTATCTGATATGGAACAAGAACCTGAAATTGATCCATATGCATTTGTTGATGGAGATGTGGAATTTCTTTTTCCTGATAATAAAAAAGATAGGCAGAACAGTGATAGAGAACCTGGGAAAAAACATAAGGTGAGTAGAAAAAATAGTGCTCTGAAAGATGGTCGATAATTTTATAGGGTGTTATTGTCAACTTTTCTTCTTTACTCTTTTTATACTTAAAAAAGAGTTAAGAGCAATACTATCCTTGCAAAGATTTGGTAAATAGTGAATACTTTTAGTTATATTTTAAATTATAGCTACTATTGAAAATATAGGGGTTTTGAGATGTTTTAAAAGGTGAATGAGGAACTCTTTCCCTTTTTTCCTCTCTAAAATATATTCCTAATATGGTAAGTTTGTCAAGCTTCCTGGTTGAAAATTGGGTATTTTGAGTTGATCAGGCCTGTCTCATCTGTCTCATCCTCCTTTTCCCTCATACCTCCAATTGCACCCTCCCTACAGTTTAGTAAATGAATGAAGAAAAGAACAAAGTTCAAAGCAGGTTTTATACTGACGTCTTAATATACCAACCTAGCCACTGTCTTATCACCCTGCCTCTATTCTGGTTAATAATGCTGGACACAAATTACCGATAGAGAATTAAAATGAAATAAAATGTATAGAACCAAAGCTATGCTAAACATAACTTTAGTTTATTGTACTGGTAAAGGGTAGAGTTGCTGGGTATTAGAACTATTTGGCTTGCAGCCCAGTTTTCAAATTTAGTCACTGTGCCATAGGAAAGAAGATATAAAAACTAAGCAAATATTTGAATACCTGCTGCATGAGTGTCAGAGAAGAGACAACATAACATAATAAAAAGAACAAAGTTCTACAGTTCAGGAGATTAGGGCTCTAGATCTGATTCTATTACTAACTTGTGTGAAATTGGGTAAATGAAGTAACACCTGTGTCTCAGTTTCCTCATCTATAAAATGATCAGCTGGAACTAGCCAATCTCCAAATTATTATTCTAAACAAAACTATTTTACATTAAGCACCTCCAATGAAAATAGAAATTGTTTATATTTGACATATTGTGATTGTGAAAAGAAAGTTTACAGTTAGCATTTATGAAAGTATTTTTCAAACTTGATACTGAATAAAAAGAGAGCTAACCAGCAACAGTATCAAAAAAACTAATTGATTTCCAAAGTCTTTTTGGGATCAAGCTTATTAACCTATGCTTTTACACCTTTATCTGCATCCCCAAATATCTAACTTATTAGTATTTTCCTGTAGTTACAGTAATCATTAAATAAATAATGTCTTATTCCTAGAAGAATTAATGTATTTCCTATAATAAATGTATTGATTGAAATTTTGTGGGATTTTTAAAATGAAGGTGCTAAATGCTTCCTCATTCTCATTTGCAGGCAGAAGATGGGACATCTAATGTAACAGTGTTATCACATGAAGAAGATGCTATGTCATTATTTAGTCCCTCTGTCAAGCAAGGTAAAAATAACATTTTAGAATATAGTCTTTTTTATTTTCAACTTAGAAAAAGAAGTCTTAATGTACTAATAAAAAGGGAGGCCTTCTGAATCAAAACTTAAATTCTAATACTGGGTTTATTAACACCTTTATATATTGTGAGCAGGTTGAGATTATAGATTTTCATATTGTAAACACTGGAATTTACTCATCTGTAATTGTTTAAGTCAATAAAAAATAAGAAATCTTTGAACCCCCCTTTTTTTTCCCTTTCCAGAGCGTAGTAAATCAGGAAACAAAAAGGTAGAGAGAGCTGGCTCCAGAGTCAGGCTGACCTAGATTTAAGTCTCACCTCTAATACATACTTGCTATGTGACCCTGGGCAAGTCACTTAAACCTCCCAGAAAGAAAGCTTTCTATAACTCTGAAGTTGTAGAATAGTTGCTGATCTGTTTTGGTGAAGGGAATTTCTACACTAATTAAATTACAGCACCTCCCCCAAACCCTAAATAACCTCTCAGTAAATTGCACTACCCGATTTTCATTTTTTTCACCTGATTTGTTTAGGGTACAGTTCTTATTTCTTTACATGTATCAACTAGCTGCTTGTTAGGAAAAGTGCTTTATTGTATTAGTGATTAGACTGGTAGGAGAAAGGGGAAAGCTATTTGCTAAGGACCCCCTATGGAGTTTTAAGCTCTGTCCCTGAGTGAAACTACTAATGAGACTAGAAGAAAAAGCTAATCTGAATTGGAAAGTGGAAGGGTTTATATATTGGATAGGTATCTATGAACCTTTAAATTAGATTGCTTGGTGGTATAAGAACATTTAGAGTTGCAGAGCCTAATCCCCTTGGTTATCACCCCAGTGAATTCTTGGAAGGAACCGCAGAACTGTCAGAAGGTGACTCGGGATTGTATACAAATTTGAAAGGTGAGGCTATCCCACAGTTACATCTTAGAGGAAAAGTTTTAATTGTCTGCCAGTAGACCAGGAACCTTGTAGAATTTGCATGAAGTGTATTGCAGTCAGAATCCTTTTTTTTTTTTTTTTTTTTTTTTTTTTTTGCCTTTGCTTTTTGGAGGGGGAAAGGTGGGGTACTTGGGGTTAAGTGACTTGCCCAAGGTCACACTAGTAAGTCTTAAGTGTCTGAGGCTGAATTTGAACTCAGGCCCTCCTGACTACAGGGCTGGGGTGCTCTCTGTTCACTGCACCACCTAGGTACTCCTGCTGTCAGAATCTCATAAGTTAGAAGAAAAATGGTGTTCAACTCAGAAGTCCTGACATTATTATAAAATGTCTCTGATTTTTATGAAACCCAGCTGTACTGGATATTATTTTCAGATTTCCATTTATACATTATGGGTGTGAGTGACTTGAATTATAGTTGAGGGAAAAATTGAATCTTAAGGAATCCCAAAGTTACCAATTTAAAGACTTGTGAATAGTTGGTGTCTATGAACAACTGACCTGTTTGCTTCTGTCCTTTTGGCCATCATCCAAGATGTCTTGGTCTAGTTATAACATTGGGGGGAATTTCTATTTGTTTGCTACCTGAGATGTGCTGTCATTTTCCTTCTACCTTTGGAGATTATCATTGTGCAACACTACCCTCCTTTCTACTCTTTCCTTTTATAGGTAGTCTTTCTCATGTATATCAACATCCATTTAGAAATAAAAACAAAAGCACCTGACATTTACATTTATATTGTTCTTTAAGGTTTGCAAAAGCATTTTAAATACTTTACTTCACTTGAGTCTCATTACTCCTATATAACTACCTTAAGAAGTAAAAGACTGTAGCTGTTGTTCCCATTTTACAGATGAGGAAATTCAGCATCACAGAATTTTAACTTCCCCCCATGTTCTCACAAGCTAATGTCAGGTCGGATTTTAGTCTGTCTCTTTTGATTCCAAGTCTAGCATTTTATCCGTTATTCCTTACAGCTGTTCTGTTCTGCCTGGCATATTAGATTTTGCTCTGCCATATGAGATTGTGACCCACAGTTTAAGAAATGCTGAGGGGGTCACAAGTGAAAAAGTTTAAGAAGCCCTGCTACAGAAAATGGTGGCCTAGATTATGTTAGATATTATATGAAGAATATTTAGAACACCTGGGATATTGATACTGAATAGAGAACACTTAGTAGGGGAAAATTAGTGAGACCTAGAATCATAGAATTTAGAGCCAGAAAGAAAATTAGAGGTCATTTAGACCAGCATAATCATTTTAGAATTCTTAGACTTATTTATTTTATAGAGCTCTAGCAGTCAGATTTAGAACCAGCAGGTGGAACTTAATTAGAAGAGAAAAGAAAGGTTTAAATTGATTATAAGAAAAAATCTAACATTTAGGGGTATCTAGAAGTTGAATGTGTTGTTTCATGACAGTATGATCTGTTCCTAAAAGTGTTCAAGCAAAGACTAACATACCATCTGTCAAGGGTATTGTAGAAAAGGCTCCTATATTGAGTGTGAAGTTGAGAATTGAATACTATAATTCCTTTTCCTTTTTTTTCCTAATTCTTATTCTGTTATTTCAGGAAACTTTTTTCTTCATTGCATTTGTGCTTTGCCTTCTTCCTATAAGTTACCTGTATCAAAAAAGAAATCGCATTAAGTGACTTTTATGTTTCATTCCTAATGTCGGAAAATTATTTTCTATTTTTTCATTACAAATGTTCAGTGTTCTAACTTCATTGCTGATTAAAGTAAGTTCCACAAAAGCTTAGCCACAACACCTAACTTCAGATGTTTAAGGTTTCAGAAAGTTTTTTTTGCAGGGGGGAAGGCAGGGCAATTGGGGTTAAGTGAGTTGCCCAAGGTCACATGGCTAGTAAGTGTTAAGTGTCTGAGGCTGGATTTGAACTCGGGTCCTCCTGACTCTAGGGTCAGTGCTCTATTCACTGCACTACCTAGCCACTACTCAAAAAATATTTTTAAAAATAAAAACAGAAACAAAATTTTGAAATATTACCTCTTCTATAAATTGGAAACTTCGTCTAACTGATTTAAGTAGCATGTTATGTTTTCATCATATAATTTTTTCTCATATTTTGTAGATGCACAGCGTCCTGGTGGTCATGCCCGTCCTCCATCAACCAGCCTCATTTATGATTCTGACCTAGCTGTCTCTTATACTGACCTTGACAATCTCTTCAATTCTGATGAAGATGAACTAACAGTGAGTGTTACAGTGCCTTTTTGGACCATCATTTAATCTGGACTTATCCCTAATTTACATTAAATTTGTATTTCTTTTAAAATATTTTTGATGGATTGGATCATTGAATGACTGAGACATTTTTTAAGGGCTTATTACATGCCAAGTACTGTGGTAAACCTGGGGATGTAAATGGAAAAGCAAATTATGGTTTCTGCACACATAAGAGAGTGGTGGTCAGGAAGGGACACTTTGAAAATTAACAGAATGATGAGAGTCATTTGAGAAGTAGATTGACAGATTCCATCCAGGCACTGTGGTAGAGTTGATTTGTTCTTGGTTCTAGAACTTAGAAGGGTGGGGAGGAGGCAGTGGGGTACTGGAAGAACTCTGTGGCAAGAAGGTTCGGGGAAGTTATAGGGAAAATGAAGCATGGTGGCTATGGCTAACCTGACATAGTGATCCAGGATAGGTACCCAATCAAATGAGTTAATCAGTTAAAAAAGTATTTATGTATCTTGAAGGTAGAACAATGAATTGTAGAAATAAGAATCTTGCTAATCAATTCCATTTTAATATTATTTAACCTGTCTGATACAGTGTTCTTAATATAACAAAATTGTGCTGTGTGGTTGTATACTTTTGAATTAATTTGACTGCCACAGACATTGGAAAAGAAAATTTAATATTAAGAGCAATGCCCGTTAAAAAGGTTTTATCTTCTGTTGGTTCCTATATCTTAAAAATGGTGCTTCATAAGGTGCTACATGTACGCATTGTCAGATCAGATGCAGTCTCTGTATCTAATGTTTTGGCTTCATTGTCTTTTACAAAGTACACAGGTAGTGTAATAGAGGCAGGATTCGAACCCAATTCCTCTTGAAGCCAGTGCTTTTTCAACTCTACTGAACGATCTCCTTCATTGAGGCAGGCATCTAGGTGGCATAATGGATAGGGTACCAGGCCTGGAGTTAGGAAGATTTGAGTTCAAATATTACTTCAGACACTTAATAACTGTGTGGCCCAGGGCAGATCACTTCTGTCTGCCTCCTTATCTGTTTAAAAGAATATTGGTAATAATATTTCTCAGGGTTGTCATCAGGATAAAATAAGTTATTTGTAAAGTGCTTTGCTAAATTTAAAATTCTACATAAATGCTGGCTCTTACAGCTAGATATCCTTATTTTTTATATGGAGGAAAAGTATATGTAACTAGTTGAAATTCATGTTCTCATCATGCTGATAATGATAATTACTCTTCCTTTGAAGTTGTGAATCACCATAGTATAGAAAATTTCATTGTGAACTGGCAAAACCTAGTGTTTCAGTTCTATTTTGTTTTTTGTTTCTAAACATACATTTCTTAATGTATCTTTCCCTGCCCCCCCCCAACTATTCTTATAACAAAGAAAAAAACTAGTTTAGCAAAACTAGCCAATATATTGTCCAAGTCTGATACTGTATGTATTTCCATATCTGTAGTTTCCTAGCCACCTTGTCATTACTTCCCCCCCCCATTTTTACCAAAAATAAAAGGGGGGCCCTGGCATTTAATTCTAAACATCCATTTCAAAAATCAGATTAAGTTTAGATTCTCTATACCAGGGATTGGCAAACCAAATCCCACCAAATCCTGCTTGTTCCAGTTTTTGTACAGACTGCAAGCTAAGAATGGTTTTTAATTTTTTAAATAAAGCTTTATTGTATTTAAAAATTTTAAAACCATTCTTGGATCATATTGCCTTAGACTATTATGTCTCTGGAAAAATTAATGAAATATAGACAGTCAATTGGCACAGCAAAAGAGATTGCAAAAAATTATATAATTTAGGAGATTAAGGTGTATGGTACCTTTCTTATGCTAGAATGGGGATTCTTAACCTGGGGTTCATGAAATTAACTTTCAATAAGTTTCCTTTCTAATCTTATCTGTTTATTCAGTACATTTAAAAACAATCTGAAAAGGGGATCACAAGACAAAATAGTTTAAGAACTCCTGCACTAAAAATGCTTTTTGCTTTAGTTATCAAATTGTTTTTACATTTGTACTAATGGCTTAAATGGTTTAATGAGATAAATCAGACTTTAGCTTTTCATTCTTTTTTTTTTTTTCCCTTGAAGGGCAACTGGGGTTAAGTGACTTGCCCTAGGTTTTGTGTTAAGTGTCTGAGACTGGATTTGAACTCTGGTCCGCCTGACTCCAGGGCCAGTGCTCTATTCACTGTGCCACCTAGCCACCCCTAGCTTAAATTTCAGCTATTAGCCTAATTTCTATTCTGTGTACTGGAAGGTAATCAGATTGCTCCATAATTGAATCTTTTTACTTAATTCAGAGCAACCTCCTTTCTTCCTTCCTCAAATACTGCCAAATAGGTGTTTAGTATACTTCTCAGTTTGGGATCAGATGTTGCCCCAAATGAATGTCCTAATCTGAAACACTATTACCACTTCAACCCAACTTACAACTGAAGCATACATTTTAGATTACTTTAGAGACTACACTCTTTTTATTCTCTTCTTCCCTTTATAGAGATTATTTTTATAACTACTTTGCTTATTCTTTATATTCCTGACTAATGTGGATGTATGTTGTCAGAATTTATCCTTGGCCTTCTTTTTGTCTCTCTTCACTTTCTTGTTTGGCAGTCTCATTCAATTACTACTTGTGCAAATGTCTCCGAAATCTGTTTCTGTAGTTCTGATCTTATTTTTGCCTAGTTGTTCCATGAACTTGTCTTCCCCTTTAACTTGTTCTAATGTTATCACTTTTTCTGCCTTGCCTTTTCTGTACCTTCATTCACTCTTGTCACCCATGAGCAGAACTTTGGATTTATGTTGAACTCTTTTGCCTCCATTATCTCTTATCTAGTAAGTTACCAAGTCCTACTGGTTCTGCATCATTAACATGTTCCACACCTTTCTCTACAAACTGTCTCTATAGTACAAGTCTTTATGTACTAATTTTTTTTAAGAGGGAAAAAAGAAAGTGTTATTTATATTAGTCATTTCAACAGTACCCCTTTTTGAACCCTCTTTTTTGACAAAGAAAAAATTTAGTAAAAACATCAAATAGAATGATGGCATTTAATAACATAAACAGTATTCTAATCTAGTAGTCCCCTACCTCTATTCCATGACGGTTAGAATTCATTATCTTTTCTCCGGGCCCTTTATTGCTTTTTTCCATGATAAAGCTTCCCTTTTAGTGATCATTTTTTACTTACCTTGCTATAGTCATTTTTTTGACTGATTATTTACTCAGTGTGAGCTGGTAAAGATCTTTTGAATTTTCTCTGAATTCTTTTATTATTTCTTACTATACAACAATACTTCATTATATTAATTTGCTGTATTTTTTTCCCCAGAAATTCTTCAGTGTTATTCAGTTGTTGCAGTTGTGTATGACTTTTTGAGACCCCATTGGGAGTTTTCTAGGCAAAGATACTGGGGCTGTTAGCCATTTCCTTCTCCATCTCCTATGACAGATAAGGTAGCTGAGGCAAACAGAATTAAATGACTTGCCCGGGGTCACACATTCAGGAAGATGAGTCTATCAGATTCCAGGCCAGGTACTCCATCCATTGTGCCATGTAGATGTCTGATTCCCTAGTAGATGGGCATAGTTACTGTAATAGCCATCTACTTTAATCCATACACAAAAGGGATCCCCACTGTAACATAACCAATAAGTTTTCAGCTAGCCACTGCTTTAAGACCTTCAAGGGAGGGAGATCCCACCATTAGTTGAAGTGGCCCATTCTGCTTTTGGATAGCTCCTCATTGTTGGGTAGTTTTTCCCTGACAGTAAGTCTAAATCTTTGTAACTTCTACCATTTGTTCCTGGTTCTGGTCTCTGGAGTCATGTAGAAAAAGTTAATCATCTTTATGACAGCCCTTCAAATGCAAGAAGATGGCTGTTATGTGTCATCTTTCTCACAGCCTATCTTTCTAGGCTAAAGATGCCCAGTTTCTCCAACTGATTCTCATATAATATCAATTCAAAGCCATTCATCATTCTAGTTACTATCCTTTAGACATTCGTCTTCATATTATCAGTAACCTTGGTAAACTGTGATACTCAGATGAAAAACAGTACTCTAGTCTAGATAAGGTGTGAATAGAACAGAATCCAATCATATTAATTCCTCCTTTTTCCTCCCATATCAGACTGCTGAGTCATTAAATTTGGAGTACACTTAAAACCCCCAGATTTTTTCAAAACAGCTGCTGTCTAACCGTACATGCCCCATATCATATTTATGAAGTTGATTTTCTTCTTGTAATTAAGTATACGATTTTATATTTATCCCAGTTGAATTTTATTTAGTATATTCAGCCTAATGACTCTAGCCTGTCAAGATCCTTTTGGATCCTGACTCTTACCTTTCAGTATGTTGACTGTTCTTCTTAGAGTTGTGTCATTTTCATATATGATGAGCATGTCATCTATTCCTTTGTCCCAATTATTGATAAAAATGTTCAACAGCACAATGTAAAGCACAGATCCTTGAAAAACTCCACTTAGAGTCTTCCTGTTACATTGACATTAAACCATTAGCTATTCTTTCAATCTAGCTTACCATCCAGGGCCCCCAGTTCCCCTCACCCCTCCAATTATTTGCTAGAAGGTGCTGTTTATGTCAGTAATATTACATTTATTAAATATTTAGTATATTCTAGGCACCCTTGAGTGCTGGAAATATAAATACAAGCAAAAAGATAGTCCTACCCTCAAAGGTCTTATATTCTAATGAGGAAGACACCTTATAAAAGGGAACTGGAAAGTGGAGGGCTATGGGTGACAGAGGCAAGGCATTGGGGAGAAGTAAGAAAATGTAGTCAGTAAACATTTATTTAGCACCTATTTTAGGCCAGGCGCACTGTTGAGCATGAGGAGCTCACACTCTAATGGGAGAAGAAAACATGAATATAATTGTGTAAACAAGCTATATACGGGATAATAGAATTTAGGTAGATCTGGAAAGACTTCCTATAGATGGTGGGATTTTAGCTGGGAGGCAAGAGATAAGGAGAGCTGGCTAGCAAGAGGCTTGGAGTAAGGAGATTAGTGAGGAAGATCCAGGTGGCCCATGTTGATGGATTGAAGTGTAAAGCAGGGGAGGGCTAAGGTGTTAGAAGACTGGGAATTTGTGTGGGTGGGGGTAATTTTGGTTATGAAGGACTTTCAACACCAAACAGATGATTTTATATTTAATTTTAGAAGTGATAGAGAGATATTGGAGTTTACTGAGGAGGTGGAGTGGGAAAGGTAAGAGAAAAAAATGACATGGTTAGATCTGTACCTTAGGTAGATCACTTTGATAGCTGAGTGAAGGTTAGACTAGAGGAAGTAGAGACTTATGGCTGGGAGACTAATCAGCAATCCATTTCCCTAATTCAGTCTTAAGGTGATGAGATCCTATACCAGGGTCATTGCAGTATCAGAGGACGGAAAGGGAAATATACAAAAAAAAAAAATACTACAAAGGTAAAATTGACAAGCCTTGCCTTCATATTAGACATGAAGGGTGAGAGAGAGGAATTAATGATGATGCCTGGGTGATGGTGATACCTTTTAACAGTAATAGGGGGTGGCTAGGTAGCACATTAAATAGAGCACTGGCCTTGGAGTCAGGACGACCAGAGTTCAAATCCGGCCTCAGACGCTTAACACTTACTAACCGTGTGATCTTGGGCAAGTCACTTAACCCCAGTTGCCTTGCCTTCCCTCCAAAAAGCAAAAAAAAAAAAACCAACCAGTAATAGGGAAGTTTAGAAGAATTGAGGGTGGAGGGGAGGGGAAGATAATGAGTTCAATTTTGGACATGTGTTTAAGATTTCTAGGGCATATCTTGTAGGCAGTTGGAAAAGCTCAGCTAGATATGTAGATTTGTGAATCATCTGCAGAGATAATTGAATCCCTGGTAGTTGATGAAATCAACAAGTGGAATAGTATAGGAGAACCAAAGAGGTTCCAGGACAAAGAATCCTGTGGGACATCCAGGGTTAATGTTGTGATGGATTGAGAAACAGTACTGAGATAGGTAGGAGAAAGAGAGGGTAGTGTTATGAAGCCTAGAGAGAAGAGGGAATCAAGGAGAGGTTGATTGACAGTGTCAGAAGCTGAAAAGAGTTCAAGAAGAATGAGGATTGAGAAAAGGCCATTGAATTTGGCAATTGAAAGAACATATCAAACACAAGAGCAGTTTTGGTGGAACAGTGTGGTGGAAATCATGCTGTAGACAGTTAAGAATGTATGAGGAAAGGAAGCACTTGGCCTTTTTCAAGGAGTTTAGCCACAAAAGGCAAGAACAATATGGGACAGTAGTGAAGATGAAATGTAGTAAGTTTCTTGAGAATGGGGAGAAATGCATATGTTTGTAGGCAATAGTGAAGCAGCTAGTATACTTGGAGAAACTGAAGATAATTGAGAGAGTAGGGATGATAGAGGGGACAGTCTACTGAAGAAAGTAGATGAATGGATTCACTTATGCAGATTAGAGGAGTTGACCTTGCTAAGAAGGGCCATTTCCCATCTCTTCATGTGAAACAGGGGTGAAGAAGGAAATAGTGGCAGAAAGCATTTGAGTTGGATAGTGAGTTAATTAAGGAGGTATAAAAGGATTGTCTTGTAGCATTGTGGGCCCTAGATTTGTCCAGTCAGGAGTAGAACCAAGAGAGAAATGAGCATAGCTGGCCAGCATGAAATGGTGATTCCATCCAGGATGCCAACCAATCAGAGACAAGAACTAGAGTGGAGGCATCTGTAGGGTGAGAAGGCTGCTGGTTATGAAGGGAAAAGCCTCAAGAGTCAGGATAGAAGTGAACATGGATGGCTTGGGACCTTAATGAAATTATAGTTCCAGCTGTGAACATTGATATATATTAGATTTTTGTTTCAATCTTTGAAGACTTCCTCAGATTATATGCTCAGAAGTAGAATTGTTGGAATAAAGATAGCTTACATAATTCTAAATTGAAATCTAGAGCAATTGAACTGTTTCACAGCTCTGTCAGCAGTGTATTCTTTCTCTTAGTGGCCCACAGTCTCTCTAGTACCCAATTCAAATTCTATCTTCTTCCGTGTAGTCTTCCCTTACCCTGATAAAAGCTTTCCTCCCTGTCCCTCAGAAAAATAGTCCTTTCCTTTGTAATTCTCTAATGTATTGGCCATGTAATTTTATAATGTATTATAGTTATTTATATTTGTATCAGTTTTTCTTTTGGACTTATAAACTATGTGAAAACAGGAAATGCCTGTTATCTAAAGTTTACATCTTCACTGTCACCTCACAGACTATACTTGTTAGGTGCTTAGTAAATGTTTAACAAATAAAACAAACGTTTTGTTGAGCAGGCATTAATTTTGAATTATTACTGACCTGAAATCGTGCCAAATAAAACTTGTATGTAAATTTTTTAATAGCCTGGCTCTAAAAAGACACTGAATGGCTCGGATGAGAAATCTAATTGCAAGGAGTCAAAGGCAGGGAACTTGGATCCACTATCATGCATAAGTAAGTTTCCTAAATAATTTGCTATATTTTTAAATACATGAAATCTCAAGTTGAGCACTTTTAATTTTAAACATTCTCTTGCTATCTATTTTATATTGAATGTGTGTTTCTAATAGGCACTGCAGATCTTCATAAGATGTATCCAACACCACCATCATTGGAACAGCATATTATGGGATTTTCCCCGATGAATATGAACAACAAGGAATATGGTAGTATGGATACCACACCTGGAGGAACTATCCTAGATGGGAATAGTTCCAGTATAGGAGCCCAGTTCAAAATTGAGGTTGATGAAGGATTCTGTAGTCCCAAACCTTCTGAAATTAAGGTAAATTTGTAAATGAGTTTACGTAAGAGAAATTTTCATAAATCCTTATAGTCTTGTAGTTAACAATGCTAACTTTGGGCAATAACCATACTTTTTTCCTTCCAAATTTATTGTTAATAGAATTATAATAGTAGAATTTCTTTGTTAGAAACTTACTGGATTGTAATTAATAAACCATTATTTGTGATTTTTTTTAAAATTTCCACTTAAAATTTACTAAATACTTACCTACCTCTGTAGTTAGAAAATTAAGACATTGTAAGTTTGAATTTTTATCTTATAGGATTTTTCATATGTCTATAAACTGGAAAATTGTCAAGCTCTGGTGGGATGTTCCATGTTTGCACCTCTAAAAACACTCCCCAGCCAGTGTTTGCCTCCTATCAAGCTTCCAGAAGAGTGCATTTATCGGCAGAGTTGGACTGTTGGGAAATTAGAGTTGCTTCCTCCAGGGCCCACCATGCCTTTCATCAAAGAGGGGTATGATTTATATCCATGTGTTGTATAAAACTGAGTTTTGAGAGAAATACTTTTTGGGGGCGGCTAGGTGGCACAGTAAATAGAGCACCAGACCTGGAATCAGGAGGACCTGAGTTCATATCTGGCCTCAGATACTTGATAGACTGGCTAGCCGTGTGACTTTGGGCAAGTCACTTAACCCCAGTTGCTCTCCAAAAAGAAAAAAAAATACTTTGTTTATGGGTTTTTTAAAAAGACTCCTCCTAAGTCTTTGAAGTTTTTTACTTCTGTAGTAGCAAAAATCAGTGGTATGTAAAACATTAAAAAAAAAAAGTTGTGGGTAAAAAGTGTAACATTTGGGCATTCATTTCTTCCAAAACATCTTTCTTGTTATGCCTAAACTAATGGTGTATTTTCATTCACTGCCTCATAGCTTTAATTAGGGATGAGAATCATCAAATAGTTTTTTTTTTGTTTTTTTAAGTAGTAATCATTATTGCTTCTTGAATAATATAGTCTTATTATACCTGTACAAATTTCATATTTGAGATATTTGTTGTAGATGTTTTGGACATGATTGTATGTAAGGCATCTAGATGGTGCAATTCTTGGGTTCAAATCATGTCTTAGATACTTATTAGGTGTGTGACTTTGGATGAGTCATTTAATCTCTTTTACCTATTTCCTCATATTTAAAATGAGGGGGCTAGACTTAATGCTATCATAAATCTACAGTTCTATGAATGCTATTCATTACATTACAGTTTTGTATGCTTCAACTATTTTGAGAAGCACTTTCCAGATATTTTGTGAGACTGAACTATTAACCTTCCTAAACAATTGTTGTTAACAATTTTTAAATTGTGTACTATAGGGGTAGATTTTTAAAAATTACTTGTACTAGTTGATGAACCATATTTTTTCAAATAATTAATGGAAGATTTTGTGATTCTAATTTCATTTTCTTTCTTTTTTTTTTTTTTTTTTTGCATATTTCTGTATGAATTTCTCATCTGGGGAATGTTATAGTGATGGAAGTGCTATGGATCAAGAATATGGCCCTGCTTATACTCCTCAAACTCATACTCCTTTTGGAATGCCCCCAAGCAGTGCACCTCCTAGTAATAGTGGAGCAGGGATTCTTCCTTCCCCCTCCACCCCTAGATTTCCAACTCCACGAACACCAAGGACACCTCGTACACCTCGTGGAGCTGGTGGGCCTGCCAGTGCTCAAGGCTCAGTCAAATATGAGAATTCAGATCTGTATTCACCAGCTTCCACCCCATCAACATGTAGACCCCTAAATTCTGTTGAACCTGCAACTGTTCCATCCATCCCTGAAGCACATAGTCTTTATGTAAACCTCATTCTTTCAGAGTCAGTAATGAATTTATACAAAGACTGTAATTTTGACAGTTGCTGTATCTGTGTCTGCAACATGAACATCAAAGGTGCTGATGTTGGAGTTTACATTCCAGATCCAACACAGGAAGCACAGTATAGGTGTACCTGTGGCTTCAGTGCTGTCATGAACAGAAAATTTGGAAACAGCTCTGGATTGTTTCTTGAAGATGAACTAGATATCATAGGACGTAACACTGAATGTGGTAAAGAAGCAGAGAAACGTTTTGAAGCTCTCAGGGCTACCTCTGTTGAACATGTCAATGGAGGACTGAAAGAACCTGAAAAATTGCCTGATGAATTAATATTATTGCTACAAGATCAGTGCACTAATTTATTTTCACCATTTGGAGCAGCAGACCAAGATCCTATCCCCAAAATTGGTGTAATTAGCAACTCGGTACGTGTTGAAGAACGGGATTGTTGCAATGACTGCTACCTTGCATTAGAACATGGACGTCAGTTCATGGATAATATGTCAGGAGGAAAAGTTGATGAAACCCTTGTGAAAACTACATGTTTACATCCCTGGGCCAAAAGAAATGGTAAGTATGCTAACTTAATGTTTTGGGTTTTTTTTTTTAACCTTTTTCCTTCCATATATCTGTTTATTGTTCTCAATATGTATCTACTAAGAAATGTAAAGTTTCCTATATAGCTAACACATCCTTCTAAATGAGAAATTACCATGTGTACTACTTCAAATTTTTCAGGAGACTCAGACTGGCTTTCATTATTAGGTATCTTTTACAAGACAAGTTCAGTGATTTGAGTTCCTCTACATATGAAGAAGGAATTGGGAATGGTTAACCTGAAGAAGAGAAGACTAGCAGGATTATAATAGCTGCTTTTAAGTATTTGAAAGGCTTGTTGGGTAGGGGAAGGATTAAACTTGTTCTTTTCAACCCTAGGGGCAGAAACCAAAAGAATTGGTAGACGTTACAATTAGGCCAATTTAGGCAATAGGTCAGGGAACACTTCTAATGGTGAGAACTGCCCCAAAGTGGAATGGGCTGCTTCAAAAGATGGTGGGTTTCACCCTACTTGGAAGACTCCAGGCGCAGTCTGGGTGACCATGTTGGGCATGTTATAATGGGGGTATAATATCACATGTTGTATGCGAATTACACTGAAGTCCCACTTCTTAAATAATATAATTCTATGCTTATTATTAGCAGTCAGTCAATCTATCTGTGACTGTGTATTACAAATTTTCACAAAGGCTCGCAGAAAATAATTTTGTCCCTAGGCTGGTACACTTGACCTAGTGTAGATTACTTTTTTTTTTCTCATTTTGGAGGGGGGAAGTAGGGCCATTGGAGTTAAGTGACTTGCCCAAGGTCACAGGGCTAGTTTTTGTGTAAAGCATCTGAATTTGGATTTGAACTCAGGTCCTCCTGGCTCCAGGGCTGGTGCTCTATTCACTGCACCACCTAGCTGCCCCTTAGGGTAGATTACATTGATACTTTCAGTTGAAATAAAGATATTCAGAAGAGTGAGTTTGAAGGCTGGGGAAGGGAGAGGAGTTCTCTTTTAAATATATAATATCTAATAAGCAGTTTTTAATGCTGAAGAAAGGCTCAGCAAAAAGACTTTTTCATTCAGTCATTAAGCCTTTATTAAGCACCCAGGTATGTGCTAGGCACTGCTAAGCACTAGAGATACAAAGAAAAGGAAAAGACAGCCCCTATCCTCTAATTAGGAGTTCACGTATAGACAAATTATATACAGGAAATGTAGTCAAAAAAATTAATGGAGGGGCCAGGCATTAGAATTCAGAAGGTTGAAAGACTTCCTGTAGAAGATGGGATGTTAGCGGGGAGTTGAAGGAATGGACTGGTAGTAAGTAGAGATGAGTAGGGAAAATATTTTAGGCATGGGGGACAGCCAGAAAAAATACTTAGCGTTGAGAGACTGGAGTGTCTTTTTTGTGGAATAGCCAGGAGGCAAGTGTCACTGGATTGAAAAATATGTGGTGTGGTGTAAGATGTAAGAACGCTAAAAAGATGGAGAGGGAAAAGTAGGAGAGTGAGCGGGGAACAGTCTTTGACTGGATATATAAATCGTTAAACTCATGAAAGCTGATGCGGTAACTGAGAGAAAAGGGGGCCCTAGGACAGGCCTTTTGGGTATATCCACAAATAGGGATCATGCTGTGTATGATCATCCTGTAAAAGAGACTGAGAAGGAGCAATACAGACAGGCAGGGAGGGAGAACCAAGACAAAGTCACGTCATTGATACCCAGTATGGAGAGAATATCTAGGATAAGAGAGTGGTCAACAAAGTTACATCCTCAAATCAATAAGGATAAGGATTGGGGAGTGGAGTTTGATTTGACCATTAAGACATCATTCGTAACTTTGGAGAAACCATTTTTCATTTGAGCAATAGCTTACTGTTGAAGTATGTTTTAGGAATTAGTTTCAGAAATCAGTTGTAATTAAGAGCTAAGAAAGAAAGAAAAAGAAATCATTTCAAAATGTAGACCTTGAATTGTTTTGTCTTGAGTTGATTTAGTTTTGCTAATTCAATGATTCCTTTGTTTTTTAGCATTCCATTTTAAGTTGTCGTGAAACTGTACATTTTAATTATAATTTTCATTTGTAATCTTATTTGGAACAGAGGTATTGGCTTGCCATAAATACTTAGTACCAGAGATGTAATAACCTCCTGGAGGTCACTGACACATTCCAGCTCTATGACCTGGACTAGCCAGTCACTTACCCTCTCAGCACTCTAGGCAGCTCTCTAAAACCATAAATTGTAGAGAAGGGTGCTGATCTCTATTGGTAGAGGGAATTTCCTTGACAGGCATTCTCTGTACCAAGAAACCACAGGTCTGGGCCCCAATCCTTTTCCCCCCAAAAGGATATATCATGAAATCAAAACAGAAGTAAGATTGAAATTCAATAAGATAAGAAACTATTTTATGAGTCCAGTAGTAAAAAAAAAATACTTTGTGGTCTTATTGTAAAACATTTACTTAAATAAAACCAACAGGATGTGTGATAGGGAGGTCTTGGAATATTTTGTTTGTAACAGATTTAAGTTGGAGTATAATTGATACTGCTTTGAATGAGGGGAAATTAAAATGTTTTGAGTGAAGGTAGTATCAGTCCAAAATTGGAAGGCAACTGACTGAGTTAGAGAGAAGGAAAATACAAGGGGAAGAATTCATTATATCATGGTTATGGAGGTGGGGAACTGAAATGACATAACAATGATAGTGGAAATTTACGTCCTACAATTTCCTTGTAACTAATGGTTTTATTATTTTATTCTTCCTTAGCCAGTGTTTAGTAGAAAATTAGGCAGGAGACGAAGAGAACTGAGCAAAATTATCCTTTCTCAATAGTGGACATAAAACTCTTTAAAATTTACAAAATATGCGTTCTCATTTAATCCTAAATACCTCTAGAAAGATAGATATTAAACATAGTACCTTTGCCAATTTTGCAAATGGGGAAACTGAGACTTAGAGGGATTTAGGAGTTAAGTGGTTTTCCCATAATTATACAGTTTGAGAGGTGGGATTCAAGACCATGTCTTTCCTGACTCTTAAGTTAGCAGCCTTTCCTCCTTAACTGATGTGATCAAAGTAATAAAATATGGAAGGTCAGGTGATTAAGAAAAAGAAACGGCAGCATGGATAATCTATAGATTAATCAGTAGCTGAATAGCTGAATATAAAAAAAATTAATTTGAATGTTAGTAGTTTGAACAGGTCATTGAGATATCATATAGCTCACTACCAGAGTTTCCAAATAGAGTTAGCTGTTTTTCATGATAATAATGTAGAAAATTACAAGAGAATTCCAGAATCTAGGTTAGAGTTAATGTCTCTACCCTTGCCATGTAGACCTTTTTTTCACTAGAACTGTTGATTTATGAACAAGATTAATACAGAAACTCTTTGAGCAGCTTAATATGTCTAAAAGACAGAGGAAAATAAATCAATTTGATTAACAATTATGAAGTCAAAGAACACCTTGTGTAGTTCATTTTTTTCAAATAGAGTTGCTTTTTTATTGTAGGTCCCTAGAGGAATTACCTGTACAAATTTTTCCAGATAATTCTGTGCAGAAGCAGAAATTCTATAAGTAGAAATTTAAATATTCATGGTAGTGGATGATTGATTCTGCTGGATTTAACAACTTAATATTTTATTGTTGTCATAGAACTAAGATAATTCTTATTTTTGTGTCCTTATTATAGCTATAGATGTAAGCATGCAGTGTTCACAGGACATCCTTCGAATGCTCCTGTCCCTTCAGCCAGTACTTCAAGATGCCATTCAGAAAAAACGAACAGTGAGATCTTGGGGAGTCCAAGGTCCTCTTACTTGGCAACAGTTTCATAAAATGGCTGGCCGAGGCTCATATGGTAAATAACATGTATGGAATTATTGATTGGCTAAGTGTCTATAAATTATTGTGATCTTTTGTGAGTGCCTTTATTTACATTGTTAATAAATTAATTTTTAAAAAAATCTGTAGTGGCCCTAAGTATGTAACTTTCCTTAATTTTTAATTATGTATACTGCTTCATATTAATCTAAGTAAGGAGTCAGTTTCTTCTACATATGCATATAATCTTAATGCACTTTTTTTTTTTTTTAAAGGAACTGATGAGTCCCCAGAACCACTGCCAATTCCCACATTTTTGTTGGGATATGATTATGATTTTCTGGTGCTCTCTCCATTTGCCTTGCCTTATTGGGAGAGGCTGATGCTAGAACCCTATGGATCTCAAAGAGATATAGCCTATGTTGTTCTATGTCCAGAGAATGAAGCCCTTCTGAATGGAGCAAAAACTTTTTTTAGAGATCTTACTGCAATATATGAGGTATGTGTTCCAGAGTAAGAGGTATGAGATTTTAAAGTATCTCATACCTTTGTGCTGCTATCTAAAACTAACCTATGAGTCAGATGGTTCAATTAAGATGTGGTGCTACTGATGCCAAAGTGGCCAGGTGTTCAGTTTCTCACATTGATTTTATCACACTCTGTGATCTAGTTTACTAGCCTACCTGCCATTTTGTGCACATGACACTACATGTCCACCTTCACGTCTTTGCTGTGGCTGAACTCTGTTTAAAATACATTTTCATCTCATCTTTGCATCTTATAATTCCTGGTTTCCTTTTATATTAACTCATTGAATTCCCTTCCTTTGTCCTCCCCTCACCCCCATTGCCAGTGCCCTCCTGCCTAAAACCATGTTTTACATTCGTTCCTTATGTTCATTTTGTTTACAGTATCTGTATACTCATCTGTGCCATCTCTCCATTTAGACCAGTGGTTCTCAACCTTCCTAATGCTGCGATCCTTTAATACTCAGATATGGGCGTATCTGCATGTGGGAGGACCCGTCTGGAGACACAGATAGAGGAGCGGTGTCTTGGTTCCTAAGACCATCGGAAATATGTGTTTTCCAATGGTCTTAGGCGACCCCTGTGAAAGTTTTAACATATGTTGTATATGAGGAATAGTGTATTACTTTATAACTGAAGGGGTCGCCACACCACAGGTTGAGAACCACTGGTTTAGACTGTGCATTCTTTGAAGGAAAGAACTTGTTTCACCCTTGTCATTCCAACACTATCTTGGTGCCTGGTACTGTGCTTAACTGATTTCACACACTATACATTCCAACTAAACTGGCCTTCTTGCTGTTACCTGGACTTGACATTATGTTTCCTGCTTCTTAGCAGCATTTAACTTTAAGGTTAAATATAGGTTTCATGTCCTTGGGGTAGGCTTTCATGCTCCTTCTAGTTATTAGTATTCTCTCCTTCAGGCCATTTTATATTGACTAATCTGTGTAAAATGTTATATTAAGTAATCTGTAAAAAGACTAATAAATCTGTGTAAATCCTGTATTGCATGGTAGAAATTCCTTGAAATCAGGAACTTGTTTTTCATTTATCTTTATGTCCATAACATCTATCACAGTGCTTTTTATGCTTTCTTGGGTTTTGGGGGTTTTTTTGGTCTAGAATTGTGATATCATCAGTATAGGATTGTTCTATCTACTAATGCACACTGGCAACTCATTTGTAATTTATAGTCTTGGAGAATTGACATAGTATACTCAGGTTACGTAAATTAATTACCTAAGTTCAAAATTCTAGTATGTGTCAGAGGTGAAATTCTATCCGCTGTTCCATTCTACCTTGTACATAACAGATATTTAATAAATCTTTGTTAAATTGAAAGAAAAACTGATCCTTTGCATCCATAAACTTGAGCAACTGACTTCAGATGTTTCATAATTCACACAAACTTTTCAAGGTAGAGTGGAAAAGGTTTAATATAACCTGCCATCATAACAACTTTTAACATATGTTGTATATGAGGAGTAGTGTATTACTTTATAACTGACAAATTGGCCTTATGTTTATATTTGGGAAAGAGATGAAGAGGATGCATTTATGAGAAAATACAAGCCTTAGTATTGTATTATTATGGTTCTGGCCCTGGCTTGCTCTGTGGCCATAGGTAAGTCATCATGTCTCTTTGGACTCCAGTTTCCTAATTTGTAAAATAAAGGGTAGGTTTCAACCCTAAAAGTAGAATTCTTTGTTTTTCCTGACTTGCTTCTTTATCAGTTATTTCAAGTATGCATCTTATCAGCTTGTGTGGATGAAATTATATTTGGCACAGGGAGGAGGGGAGTATTTGTGTACACATACATATAGTTCTAAGGATTGTGTTTTCTCATTGTATTTTTATATTTACCTTAAATGTACAGGGAAGACAATTTCTTTAAGAGCTTAAGCAAGATCTTCCAATTGATCATAAATTTCAAACATGTACACATAATGACAACCATATAGAGACATTAAGAATTTCATTTATGTCAGTATAAATTTTTGTTCATGATATTATTTTGGTATTTTAAGATAATTTTGGGGAAGGGGGTTAATATCTGTGATTTTATCTGTGTAGAAACTTTACTCCAGTTATTTGGATCAGCAGCTATTCCACCATTTAGTTTCAGTTACCACAGGTCCTGGAAAGTTAAGGGATTTGTCCATTGTCACACAGCTAACGTATAAGGGAGGACTTAAAAACATTAGTCTTCCTGACTCTAGGACCATCCCCTTTATCTGCTTATGTATTACATCGCCTTTAATATTAAGTCTAAATGCTCGTTTTATTTTATTTTATTTTTGCTTTTATAGAGGGGTGAAGGCAGGGCAGTTGGGGTTAAGTGACTTGCCCAAGGTCCCACAACTAGTAAATGTTAAATGCCTGAAGCCAGTTTTGAACTCAGGTCCTCCTTAGTCCAGGGCCGGTGCTCTATTCACTATGCCACCTAGCCACCCCAAAATGCTCATTTTAAATGTCTAAAAAATTTTTGTTGCCCATCTGCTTCTACATTTTACAGTTTTTTATTATTATCAAGTAATATAGTATTGCAGGGCAGCTAGCTAGAGGTTACTGGGCCTGGAGTCCGGAAGACTCATCTTCCTTAGTTCAAATCTGTTCTGAGATTTCCTAGCTGTGTGACCCTGGGCAAACTACTTAATCCCATTTGCCTCAGTTTCCTCATCTGTCAGATGAACTGGAGAAGGAAATGAAAACCACTCCAGTGTCTTTGCCAAGAAAATTCCAAATGGCATCGCAATGAGTCAGACATGATTAAAATGACTGAACAAGTATTGTTGCTGTAATTTATTCCCTGCTATTTCACTTTAATCAGTAATGTGTGGTATTTTAATTTTGAGTGAGAGAGAATATGATTGTATCTAAAATTTCAAGCTACACCACTAACAGCATGTATCATTTATTGCTAACCTTGGTGCCAAAGTCCTTTGACTTTCCTTTAAAAGGGACTGAGGGGGTGATTTTTCCTTATTTTTTTTAACAGATAACTTTCAAAAAAACATGTCTATATAACTATAATGAATTCACTAGTTTTGTTGTTCTTTTTGTGTAGTCCTGTCGATTAGGACAACATAGACCCATTTCACGATTATTGGCTGATGGGATCATGAGAGTTGGATCTACTGCTTCAAAGAAACTTTCAGAAAAGTTGGTAACTGAATGGTTTTCTCAGGCAGCTGATGGCAACAATGAAGCATTTTCTAAACTCAAGCTGTATGCACAAGTCTGCAGATACGACCTGGGTACTGAGTTTATATTACTGCAGGGGATGGTGGAAAGGGAATTATTTGGGAATTTCAAACTATTCAAATATGTGACATACATTCTTTGATTATTGGGCGTGAAAAACATGAAGGATTTTTACTTATAACTCAAGGTTAGTAACTTTATGGATTGAAATCAGAGACTTGAGCTTGTAACAACATCCTACAATTCATTGTTCACTCTAAGGGGGTAGTACAAACTACATTACTGTTTTCTTATAGAATTCATCAACATAAAAATAATTTTGTTGTTAATTTTTATTTTAGTAGCATTTTATTTTTTCCAATTACTTGTAAAGATAGTTTTTCAGCATTCACTTTTATAAGATTTTGAGTTCCTTTTCCCACCCCCCACCCCTCTTGAAGATGGCAAGCATAAAAACGAATTATTTAAAGCATGTTTACCTGACAGATATCCAAGAGAGTTTAGAACTGAAACACTAAAAGGACTTCATTAAAGGTGCTTTCATTTATGAAATTTATATTGGCGACCTTAACCAGCCTTAGAGCAAGGCTACAGTTTAGTCATGTTACTCATTTTATTATATGGCAAACCTTTGGACTGTTGCTGAAAATTTGCTAGAAATTACTGTGCGTCATTTAGCATATTTCACCTAATGTATGGTTCATCAGATCATAGATTTAGAGCTAGAAAGTCTTTAGAAACCATTGAGCCCAATGTCACACAGCTAAAGTCAACACAGAATTTGAACTTAAGTCCTCCTGACTCCTGTTAAGTGCTCTCTCTGTTTTGCCACCTAGTTGCCTCAAGAAAAGTACAGAAATACTATATTATGAGAAATGTTACAAAGGGAAGTTCATTTGTTTTATCACCCAGTAATGACTTCAGAGGGGTAGGGTTGTGGTTTAATATAAATTACTTCATAGCAGTGGTGTTTACATAGTGTTAAATACACAGCATAATCTTCACCTTTTAAGTTGATAGCCTTCTTCTCTGAAGAAAAGGAACGTTTCTTATCCTTTGGAAATATAAATTTTTTTTAACTTGAGTGATAATTTACTTGATGAATGCCAGTTTGTATCTTCACTTTTAACCAGTGTCTTAATTTTTATTATGTAAATACTAGTAAATGTTATTTTGCATATTATAAATGCTTAATACTTATTACAAAAAAAGATTGATTAGAATTTCATTGTTAACATATTAAATGGAGACCAAACTGGTCAATGAAATTTTAAGAATTACATATAGTATGTGTTCTGTTTCCTTTTAGGTCCTTATCTTGCTTCCCAGCCATTGGATAGCTCTTTACTTTCCCAGCCAAATTTGATTGTCCCCACAAGTCAGTCTCTCACTACTCCACCTCAGCTGACAAATACTGGGAATTCAAACACTCCATCTGCCACCCCAGCCACCACAACTAGCAGCACTATGACCATGACTTCAGGTAGCTCTGTGTCTTCTGCAGTCGCCACAACTAATTCTACTTTGACTACAACTTCATCTTCCTCCTCCTCCTCTTCCTCTTCCTCTTCCTCTTCCACCACCACCATTAGCAGTGGGATGTCAGCCAATAAACAGACTTCATTTCCACCTTTTGGAAGCATGAATAATGCTGCTGGATCTATGTCTACACAAGGAGCCACTGTTCAGAGTGCCCAGTTAGGGGGTCAACAGCCCCCAACGCTACAGACTGCTGGGGTTTCTGCAGAGGCATCTTCTGGTCCAACTCAGCCACATCCAGAAGTGTCTGAAAGGTAAAAACATTTATTATAAATAAGTAACCTATGTTTGGAATAAATTTTAGACTTTGTTTTTTATTTTCCCTTGGGAATTTAATTTTAGTGAAAATTTAACCTGTAATAGTTTATTTACATATACAAAACTTTAAAACTTGAGGAAGGGTGTGGGTATTTCCTTAATCTTTTTTTTTTTTAAAGCAACTGAGTTCTAATCCTTCAGATCAGAGCTTATTACATACTTGGTTAGAACTCTGCATACACCGAGTGATCCTATTCCATCTCTTCTTCCCAGTGAAATTGCCCACTCTGTTATTCTCACTCTCTCACTAAACTTCAATCTCCTCTTGTCCACTGGTTATTTCCTTAGCACATACAAACACCTCTGTTCTTTAAAAAAGCAACAACAAACCTCTCACTTTGAGAGTATCGACTATATTTTGCCTTTCTTTGTATCCCTGTAACAATAACAGACACTTAATAAATGCTTATTGACTGTTGACCGACTATTAAATTTTCTTTTTAAATTGTAGCACTATGGATCGGGATAAGGTGGGAATCCCAACAGATGGTGATTCACATGCAATCACTTATCCACCTGCAATTGTTGTTTACATAATTGATCCTTTTACATATGAAAGTAAAGATGAGAGCTCTAATTCTAACGTATGGACCTTGGGTCTACTTAGATGCTTCTTGGAAATGGTCCAAACTCTTCCACCTAATCTCAAGAGTACTGTTTCTGTACAGGTAAGAGAGATGTATCCTCAGTCATTTAAGATTGTATGAAATAGCTTTGTATTTGGGTAGAATTGAACTTAATGGGATTTTAAAGGATATTCTTTACTTTTCTGCATTTAAATCAGTTTTTTTTAACGTCTATTTAGCAGTAGCAACAACTTGCTGATTATGTGGGAGGGGATGAGAGAGAGAGAGAGAGTGTGTGTGTGTGTGTGAGTGTGAGTGTGAGAGAGAGAGAAAGAGAGAATGATATGAAGGGGAGTGTATTGTGTATTTTAATATTTTTCATCTGATGCTTTCTGGACAAAGAAATTGACGTGGCAGTCTGGCTAGCTTTCAAAAATGTTTCATTTACCTTGTCTACTTGCTTACATTCCCCATCAGAAACAAGGAGAAATAGTTATATGGAAGTAATTGAGGTCTGTGGTGCTAAAGGGTAGAGGGTTGGGGGGGGGGGTGGTGACAAAGAGGGAAAAATATTTGACTTCTCTGTTATACATAACAGGGTTTATACAGGTTTAAAGGAGATTTTGACACGTCTCTGTTGTCTGTTACAGACTATACCAGAAGTAGCTAAAGGTTGGGGTGAGCTAATACTATTAAATTGTTGAAAATTTTTCACTCAGAACCTATCTCTTTTTAAAGCTTTTAGGTAGTTCTTAAACTCACAGCCTTTGATTTTTATCCAGGTTGACTGTTTATCAAAATCCATTTAACTAGATAAGAAAATATTAGAAAGCTTCAGTTTTTTTTTTTTTAAGCTATACTTTATAGCCACTTTTCCCAAATTGGGTTCCATGGAATCCTGGTTTTGCACATGTGAATGTGAGTAAGGTTCCATGAGAAAATCAATGCTAGCTCCAAATGGTCACTGACATCTTCAATGTGTAGCCTTGTTCCTGAGACCGGTTGGAGCCAGGGGGAGGACAGAACAATTTGTTGTACCTGGAATAGGGGAAGAAGTAGAGGAACCTGAGAGTGGTGAGCACTCATGGTGGTGGGGTATCACCACTCCTTCCTTCATTGTGACAAACCTTAGATTTTTCTTTCACCTGCATTGATTTTTTTCTCTCCACATTCCTTTGTCTTCCTTCAGCAATTACCATCATTTATGGGTTTCATCAATATATTTCAAGACTAAGAGTGTTCTGTGGCCAAGTAGTTTGGGAAAACACTACCTTACCATTTACTTTGGTTCTCTATCAGTGATTGAGTTCAACATTCTGCCAGAATATCAGTTGCATATATTTGACCTAGAACATAATCTGATACCTGAATTACAAATTCAACATTTGTAACATTATTTGTCTGCAATTTCTAGATTGTCCCATGTCAATACCTGCTACAACCTGTGAAACATGAAGATAGACAGATCTATACGCAGCATTTAAAATCTCTGGCTTTTTCGGTCTTTACCCAGTGTCGGAGACCACTTCCAACATCAACCAATGTAAAAACATTAACTGGCTTTGGGCCAGGTTTAGCGATGGAAACTGCCCTTAAAAGTCCTGATGTGAGTATTTTTCTTAAGCAAGCAAACTTTTAAATGTTTGTAGGTTTGATTTTTTTTTTTTGTCTGTGATTTAAGTACCAGAAAAATCCTTTATCTTTTTTATCATTTTCATTTCCTAATTATCTTATGGGTTTGTTTGTTTTTTTTATAAATAGGATCTCAGATTGTCATCATTAAAATTATTCCTTATGATGGCATTTTAGTACCTCAATTTCCTGTTTTACAGAGACCAGAGTGTATTCGGCTTTATACTCCTCCTTTTATTCTGGCCCCTGTGAAGGACAAACAGACAGAACTAGGAGAAACATTTGGAGAAGCTGGACAGAAATACAATGTACTTTTTGTTGGCTACTGTTTATCTCATGATCAGAGGTGGCTTCTTGCATCATGCACAGATCTATATGGAGAATTATTAGAAACTTGCATCATTAATATTGATGTTCCAAACAGGTAATAAAATTTCACTAAGCGTGGGTTTTTGTGAACTTTTATTTTAAAGAAGGGAATGTAATAGTCCTTAAATATTCTGTGAGTAGGTTTAGATAGCATCTTCCAAATTGTCTTTTTTTAGACCAAGAGAAGCTAAAGGGAAAACCCATATTTTAGAGTTTTCACTTAACCTTTTTTTATTGTTTATTTTGAAGATCAGCTTTCTCTTTGAATTCCAAAGTTACTTCTTTTAGTTCTGTATGTATATTTAGCTATTAAGTCTGTAAGTATTTCTTGATTGCCTAATACTATATTCCCACCACTTTGCTAGGCTTCATAGGAAGATAGAAGACATGAACTTCATTGGGAGGCAAATCTAACACAGTGAACAAACTTAAAATAGTTTATTTTAAGTCAACTTTAATTAAAGGTCTCATGGCATATGAATAGAATGGTGGATCTGGAATCAAATTCTGTCTCCAGTGCCTCTTAGCTATATGACTATGGGCAAGTCACTTAATTTCTCTGAGCCTCAGTTTCAACATCTATACAATGGGGATAGTATCTATAAGTTTACCTAACTCAGAGGGTTGTAGTGAAGCTCAAATAAGAAGGTATGTAAAACATCTTGTAGCATACTTCAAAGTGTTAAATGAATAGTAGCTTTTAAAATTGTTATTATTTTAAAATTTTATTGTGGGTAAAAATCATTATGGGTTTGGTCATCATGGGATGGTTGTGCTAGAGTGAGTACTGGGTCTAGAGTCAGATCTGGGTTCAAATTCTGACTTAACTACTAAGAAGTACGTTTACATGACTGTAAACAAGTCTCAACTTCAGAGATTGAGTTAAAAATAGGAATATGTGTAGTACTTACCACATATAGTTCTGAGAAAAGCACTTCAAAAACCTTCTAAAATGCTATATAAATGTCAGTTACTATTATTGCCTCAAAAATATGATACAAGGAGGCCAATAAAGAATAATGTATTCAAAAGAATATTTTTTTATCTTGTTAGTTAGAAATACCATATTTGTTTTACACTTAATTAGTTATATTTTATTATGGTGTGAACTTCAACATGAGGATGGTACTTAACTACTTTATGATTTGAAATTAGAATGGGTTCAAGCCCCAGCTTTAGAAATTAGTAGTGATCATGGGCAAAACCATTTGATTCTCTGAGTCAGTCTTCTTACCTGTAGAATAGTAATATGAGAAAAATACTTTATTTATATATAATAGCCACCTATGGTTATTTTTTTTTCTTTCCTTCACAAATTTGTAACTTGATGTTTTTTATATACTTTATCCCAGAGCTAGTTGTGTTACAAAAGTGAGATTTAAACCCAGATCTTTTGATTCCACATCCTTTTCTCTTTGGACACTGGGCCAAATTGTCTCTGACCTAACTGGGAGTCACTTGTTTTAGTTATCTTTATTGTGTTAGTGAAGAAAATGGAAAGAAGCATTTATTAAGTGTTACTGTGTACACAGCACTATGCTAAACTCTAGAGATACAAATAGAAAATCAAAACCCCCCTCTCATGGTGCTTGAGTTCTCATTTATTACAATTCATTTGTAAGCTTTCTTGTCAAAATTAATAACCTCAGAGGTTATACAACTTACCTTTGATATTCAAATAAAGTGTTGACATATTTTCCTGTTAACTGAGCATTAGAGTGATTTGTTTAGAGGGTTATTTTGGATGAGAATACTATCATTCAAAAGGAATATCATTAGAGTTTGCAAAAACTGTACTGACATCCCCCTGAAGTTTGTGTTAAAGGAGTTTGGCATATAGTTTTTAAACATAATAATGAAATTGAATTTTGATATCTTGAAGTCTGTAGTTATGTGTTCTTTGTATAATGGGCACGTTCCTATTACATTGTTCTGTCTAGGTAAAACAAAACAGTAGCATGCCATTCTGGGTACAAGTTTGTATCAATTCTAGATACAAATTTTCTGAGCTAATTTGACTATCTGAGCCAGCCACAATCAAGAGAACCTCAGATAATAAGGTTTTAAACCTAAAGCATGATCAATTTTGTGAACTAGGCTTAAAATTTTTTGTATGCCTTTCCTGCTATCTTTTTCTGTACAACTTCCTCCTGTCCTTAATTCAAGTAGTTATACATATTTTCAAAGAGGTTATTAAATAAGAATGTAGATTTTTTTTTCCTGTTTTGTTAGCTTCCTTCGATATCAACAATTATTTCTTTTCATTTGTTCCTCATAGAGCCCGTAGGAAAAAAGGTTCTGCTCGAAGACTTGGTCTCCAGAAACTGTGGGAATGGTGTTTAGGACTTGTACAGATGAGTTCTTTGCCGTGGAGAGTTGTAATTGGTCGCTTAGGAAGAATAGGGCATGGAGAATTAAAAGGTAAAAAATTTGATTTCAGTATTGAAATTGCTTTTATGTATGAACCCACATGAACATACATGCATGCAAACTTCAGAATCAGCTTGTAATTAGATTTATTTTTTCAAACCATTTTCAGAAACTTTAAATTAACACAACAGATTAGCTTTACATAATATACATCATTGGTTGCTACAAGAACAAATTTTTTTTTAAGAGTTGCATCCCAAAATATAAGATAGAAAGGCTTTTTTCTCTTTATGTTCATGAGTAGTATTCTTCCTTTGGCTTTGTTAAATTCCTTAAGGTTGTTACTCCCTATTGTTATTATTGTTTAACTTCTAGCTCACCCACCATCCTTTGTGCAGGTTCCTACTTAGAAATATACCTAAGAAATCGGGTAGACATTCTACATTAAGGGAATAAATACTGACAAGAGACTATAGCAAATAATTCAGGTTGTTGTTATTAGCCCCTGCATTTTAGAGAATGCTCAATTAAACCATTAAATGGTTTTCTTTTGTGTTATAAATTTTATTCCTCAAGTTAATATTATCATCATTGATACATTGCTTGCACACTCTTTCTTGAATGTTATTACCCACAGATTGGAGCTGTTTGCTGAGTCGCCGCAATCTGCAGTCTCTTAGTAAAAGACTAAAAGATATGTGTAGAATGTGTGGTATATCTGCTGCTGACTCTCCAAGCATTCTTAGTGCTTGCCTGGTAGCAATGGAGCCCCAAGGATCTTTTGTTATTATGCCAGGTTAGATATCTTGCTTATATTTGAATAACTCTTTACTTCTTTCCTGTCTTTAAGTTTGTAAATGTAGGGTGTCTAAAAAGTCTTAGTACAAAACTTAAAATTTCACATAGACTTTTTGTATACTTTATATGAGATTCTGTTTATCTTGATTTTTGCTAAAGAAGAAAATTTTCTGGTTCTCTTTTAGATTCTGTGTCAACAGGGTCTGTATTTGGACGAAGTACCACTCTGAATATGCAGACATCTCAGCTCAATACCCCACAAGATACATCATGCACTCATATACTTGTATTCCCTACTTCGGCTTCTGTGCAAGTAGCTTCAGCCACTTATACCACTGAGAATTTGGATTTGGCTTTCAATACAAATAATGGTAAGTGTGCTTATAAAAATTAATAAAGGAACAAATTTTAAAATTTATTTTGCATTCCCTTTCATGTTGAGATTATCATGTGCTAGAATTTTAATAACTGAGCATCACAAAGTAGTTGTAGACACCTGAGTAATAATTGCATCCCCATTCAGATGTCTTTTAAAAAAAAAAAATGAATAAGATTTTGGGGTTACTGCTAATTTTCTTGCACACTACCAGATAACTTCTCAGAATCACTTGGTACAAGTAATTCTCTCTGTAGTTTATGGTTTTATCCTACAGTTTGAATATTTCACAGTGAAGAAGACTTGAGTCTACTTTAAAAAAATTGTTCCATTTATGGTATGTATCCATACCATACATTATAATAATAGCCAACGTTTCTATGGAGCTTTAAGGTCTACATATATTCTTACATATCTTATCTCATTTGATCCTCACAAGAATCTAGTGAGGTAGGTGCTGTTATTGTCTCCATTTTCCAGAAATGGGAAAACTTGAGGAAAAAAGATTAAGTATCTTGCCCAGGATCAAATAACCGGGAGGTGTCAGAGGCAGGATTTGAATTCAGTCCTTCTTGACTTCAAGGCCCATACAGTGTTAGCTTGGGAAATAGGTTATGTGTCCATGTCTGGCCCATCTTAGTGAACTTAAATCATAGATTCTCTAGGTATTTCTCAAAAAGAAAAACATTCTATGGAATTTGGAAAATATTTTATAAATTTTCTCCCTATTTTTTTTTTCTGTACAGATGGAGCAGATGGAATAGGTATTTTTGATCTATTAGACACAGGAGATGATCTTGACCCTGACATCATTAATATCCTTCCTGCATCCCCAACTGGGTCCCCTGTACATTCTCCAGGATCTCATTATCCTCATGGAGGTGATGCTGGCAAGGTAACTAATAAAAATAGTTTGTCATCCATGTGGAAGATACGTTTTTACTCATTCACCTAATAGTACTTTATGAATACACTATATACATATATGTATGTATAATATAGATAAATATACACAAAATAGGCTCTCTTGTCTTCTTGACACTGACAATAATTATTCAGCACTTTTGCTTCACTCTTCCACCATAGATATTTCAAATTGCATGTCATGGAGTAGATCTTGTAAGGCTTAAATACTCTTATAATTATGGGTTTTATTATGTTTTATTTAGTTTTTTGATGAAGTGCTAAGAGAAAGCCACAAACTTTTGTTTACAGTTTCCTCTTATCCTCCTGTTTCCGCTACTAATCTTCAGGACCTCATAAATTTTGATGAAGTTCTAATTCCAAGTTGTTGCTGCTCTAGTCAACAATAGTGCCATGAATACTTTTGTAGTCTCACATACTAGAAAGCTGCTTAAAGTTGTACTTTCAAAATGCAAGTTTTAAAAAAGGAAAATTAATCATTCATTTAATGTTAATACATCATAGTATAGTATAGTAGACTTTACCAGATTCCCTGGAATAATCTTTCAAATTCCCTTTACTACCTATTACTGAGACTATTTTGTAAATGAAGGATTGGGTTTAAAAGCTTTCAAGTAGTAACCAGTAATATCTATCAGAGATTAAAAGAAATTCCCATGAACCGTAAGTGAAAATTGATTTTTATTTAATAATCTCACCAGTTATTTTCAGTATGTCAATAGATCTGTCTTTTCATGAGTACTGCTAAGTGGTCTCAGGATTCTTGCTTATGTTTTCCCATGAACTTTTCTACCCAAAGATGCTTAGAAACATGGTTTGTTTTACATTTTTTGTCTTTCAGGACAGCACTCAGGATGTTTATATGTTATCTCTCATTCTTGCTGCATAATTTTCTACCTCCTTTTCCTGTCACATGTTTCCTTAGTGATTATTCTTTCTGCTTTTCTCATATGCCATAAGCACAACATTGTTTAGCTTCTTTGTGCCCATACAGTTTTTCATTGCCTTTTGGCACTTTTGATTCCTCAGAGTTTGTATTAATCTAAGATTCCCAGCCATCCAGCATCAATAGGAAAACATGTTAAAAAGGTTAGAGTTTATGGTGAGGAGTTGTTTAATAGCATTATATGTACTACTCAGTTTCTCAGATGCAATCCAAAGAGCCACACCAAAACATCATAAATCATGTTTTTATGTGGATATGTCTGTTACTCTCAGAAGAACTCAGTTTTATCTCTTGTCCATTCTAAAAGGGTCAAGGTACAGATCGGCTGCTTTCAACAGAATCTCATGATGAAGTAACAAATATTCTTCAGCAACCGTTGGCCCTTGGTTATTTTGTATCAACTGCCAAAGCGGGTCCATTACCTGACTGGTTTTGGTCAGCATGTCCTCAAGCACAACATCAGTGTCCCCTCTTTCTTAAGGTATTACTATTTCGGTGCCTTTTATGGAGTGCTAATTGATAATTTGGGATATAAGGGCAGAGGTAGTGTTGGACCCCATCTTGGCTGCAGATGGTTAAATTTTCAATGTGAGCATTTATAGTTCTACAAATCAAAACTTGAACAAAGGGATAGAGATAATGCAGATTAAATTTAAAAGTGTGTACTGTATATATTTTGGGAACAAGAATCCAGTTAAACATTTACTAGCACATCCTTGAGTGGGGTAAACCATATTTTGCATTGTAAAATTTTTGAAGTATTTGTTTTTTTGACACTGGGTCCTGGGGGCTAATCATATAGGTGCCAGACTTAGTATAGACTACCTGATCAGCATAGTTCACTACAGTTCTAATTCTTGTGCTCAAGCAAACTTTAGACTTCTCATTATTATGAATTATTGGCAAATGCCACCATACCGAGTCATAGCAAAAATTTTTAAAGGAGAGTTTCTAAGAATGTTTAGATGCAACATGAGTCTTTAAATGGCAAAGGTGGGTGTAAGAACAGCATTGTTATTTTTTAATGTATTGTTCAATTGTTCTTAAGTATTAAAATAACTATTGATGTGGTGGTAGTAATAGCTAACATTTATATAGTATTTACTTTGTGTTTGGCACTGTGTCCTTTACAATTGTCTTATTCTCACAGTAGCCCTGGGAGGTAGGTGTTGTTATTGTTCTTTTTTTACCATTGAGGAAACAGGGGCAAACTGAGGTGAAGGGCCTTGCCCAGGGCCATATTGCTAGTAAGTGTCTGAGGTCATATGTGAACTTAGGATTTCTGATTTTAGGCCTGACACTCTATCCACTGCTCCACTGGCTGCCTTGTTTGACTTTCCAAACAAACACATTGTAATCATGAGATTCTGGAATGGGAAAGGATCATAAACATCATCTAAGCCTGCCTTCTTTGTCAAATGAGAGAACTAATGTTCAAAGAGGTTGAGAGTCTGATTTGAATCCTTCACGGAATCTGTGCAGAATGAGATCAGAGCCCCATTACCCTCACTGCCAGTGAAGTGTTCTTTCTCCTGTACAGCGCTACATCACTTAGAAAGTGTTGGTTGCACTATCTTCCTAACAAAGCTCCTGACAGCTTCAGCATTATTTTAGCAGCACACTTTTTAAAAGTAAATAATAGTTGCTATTAAGCTTTGTGTGGTAATACCTATGTGAAAATCAGACAGTGGACTCTTATTCACTCTTTCTTGAAAGATCATCAAAGTCTGTACTAATGAGATTATGTCAAACCTAGAGACTTTCCATCTAGGTATTATTTAGTTTTGTTATGAACCATTTCTCCTGCCTCCTGCCCCCAAATATTAGTTTTCATTACATCTGTTACCAGGATTTTAAGAAATACATTATGATAACTATAGTTCATTATGGTTGGTTTCCTTTGTAATCCTTTGTATTTTGTTTTGTGCATTTCAAAACATTATACTAAGAAGGCTTCACCAGAGGGGTTCAAAGCTTAAAAATTGATCTAGATCCTTGAACTAGTGGATTTGAGCTCTAGAATGCAGTGCAACACCCAAGAAGCTATTCAGATGCTTTTGATATGCTAAAATTTGTTTATACTGAATATTCTTCAGAGGACTATAATGTTATGAGTAGGATAAGCATATTTCTTATCCTCTTCAGTAATCCTTAGTCAGTGACTGACAATGACAATACTATTGGTTCTGAATAATCAAGTAAATTAGACCTTTACTTTCAGTGTTAGTTTTCTTAGGTTGTACTCTTTTTTTCCACCCACCCCCTTCTAGGTTCAGGGCCCTGGGCAGTAAATATATCTACATAATATCGCATTATTGACTTGAAAACAAAAGTGGGTCATCTCCTGGAAGATGAAAAATATTATATTTGAGATTTGATCTCTAGTGATGATTACAATACATTTTGAAGCTAAAGATCTAGGCAAGTTGGTAATTATAAAATTACAGGAATCTTTGTTCAAACTGGTTGCCTTATGATTGGAATAACAGAGGCAATAAAAAAGACACTGTGGCACCTCAGAATTTTGTCATCATGATAAGGAAACAAAGCATTTTTTTAATGACTCCAATTAATTGTACATAATGACAACATTCTCATTTTAATAATCTAGTAACAGAAGAAACACAAAACCAATTAGTTTTCTTCAAGGCAGTTTTGTTTCATTTTCTTTACTAGGCCTCTTTGCACCTCCATGTGCCTTCAGTGCAATCAGACGAGCTGCTTCACAGTAAACACTCCCACCCACTTGACTCAAATCAGACTTCAGATGTCCTCAGGTATTGTCTTCTTTACTATTAAGGTAGAAATTTTATTTTCCTCTAGTGACTTTATGCATTTAATTTTTGTTTAAGGGAATTTTGGTTTTGAATAGAACTCATGTAGAAGACCCTTTCCAAAGTAACTTTTAGATAATTCAAATTAAGGGCTTCTCTCCCTCCTACCCCTCCCTGTCCCCCATCTAGGCTTAATATGCTTTTGAATATCTTTTTTTTGCCTCCCTTCTCCCTCTTTTTTTAAAAGTAACTTCAGTTGAGAGAGATGTAATTTAGCACATAAAAATGATTCTAAATAGTCCATTCTAAATAAAACACGACTCATGAAGGTTATTTGTTTTTCAGGTTTGTTTTGGAACAGTACAATGCACTCTCCTGGCTTACCTGTGACCCTGCAACCCAGGACAGACGGTCATGTCTCCCAATTCATTTTGTGGTGCTGAATCAGTTATATAACTTTATCATGAATATGCTGTGATCTTCTGAACTGTGCAAGAAAAGAACAAGGAAAAGGGATTTTATTTCATTGCAGGACTAAGTTATAATCTTCTCAGTGCAAGTCATTTGTGATGGGGTATCATTCTTCTTACTTCAACAAATATTGTTTTGACCCGGGGGGAGGGGGCTGTAACCCTGCTGTTTTTCACAGATCATATACCGAACTCTTTAGGATTATGATGATTGATCATACAAAATGTATTATAACATTTTAGTAGCAAAAATTAACCTTTTTTTTCCAGTCACAGTATTTGTGAAAGTAATGAGCCATAGTGCCCAGTCATGTTAAATGAATATTAAAAGCATGGAGAAGAGACACAAGGAACAATGAGTTCAGCATATGGCTTCAGAACATCAAGATGTTCTTGTATTGGATTATAGTACCTAGTATTCAAAAATGCCTGCATCTTATTTATTGTAAGTTTTTAAATGTATAAATTGTCTTATATTTCTTAACCTCTTTTATAAAAATTTTCCTAGAAGGTTTATACTGCCTTCTTGCTTTAAAGCAATTGGTCTAAAATATATGTAATCGTCTTAATTAAAAGTTGCAGTAGGGTTGCTTTTAGAGTATTATTTTTTTGTAAGGGGGTGGGTGGGACAGTAAATTTGTATTGTCTTGATGTACAGTTTAATGGGGATAGAGGGGGGTTAATGTCCATGCCATTGTGTGTGGAGGATTTACAGCTAAGCTGTAGTTGCAGAGTACATGTACAGTAATGAAGTTCACTGTGTTTATAAATTGAAAAGGTACCGGGTCTTACAGCATTTTATATATCACACCTTTACAGAGTAACATGATGGCAATATACAAGTGATATTGTTAGGTGGTTTAACTTGTAGTGAGAATAAAATTAATTCTTCAGTTATATTTTGTACTATGGTTTAGGGCTATGACTAATATTTCAGGCCTTTTCCATTAATAGAAATGAAATACTTGCTACCAGATACTAATATCCTGATGTTAATATAATTTTTAACATCTTGCTGAAAAGATTGTCAGTTTAAATGCCAAGATCTGGGCATACTGATGTTCTGTGACATCGTCTCCAGGGTCTCTACTACAAGGTTGAAATTTAGTTCAGCTCTAGCCATTTTACAAATATTTTTAAAAGCAGTCACTCTTTTTTTGTTTATTTGTTTTTTAAAAGATCAGGTGTGTGTGGGTGTGTGGGTGTGTGAATGGGGGTGGGGGGGTGCGTGCGAGCAAGCTGTGGTGTAAATAGATTCTCAGTGAATTCTGGTATTCAGACTCTATTCCACTAGTGAAATAACCATTTTCTTAACTTCTTAAAACTGATTCCCTTTGCCTTTTTTATTTATTTAATTTCCTTGGTTTGGAGGTGGCAGTCCCAAACACTAGAGTCCATACTTTTCATCATACAGCTCAGATAAGGTGCATGCCATGGAGGTTCTCACCTCCCTAAAGAAGGGACTTGAATTTGAGGGACTTTAATTCACCCCTTCCTTCAACACAACACCCTGCCCCCCCTTCCTCTTCTCCCTTCTTTTTGCACATGCCAAGATGATGACTGCAGTTATGCAGCTTCTACTCCCTTAAAAATCCCTTCTGCAGTGCTGTTCACATGAGAGCCCATTAGCCTCCTAAGGACTGACTTGATTACGTAAAATGCCGCCTAGTCTACCTATTTCTTGGAAGCAGTCTGGTAAAACTCCTATTAGTGCACTCACTAATCTTCTACAAGGACAAAATCACTTGTATTTACAAAACCCCAATTTGTTCCCCCCCAAAAAAAACTCCTGTTTCATAAATACAAAATAACTATCTGAATTATCACTTTCATATGAACAACCTAACTTCTTTGAATTGTGTATATAAAAATAAAAGCAACTCTTGTTTTTGTACGATGAAAATGTTCCATTAATGACAAAGGTTTTCAGTCATTTCTTCAAAATAATAGTGCAATCCAGATGGTCAGCTTATTTTGATATTGAAGTGTAATGATCACATCTCTGCATTAATTTTTAAATTATGCTAACACAATACAGAGTCAGTTGGCACATTTTGTTCTATAGCTTTTTAAAAACTTGGCTGGGATTTGAGGGAAAAGAGGCTAATTTGGAATTTCCAGAAGTACCCCTTTTTATATTTTAAACTAAGCAATGACTGTGCTTATTTCCATTGTTGAAATTTATTAGCCTGAAGTGAACCCACTTCCAGCTTGAACCAGGTAGAAGTAAAATTTTAAATTCTTGACAGTGATTTTTCTACTTTTAGCCATAAGAAGGAACCAGGTTCCTAGATATAGATATCCAGGATCATAATAAACAGTTCAATTTATGTGGGCTATAAATATTACCCAAACATAAGATTTGCTGATTGGATTCCTTCTCTTTACCTCTCTCCTTCCCAGTGTTCTCCGTTTCCCCCAACATGTCAACTGAAAGTCAAATTGAAAATTATCTAATAGCCATTAGGAAAGGTCAGGAGACCCACTTCAGAAAAAAAAAAAAGAATTTAAGACTTTTATGCAGGATGATGGATCTGCTTTGACGTGATATCCATTGCAGGCAATGGAAACATTCAAACCAGCAGCGGCAAGAAGCATGCTAAAGTTAACCTATTTGGCTTACTTTTAAATAAAATATTTCTTACCTGTTGAATCAGTTTTCTCAGTAGTGATTAACATTCTACCCCTAGGGTGGTAATGACTAATTTATTATAACTGACTTATCTATAAAACTGTCACAGATGGGTAAGAGCAGTTTTTTAAATGTGCAAGCTAAATATTACAGTTTGTACCAGTGGATCATCAACAACTTGAATCCTTGTTTATTACAGTGCTCATATCTGTGTTCTGTGCAGTTGTCCATTAGGAAGCAGGGTGGAAGTTCAGTATTTGAAGAGATTTGAAGCGATAGTTACAAAATGTCTGCTTCCAGCCAGTCAAAAACATCTAGCCATACTTTTCTTATGCAAGCCATTCAGTTATCAGGACTGTGAATTAACACTGTATGAATAAATTTCTGTACACCTTATTGTTTGGCCAGATGGCCACCAAGTGTACTTATGTGTAATCCTTAAATTTTAAAGTAGCTGTAATTTTTAAATCTTTCTAAACTTTTCTGAAACCACTAAAATTAAGCTCTTACTACTTAGTCAAATATCCTCAGCTGTATTCGTACTCAATTGTCAGTATGGCACAGATTACTGTATTAAAATATTCTCCTTTCGTCTTCATATTTACCTTCTGAGGTAATTTTTTAACTTAATGTGTTACTACAAAGATTTGCAGATCTTTAATCAAGCACTATGTTAATACTGTAATATCAAAATACTATGTCGCATTATTTAAAATGTTCAAATTGAATAGATTAAAAGGAAGTTTTTAAATGCTGTTGCATCATATAATTTGCTACACAACCACCTATGGCATCGCATATCAGTCTAATACATTTAATGTTACACAGAAGTAATGCTTTGGTCTGGGTTTCCTCTAAAGAATTTAGTTTGTCTAAATTAAGTGAAAATGTTCTTGACTTACTTTTGTTTGCCAAGACAAAATATATCAGCTGGATTTCTTTTTTGGTGTTTTTTTGTTTTTGTTTTTTGGTGGACCCAGAACTATGGTTCAGATTTTTATTTATGTGTTTTCTCTTTCAGTGGAGTATTAACTAGCAAAACTGGATTTGGGACCTAAGATACTCCTCATGTTGACTTTTTCATGAAGTTTTAAAATAGCTTTAGATTTCAAGGTAAACTGGATTTGCAGACCTTAAAGTTATGGGTTTAAATTGCAGAATGTGACATCATTACTGGACATGTCAGCAGCATCATAAACCCTCTCAAAACAGCTGGGTCACTTTAATAAGGGGAGTTTTTAAGTTCTTATTTAGCAATGACATTTAATATGGTCCAATTGTGTTTTTTTAACATGATAAAAAAGAGAATAAGGAACAAACACTATTGCTGCCGAATGCCATAAACACTGAGTTGTACAAATTGTGATTGAGGAAATGAAAAAAGGTTTATACTTTTTAAAAAAAAAAAAGAAAAAGAAAAAAACTTCAAATGGAATAAATTATTCATGAAGCCTTCATTGTGGTGTCTCATTCTATTGATCATATTTCTATCTCAAAGTTATGCAAATATATATTAGGAAGCAACTATTCTTAACATGTCATCATATAAATGGGAGGAATATTCTAGAAAGCAAGTCATAGGTTCTTCAAAACATCTTTACAGCTCATCCATCTTCAAAGTATTCATTTAAAAACAACTTCCAGATTTTAAAATCACATGTATATACATTTGTGTTTGTATATGCATACATTTAAATGTGTTTGAGACCATTTACCTTAAAATACTGATTTAAGTTGAAGAAGGTAAAAGAAAACTGTCATTTAGAACCAACACATACAGCCTTCTTCCAGCTTCTAATTTCAATGAACTGACCCAATGTGTTTTGCATACATGAAGTGGGGCATAAGAAAATGCATTTGTTTCTAACTCATGCTGCAAATTAGCCATGTTCTATCAATTTTGATGGAACCAGTCTTTAGACTCTTTCTGTCTTAAGTCTTTTTTTAAAAAGTTGATCAAATGACCATAGCTGGAATTTGTTGCTGTCATTTTGAGGTAGTTACTATGAATGAATGAATTTTTAAAAATTAATTCTTTAAAACAAAAGGTATGTATTGTTGAAATGGAAAGTATAAGGTGGATAATGCTGCCTCCTACGTTTTACATCATTTTTTGATCACTGACAATTTGCATTGCTTCTAATTAATTCTGCATTTCTACTGCAGTACCATATATTTAAATAAAAATGACTGAATACAATATGAAGCTTCTTTTTTGTATTCACTTATAGTTGCAAACAACCTTTACTGTTTTTAATTTTCACTTGAAAGCTCGGTAACTTCTTGCTACTAAGGGGTTATTTATCAAAATACAAATATTTTTTGTGACTATAACCCAATTAAACATTAATTAAGAGATTACATATGCTTTTGCTTTAAGGACTTGAGATTTGAGATTATGTTCAAGGAAATCATATTAAGTTGTCACTGTTCATAGTTTGATAGAGGATATTGTTACTTCCCTGCCAGACTGCTTAAATTATGACACTTTTCTGCCAAATTTAGGACTTGTTGGACCATTTGTTAAGTATTACCAATTTGCAAAATACTGTTATAGTGCTATTTCTCTTACCCTTTCAGCAGGGAGTTTTAATTTTTTTCTGTCGTAGATCAAAGGGGCATCTGGTAAAACTAATGGATTCCTTGGGTCAATGTTTTTTAATACATAAACTATAATACATAGGAAGTCAATTATGTTGAACAGGTAACAAATGATATTTTTTAGAAACGAGCAAGCATACAGACTCCAGGTTAAGAACGTCTGCCATAGCTGATCAGAGCCAACGAAATAAAAAAATTACTAAAATGTAATTTAGTAAATTCATGATTTATTGTTCTAAAAGATGCATAATGCTTAAGAAAGTATTTAGTAATTGAGTAGTCCATGCCACTATATATGTAAAGGGAACTCAATAATACAGACTGATTTAAGCAGTAGACTGGTGAAATAACTAGAAAGTGGTAGAAATTAGGTATTGAGATACTGAGAGAAAGATGTATAAGACATTTTGGAATTAAAGTTATTAAACATTGAATCCAGGAAAAATTAATTTCTAGGGTAAATAAGATGGTGAATTTTGTCTTAAAAGTCCAAGTAACACCAGGTTGTAGCATTTATATCAATCTCTCACTCAAATTTATTTAAATTCCTCAGTGGGTTAAGTTCATTTCTGTGGGTGTGACTACTGACCCTACTAACCCATGTCATAATTGCAGTCTGCCTAAGTAAACCGCCTTTTGAGTTGCCAAAAAATTAATACTGGTGCTGGAATGCTGAGTCTTCCTCTTGTTCTCTCTCGGACAATTTATGAACCTGAATTCAATTCCACTAATTTATCCAAAGGAGATTCTAATAAAAAGTTATACTTGGATTTTGTTGTTTTCTAAGAGATTTAGTGGTAATTTCATAACTGAATTTATAGTTCTGCTTTGGCAGAAGTTGCAGTCTTTGAAAATTGCTATGAATTAAGTTGTTTAAATTTAGATAATAGTATAAGAAAGTTTATAGTACGTTAACAATGAAACAGGTTTTGAAAAATATGAATGTAAAGAATCAACTGTAGGGGCTGCTAGGTGGCTCAGTGAATAGAGCACCGGCCCTGGAGTCAGGAGGACCTGAGTTCAAATCCGGCCTCAGACACTTAACACAAAAATCTAGCCGTGTGACCTTGGGCAAGTCACTCAACCCCAACTGCCCTCCAAAAAAAAAAGCAAAAAAAAAATTATTAAAAAAAAAAAAGAATCTCCAGGGGAAAATATGGTCATTCAATGAGGTGGAGGACTTTCAAACATT
>CM053593.1:139212034-139248178 GCA_028646575.1 Pseudocheirus occidentalis | reverse complement strand
TCCCACCCTTAATCACTCATTACTGGAGTCTGACCTCATCTGACTCCTCCTGAAGACCCTCCCCAATCTCCTCCTCTGGACTACCCTTAGATTCCTCCCACAACCTTTCTGTATATAGAATCCCATCTTCCCTCCACGTGGGTGAGAGCACATGGAATAGCTTGGCACAGACTTTGCTCTGTGATAGCACCAAGAGATAGCTTAGTAGGGACTTGCTCTGTGAGTGCACCTTTAAATGGCCTAGCACCCCACGTGGCGAACTTGAACTTTCAATAAACTTTACTTTTTCCTTGGCTGAGAAGACTTGAGTGGAATTCTTTCAGCAGGACCCGGCATGTTGGTATTTTGGGGTCTCAGGCAGCCCTAACCCTCTTTGGGCTCCTCTTCATTTTTATGGTTCCCTGACACCAGGAAACACTGCTAATCTTAAGCTCTTCTCTAGCCAGCACTGGAAGGTACGTAAGCCTCTCTTTTTCCCTATTGCTTTCTTGTCCTCCAAGTAGCTTGGAAGTGTGGGTTTTTTTTTTTTGGTGCGTTTTGTGTGTGTGTGTGTGTGTGTGTGTGTGTGTGGTTTTTTTGTGTGTGTGTGTTTTGGGCCTGACCTCTCAGGTCCCATTAGGTCAGGCAGCTAGGTACTCACATTGGAGAAAATGGACATTCACACGTGCTCAGCTTCTGAAGAATGGAGGACAAAGACAGATGCCTCATCTGGAAATGTGAGCCAGATTCTTACAATTCTCTCAGCGCTAGGGAACTGGGAAAACTCAAGGTATTTTGTAGGCTGTTTGCACTGTTTTGTTTTTTTTCAAGGCTTACTTGCAACCTTCTTTTATGGTGGAAGGGATTTAAAGACCCTTTACCCGTGGCTCCCAAAAGTTTGCCTTTGGGTTGTCTTCTAAAACACTGGGAGAAATTTAGTTTCTCTGGATACCTTAAAAAGGAAAGGCTAGTGTTTTTTTTGCAACACTGTTTGGCCTAGCTATTGCCTAGAAAACCATGAATCATGGCCTGTTTTTGGTACTTTAAAAGACAATACTCTCTTGCAGTTAGAATCATACTGTTGCAGAGAAGAAAAATGGGTGGAAGCTGCCTATTTGCTAGCCTTTATTGAACTGTCTCAGAACATAGTTCAAGTTCGCCAGGTGGGGTGCTAGGCCATTTAAAGGTGCTCTCATAGAGCAAGTCTCTGCTAAGGCATTCTAAGGCGCTCTCCTAGAGCAAAGTCTATGCCAAGCTATTCCATGCGCTCTCACCCACGTGGAGGGAAGATGGGATTCTATATACTGAAAGGTTGTGGGAGGAATCTAGGAGTGGTCCAGAGGAGGAGATTGAGGAGGGTCTTCAGGAGGAATCAGATGAGGTCAGACTCCAGTAGGGAGGGCCTTCAGGAGTCAAGATGAGATCAGACTCCAGTAATGAGTGATTAAGGGTGGGAAGTCGCTGGAGACTACCTGGAGACCACAGACAATAGTGGGCCAGGCCAATTCAAGGGTGAGAAACTATTGGAACAAAGGGGGCTAAAGACTTGGGCAGAGCCACAACTTAAGTCTCATGACCTCAGGCAAATGTCTTCCCTGGGAAGGTTTACTTTCCCAGAGCCTGTACCTCAAAGAATCAAGGAGAGCTCAAGAAAGGGGAGGGGGGGTGTTCCCAGAGCCTACACCTCATCAGTCGGGGATAGCAATAGCAAGAGTGAGAGCAGGGAGACCAGTAAGTAACTTCTTCCTAAATGTACACAAGTAGATAGAAGGGGAAGCATGGTGGAGGAAACTGAGAAGAGGAAGGGCATGGGTCATTATGGAACAATGCAAGAAGAATAGAAATTGGTTCAGGGACCACAAACACAGAATACAGACCCAAATGGAGACTTACTAGTGAAGTCCTAAATAATGAGTGGGTCAAAGAACAAATCATAGAAACAATAATTACATAAAAGAAAATGTTCGTCCTTTATTCTTGAAGAGGACCAATGACAGCAGAAAGGTGATATCTTGACTTGCAAGTGAATTGGATTTAAGTAAGGCACAGCTGTGCCATAAGGGTGTAGTTGCAAGACATAGGTCAAGACTATTGATAGTGGCCCCAGATGGAGACCTTGGCCTTTTTTAAGCTAAGGTCTTTCCCAAATCTCTAGTCTGAGGCAATGCCCATTCAGTAATTAATGGCAAGATAATCGAAGCAAAAGTTGTCCCTGTTTGCCTTCATAAATGAATCAGATCTGGGAGGGAAGACTCTCAGATTTTCTGGCTAGAACACAAACAGTTGCTATTTACACTCTAAACCATCAAACCCCAAACAATCAGCTTGTGGTAAGGCTTGGCCTGGGACCTATTATTGGCTTATCAATGAAAGCCAGAGTGATCTGGGTTTAAAGGCATAGTCAAGTAGGTCCATTTGAATCAAAATGGGTTTTAACCTTGGTTTTTCAGAGCTATAATTCAAAAAGCCATAAATGAAAATTACATGAGACAAGAGCTAACTTCCCAGTTTTTCAAAAATAGAAAAAAAAAATACAGAAGAAAAAAGGAAACAAAAAATAAAATCTAGTTCCCAAGCTCCAAGGTACCTTAAGTGATCATTACAAGTGATCAAAATTTATATTCCTTTGGACAGAGCACCCACATGTATGAGTAGGACTCACCATGTGGGCAGAGGGAGGGAAAGGAGGAAATAGCAGCATTGTCTGATTGGAATTGATGGGGTCATGGGACCTGAACCCCTAAAAGGAAAAGATCATGTTTTTGAAAGCAACCCAATGCCTGGCGATATCTGGTCCATCCCAGCCCACCTAGATATTTAATAATCCTTTTAATTGTCCTTTTACTATGGCTCTCAGCCAAGTCCAGACCACTTAATGACTTTCATGGTCTGCACCTGGCCCATCCCAGGATATTTACCACTTCTTAATTCCATCCAGATCTTCTCACAGTCTTTTCTTGTGTATAAGTACCAGTGTTACCCCCATTAAATTGCTTAGATTCCCTAAGAATCTAACAAACTCCTATTGGCATCACAATAGCAGATTTAATAGGAATCTGATGCTCAGCCTGCTGTTAAGATAAAGCCCAATACTATGACTAAAAGAAGGCTTGAGTGGTTGAATTCTTTCAAGGCAGACTCCCCCTACTCTTACATTTTGGGATTCCCAGCGCCCCAGACCTCAACAGAACTGACTGGTTGGGATCACAGGTGGTAGCTACCATTACTCATGGATTGTTTGACCTCCCATTCTTTAAGAGGACCAATGACATTAGGAGCATGACATTGCAAGTGAATTGGATTTAAGTGAGACAGAGTTGTGCAAAGTCATCAGCCTCACACTCTGTTCCAGAGTCATCAGGGTCCAGTGACCAAATCAGAAACAAAAAAGAAAATGATGAAAAAACAACATACCAAAATTTCTGGTATGCAGCTAAAACAATCCTCAATGGAAAACTATATTGAAACAAATATACATTAACAATTGAAAGAGGGGATTAAATAACTGAATTTGCATTTTCAAAAAAAGTAGCCAACAAATAAATCTATATTCAAAACTGTAGGGGAAATGCATAAACTAGAACCAAAAAACCCACAAAGGATAAATGAAACCAAGAGCTGGTTCCTTGAAAAGACTAAGAAAATTGATAAACCCTTAGCTAATCTGATTAAAAAGATGAGAGAAAATCAAATCAATAAAATAAATAAGCAAGGTGAAACAACAACAAAACTAGAAGAAATAATAATGAGATCTTGTTATGCATAGCAATAAGCTAACAAAACTGGGAACACAAAAGAAATAAAGAAATACCTTTGTAAAATATAAAATACCTCAAGTATTAGATGACCAGATAGAGAGATATAAACCCCATCTCAGAAAAGGACTAGATCTAACCTTAAAGGAACAGGAAAAATTGGTCCTGATAAATTCACAGAAGAAATTAAGCAAACTTTTAAAGAACAGTTATTACCCATACTTTACAACTATTCTTAAAAATTGAGAAAGGAAACACCCTACTAGAATTCTTTTTTGAATCAAATATAGTTTTGATACCTAAAGCAGGGAAAGCTACAATAGAAAAAGAAAATGGTAGGTTTATATCATTAATTAACATTGACTCAAAAATTTTAAACAAAATTATGGGGAATTACTCAAGAAATTATTTCTTATGACCAAATGGGAGTTACACTAGGCCTGCAAGGATGGTTCAACATTAGGAAATCAATCAACATAATTATATTAAAAACTAAAACATGCAACACCACACAATTATCTCAAAGGTGCAGAGAAGGCCTTTGACTAAGTAAAACACTTTTTTATGCTAAAAATCACACAAAATATTGATGATATTCAAATAGACTAGTCAATGAATAAGTGTACTTCAGGAGATAAGAAGATTAAGGAAAGCAGGTCAATGAAATACCTAAACTAACTGGGGCTCCTGGGCATCTGGGCCCCTCTGCCCTGGGCTGAAGGATAGAATAATGAAGTGCCAAGATATGTTCAAAACTGAACTACTCCACCTTGCCTACCTGTCCCTGGTTACATTTCCCCAATCATGGCAGGTTTTCCTCTGTTAAAATCCCTAGCTTCTGGCTAGACGTTGTCTCCCTTAGTGGGTATCTTCCTTAAGCTGTCTCCCTTGGGAGGGGGGCCTCTCCCTTGGAGAGGCTGCCTCTCAGGGGGCTGCCATCCTCTTCTCCTGAAGCTGGGGGCTCCCTTTAAGAGGCAGAGGAACCTGCTTGGTTCATTGTGTTTCCTGGAATAAATGCCTTTACTTGATCTGGAGACAGCCTGAGCAAATTCTTTTGAGATGGACCCTGACCCACATACACCACACTTCTCTAAATTTTGGGGTACTCCTGAACCTCAAGAGTATAACTGATGGGATTTAGGCCCTGGGAATCCCCTTGAATCTTCCCACTTGATGGCTGCCATAAGCCTTTCATTATTTCTAGGCCCAAATCTGTTACTCTTAAACTAGCCTAACCCTTCATTGTCGGTCATCTCCAGATAGCCTTCAGCTATTTCCCACCCTTAATCCCATTCCTGGAGTCTGATCTCATCAACATCCCTTTTGGATTCCCCCTCAAGACCCTCCCCAAACCTCTCCTTTAGACCACCCCCTAAATCCTTCCTACAATCTGTATATATACATCTTGCCTCCATGAAGGCACTGAGATTAATCTAGTGCAGACTCACTCTGTGTCAGATTATTCTTGCCCACTTATCCAATACAAGCGTCACAAATATTTAGGCTCCTTAAGAGTCTACCCATTATGGTGAATCTTTAATAAGTTGTTTTTCTTTGACTGAGAAGTTTGAGTCAGATTCATTTGGTAGGACCTGGTGTGTTGGTATTTTGGATCTCGAGCACCCCTGAACCCCTAAACCTCAACACAGGCATTGAAAGACCTTTTTTCAGTATCAAAAAACACTTATCTAAAACCAAAAGCAAGCATCATATGCAGTGGGGATACTGTGGATCTTTTCCTAGAAAAACAGTGGTAAAACAAGGAAGTCCCCCTCCTCCACTATTTTTTATATACTTTTGAAAGTGCTAGCAATAGCAATAATACAATAGAAAAAAATTAAAGACAAAGATAGATAAAAAGGAGATAAAACAATTCCTATTTGTTTATGTTATGATGATCTAATTGGAAAATCCTAGGGAATCAGCAAAGACAATAAGCTTAGATGCTTTTGACACAATTCAACCCCATAGAAATAAATGGACTTTAATTAAGAGACTGTTTGGGATTGCTGGGAACCTTGAAATGTCAAGGTGCAGGGTGGGGTCCACTGGGAATAAATTCACACATACACTCTTCCAGTCAAGGGGCAAGGTTTATATAATACAAATAGAAGGGGTAGGGTTCCTGGTGAACCTGAAACTTAATGGGGATGAGACTTGCTCATATATAAAAGAGACAGTGAAAGAATCTGGATGTGATTAAGGAGTGGTAAGTAGTCTGGGGTGGGTCAAATCAGGTTGTGAAAAGAATGTTAAATAAGCTAATTATGTTATCTAGGTGGGCTGGGGTGGGCCAGGTGCCTTGTTCGGAGGTGTCAGTGATCTGGGCTTCTGAAATGTATGGGAAAATTCAGGGACTGGTTGTTTTCAAAGACATGGTCTTTTTCTTTTAGAGGTCTGTAATGTTAATGGAATAGGAAGATCTTCCCTGTCCATTAATAGACCTATGTGGCCAAATGTGTCCCCCTTTCCCTTGGAACAGGAGCTGTGTTCTCAGGTTTAAAGGTACACAGGGTATTTCAATTATGAATGTCTTGCTGCTTTCATATCTGTGATACATACTGAGTCACTTAGAGCCCATTGGGGAGAAACTTGTCTAAAAAGGGGGTTTGCTTAGGAGGAAGCTTGTTTGTAGGAAGTACCTTTTGGTACTAAGCTAATTAGGCACTAAGTCACAAAGATTGTGATGCCTTCTGACTCTGACCCTATTAGTTGAAAACTATATATACTGGGAGATTGGTATTTTACTTTGGGGGCTTGCTCATGAGAAGGACCTTTTGATTCCCTGGATGAACTGAGTAGCCATTTGTTAAGAGTCCCCTGACTACTCAGATGTTGGTTTTCTCCTGGTATAGTGGCGTTTGTAGGTGGTTTTATTACTTTACTCAGACAGTTGGAGTCCACTCTGTAGGATTTTTTCTTGGAGACTCACTTCTTTCTACTTATCTGTAATTAAAGTAAGATTGTTGACCTCTTTAAAGTTGTCTTTCCTTTAGAAAAGCAGATTAAAGAACCTGTGCTAATAGGCCATCCTGGGTGTGCTATGATGCTTGCTAATACAAGGTCCAGGTCTGTAATGTTAATGGAACCCAAAGATCTTCTATGGCCCTTTGTATTGGCAAGTAAGCAGGTACTTAGCACCTTGTTTCAAGTTAACACCTTGTTTATGCTATTTAATTAACACAGGAGTAGTTAACACTTTGGGAGGAAGTTGCTAATGTAACAGGAAGGGGCAGAATGGGGAGGAGCTATACTGTATATAATGAAGAGCACCAGCAGGACAGCCAGAATTTCTCTAGCTGAGCATCTAGAGGCTGCAACTTCTGCTGAGACCTTTCCTTTGGGAATTTCTCCTAAGAACTTCTAAGAACCAGGCTGAGGAGCCACAGTGAGTGAGAGTGGAGGATCCATTGCTTGAGGGAGCCTATTCAGTTGAAGGCTTGGTAATTGTCTGATTAAGGAGGTTCATGAACAGAACACTTGTACTTCAAAAGATCCAATATAGTTTATTTAGAATATAGTCAAATGGGAAGGAAACCAGAAAGCCAAAGTCATTACAGTAGCCACAAAGTTGATACACATGGTTAATGCAGTGAACACCCACATTCCTAAAGGGACAAGGTAAGCCCCTCTGTGAGGAACAAGATTAACTTAGGAATAGTAAAAAAAGAGCAACTATGATTAATATCTGTATACATATTTATAATCATCACTGATGTAGGAAGCACCAGCAACTGATCACACGAGCTGGGGAATCCTGGGTACAGCTGTCAGGGTCCTGCTCAGGAGGGTCCCAGGCAGGACGTCCTTTAGAAAAGCAGATCAAAGAACCTGTGCTAATAGGCCATCCTGGGTGTGCTATGATGGGTCCAGGTCTGTAATGTTAATGGAACTCAAAGATCTTCTATGGCCCTTTGTATTGGCAAGTAAGCAGGTACTTAGCACCTTGTTTCAAATTAATATCTTGTTTATGCTATTTAATTAACACAGGAGTAGTTAACACCTTGGGAGGAAGTTTCTTCTAAGTTTGAGTGAGATTCCAGTTTGGGCTCTGAATCTTATAGTTTAAATAGTGCTGAGAACAAAGAAGGCATACTACCAGGTGTTTTTAGCAAGCATTGTATCTTGTGAGAGGCTGAGGAGGGAGGCCAATCATTCCAAGGTCCCCCCCCCCAAGACCATTGTTTCCTTGGAATAGCTAGTTCAGGAGTTGGGCAGTTAACCATATCTCTTCTCAAGGTCCTGGCCAGTATCCCAGGAGAAGAGCAGCCCACGTGTTCTCAGGATTCTCTGTTCCAAAACAACTCAGAGTAATAGAAAGGTCATATTGAGTTGGGGCCTTGGTTTGCATAATCTTATTCCTCACAGAGGGGCTTACCTTGTCCCTTCAGGAATGTGGGTGTTCACTGCATTAACCATGTGTATCAGCTTTGTGGCTACTGTAATGATTTTGGCTTTCTGGTTCTGGGACTTGGTTTTCTGGTATTTGAATAAAGGCTTTGGTTCCATCCTTCATGTGGAGAGTCTGCTACATTTTGTGATTCACAACTATACCAGCATATTCATAACCATCCTGGGTGCTGTGAATGTTGCATCATTGTTACAAGGTCCTGTCACCCCATCATTAAGTATTTGTTTAAAACCAGGAGTCAACATTAGGTGTAATAGAGAAATGCTAAAGGCTTTTCTAATAAGATCAGGGGTAAATAAGATTACCTATTATTGCCATATTTGATCATACAGTTCTAGGAATACTAGCTATAGTGATAAAACAAAAAGGAAAAAAGGTGTTGATGGAATAGGCATAGACAAAGAGAAAAAAAAACCTACTGGTTTTTGCAGATAGCAAAATGTTCTATCTAGAGAACCTTAAAGAGTTAAATAAAACAGACAATAACTTCAGCATTTCTGAATATTGCCAATAAAACCCAGCAGGAAGAGAAATTTCATTAAAAATAATTACAGAATGCATAAAATGTCTAGGAGTTGATCTACCAAGAAACAGAGGAACTATAAGAATACAACTACAAAAGCTTTTACAGAAATAAGGACCTAAGTAATTGAGGGAAAATTAATTTCTCGGAACTGTGTCCAGAGCCAGCTAGTGGATGGAGATAGACTCATCTTCCTGAGTTCCAATTTGCCCTCAGATACTTAACTGTGTGAGCCTGGGGGAGAGGGGGGAGGGAGGAGAAGGAGGAGGAGGAAGATAAAGGGGAGGGGCAATGAGAAGAAGAGGAAGAGTAGAAGGAAGGGAAGTCAACAGGAGGTAAAGCAGAATAGAAGGAAAGAGGGAAGATGGGGAGGAGGGAGGGTGGGAGGGACGAGAGAGGAAGATGAAGGGAGAAGTAAATGAAGGAGGTGGAAGTAGAGAAGAGGAAGGAAGGAAAGAAAGAAAGGGATTGGAGGGGAAGAGAAAGAAGAGGGGAGAGCTAGGTGAAGGACAGCAAAAGGAAGTGAAGGTAGAAGAATACCAGGGAGGAAGAAAGAGGGAGGAGCGAGCACCATCCCACTTCCTCTCGATAGCCACCATCCCCCTCTTCCCCTCCCCCCCGCCTTCTTGCCCTTAACCTCCTACGGTGGCCGAGAACAGTCATTTTCCAGGGATGAATGAAGGTGCTGTGGGACTCGCGCTGCCTAGGTCGCTTCCACATTCCCCTCCCTCTTTTCCTTCCCCCTCTTTGGGACTCCTCCCCACCCCTTCCTCACCGAGGGCCGGTCTCTTTCTGGCGCCTGCGCCCCTCGGAGCGTGGGCGCGGACTGGAGGCTGCGCGCGGCTCGAGCTCGGGCTCGGGCTCGAGGCTCTCGGGGATTCCGGACGCTGCCTAGGCTGGGCCCCGGCCCGGGGCCGCGCTCAGGATTGCGGCCGCGGTCTGCCTTAGGTAGCGGGGGTTTGGCGCGGGAGCGCAGGGCCCCGGTCGCCTCTTGCCGTTAGATAGACCGCCTCTGCCGGGCTGGGGCACCTCGGCGCGGTCCCGACTCGGGTCCCCGGGCGAGGATAGGAGAGGGGGAGGGGGAGGACTTGTGGAGAGGGAGGGGGCCTGACCCGCTGCCGGGCGAGGAGGGGGCGGGGCGGGATCGGGAGAGCCTCGGAGGTGTGGAGTACTGCGGGGCGGCCTCGGATCGGCCTGGAGCATTACCTTCCCATCCGAGAGCTAGAGCCCGGGGTGGCTTCTTCCCGCAGACTCCTAGAGGAGCCCGACTCCCTTATTTTACAGATGAGGAAAGTGAGGCCCAGGGTCGCTTTACGTAGCAAATTACATGAACTGCAATTCCAATCCAGGGCTTCTGGCTCCACATCCAACGTTCTTTCCATTTACCCCTTGGAAATGCCGCGAAATGTAGAACATTAACGTATCTCCATTTATTTTTTATTTAGATGCCTTTTCTGAAAGGACTGGAAATTTGACTAGTGTTATTGTCCACTGCTCTGTGGCAGTACTTTAAGGGAAGCACTAGAGTCCAGAACACCTGAGTTCGTTGCTGGATTTTGATACTTAATAGCTCTGGCATCCTGGGCAAGCCACTGAACTCCAGCTTGAGGTAGTAGTTTGTAGATAGAATGCTGGACTGGGAATCTGAATTCTGCCCCAGGCACTTAATAGCTCTGACCTGGTAGGCTAATCACATAACCCAGCTGAGTCTTTGCTTAAAATGGACGGCGGCGGCGGCGGCGGCGGCGGCGGCGGTGGTGGGGTGGGTTGAACCTGGTTAAGCCCTTTCCTGTTTTATAATTTAAGATTCTATGAGCTTCTCAAACAGTACCTGGGTGTAGTGAAAAGAATTGGGTTCAAGTCCTACTTCTGAGGGTTATTCCTTGTGTGATCTTGGGCAAGTCACTTAATCTTTCTGATCCTCAGTTTCCTCAACTGTTAAATGAAGGGTTGAACACGATGGCCTCTGAGGTCCCTTCCAACTCCAGATCTATGACACTGACACCTGTAGGTATAGAAAATACAAGGCACTGAGCCTGTTTTAATGATTTGGTACATTTGGTACATTTACTTTTCATGTTATATGTACTGTTTTCTTAACAGTTTTTTAGGTAGATAAATTGAAGTACTCAGTTACCTAGTGAATCAGGAACAAAGCTAATGTCCCTTAAATTGTAGGTCACATTTTCTCAGGCCTTTATGGAATTGCAGTTATTTGGAACCATATAAATGCAAGTATCCCCCAACTGACACTTCTTTTTCTTTATTAGGGTTAAGAGTGAAGATGGCAGAGTGTACAAATCTTCAGTTTGTCAGCCCATTTGCCTTTGAGGCAATGCAGAAGGTTGATGTTGTTCGTTTGGCCTCCCTCAGTGATCCAGAATTAAGACTTCTCTTACCTTGTTTGGTGCGGATGGCACTGTGTGCTCCAGCTGACCAGAGCCAAAGCTGGGCTCAGGATAAAAAACTTATTCTACGCCTTCTTTCAGGGGTGGAAGCTGTCAATTCCATTGTTGCATTGCTGTCTGTGGACTTCCATGCTTTGAAAGAAGATGCCAGTAAAGAACAACAGCTTAGGTAATGAATCCCATGGCACAACTTGGGGTTTAGAACTTAACTAGGCATGATAGTATGTGATGAGACCTGTTAAAGACCTTAACTTGAGAAGGCCAAGGTTCCCTACTGCATCCTGGGTCATTTTCAATGATCCTGATCCATATATTTGGCCACTGGACCAGATGGCTAAGGAGGAGAAAGTGAGGCTGGTGACTTTGCACAGCCCTCTCTCATTTAAATCCAATTTATTTACATGTTATGGCATTACCTCCATGATTTGTAGGTTCTCTTTGAGAACGAAGGACAAGACAGCAATGCATGATGTACCTTAGAGCTTTATAAGATTTTCACGGTATATAATTTTCATAAAAGGGAAATACAGGAATCCAGACTTTGCTGCTCTAATCCTAGAGTTTATGAAATAAATTTATGGGTGATAATAAGCAGTTTTTACTGTAGATTTGTATTTTTTTAATTAGTGAGATTAGATCATTGCTCAGAATTATCAGTACATTTTTAGATTTTCTTAATTTCTTTAGTTGCTTTTTTTTAGAACCAAATCATTATTTTTTTGGTTCTAATTTCCACAGTATTGTTTGCTTATTTTTGTTTTTTTTTTTTTTACATTCTTTACTAGGCATAAGTTTGGTGGAGGCAGTGGAGAGAGCATCTTGGTATCACAGCTTCAGCATGGATTGACGTTAGAGTTTGAACATAGTGATTCACCTCGTCGCTTGCGTCTTGTGCTTAGTGAACTTTTAGCAATAATGAACAAGGTGAATTTGTTTTGCTGACAGCTAGAAACCCGCTTGATTTGATATTTCATTGATTTAGAGCTGAAAGGGAACTCATACCATTCGGTTCCATCCACTCATTTTAAGATAAGGATACTGGGGCCCAGGGAGTTCAGATGACTTACCTAAGGTCAGTTATTGATTTGAACCCAGATTCTCTAACTATGAAGACTGCGTTTTCCACTATACCACACTGATGTGTAAGGTCAGTGATAACAGTGCTAGGCAGACTACTATTCTTTACCATGTGTTTTTCTGCTTTAAATCTACCAGGGTTTTTATCTTCAGAGGCTAACAGGACTTCAAAATATTTTCTTACCACTTGTTCTTTCTTGCCTACTATCTTGCCTCATTTGTATCTTTCTTCAATGCAGAGGAGTGTCAGACACTATTATTAGTTATCTGAAAAATCAGTTACTATTTATTGAGAATGATATTAATGTAAAATGTATGGGAAAGTTCTTTATTTTAGGTACTACCTACTTTGCTAAGTCATCGCTTTATGGTCACTTACATCAGTTTTGGTCCTTATTGCCAGAGGTAAAAACTGGGATCAAAAGGACCAAATTCTACTAATTTCTCATTTTTCCCAAAGAAATTTTTAATTTGTTATTTGTAGTCTGTAGTTTTGTATCATGATTTAAAACATGTTACCCATTATAACACTTCTCAGTAGGATCAGATTGGTTTTTTGTTCCACTAAATTTTTAGTATTGCAGCAACATAAAACTTTTTCTCCTTATATATTTTTCTTTTTGAATTCAGTATATGATGCTGATCAAGTAAAGTCATCTGTCATCCTCTGTTAATTGTATTTAGATGGAAGGTTTGCTTGCTTCTGTTTATATGAAGTATGATGACAAGACTGAATTGGAAGAATATTGAGTTTATTTTAAAATAATCATTTGCTATTTTTGATGTTCTAGTTCTTAATGCATATCTTGTCTCATTTTATAAGAAAATTTGAATTTGTATTTGTTCTCTTCATGTGTCACTTTAAAACTTTTAAGCTGTTAGTCAAGATTGAAATCTGCTACTTCACTTAGTAGTCTATGTTCATAGATGTGTCTCATCAGCTTGAGGAGGATTCCTGTTCTTTTCAGTCTTTGCTCTTCTTGTAGTTACTTGAAATGCAGTTGTTTAGACTGATGTTAACATGCATAAATTCCTATTTTCTTCAGGTGATTTTTCTTTTTTTTATTTTCTTTTTGCTTTTTGGAGGGCAGTTGGGGTTAAGTGACTTGCCCAAAGTCACACACGGCTAGTAAATGTTGTGTCAAGTGTCTGAGGCTGGATTTGAACTCAGGTGCTCCTGACTCCAGGGCTGGTGCTTTATTCACTGCGCCATTTAGCTGCCCCAGGTGATTTTTCTAATTGAATTTTCTTGTAGTTGAAATTTATTATATTCTCATCAATATCAGAAAATAGATATTTAATTGGAGGCTACATGATATTTGGACTATTTAGGATACCTTTTGATGGATAGAAACAGTTCTTCAATCTTAAGGAACTTAGTTCCTTAGCTATGGTTTATAAAATCATTAGCTTACTTGGAATTTTGGATCTTTTTTTTTTTTTTTGTAGGTTTCTGAGTCCAATGGGGAGTTCTTCTTTAAATCTTCTGAGCTTTTTGAGAGTCCAGTCTATTTGGAGGAAGCAGCAGATGTGCTTTGTATTTTACAAGCAGGTACTGGGGCTAAGATACAGTTCAGAAATAGTTTATTTTTCAGTGATACAGTGTAACATTTCAGCCTTGAACATTGTGTTACTTTCAAATTGCCAACCATAATATTTATTTTAAATGTCCGCAATAGGAAGGAAAGTTTATGAGACAATAAAGTTTCCAAGTGTATCTGAATTTAGATCACATCAGCTGAAGATGTTCACTGCCTAATCTATTGAAATATTACACATTGCTCATTTTATTAAGTGAAACTCACCTTTTTTGTCCACAGAGCTTCCTTCCCTACTTCCCATAGTTGATGTAGCTGAAGCCTTGCTACATGTTCGAAATGGGTCCTGGTTCCTGTGTCTCTTAGTGGCCAATGTCCCTGATAGTTTTAATGGAGGTAGGTAGATCTTACAAAATGGAATATTAAAAATTTTTAATTGGATAACTCAAGGGTTTATTTATTTTTTTTTAGTTTCAGAGAAACATTTGGGTATTCTTAGAAATTTATGGTCATTTTAAATAGTGGGTTATAAGTCCAGTAATGAATTCTCTGGTTCAAAAGATATGGCCATTTAGGAAATTCAGACAGTTCCAATTTTGAAATTTTGGAAAGGTATTTTTGGGTCAACTGAAGAGTAGTCCTTTATTGAGTTATTTACTTTGTGCAGGGTGAAAGGTACTCTGATTTGATTCTTTTTAGGCTTTATTTCAGAATCAGTATTGCAAGGAATTGTTATATTGGTACTTTTCACCTAAAAGGTTGGGGAGTGGGTAAACCTTTTTGAGATTGACCATTCTCCCAACTTAGTCAAATCAATCTTCAATCAAATGTTTGAAGGCATTTATGTTGGATATTATCAGGGAGAGACCCTTACGCCAGTTGCAGTGTATGTGGCACAGAAATCTGATACAAAGATTTTTTTTCCATAACCTAGGTTCATTAATTTTGTCCGTGAAGAAGTTTTTCAGTTCATGTAAACTTATTTTATCTTTTGCAATTTCCCCCAATTCTTGTTTTATTAAGAATACATATCCTACCCATAGCTGTGGGAAGCATCAATAATTATTTAATAAATAGCTCTGTAGTGTACTGCAGATAGACAAGATAGATGTGATCTTCAAAAGGTTTATAATTAATAGTAGGAATAAGAAATATATACTGATAACTTTAATGTGTTAGAATCTAAGTGCATAGGAATTAGAGTGCTGTGTAGGATTGAGTGAGTGGTTATGATTTGAGGTTCCTCCACACATACAATGATACTAGAGAAAATTAGCAAACTGCACTTGGGTCCACTACAATTTATGTTATACATAATTTCAACTGACCTTCACTACACCTTTTTAATTGGCTCACTATCCTACTTATTGAAGCTCCTTTTCTAAATGTTTTCATCCCTCTTTGAACCTTATATGACTCTTGAGCCCCTGCTTTTCAGCTGAAAATCTTACCGCATATTTTAATGAAAAAATTGAGCCCATTCTCTGAGAGCCCTCTCTTCTCTCTTCCTTATCTCACATCACCCATAAATACCTTCTGTCATTATTTCCTTTTTTCTTATAAGAGGTGGCACTTTTGGCCAAAGCTAATCTGTATGTATTAGTGACCTCATTCCAGCCTGTCTTCACCAGCAGTTTGCCCTCTTTATCATACTTATTCTCTCACTTGTTCTGAATCTCTCCGTGTCTACTGACTGCTTTCCTACCATCTACAAATAGGTCTGTCTTGCTCATTTTCGAAAACCCTTCACTTGATCTATCCTTCCTGAATAACTATTGTCCTATCTATCTCTTGTATTTTTTGTAACTATATAGAGATAGTTGAGAAGGCCATCTCTCTGTATCTTTAATATATATCTATAATAAATGCTCCCACATTCTTTCCTCTCAAAGTCTTCTTAACTCTCTACAGCCTAGCTTTCTTCCTCAACATTCAACCAAAACTTTCTCCACAGTTACCAGTGATTTTTTTCTTTTTTCTTTTCTCTTTTGAATTTATTATTTTTTAGCATACTTTTTAAATTTTGAGTTTCAGCTTCTTTCTTCCTTCTGTCCCATTCCCCACCTACTGACAATGTAAGCAATATAATTTCAATTATACATAAGAAATCATGTGAAACATTGCCACATTAACCATATTTTTAAAAAAAATCAAGAAAAATAAAAGTGAGAAAATTATACTTCAGTTTTTATTTATAGTTCATCACTTCTGTATGGAAGTGGATAGCATTTTTTTCATCATGAATCCTTTGGAATTGTCTTGGATTGTTTTGATCAGAGTAACCAAGTCTTTCACAGTTGATCATTATTACAACATTGCTGTCACTGTGCACAATAATCTCTTGATTGTTCTTACTTTAACTTCAGTTCAAATAGGTCTTGCCATATTTTTCTGAAACCCATCTCCCTTGTCATTTCCCATTACACAATAATACTCCATCATAATCACATGCCACAACTTGTTCAGCCATTTTCCAGTTGATGGCTTTTCAATTCTTTGGCACCACAACAATTGTTGCTATGAATATTTTTGTACATAGAAGTCCTTTTCCTTTTTCTTTAATCCCTTTGGTATACAGACCTAGTAGTGTTATTACTGGGTCAAAGGGTATGCACAGTTTTATAACCCTTTGGGCCTACTTCCATATTGTTCTCTAGAATACTTGAGCCAGATCACTGTTCCCCCAACAATTCATTTTCCCTTCTACCCCTCCAGCATTTATTATTTCTTTTTTTTAAAATTTATTTTTCCTTTTTTTTTTCAGCATTTATTATTTCTGATAGGTATGAGGTGGTACCTCAGAGTTGTTTTAGTTTGCCTTTCTCTAAACAATAGTGACTGAGAGCATTTTTTCTTATAACTATAAATAGCTTTGATTTCTTCTGAAAACCACTTATTTATATCCTTTGACCATTTGTCAATTGGGGAATGACTTATTTTTATAAATTTAACTTACTATATATTTGTTTTTTGTTTTTTTTGAGGGCAGTTGGGGTTAAGTGACTTGCCCAAGGTCACACGGCTAGTTTTTTGTGTGTGTGTTAAGTGTCTGAGGCCGGATTTGAACTCAGGTACTCCTGACTCCAGGGCCAGTGCTCTATTCACTGCGCCACCTAGCCGCCCCCTAACTTACTGTATATTACTATAAATTTAACTCACTATATATTTGAGACATGAGACCTTTATCAGAGGAACTTGCTATAAAAATTTTTGTCTTCAATACCTTTTAGCAAAATGTAGTTTCCTTGATTATCTCTTTTATTTATGTCTGTTTTTGCTTTTGCTTTGTCTGAGATAACGATTGCTACCCTTGCCTTTTTTAGTTCAGTTGAAGCATATTAGATTCTGCTGCAGCCCTTTATTTTAACTCTTTGTGTCTTTCTGTTTCAAGTGTGTCTTTTGTAAACAACATATTGTTGCTTTATGGTTTCTATTCCTGTTCTGCTGTCTGTTTCCATTTTATGGGTGATTTCATCCCACTTATAGTCATAGTTATTATTAACTGTGTATTTTTCTTCATTTCATTTTTTTCTGTTCGTTTTTTTTCTCTCTTTTTATCCTCTCTCTCCTCTAAAGTCTATTTTGCTTCTAACCACTGTCTCAGTTTTATCATAACTGCACCAATCCCTTTTTGTTTGTCCCTTTCCCCCTTATTTCCCTTTTGGGTAAATTACATTTCTATACACAGCCGAGTGTATGTTCTATGTATGTGCTACACACACACATACACACACACACACACACACACACACACACACACACACACACACACACACACACACACACACACACACACACACACACACACACACACATAGTCTTCTTTCTTTGAACCAATTTTGATGAGAGTGAAGTTCAGGCATTTTCTACCACTCTCACCCTGTCCACTTTCCTCTTTGCTCTATAAGCTTTTCCTTACATGCTTCTTTTATGTGAGAAAAATTTCCCCATTCTACCTCTCCCTTCCCCCTTCTGCCAGTGTATCACTCTTCATTTTTTTGGTGATTATTTCAATGCAATTGATTCATCTATGCCCTCTCTCTATTTTAATTTCTTTTAACTGCCCTATGATAATGATATCATCTTCCCATTTAGGAATGTAAACAGTTTGAGTCCCTTATGATTATTCTTTCAGGTTACCATTTTTATGCTTCTCCTAAGTCTTGTGTTTTAATGTCAGTTTTTCTATTTAGCTCTTTTTATCAGGAATGTTAAAAAATCATTTATGTGATTAAATGTCCAACCCAGCCTCCAGCCCTTTCCCCTTCCACTTCCCTGAAGGATTATGCTCTTTTTTGCTGGGGGTGGTTCTTCTTGGTTGTAATCCTAGTTCCTTTGCCTTCTAGAATATCATATTCCAAGCCCTCTGCTCTTGTACTGTGGAAGTTGCTGAATCTTGTGTGATCCTGACTTTGGCTATATGATATCTGAATGATTTGTTTCTGACTGCTTGAAGTATTTTCTCCATAATCTTAGAGAATTTGGTTGTGGTTCCTGGGAGTTTTCATTTTCTCTTTCAATTTCTTTCAGGTGGTAATCAGCAGGTTCTCTAAATTTCTATTTTACCTTCTCGATCTAAGATATCAAGGCAGTTTTCCTTGATAATTTCATGAAATATGATGTCCAGGCTCTCTCTTTGATCATCACTTTTTGGTAGTCCAGTAATTCTTAAATTATCTTTAACCCCTATTTTCCAGGTCATTTGGTTTTCCTATGAAATATGTCACATTTTCCTCTATTTTTTCATTCATTTAACTTTGTTTTACTGTTTCTTGATGTCTTAATGGAATCATTAGTTAACTTCCACTTCCTCAATTCTAATTTTTAATGAATTATTTTTTTTTAGTGAGATTTTGTTGCTCTTCTTTCACTTGGACAATTCTGTTCTTTAAGGAGTTTTTTCCTTCAGTGAATTTTTGTGTGTGTGTGTGTTTTTTTTTTTTTTTACCATCTGGCCAATTCTTTTTTTAAGGTGTTATTTTCTTCAGGTTTTTTTTTCTTCTTTTGCCACATTATTAATTCTCTTTTTACAATTTTCTTGCATCACTCTTAATTTCTTTTCCCAGTTTTTTCTTTATCCTTTCCTCTCTTTAAGTCTTCCAGGAATTCTTTTTGGGAGTGGACTCTATTAGCACTTTCTTCTTTGAGACTTTTTTTTGTAGCTATTTTTACATTGTTGTGTTTTAAATTTATGTCTTGGTTTTTTCCCTGCTACTATAGTAACTTATTGTGGTCAGATTCTCTTTTTGTTGTTTGCTTATTTTCCACATCTATTTCTATACTTGAAACTGTATGTTATAGTTGGGCTCTACTCTCCTGGCGATAGGGAGGCACTTTGCCAAGCTTCAAGCTTTTTTGTGCTGCTATTTTTAGAGCTAGTTCTGGGAGTGTGCAAGTTTTTGTTGCTTCCAAGGTGATGTAATCTTGGGAGAGGTATGATCAAGGCTCTCCTGGTCTTCACTCTGGTCTTTATCCAGGAAAGGCCCTTAGTCCCCTGCATCTGAAAGCACCTATGCTTTCTTTGCTTTGGAATTGCAATTAGGTTACCTGTTCCCTTGTCACCGACCACCAATGTTCCTCTTTACCCTGGAACTGCATCTCAGAATGGTGTATGGACACCAATCAATGCCACTTGTATCCATTGCCAGCAAGGAGTCCCCTGTAATCTCTTTCTGACCTGTTTTCTGATCCCCTTACTGTCTCTGAGCTGAGAGCTCTTGAAGCTACCATTGTTGTCACTTCATGTTGTGGGTTCCAGATAGATTTCTACCCTGATGTCAGAAATTCTTCCTACTGACCTAATATTTTCTTAGGCCGGAAAAAGGTTGCACTCTGCCACCCCAAAATTTGGCTTGAGGTTTTATTTTAAAGTTGTTTGGAATGGAATGTTGAGAGAATTCAGCAAGGTTGTCTCTAATCTGTCATCTTGGCTTCACTCCCAGTGTTTGCTTAATTGCCAGATCTCATGGCTTTTTCTTACTTCTCATCATTCTTGACCTACAAAGCCTTTGACACTGTTGATCACCCTCTTCTTGAAATTCTCTTCCCTCCAAGTTTTCAGGATGCTACTGTTTTCTGATTCTCTCGCTAATCTAAGTGCTCCTTTGTTCTGTGATGGATCTTCATCCAGGTCATGGTAATCATATGTATCTTTTAGTGCTCTGTCTTGGGCCCTATTCTCCCTCTGTAGTATTTTACTTGTTGATCTCATTAGATCCCATGGATTCAGTTATCATCTCTTTGCTTTTGGATTCTCAAATCTAACCCTTGCCTCTCTGCTGATTTCCAGTCTTGCATTTCCAACTGTCTACTAGACATCTCAAACTGGATATCCTTTAGGCATATTAAACTCAGCATGTCCAAAACTGAATTAATTAATTTTCCAAGCCCTGTCCCCTTCTTAACTTGCCTGTTGATTTTGAGGGCACCATCATCCTCCTAGTCACCCAGGCTCTCAACTTAGGTCTCATCCTTGATTGCTCACTTTTAGTTCCTATTTCTAATTTGTTTCTAAGACCTGTAAATTTTGCCTTTGTACTGTCATTAGCATGTGACCCTTTCCCCTTGGGCACTTCACTGTTAGGCTTAGTGATATTGGCCTTTTGGCTGTTCCTCACATAAGACAGTTAGGTTCCCAACTCCTGCCATTTTGCCCAGCTTTTCCCCATTCTCTCCCACCTCATTTCTACCTCCTGGCTTTCTGTATGTCCTAGCTAAAATCCCATCTACAACAAACCTTTCCCATTACTCCTTTATTCTAGTGTCTTCCCTTTATTGATTGTTTCCAATTTGTTTTGTATATTGTTTGTTTATACATAGCTTCTTCATATTATCTCCCCCTTTTAGACTGAGCTTCTCAAGAGCAGGGCTTGTCTTTTACCTTTCTTTGTGTCCCCAGTGCCAAGCCCAAAGTAGGTGCTTATTAAATGTTTATTGACAGACTGAGGAAAGGCTTCATGAAAGAGGTGGCATTTGAGCTGAGATACAGATGGTGGGGAGAATTGAGAGTGAGACCCCACTTATACTTTGGTGCCTGTGTGGACAAAAGGACCAAGATAGGAGAGGACAAGAAGTCAAGAAACAGCAAGTAGTCAATCTTGTTTTGAATAGCGTGTGGGAGGAATAGAGTATAGTAAGATTGGAAAAGGTAGATTGAAGCCAGATTTCAGAGAACTGTGAATGTTAGGCTGAGGAGTTTTAAATTTGATAAGGTTTAGGGAGCTTCTAAAGACAGCCTTCAAAGATTGCTGATGCTGGGGACTGTTTTTGCTTTTCTTTGTTTTTCTGGAACTTACTATTCTGTGCCCATGTTAAATAGCTTATGAAATGGAACTGATTGAGTTTTTGTAATGTTCAGTTTGTAGAGGATTGATTAAGAATGGTGAACGGCAAGATGAGGAGAGCCTGGGTGGACGGCGTAGGACAGATGCTCTGCGTGTCTTATGTAAAATGAACCCTTCTCAGGCCCTGAAGGTCCGAGGCATGGTGGTAAGAGATTTGATTTTTTGATGGGGTAAGGGGAATGAAACAGGTCTTTAAAAAGGTAGTATTCTGCCATTGTTGAGAGCAAAGACTTTTCTCCAGGTGGTCTGAATGCCCATCTTTGGAATTGGGTATGATTTCCTTTGTATACATTTCACCTTTCTCTCTGAACCTTTGTTTTTGGTGAAATATAACCCTAAGTTTGTCAGCCCTAGTTGCCATATATTGACCTTGGTTTGTTTTCTGTGCTGTTAGGTGGAAGAATGCCACCTGCCAGGCCTTGGAGTAGCTTTGACATTAGATCATACTAAGAATGAAGCTTCTGAAGATGGAGTGAGTGACCTGGTTTGTTTTGTTAGTGGTTTGTTGCTTGGCACAAATGCAAGAGTTCGGACTTGGTTTGGAACTTTCATTCGAAATGGACAACAGGTAAGAAACACTGAGAAATGAGAATTAAGGGTTCAGAATTTATTAGGGACTACTGAAAGGTGAAAAACATCTACTTTTAAAGTGGTGATGTTTTTTCAAAATAAATTGGTATGTTGCATTTGCTTAAGACTTTAATACTTATAAAATGCATTATAGTATTTACAAATTTTCTCTAATAGTTCTTATACAACTCTCCAAACTCAATAATGGCTAGTTGTCATAGATCAGTCTTCAGTATAATAGTTGCTCATTAACACTGTGTAATGGCAAAAAGTTAAACTTACTAATTTTGATTCTACTAATTGGATATTGTAAAAAGTCAACCTTGGTTCGACTGATCCAAACTGGGCAGTGCTGGTTTTTATATTTTGAGACTACCTTTTTTTTAAATAAAAGTTTTCATAGAAAGTTGCATTGGAACACAGTTTTATTGTGTATTTTCTTTTAAAAAATTTAATTTTATTCATTTTATTCCTGCCTTCCCCCACTACCATTGGAAAAAAAAGAAAGAAAAACAATATTGTTGTTGACAAATACGTGTAATCAAACTGAACCAATCCTCATATTGGTTATATCCAAAAATTATATGTCTTTTTCTTTCCTTTGAGAGTCTGCCTTCAGGAAGTGGATAGCATGATTCATCAGAATTGGTCCTTTTGGATTGTGGCTAGTCATTGCATTTATCAGAATTCTTAAGTCTTTCATGAACATTGTCATTGTTATTTTATCATTTGTACTCCTGGTTCTGTTTATTTGACTCTTCATCAGTTCATATAAGTCTTCCCAGATTTTTCCAAACTCATCTCTTTCATCATTTCTTATGGCAAAATAGCATTCCATAATTTATTCATCAATTCCCCAGCTGATGTGTATACTCTTACTTCCCCATTCTTTATTACAACAAAAGGCGTTTCTATGAATATTTTTGTGCATATTATTTCTTTTCCTCTTGCTTTGATCTCTTTAGCGGGCATATGCCTAATTAGTTAGTGCTGGATTAAAGGGCGTGTTTGCATGTATGGTTTAATGCAGGTTCCCCACCCCTGGCCTTCCAGAACCTTTCCCAATCTAATGAATGTGAGACGGAATCTCAGAGTTGTTTCAGTTGTATTTCTCTTATTAGCAATAAAGAGCTTTTTAAAGTATGGTTATTGATAGTTTGTATCTTTTAAAAACTGCTTTTTCATATCTCTTGGCTATTTATTTATTGGAGAAAGGCCCTTGTTATATATTTGATTTAGGATCTGTATATCTCAAATAGCAGAGCTTTTAAAAAGAAACCTGATAGAAAGATTTTATCCTCAGTTACCTGTTTCCCTTCTGATTTTAGCTGCTTTGATTTTTGCAAAACAGTTCAAATTTTACGTAATAAAATTTGTCCTTTTTAAACTCCTGTGTTCTTCTTGTTTAGTCAAGAGATCTCCCCCTATTCATAGTTGTGAAAGGTAGCTCTGTCTTTGTTCCTGTAATTTCTTAATATGAGTATTTACATGTAGGTTATATATGTATTTGGAGCTGCTTGTGTATGGTATGAATACTGGTTTAAACCTAATTTTTGACAGACTGCTCTCCATTTTTTCCCTGCAGATTCCCTTATAATTTATACCATAATTTGTTGAATCATTCTTTAATCAAGGGGCACTTACTTTACTTCCTGTTCTTTGCATTACAAAAAATGACCATTCCATTCTTCCAAGGACTAATACGACAGGAGTGAATTTCAGGTGTTAAGTGGGGTCCTTTTTTTAAACTTGTTTTTGACTAAATAAGTACTTAATGCTTCCCTCCTGTGGCCCATATTTCTTGCAGAAAAAAAGAGAGACCAGCAGTTCTGTGCTTTGGCAAATGAGAAGGCAGCTTCTCTTGGAGTTGATGGGCATCCTTCCCACAGTAAGAAGCACACGCATCGTGGAAGAAGCTGATGTAGAGATGGAGCCTAACGTGTCTGTGTATTCAGGGTTGAAAGAAGAGCATGTTGTGAAAGCCAGTGCATTGTTACGTCTTTATTGCGCTTTGATGGGAATTGCTGGACTCAAGTATATATTATTTTGATATTTCATTCTATAAAAATTTTATGTTCTTATTTTTGCTTGTAAGGAAGTGAATGAACTATCTCTTATTCATAGAGTTCTTAAGTTTCATACTAGAGTTAGGTATAGATCATTGTAATAAATCAAGTTCATTGTAATAAATCTTTATTAAGCACCTACTGTGTGTGAGGCACAACAGTCAAATATATCTCGTCCTTGGGGAACTTACATTCTAAGTATAGAGAAATCCAGCATGGACATAAGTACAAAATATACACAAAGTAATTTCTGGTTCAGAGAAGGGGCAGACCACCTGGAGGATCAGGAAAGGCCTAGTGTAGGAAGTGATCCTTGAACTGAGCCTTGAAAGGAGTGGAGCTGGGGATTCTAGTAGGCAAAGGTATAGAGAAAGAGATCCTAGGCACTGGGGGATAACCACTGTTAAGGCAAACACATATGAAAGGAAGCATCCTCTAAAAGAAGCCAGCTGGATTGAAATAATGAGTTTGTGAAGAAGAATAATATTTCATAAACCTGGAAAAAGAATGTTTGTGGAAGTGCTTTGTAAACTGTGAAGTGCTGTATAAATGTTGTGTTTTTGCATTTTGGAGGGCGGAGGGCAGGGCAGTTGGGGTTAAGTAACTTGCCCAAGGTCACACAGCTAGTAAGAGTGCTGTATAAATGTAAGGTTATTATTGGTTTACAGTTTGAAGGTGTTAAAAGCTTCAAACTGCATCAGAACTTTTGGGACAACTTTTATCATATTCTCAGACCATATCTTATAAGCCAAGTTTGTGTGCATCAGGAACAAATCCCTCCTTTCTAAGTGAACATGTTTGTTAGGGACTTGTTAACTTATTTTTGTCTGCTTATGAAAGCCATAGTGTAGTTAGAGGTAGAACCAGAGCAGTTTATCTTCTTTAAATTGCTTTGTTAGATTATCTTTATCTTAACCCTGTTAGTCACTTGGGCAAAACTGATGGATGAGAAACTGTTCAGTATAAATAGAATTAAGATGAATCTATACTCTTTCCTTTTATTTCTGAATAGCTTTCTTCTTCAGATGTTTTCTTCCTGAGAGAGTCTAGTGAACTAGATGACCTCTCAGGTGACTTATAGCTCTGAATTTTTGAGCCAGCTGGTTATAAATTATTGTTTATGTAGTCGTAAGGCACACAAACACAGAATTGTTTTTTGACCACCAAATCTTTTTTGAATAATTTTATTGTTTACTTTGGTCTGTTTCAGAAAGAACATATTTTAGATTTAAAATCTCTTGGGATTTTACATTTGACAATTCTAGATATTAAAGATTGTATAAAAAATTTTTTTCATGAAAACAAAGGTCATATTATGTAGAACATCTTTGTCTTCAAAAATTGATTCCTTTTAGGCCAACTGATGAAGAAGCTGAGCAGTTATTGCAGCTTATGACGAGTCGTCCTCCTGCAACACCAGCTGGCGTTCGCTTTGTTTCTCTTTCCTTTTGTATGCTCCTCGCCTTTTCCACGCTTGTCAGGTATCTTTATGGAAATGTTGCTCCATCTTTATTAACCTCTTTGTAGGTGTTTCTTTCACTTGTTAAAACGCACAACTAGCAGGAGATTAGAGATTTCTAGCAAATTTAAGTTTGGATCGAAAGTGTTCAGTGTAGTCTTTTTTTTTTTTTTAAATGATGTCACTAAGGATCCATTGATAGTCCTATTACTTGTCTCCATTTCTGTTTCCCAGTTAGTGGAGTGTAGTAGGTGAAGTATATTTTTCAGCTGCTTTTGTTCATCTTGTCATCACTGCTGTAAGGTGCAGAGATAATTGGAAAGCTTTCTCTGTATCTTCTGGGGCTTTAAATCCCATATCATTCATATAGTGAAATTCTGACAATTTAAAATAATCCAAAACCAGTATTGATAATTAAACACGATACTCTGGTCTGTGTCTCTTGCTGTCCTTGTTCTGCCTTATTTTCCTTTGCTGCTTTCCATGTGGCTGGCTCTGGTAGGTTGAATTTAGTGTGTGGATTTTTAGAGCCTGCAACTATGGATATAAAATATAGGTTTAACATATAACGTGCAAACTAAGTCTAGAGGCTAGACATCCCCTTTTTTAAAAAGCAAATATAATTCTTTATCACTCCTTGGACATTTGGTCATCCCTTCTGTGTGGAGTCTGATCCTGATTTTCTTATCTGTAAAATGGGGGAGTTGGTTTAGATTGCCTCTCAGATTCTTTCCAGTTATACATTTGTGACCCTGATCTCAGGGTTTTGTTTTTTTATTGTGCCCTATACAAAGTAGTTGAAATAATATTTGCCTAATTGTCTGCAGATGCTGATGAAATGAATTTTGCCATTATGCTAGTACTCAGTCATTGGCTACTTAGGATATGATTGTTAACTTGGTAGAAAGGTCTTAACTAGGAGACATTAATGTGGCCTTCCCACCATTTCAAATCCAACAGTACTGTGTAATCAGTTCAAATATCTGCTCTATTGATAGTGACCAAACTTGAAGATGTCTGATTTGATCAGGTCTCTGTAGAAAGGCAGTGGCAGGGATAGACCTGGTTCCCCTTTCTTGGCCTCCTGGGTCATTTTCTAGTTCTGTTAAAAGAATTAAATTTATTACCTTGTTTATTTTTTTGTTAATGCTTTAAATAAAGAGAAAAAAATGTTACCCAAGAATGTACTTTTCCATAATGCTTTCTTTAGAGTGATTATTCTTTATATGAATTAAACTATTAATGTTTTATTTAGCACACCTGAACAGGAGCAGCTAATGGTGATGTGGCTAAGCTGGATGATAAAAGAAGAAGCTTATTTTGAAAGGTCAGACTGCTTAATATCTTTTTTCATTAGGTGACAGAGCTTTTATCATCCTCTCTTAAAATTTATTATTTCCTTTCTGTTACAACAGTACTTCTGGAGTGTCTGCTTCCTTTGGGGAGATGCTGTTACTGGTGGCTATGTATTTCCATAGTAACCAACTGAGTGCTATCATAGATTTGGTCTGTTCAACATTGGGGATGAAGGTAATTTTCCTCCTTCGTAAAGGAGAGTGCACTTTTATTCAAGTTGTTTTTCTAGAACAAATCAATGTAAGTTGTTAACCTTATTTTAAATTGAATATTTTTAATATTAGAAAATTTTGAAAAGGATATTTCTCTTATGTTTGAAAAACCAGTGAGGCAGGCTTCTTGAAACAAGTGTTGTTACCTAGAGTTAATTTAGATCAGGTGGAACTTTTTCTTATTTTGTACTAGGCATGTCATCTACTTTCATGCAGTAATTAGTATTTATTACTTATTTATGCCATTATTTCAGATTGTGATTAAACCAAGCTCTTTGAGTAGGATGAAGACCATCTTCACTCAGGAAATTTTTACTGAGCAGGTATTTCCCTTTAACCTTAAGTACTTACTTAACTTACCTCTTAAGCACCCAGTAATGTAAATTTGTTGAGTATCTGACTTAAATACCCCAAATATCTGAAATTAAGATCCATATTGTTCTTGAAAGTGTCTCAGTAGTTTATTTCCTTGTTGGAACTCTTGTAGAGACTGATGCATTTTTTAGAGCCATGTGTTACTCAGTACATGTTTTAAATTGGATCCCTTGTTATCATTTTTATTAAGGGGTACTTGAATGACTAGTCAGTGTTAATAATTGTCCTGCTAGTTAGGGGATTTCACAAAGGATAGTAATAGTTTTCATTTGCCAGAAAGAAAGAAAACTACATTTTGAAATTAAAATTTCTGTTAATGTGTAAGATTGCACATTATTGAGAATTACTTGATTTGATGTGACAAGTTCTTGTTTGGCCTTTGCCTCCATAAGAACCAAGGATCAATCAGCATCAGTTTTAAATCATACTGAATCATTTCTAATTCTTAATCAGTCTTAAATTCCAAGTCAACAGATGGTAAGATTCACTGGGTTGTTAAAGTTTAATTTCTTACTTTAAGTATCTTTGAATGCTGGAAATAGGTATATGTGACTAATCTGTACAAACTGCTATTCATAGATAAACACATTTTAGTGGAGCTTATACTAAAAATATTCTCTCCCTTTTTTTTTTTTTTTTTTTTTTTTTTAAACATTTAGGTTGTCACAGCTCATGCTGTTCGGGTTCCTGTAACCAGTAGCCTCAGTGCCAACATTGCTGGGTTTTTGCCTATCCACTGTATTTATCAGCTTCTCAGGAGTCGATCCTTTACCAAGCACAAAGTGTCAATAAAAGTATAGTTCCATTTGTTTCAAAGCATTACATTGCAGTTTAACATTTTCCATTACTTTTTTCTGCAATTTTGCAGTCTAGATACTATTATAGTATTTGGTTATTTTTGGTTGTTTGAATATAAAATATTGAACTAAGTGTTGTTTAATCATTCACACAGAGTATAAGCCTTTGCATAGTTCATATTTTTAAATTATATAGTTGGCAAATTGTGTAAATTTTACAGTTACTACTAGCTAATCTAGATCTTGAATTAGTAATACAAATTATCTTATGTAAGATGTTGTTTATCCATATTTTAAGTTAACCAATTTTTGGCACAGTTCGCCATTTCTGTCCAAAGTAGACTTCTGAATTAGTATTTTAAAAAATTTATCAAAATACCAGTTCTGGGAGATTTTTCCAAATAGAACACTAAAAACTAGGTTTGTTTTTTTTTTGGTATTGTAGAGCCCTGCTTCTAGTAGCAATGGGCATTTTATTTCCCAGTAGCTGTGTTCATGTACATGTGGTACCATGTTTTTCTGTTTTCTGTTTTTGTGTAAAGATCATAGACTTGATAGTCTATAGGACTGGATGAGACCTTAGGGTTCAGCTAGTCCAACCTCATAGTTCAACAGCCAAAGACACTGAAACTCATGGGCCCAACATTGTTCCAGCCCTGGGAATCAGAACCAGGACTAGAACCAAGGATTTCCAGGCTCTTGCCACTCTTAAGATTGCCTTCTACCTAGGAATTGCTTTTGTGAAACATACATGGTATCCTCTCTTGAACCTATTGCTTCTCAACTCTTAAACTATCAATATGATTTCAAAATTAAATTGCATTTTTTATTTGAGTGGATATACAGTAATATGGTCCTATGTTTCACCTCAATTTTGAAAGGATTATGTTTTTTTTTATTCTCTTAAGGCAGATCAATAAGAATTTATTAAATGCTTATAATGCACTCAGTGTATATTTGAGACTAAATAAATGAGATTTTTGGAAAAATGCCTTCCAAAACAATTGTCTTAGTCAATCCATGCAATTAATGTCAAGAACCTCCCTACTATATATTGCACTCAGTTGGCACTTGATAAAGTCTTAACCTTCAAACATGAAATCCCAAGTTTTTCATTTTAGTACCTATTCTCCATTATTGAAAGTCAGTTGTAGAAGTAGCTCAAAGACAAGTTATCTGATTTAATATTAAAACTAGATATGTTTTGAAATTGCTACAAATTAAATTTAGATTTATCATCATAAGTCATGCATGTATGCAGTATTGAAATTTTTTTGGAATTTTCTTGTTGCTCTAATTGATTCTGTCTCTAACCTGCTTCTTTAGGACTGGATTTATAGACAGCTATGTGAAACCTCCATTCCACTCCACCCTCAGTTACTTCCTCTTATTGATGTATACATAAATTCTGTCCTTACTCCTGCTTCTAAATCAAATCCAGAAGCCACAAACCAACCAATCACAGAACAAGAGATACTCAGTGTTTTTAAAGGACTCATTGGGGTAAGACTTTTTTTAATGCTTCCAGTTCAGACTTTCCTCTTTTGGTTAACTCATTTTGTTTTTTCTTTTGGATATATGATGTTAGATGACTTCTATAGTCTAGAATTTCAAAACCAGGGGTCAGTTTTTTTTCAGACATTTCTAAAGCTAAAATGAATGGTAATTCAAAAGTAGTTTGCAGATGGAACTTTATGAGGAAATCCTGTTTTCTCTCTTTTCTTTTTTTTAGTGGAGGAAACCCACTTATAAACATAAGGACTTTTGTTCAAGTTTAAGGATTTCCTTGTTAACTTGGGGGTTGGAGAAAGCTTTTTGAGAAAGTGCAGGATATTCAGGTGCTCTGGCCAAGTCCTTGAGCATACATGATGCACCTGGACTCACTTATGGAGTATTGAAGAAAGGTGGTTTTTTCCCTTGGACAAAACAGTGCAGCATTGTTCTCCAGCACTGTTTAATACATAATTGTCTGAGAGTTGCTTTCCCTGAGGTAATTTTAAAAAAATGTTAAGATATATTGTTATTTAAAGTTATGAGTTCCAATTTCTATCCCTCCCTCCCCACATCCCTCCCTGAATTAGTAAGCAATCATATATAAGGTCTTGTTTTTATACACACACACACACACACACACACGTATATATACATATGTATATATGCAATTATTATTTTGAAATTATTCATTTTGTACAAGAAGACTTGAATAAAAGAAAAAAAAGGAAAGAAAGTGAAAAATAGCCTGCTTCAGTCTATTCAGTCAATATCACTGCTTTCTATGGAGGTGTATAGTATGCTTCATCATTAGTCCTTTAGGATTGTCTTGGATCATTGTATTGCTGAGAATAGACAAGTCATTCACAGCTCTTCATCAAAAAATTTTGCTCTTATTGTATATAGTATTCTCCTGGTTCTGTTCACTTCACTATGCATCAGTTCATGTAAAGTCTTTACAGATTTTTCTGAAATCATCCTGCTAGTAATTATAGCACAGTGGTATTCCATTAGAATCATATACCAAAGCTTGTTTAGCCATTACCCATTTGATGGGCATTCCTTTGATTTCCAGTTCTTAGGAACCACAAAAAAGAGTTGCTATCAATATTTTTATACATACAGAACCTTTTCCCTTTTTTTGGATGTCTTTGGGATATAGATCTAGCATTGGTATTGCTGGATCAAAAGGTATGCATCGTTTTATACCCAGTTGGGCATGGTTCCAAATTGCTCTCCAGAATGGTTGGAGCAGTTCACAACTCTACCAACAGTGCATTGATGTCCCAGTTTTCCCACATCCCGTACAACATTTATTATTTTCCTTTTTTGTTATATTAGCCATTCTGATAGATTTGAGGTGGTACCTCAGAGTTGTTTTGTTTTGCTTTTCTCTGATTGGTAGTGATTTAGAGCATTTTTTTCATATAACTAGATAGCTTTAATTTCTTTTAAAACTGCCTGTTCATATCCTTTGACCATTTATCAATTGGGGAATGACTTGTATTTTTATAAATTTGACTCAGTTCTCTATATATTTGAGAAATGATGCTTTTATCAGAAATACTTGTTGCAAAATTTTCCCCCAGTTTTCTGTTTTCTTTATCATTTTGGTTGCATTGGTTTTGTTTGCACAAAAACTTTTAAATTTTATATAATCAAAATTATCTATCCTACATTTTGTAATGCTCTCTATATCTTCTTTGGTCTTAAATTCTTCCCTCATCCATAAATCTGATATAAATTATTCCATGTTCTTTTCTTTTGCTTGTGGTATCACCCTTTACGTGTATATCATGTACCCATTTTGATCTTATTTTGGTACACGGTGTGAGTTTTGGTTTATACCTATCTGCCATGCTGTTTTCCAGTTTTCCTGGTAATTTTTTTCAGAGAATGAGTTTTTATTCCAAAAGTTTGGATCTTTGGATTTATCATATACTAGATTACTATGGTCATTTACTATAATATAATTTGTATCCCTGTGACAATTTCTTAGCACACCTACTTGGGGATTACTAAACAAGATTTGTATTAGTGCCCGTCAGAAATATTGCAAAAAATGAACTGTTTGTTCACCCAGCTCAGTATTTGAAAGAGTAGTTGAATTTGCTGTGTCTCAACCTTCATGCTAACTGAAATATGATTTTAAAAATTCAGACAAATATCCTTGTCAAAGATCAGATCTGTCTTTGTAAAATGAAATAGTTGTATTGTGAAGTGAAATTTTTTCAAGAAGTCTTGTCATAGTGTTTTTATGAAGAAGGCTTGATTTTTATTTGCAGGCTGACAGCAGTAGAATTATACAGCATAATGCGCAGTGTCATAGTATCACGGCCCAGCTCTTGATGTTGTACTACATACTGTCTTATGAAGAAGCACTTCTTGCCAACACTAAGACTCTTGGTAGGTGATTATGTGTCTGGTCTGCAGGGGAATGAAGAATTTTTAAGTGTAGTTTTTTGGGGGGAGGAGGGTAGGGAGGGAAGGCAAGGCAATTGGGGTTAAGTGATTTATCCAAGGTCACACAGCTAGTAAGTGTCTGGTGTCTGAGGCTGGATTTGAGCTCAGATCCTCCTAACTTCAGGGCTGGTGCGCTATTCACTGTTCCACCTCATTGCCCCCTTAAGTGTTTTTTTTAAAGTGTAGTTTTTTGTCATTTTGGATGAGTGGATGATAGAATATATTCACATAGCTTAAAACAATAGATAAACCCCAAATCATTTTCCTTTGAGTCTGGAATGTTAACAAAAAATGTATATACACCTATATACTTTTAACTAACTGACATTGATCTTGTGCCTTTGCTTTACTGTAAGTATTCTAGGATCTGGTTGTCTAGTGATAGGATTCTGGAAATAATTGAGAAATTGACTGTATTTAAAACTTTTAAAAATAATTTCCAAATAATCTCAGGAAATGTGGTAATTGTTTCATTGGTAAAAGTCACTGCAAGAGCTATCACAAGATTTTTGAATCATTATCCCTTTGTTAGTGTAAATCATGTAGACTTAAAAGCCGTGTCTTGGGTATTTTATACACACACACATATGTATATATATCTCAGCATATTTGTATATTTCACCTATTAGCAGTCTAAAAAAATTGCCATTATAATCATTGAATTGGGCTTTTTAACTTTTTTTTTTAGATAACATGTCATGTCAGAACAGATGGAGTATCTTTTTCTGTAACCAAGAAGGAAAGACATAATTTCACATCTCCTTTAAATCTGAGTGGTCTTATATATGTTATTTGTCATGTTTTTTGTTTGTTGTAAGCTAAAAACCCACCATTAGAGATATATTGAGTTTTTAGACAGTTCTTTGGCATTATCAGAAGGAAAGGGGCATAAGGTTTTTTTTTTTTTTAAATCTTGCTAATTTAAATCACTTAGTGTTAGGCTCATCAGCTGTCCTTAATTTTTTTGAGAAATTTTGTTTTAAATATAATGTGAATTTTTCTTCAGCTTCTTTGCTTTGAGGGTTCTCTAGATGATGTCCTAAAACCCACCTTTTATGTCAGGGACAGTTTATTACTTGTCTCCCTCTTAAACCTTTGTCTAGACATTAAGTTCTGGTAAAGAATACTGTTTGTTTAAAAAAAAAAAAAAACAACCAAACCAGCCCCCTACCTCCAAAAAAAGAGTTCTGTTTGTTATTTAATAATAGCTTTCTGAATAGAAATTTAAAAAAATGTCCTCTTTGAGATTTTTTTCATTTAGAAAAGTTGAGCAGGATTTGACTAGTAGCAGCCCTATTTGTAAATTCAGATGATAAAAGCTTTAAGATTATACTATTTGTGCTTTCATGTAGTCTTTCTGGGGTGGGCAGGAGATACTCTTTTTGTTGTCAGTGTGAAGCAAATGGGCACTGTGAATCTCATACCCTAAATGTTAATCATTTGAACCTTCAGTTTCTGTTCATGACTGTGTTTACTTAGAGTCAAGATTTAATGAGTGACAACTAGGTGTCTGGTAGGAGAGAAAGAAGGCTAGATCTACAGCTGACACTTAGCACATAAGCAAAAGCCAGACTTTGGGTGAGAAGCAAAAGGTAACTAAGGAGATAGACAATCAAGCTAATGAAAAGGTTGAGTTAATGGAAGGAGTTCTGTGTCAACTGGGGACTGATATTGGTCTCAGAGTTAGGAAAATTGGGTGAGAGGTTCAGTAGCCCTGATGTTAGGGGAAGCTTCCCTTGGACTTGGGGGTGGGGGAAATTAGAAGCTGGATAGAACTCAGGAAAGAGTATAGATTTTTTGGGCAGACTTGTTTCTATAGATACATCTGAAAAATCTCTAAGGTCTTTCTTTATCCCGTAAATTTTTAGTGCTCTCTCCCACCCTCCCTCCAAATTACTTCGTATATTATTTGTGTACTTGTTCTCCCCACTCCCCTACTCAGACATGGAATGTAAATCTTTTCAAGGCTAGAACTCATTGTGTCATTCTCTCTTTGTATCCTGAGTCCCTGATACGTAGTAGGCACTTAATAAATAAATGCTTGTTCAACTGAATTAAATAAAATTGATCTCCTAAACTAGAAAAGCTAGATTTAAGCTCCTTTTTGTACTTGTGATTGACGAAGGTGTGTGTCAGTGTGATTGACATACTATGTTGTATGTTTGTGCTTTTATGAATTTTGATGCCTGCAGGAAGTATTTTTAAACTCGGAGTGGCTAGCCTGAGTGTGTTACTGTTGATAGTGGCTTAATTTCAGGGAGAAAGGTTAGAGTTTAGAGCCATAGGTGGTCATAAAGGTAGGGAATTATTTTATCCTGTTGATGACTTTTTCTTCTGTACTGGTATGAAATTGAGGGGCACAGTTGTATATGCACTTTCTTAAACTGAGTGCTCAGAGTTATCACTCCTAAAGAGTCTATGCTGTTAGTTTATAATTGAACTTGGCATCAGAGACAAAATACATTTAGGTAATTAATATTCTGTCTTGTCTGTCTCCTGACATTTTAGACTAAGTTATTCTATTCGTCCTAAAGCACAGAAACATCATTATTTCTGCTATAGTTATGCAGGTTTCTTGGAGAAGATGGACATGCTACAGAAGTCCTCTGCAACACTCAGCAATTCTTTGTAGAAATTGAGTGTTTCTGCCCAGAAATTTTGTCTCTGAAAATTTGTTCATGAGAATGGGCTAGAAGAGAATTATTTCACGGTCGAGAATTTTCCTGATTCTTTTTTCTTCAGAAAGTGGAGCTGGTCTGCATGAAGGGAAATTTAATTCCACAAACAGTAAATGTCCAGTGTGTGGAAAGCACTATGCTGAACACTGAAGGAGAGAAAGAGTAGTAAGTTAGGGTCCCTGCCCTCAGAATTTGTAGTGTAGTGAGATGGAAGAGAATGTACACAGATCATTGAATTATGGGATACAGACACAGTAACATGATAAATGCATTAGAGAGGTATAAGACAGTGCGCTAGGACAAAGATCAGGGAAGATCTCAGAGGAGGCATTTAAGTTAAATTGTACACCAAAAGCTGGGTAAGAATTCAGAAGGTGAAGAGGGAGAGGAGAGACATTTTAGGTAAATGAGTGAAGACATAGAAGTGGGAAAGTGCATGATGTATTGGGGACAGTCCTCTAATTTGACTACACTGTGGAGTACATGGATTGGGCTAGGATAGGTTGAGAAGGTTGTCTGGTTGTGGTTGGTAACGGCCTGCCACAGATTTTATTACTGTCTGTCACACTGTTATAGCTTCAGCATCTTGATAATTTCTCCTTTGCTAACTACTCCATAATAATATGCATTCATTGCTGTCTTAGGAAGAATATTGCGAATTTTCAGATATTTGGGCTGCTTAAAATATCCCCAACCTAGAATAAGTAAAACACTATTAAAGATAATTTCATTGCACACAGAAATAATTTCCTTGTATTTATACCTTGGTTGTACAAGGCACCATCAAGCAGACTTTAACCACACCTGCTTTCTCAGATATGCTTCAAGGGCTTTCTTGGGCACCTTGATCACAGAGCCATTGTCTTTATCTCTTTTTGTTCCACTCCTCCGCTGTCCGTGAACTTTCTTTCTGAAAAAAATCAGCTGTCTCTATCTGGAGTAGGAGAACCTAGGTTCAAATCCTAGCTCTGCCTCTTCTTACCTGGGTGACCTTGGGCATTTCTTCTTGTTCAGCTTCTCTTTGATCAGTTAGTTCACTTAACCTCAGTCTTCTCATTTGTAAAATGAACTATGTTAGTCAGTGAGCATTTTTAAATGCCTACTGTGTGCCAGGTGTTATGAATATAAAGACAAAATGGAAACAAAAGTCCCTGCTTTTGGAAAACTTAACTTCTAAAGGAGGGACAAAATGTACATCCGTATAGATATGGATAGAATTAGGATAGGGGTAGGAAATAGACCTGTGATTGGTATCAGGCAGGGACTGCCTGGGGGGGAAAACCCCTATACTAAGCAGATTAGCACCTTCTCAGAAATTTGTTGTTTTTCCTTCATTTTGGAAGAGGACCATGACATTATGAAAGTGATGCCATGATATGCAAGTGAATTGGAATTAAGTGAGGAAAGGTTGTGCACAGTCACAAATCTCACTTCATCTGGGTCCAGTGGCTAGATACACATCAGGATGACTGGAGATAGCCCCACATGTGGTAAAAGACCTTGGCCTTTTAAAGTTAAAGTCTATGTCTAGTTGCATTTGATTGTATAGCTTTAAATACTAGTTTCTTTTTTTTTTTTTCTTTTTTTAAAAAAATTTTATTTTCTTGGTTACATCATTCATTTCCACAAGGTTTTGAGTTACA
>CM053593.1:139176550-139211534 GCA_028646575.1 Pseudocheirus occidentalis | reverse complement strand
GGCTGATCCTTGAGTTCCAGGCAAGAGAAGTGGTGAAGGGTTTGAGATTTGCTGAACCTTGTGAACTTCAGTGTGTGCTGGGGATTGCCTTGAGGACTGGACAAGGACCTGGGAGCTGTCTATCTCTGAGCACTCGACAAGAACCTGGCAGCTGTCTGCTTCTGAATCCAAGTGATTGTTTGGCAGATTCAGGAGGGAGCTGGAACCATGGAAGGGGATCCAGGGAATCAGAGAGACCTCCCAGAGTCAAGATGAAGGAAAGGCCTCCCATGGGACTAAACTGAGGTTTGCTGGAAATCAAGGAGTGGAAAGTTTGTGTGGTTTTCTAAAGACTATATTAGTGACTAATGGTATTTAGTAATTGGGAATCTAGCTTAGTGACTGACTGCTAGATGAGTGACAGATTAAGTTAATGGTTGCCCCAAGAGTGGAAGATAGGTATATTGTGAATTGTTGATTGAATATTTAAATGAGAAAGTTTCCCCCCTTAGGGAAACCAGATGATTCTTCTTTTGTTAATTGATTGATTGAATCTTTAAGTGTTAAGCTGGTTTCCTCCTTAGGGAAACCAGGTGATTCTTCTTTTGTTCCTTGTTCTAAATATTGTGACTTTCTGTAATAAGATGTAATATTGAGAATGTTATATTGTGAATATTGTACTGAATCTTGATTTGTAATGGAATAAACAGAGTGTTTGCTATTACTGTGTAATCCGAATCTTATAAGCTGTTTACAGTAGCATTCTTTTGGGAATCTACTGGTGCTTGGCTTGACACCCTGAAAGAAAGTAGCCCTCCTATTTTAAACTTTTAGTGTATAATAGATTGAAATTTCATATCTTAGTGACTCACATTTAAATTGTCATGGTAGGAAATTAATTTTGGTAGGTAATGAAAACTTAGAGTAATAACAAAATGTAACAGGATTTTAAACATGTTTCATCTCAGTGAAGTTTTGCCCCATAGTCAGTATAGATGGCGTGTTGTAAATATTTCTTGTTTGACTGTTTTAGGATGAAAAATGAGAAAGTACTATTTTTAGTGTTTAAAATATTTTGGGGACTGGGATCCAAAGTGGGAAGGTATTTGGAGGAATGTAATTGTATGAATCTTACAAGCTAAATTTTGAACACTTGGAAGCCATAAATTGGACATTAAGTAGAAATCTTTGCTGATAAATAACACTGATCTTTTGAATGTAGTTTGTCCTCCTTCAAATGGTATTATACTGAGGGACTTTTGAACGAAATCAAGGCATACTGATGATTCTATAGCTTTTATGAGCTATAAACTTGAAAGAAAAATGATTTAAAAATAGGTAGGCATCCTTGAATTTTCATTCATATCTGAGTTGAAACTTTAGACTTCAGATTGGTTAAAATATATTTATTGATATTTATCTTTATCTACTCAGCTGCCATGCAAAGAAAGCCTAAATCTTACTCTTCCTCTCTGATGGATCAGATTCCAATCAAATTCCTCATACGACAGGCTCAAGGACTACAACAGGAATTGGGAGGTACATTCATTGTTGGTTGTTTGTTTGTTAATGCTATTACTTGTTTGTGACTTTGAATAGTCTGTTTCCAGAGTTTCTAGGTTACATCTGATAGCTTCTCACTTTTCGTAGCAGTGATTTTTTTTTGTGTGTGTTTAGAACATACATAGTTTAGAAATAATAATACCTTTTTGCATTATTATAGTGTTTTTATGTGTTGTGCATTCGTTCTTTAGCCGTCCCTATCAAGTAAGAAATAAATATTCTCATTCATAGTTGGCAGATAAGGAAATATGGACAGAGAGATGTGGAGGGAACAGTGTGGTATACTGGAAAGGATGTTAGTCTTAGGGTCACAAAAACATCTACTAGACCCTTGTTTTGCTGCTAGCTAACTGTGACTGTGAGCGAGTCATTTAAATTGCTTAAGTTCTAATTTAGTTTCCTCAGTCTTCAAATGATGGAATTGGACTAGATCTGTTAGATCACTTGCATCTTTAAAATGCTGTGAGTCTATCTCCAAATTTGATTTGCCTTGAAATGACCTAAAATAACCTTTCAACTCATGTTGTGTTGGGTTATATTATTTATTTAGGTATATTTTTGTCTAAAAGTTGAGTTTTCATTGAAAAGATTTAACAAATTTCTGAGCATGGGGTTTTAGAATGGAATAAAAAATTTCTTGCGGGATGACAAGAAATATTTGAACTAACTTCTGTTAACTGAAAAAAATCAGTTTCCAAATTGTTATCTGTTAACTAAATCTGTTAATTAAAAATCAGGCACAGCAGTGGCAAAATTCTTTTAATATTTACTCATGTTTTATTTTTCATGTATAAAAATTGAGAGATCAGGAATCTCTTTTACTTAAGGGAAATGTAAAACCCCGTGAATTTTTCTAGTATACATTGAAATATACCCAAATCAGAGTTATATTTTAGTTTTCATTTTACATTACATCACCAACACATGTTTAGGTTAAAAACTCTTAAGGTTTCTGTAATGTATACTAAAGCACATTATTTTTAAGCCACTGAAAAATTAATGTCCAGTAAATTTTGATTTTGGTGTTTATCATTAGAATGGTTATTATTATTATTATTAACATTCATTAACTCTATAACAATGAATATTAGAAACTGAGGTTTTAATTTTTTGAGAACAAAGTATCTTGATGCTGTACTTTTCCTTTACTTATTGGGAAGATGATAGTGCACCATGATATGGTAGAAAGTTCACTGGCTTCAGAGTAGAGGACTGGAGTCCAAACCTTGACTGTTTTGTATTACCTGTTACCTGTGTGACCTTGGGTCATTTAACCTCTCTGGACCTTTTTTATTCATTGTAAACTGAGGGGTTAAATTCTGTTGTTTGTCACTAAGATTCTTTCCATCTCTAAATCATCCTCAGAGGGTGTAATTCTAAGCAGTCGTTTGTGATTCTCCTTCAGAGGGCCTTAGTTCACCACTGGGGAGAAGTTTAATTGGAACCATTATTAGGAAGTACCAGCGTGTAGTCATCCATTGTGGTTGGATATTAGACTGCTAAACATTCATCTATTAAAATCAGAAGCTGAGGAAGGGGGGAAAAATCTTTGAGTATTTAACATAAGCATTCTAACTTACAACAATTTTTAAAGGGTTACACTCTGCTTTATTGCGTCTTCTTGCAACTAACTACCCACATTTATGTATTGTGGATGATTGGATTTGTGAAGAAGAAATTACAGGGACAGATGCCTTGCTACGGCGAATGCTTTTGACCAACACTGCCAAAAACCACTCTCCTAAACAACTTCAAGAAGGTACAGCAAAATTTTCTTATTCATTTTATGTGCAGTCCCTATTGATCTTCTGCTAACTTAATGATGTTAAACAATTAAATATAATGGAATATTTTTCTTTGAAAAATGTTAATATTTTGTTGAACAGTTTTTGAAGTAAGCAGCCTCTGAGGACCTATTTTATTTCCCTTTGAATTTCATTCTTTTTTTTCCCTTGTGGGTTCTTTGTCATATAACTAGGTACTGTATTTCTTGAAAGGTCATGAGGACTGTTACTGAATGGAATGGAATGACTGCATTAGAGGAGCATAGTTTGTAGCAGTGGCCAAGATGCTGCAGCTTTTTGCAAGAGGCTGTCTAGTATGTGTCCAAATACTGAAAAAGAGACATAGGACAAGGTCTGCAGGATTAAATTGACATAATGCAGTGCAAATAATAGATGCTTAATGTATGTTCAGTTAATGAATCTATTGGACCAGATAAGTTTTCTGAATACAAACCTCTGTCATACTGCAAGTGGTATTTATTTTACTGCTTGAGTTAATTCAACAAAAATAAATATTCTATTAGGAATAAAGCTGAAATAATACAGAAAAGCCTCCAAACTTCAATTTATTTTTAAAAAAAATTATGCATATTAGTGCTGGCTCTGGAATCAAGAAGACTTAAGTTCAAATTTCGCCTCATTCATTTACTAGCTGTGTGACCCTGGGAGAATCACTTAACCTCTATTTTCCTCAGTTTCCTCATCTTTAAAATAAGGATCATGATAGCATCTACCTCCCAGGTCTTTGCAGGGATCAAATGTGGTGATAATTGTAAAGCATTTAACATAGTGTCTGACACATCGTAGTATTATTACATTTATATTATTAGTTAATATAAAATATTAATATTTATTAGTTAATATAAAATTTAACTTACAGTTATTTTATTTTCAGCAAATTTACAGCAATGTCTTTGTTTTTGTATTTTCTTCTGATTTATTTTTTCTTCTTGGTACACTTTTTGAGTTTTGTGGCATAGAGAATAGGGAGCCATTCTCAAAGCCAGTTAGAGCAGGGTTCTAATCCCACCTCTGATACTTCTGGCTGTGTGACCCTAAGCAAGTAATTTAACTTCTCAATACCCTAAATAACTCTCTAAAAGTGTTAAATTGCAGAGAAGGTACTGATCCATATTAGTAGAGAGAGTTTCTGAACTTGCTATGTATCCATGAAGTCACAGGTCAAGTCTCTATCCCTATTACTTGTTATATTTTTGTATGTTTTTGGTCCACATATTGTGTGATTCTATCTTTACTCTGTATCTCTTTATGTCAGTCTTTGATTTTTTAAATTCATAGTTGTCTTAATGTAAAATCATTCTTTACTTTGACTTGCCAGTTTATTCAGTTATTCCCTTTGCACTGGACATACGTGTTGCTTGGTCTTGTGTTATTGCAAATAAAACCAGTGTTTTATACAAATAGATTTTTACCTTTTAAATATATCCTTAGGAAATAGTCATTGTGTTGGGATCACTGGATTAAAGGGTACATTCAGTTTTGAAATTCATTGTTTACTAGCAGATTGTTTTCAGAAAGATTGAACCAGCTCTGACATCTGTGATTGTATCTGTTTCCATACAGCCCAAATATTACATTTATTGTTTTAATGATCTTTTTTTTGTTAATAGACATAATGTAAAAAATTTATTAAGTGCCTACTCTGGAGTTCTTTTAATTTGAATTTCTCAGATTACTAAAGCTTGGAGTTTTTCATATGGTTATTAGCCATTTGTGTTGCTTTGAAAACTGTTCATTCCTATCCTTTGACCATTTATTTATTGGGCAATTTGGATATTCCTTAAGCTCCTAATTTGTAAGGTTAGCCAAAACCGTAAAACGACTATGACAGAATGTAATATGTTTCTATTTTACTTTTTAGCCACATCTTCTTCTTGAGTTATTAGAAACATTGAACCAGAATAATTGTATAAGGCCCAATATTCTAAGACCATAACGTTCCTGCCAGCAGCTTTAGAAGGTTTTAGTTTGTCTGGATTCTGACTGCCTTTTCTTTTTAGCATTTTCAGTGCTCCAAGTAAGTCACACACAAGTGATGCAGATTCTGGAACATTTGACTCTGGTCTCTGCTAGCGAACTTATACCATATGCAGAAGTTTTAACATCAAATATGAACCAGCTTTTGAATTCAGGAGTTCCACGGAGAATTCTTCAAACAGTCAATAAGCTGTGGATGGTTCTTAATACTGTGATGCCTAGAAGGTAACTTCTTTTTGTTGTTTTAATGGTGTAAACCACTTGAATTGACAGCAGGACAATATGGTATTTGCTAATTTTTCAAAGGTCTTTTTATCAGTCATATTAATAGGTAAGGAATATTCATCTTATAATTGGATAGTGCACTTCATGTTAAAAGCATTAATCAGCTTTAAAGAGAGGCAAAAATGACATGAACTTTATCTCAGGAAAAGCAGAAACTTAGTGTTTTTGACTTTCTTTTTTTGGTAAAGTGAGTAAAAAGTGAATTTCCAGTTTCTTACAGCTAGTTACAGTGATTTGAATTGTTTGCTTGCTTTTTGACATACTGATGTCTAATCATAGAGTGGACATCCTTTGCTATAGCAAGTAGATTTTAAGATGTTTAAAGATACAAGTTTTGATTCTGTGTTGGCTTTACTTTTCTACCTTTTATTTTGATAAAATAATCGTAATTTACATTTAAATAGTATCTAACTCTTTAAAGTGTATTTACGTCTGTTGTCTCATTTTACCCTCTTACAGTCTTTCTGACATAGGTAAGACTGTTTAAAATATTGAATGGATAGGTGTTTCAGGTAGGTTGAAATAATTTTTGAATGATTTATTTTCTTATCAGGCTATGGGTCATGACAGTTAATGCCCTGCAGCCATCAGTGAAGTTAGTTCGACAGCAGAAGTACACACAGAATGATCTGATGATCGATCCTCTCATTGTCCTAAGGTGTGATCAGAGAGTTCACAGGTAAACGTCACTTGATGTTCATGTTCTTCTATAGTATTATGCTTTGAGGTTCCCCAGAGAGTACAACATTTAGTTAAGTTCCATAGCATTACCTAGTGTTGGTAGAGAAGCTAAATTCCTGCTTGACCAGTGTTTTTTTAGGTGTTATTGTTCATGAACTTTGTATTCCATTGCTAATTATTTTATATATGATTTAGTAATCTCATTCCTAGGGAGATGTAATATTTAATAGGTCATATACTCCCAGGCAAAAAAAAAAAAACCCACTTCTGTTGACAATCAAAAGCATATTATTCAGTGAGGTAAATAAAAACAAGAGGAAAAGAAGTAAGAATAAATCATAGAGCAAAACTTAAAAGGTGATTAAAAATTATTGTATATATAACTTAAGTTCTTTCTTTGGATCAAGACTAGGAGAAAAGGAGGAATATTTCTGTTGGGCTTTCTGGCAGTAGGAGGGGAGATAGTTGCATTGTTAAAACCAGCATGTTGTACAGTTGGGTTTGTTTCTAGTACAGTGTGCCTCACAAGATACTTTAAATGAATTAGTAAACTTTTAAAAACAATTCTTTCTAGCATCCTCAGGAAATTGGTTTTATTATTTCCACATTTACCTGTAAAGTTCGTGCAGAATTATTAATTTTAACTATGAAATTGCATTATTCATTCAAAAATACTTCTTATATTCCTTCTGTGTGCAGAGCATTTTGGGGGATATAAAGAAGCATAACAGAGCCTATCTTTGAGCTTGCATTGAAGATATGAAACAAATACAGGAAAAGTTAAATAGCAATACAAGCCAGTATATGATTAAAGCAAAAAGTCGAATGTAATGAAATCAGCAAGCATTCAGATGAGGTAGACTCAGTGTGTGTTGCTGTGGTCAGAGAAAGTTTCCAGGAAGAGAAGTGAAATTGAACCTTGAAGTATGGGTAGCATTTAGAAGGGGAATCACATTTCAGTTAGAGGAAACAGTGAGCAAAGAGTAAAAAGAAAAAGGAATAGAGGCTGATTGGTAGTAATATTAAATAGAAACAGCAAGACTAGATTGATGGAGGGCTCACTTTAGGGAATACTGAGTTTGAAAAAAGTAAGTTGGACCCTTGTGGAAGTCTTTTGAGTAGTAGACTAAAGATTTTTGGACTTGGTATCTTATAGGAAATAGTATTTTTGTTGTTTTTAAAGCAGGAATGATTTAATGAAAATGTTTTAGTTAGGGTTGTATAGAAGGTATTGGAAGGTGTTGAGACTCAGGAGGTAATGAGATTAGTTGGGAAGGTATTTCCTTATTTCATGTATGAGATGAAAAGGATCTGGCTAGTTAGGGCATTAATAATGGAAGTAGAAAGGAAAGGAAAAAGAAAGAAAATGTTAAAAAAAAGAAGGGCTTGGTAGTAGTGGTGGGATAAGGGTAGAGAAGTGAAGCTTATGACCCTGACTTAAAGCCTAATTTACTAGGATAATGTTGAAGTCATTGAAAGAATTAGGGAAGTTCAGGATGAAGTAGACACTTTTGAGGGGAAGATGATAAGTTTGGTTTAAAAGTTTAAAGTATTGCTGGAAGATCGATGTGGAAATGTAGAAGGCAACTAAACAAAGGATCCAGGCTTCCTAGATTAGGTATGAAGATAACTTGAGTTTTAGAGTGTAGTAAGGTGTCTATGAGTTTTTTATGGGAGAAAAAAGCAGAAAATTGAATTTTGGACCTTGGGAAATAAATGCCTTCAGTTAGTGGGTATTAGATGGAAGAAGAACTAAGAAAAACAGAAGAAACAAAGACTCTTTCCATCATTTTTCCTTTTCATTTTGATTATCAGTCAATTACCACAATTTTTGGGGTAAGAGTATTTTTAAATTTTTTTTTTTTTAGGAAAGGTGTCACAGGCAGTGAGTCTAGACACATTTGCAGGTAGTGCCAAGCATCTTTAAACAACTAGAAAATCATTACTGAAAACTTATTTATCAATCTTTGCATTCACATAGAGATTATAGTCTTTATATGTTAACGTCATCTTTTAATACAAAGGAAAATGAACAAAAATAGATTATATTTTCATTTCTCCTAGAGATCTAGGAAATCTCAATAGGGAAAGCATTGTTACTCTTTGTTGGCTTTTTTTTATCGTTCAATCTGAAATGTGCTCCAGCTAATTTTTTCATGTTTTCATGTTTTTTGTTTTTTGGTGTGTTAGATGTCCCGCTCTGATGGATATTACTCTGCACATGTTGAATGGCTATCTTCTTGCTTCCAAAGCCTACCTTAGTTCACACCTGAAGGAAACAGCAGAGCAGGATATTAGACCTGCCCCGAATAATACATTAGGTTTAGTGGGACAGGCTGATGCCCCAGAGGTTACGAGAGAAGAATTAAAAAATGCGTTGCTGGCTGCTCAGGTAATATGATAAAACTCAATTATAAAATACTTCCCTGTTGAATCAGTTTGGTTCTCATATGGGTCAGAGTATATTCTCTCCGTAAAGACTGATGTATGGCACATTTCTTTTATTATTATGAGCCGTATTGCAAAAATTTATATTTGTCTCCAGCACTAGTCATATGGAAAAGTCCTGCTGTATTGATAAAATAGTTCTTGATAATTTAATTTTATCATCCATCATAAGGAATATTTTAATCCTTCCACTAAAGTCATACTGTGATAATATATTGTGCCATGGTAAGTGATTACAGGCTATGTGGATGGAGCCTAAGTGCTGGTAGATCCAACCACAGTGGTAAGGCTTTGAGTACGAGTCTGGCAGTGGCCTCTGTGCCTGTGCATGGTTGTCCAGCGACCAGTCTAGTTAAGTTATGGGAAGTATTATTATTCAAAGTTTGGCCACCAGCTAACAAATATTTTGGCCACATAATTCATGAAGATTGTCTACTAGGATACAGAGAATTTGTGATATACATTTGTATCCACATGGATTAAATTATATATCCTTTCAGATATTGAAGTAAGTATGTTTGGACCACAGACATGCATTTCTATTCCTTATGTTTTTTTAAAATCGACAATGTAGTAGTTTAGTTTTGTTGTATAATGTGTAAACTAAATTAGGGTGAAACAAATTTTTACCTGACACTCCAGTAAACCGTGACTTTTGTATCCTTGAAAGAGTATTGTAAAGTGTCATGAGATGACAAATTATAAAGTGCTTTTAGAACTTCAAAATGCAAATCTTTGCTAGAGCAAGGATTCTTACTCTGGGGTACTGTGAATTTTTTTTAGTATTTTGATAACTGTATTTCAATATAATTGACTTCTTTTGTAATCTTACGCATTGTACTTTATGCATTTAAAAACATCCTGCAGAGATCCTAAGCTTCAGTATACAAAATAGGCTATGAAAATCTGAGCTATGGTTATTACCTGAAATTTCCCAACTGGAAAGAAGAAAAAATAATTAGTATAAGTCTAAATAGTGCAAATTATGGTGAGGCCATCTTGGAAATAATATTTATAGTTCCTGAATAGTCAGAAGTTTGCTTTTAACATGTTGATCAGCAACAAATCATGATAGAGGTTTAACAGTAACATCTTTGGAGACAGGGTTGTTGTTGTTGGTGGTAACTACCAGCAGGTTATCTCCCATAAAATTAATTCTTTGTTACAAGCCTATTATTATGGTAAGATAATGGGCTCTAGGATGAGAGGAAAGGAGGCTTAGAAACAAGTGATCCAGAGGCTTCAACCAGACTGCCAAAGAAAGGAACAAAAAGCTTAAGAAGCCTGGCTCTAAGAAGCAGTAATGCCTCATTGTCAAAGGAGTCTTTAAAGTCCAGTGGCAAAAGTCAGAACAACTGATGATGACCTGGGATTCAGTGGATGACCTTGGCATCTTTGATGCCTGACTAAAGCACTAAGAATTCCACAGTACCTGTTTCAGCCACCTTTATGGCCATTGGAACAAATTGTTCTCATCAACCCCTTCTACCTAGGGATGTCTTCAAATGTTTGGAGTAGACATACCCCTACCTCATCAATGGATTTGAAACCTGTCAGTCACCCTCAACCTGATTTAGCCAGGTTGCCCAACTTTGCCTAGATAGTTTGACCACAGTGTCACCACTGTGTGTGCTACAACTTCTTGGAACCACAGATGAGAGTTGAGTGAACACCAAAGTTAGATTAGCAGCCCTGAAAAGTGTTTGGCAAGCCCTCCCACCAGAGATACTAGTTCTCCCTTAACATTCCATGCACCCCTAAAACAGGATAGAATTTCAATGAAAGAATGAATGTGAGCTTCTTGAGGGCAGGGACAAAAATTTTGCTTTTCTTTGCATCTTCAATGCCTAGTAGAGTATTTGGAACACTACAGATACTTAATGAATGTTTTTTGTTGTTGTTGTTGATGTTGATGATGAATAGATGAAAACACATTTATTTATTACTTAAAAAAAAAGGCCTTAAATAGAGCTCCACATTATATAGCCCCCTTGGATTTGTTCTATTAAGTTTGGATTCAGTCAAAGAACCCCATTTGAGAACCTCTTAGAGGTCCACATGTGACCTCAAGGCTACAGGTTCCCCACCCCTTCATCTTGTTTTGCCATTGACACACTGAGGGATTAGTTGGCAGTCAGATGAGAGCAAGAATAAAATATAAGAGTTCTGTGGAGGCTAGGCTAGGAAGGCAGATGGGATAGGAGGGTGCTAAAATCTGGTAGCCAGAAATAAACTGCCTACTTCACAATTGGATCTAAAGTTGGTCCAATTGCTGCTCAAAATCACCACATGTGACATATATTTCCAACTCCTTGTTTGTCTTTTTGAAGTAGGTATAAATTATAAAGAATTAGATTATGTATATAGTCAGAATTAAATCACACAGGACCATATAGAATCAAATTTAGTTTAAAAATGAGATTTCTTAAATTTGTTGTGTTTCATTTCTTTGTAGGACAGTGCTGCTGTCCAGATTCTCTTAGAAATTTGCCTCCCTACTGAAGAAGAGAAAACTAAGGGTATTATTCAGAGTGCTGTTGCTACTAACAATAAAGGAATAGAAGAAGGAGAAGACAATTTGCTTTGTAACCTTCGAGAAGTTCAGTGCCTTATCTGCTGTTTATTACACCAAATGTACATTGCTGATCCCAACATTGTTAAACTTGTTCATTTTCAGGTGTGTTTTCCAAGAATTTTGCTTTATTTTCATTTTATTTTTGGGGGTAGCAAAGGATAACTGAAGTGGGTAACGTCACTGGGATTTCATTTGCTATTATGTTCATTTATAGAACTGGAAAAAATTCAGATGGTTTAGTTAATAGTATTTTTCACTAAGGCATTTAATTAAAAAGTAAAAAAATAAGACTACATTGGGGACAGTTGTCCTGAACTATCCCTACTTTGTGTCTCCTCCATTCTGTATAGCAATAAAAAAATCTTACTGGCCATTGAGTCTGCAGTTGGGTTATGTGTTGACTTTGAGGTCCCAGTATCTGAGATTGACAAGTCTCGGCTTCATTAAGACTTAGCCTTGTTTCTCACATGTATGAAATGAGGATCATAGTCTGTTCAAATATGATGACTTTGTAGCTAGAAAACACTTTTAGTTAATAATGTGCATCTAACCAGTGTTTTTTCCTTCATATTTGAATAGGGTTACCCATGTGAACTTTTGCCACTGACAGTGGCAGGTATTCCTTCTATGCACATCTGCTTGGATTTCATTCCTGAGCTAATAGCTCAGCCAGAACTTGAAAAACAGGTAATGAATCCATTAAAGCTTTTTGGTAATTTTTTGTTCAGTTTTGATAACAAGTTTAATAATACACCTCATAACCATTTTTTAGATATTCCCATTTACTGTCTAAGTAGCTTCTTACACATCTCCTAGCTTCCAACCTTCTTTTTACTCCATAACATAGCGTATATAACTGAGACTCATTTTCTTAATGTATAGATCTTACCTCATTATTTACTATGTCCCATACTTTCCCCACTATCTACTGAATTAAATCCAAATTCCTTAGCCTTACAAAGACCTTGGTACCTATCAACATTTATTTCCCGTTACACTTTTCCTTGACCATTAGCCAGTATAGGCTATTTGTCATTCCCCAAATATGCCTTAATCTTTTCTTTCTTAATTAATAGTATAGTTATGAACTTAATCTTAGCAAGATTAGTAATTTATATTGAAGAACCCTGAAATTCTGTTATCTTATAGTAATCTTCTAATCTTATAGTAATCTCTCCCTGTGCCTTACTACTATTAAACCTATTCTTTCTTACTATGATCTCCTAATCCTTCCACCTTCTTGTGCTTTCCTGGGCTGTCACCTCTCTTCTGGGTATACTCTACTTCTTCCCATTTTTAACCCTTTGGAGAAGCAGTTCAAGTCTATATCTTTGACACTTGAATCTACAGTATGTTTATTCTTTTGCTACTCATGCTTTGCTGAACCCTGACTTGGATTACTATTCCCCTATTTCAGTTGGATTCAGCTAATGATGATGTGAGCTGATGGGAAGTCAGTCCAATTTCATCTGGGCTGTTTTTGAAACAAAGCAATTGTACTCTTCCTTGACTGGTTTCTTTTCGTACTTAATGTAGTACCTTTTCAAATCCCTGTTTTTCTTGTACTTTTCCACAGTACTCCTTTTCCCCACATCAGCTGACAATGTCTGTCGCACTTTACTAAGGAAATTGAGGCTATTTGCCTTGATTCTCTTTTCTCTCTATTTCCTCATCTCACATCCCCCTGACCTCTTCCACCACTATCTTTTTCTGCATTCCAGGTGTTGATGAAGGGTGACCTTTTCATCAAAGCCAAGCACTTCACATGTACTCTTGATCTATCTTCTTCTATCTTCTCTAGCAGATTGCCTCCACTATCATCCCCCCTTCTCTAATCTTTAATCTCTCCCTGTCTGTTTCATTCTCTTCTATTCACAAAAATGCCCAATTCTCCCTTATCTTGAAAAAAACTTTCAAGAGTTCTTACCAACTCCCATTAGCTGTCATCCCATATTTCTTTTTCCTTTCTCTGCTAAATACTTTGAAAAAGGCTTTCTACATTTGGGGCCTTCATTTCCTATCTTCATTCTGTTTTTAAAACCCTCTATAGTCTGGTTCCCAAACTCATCCCTCAGGTGAAACAACCAAAGTTACCTAATCTCCCAGTTGCCAAATCTAATGACATCTTCTCCAACCTTTTCTTTTTTAAATCTCGCTGGTAGCTTTTATCACTGTTGACCTACCCTCTCCTCTTGGACATACTCTCTTCTTTTTGGTTTTCATGATATTAATTTTCCTCCTCCCTGTCTTTATTCCTTCTCAGTCCACTTGGCTGGATTTTCATATTCCATCCTCTAAATGTGGGTATCTTCTGAGGCTGTGTCCTTGGCTCTTCTGAATTGTGTCACACTCTTCAACTGGTGACCTCATTAGCTCCTGTGGGTTCAGTTCTCATCTTTTTGTACAACTCCCGGGCATATCTATTTAGCCCTTAGTATCTTTGCAGTTTCAGTCTTGAATTATGAGCTGCTTGTTGGACATTTTGAACTGGATGCCACATAGGCTTTCCCACTCTGCCAAAGCATTCATGATACAAACAAGGTTAAGCATTCCATGCTGTAGATCCTGTGTTCCTTCTTTGAATGTCTCATTTGTTTATATCTATTGCACTTGAACACAACTAAGACAAAACACATCTGCCTTAGAGCTCTCTTCTTTGCTAGATTATAATAAGATCCTTTAGGACAGAGATGTTCATCTTTTTTTTTTCTGCACAGTGCATATTTGTTGACTGAATGCCTTTGAGACATTTTAACATTTCACTTTTGCTTTTTAGGTATTTGCTATCCAGTTGCTTTCTTACTTATGTATCCAGTATGCATTACCAAAATCACTGAGTGTGGCTCGATTAGCTATCAATGTCATGGGAACAATGCTGACAGGTATATTACTAGACTACCAAGAGACATAATTTTAAACACTAATTTTAGTAAGATGACTTGAGTTGTTGTAATTGTTACAAATTCACCATTTTACATATTTTTAGATAGATATATGATCCTAAAATAATAAAAACACATACTATCTTTACAGAACATTTTGTTCACAATAACCCTTTGAGGTAGGTAGTGTAAACAATATACTGTTTTACAGGTGAGGAAACTGAGACTTGAGAGAGGTGAAATGATTTTATGCAGGGTCAAACAGTTGTTGGCAGAGCCAGGAATTTGTACCAGAATCTTCTTGACTTTAGTGCTTTTTCTACCACACCATGCTGTCTTTCTGAAGTTTTGTGTTATCCTAAATATGATTTATGGTTAGTTGCTAATTTGATAAGCCATCACAGTATATCTTGTAATTTGTGAATTAATTTCTGTTCTTGATAATGGCTGCTTATATGTAAGATTAAGTTTTTTTAAGTCACTGTATTCCTATCTTGTTTATGATAGATATGATGGATTTACAGTGACTTAGAAAAAAACTTGTCATTTTTAAGTAAGGATAAGGGCTAACTTACCTTCCATAAATAATTACCTGTAGCTCTTATAATATACAAATATCAGTAGAAACCAAGAACTTAAAAATAAGAGCTTATCTCCATTTCATGACACTTTCTGTAGAGAAATTCTAGTGAAATATCACATGCAAAATTAAAGGTTTATTAAAGTTTTAAGTATATTACATGTATCCATAGATTCCATGGGAATATTGTATTGTATCATTACTAACTTTTAGTTTGTAAATTAAAGTGATCAACACATTTTTATCACCTTCATTTCTGAATATATCCCTCCTTCTCACACTGCCTAGCAAGCAGCTCTGTAACAAAGGTGAAAAAAGGAAGAGTAAATAAAACACTTTGATAAAACCAGTCAACATATTCTTAACTGAAATTATATGCAATATTCAGTACTCATGGTTTTCTACCTTTTCATGGACAGGGTGGTGTATTTTTTCAGTTCTTTAAGGCAAATATTTTAAGCACAAGAATTATGAGATACTTAAAGCCATGGTTTGGATATTAGTATTCACATTTGCATCTCTTCAAATCTGCTTTATTTTCTTTCAACAGTTTTAACTCAGACTAAGCGCTATGCTTTTTTCATGCCAACCCTGCCGAGTTTGGTGTCTTTTTGTCAAGCATTTCCTCCACTGTATGAAGACATTATGTCTTTGTTGATCCAGATAGGACAAGTTTGTGCCTCTGATGTTGCTACACAGACAAGAGATATAGATCCAATTATTACACGTAAGTAATTATCTAGGTCTCTTAAAATTTTCATATCCACACAGTCTTGAGGTCTTTAAGCAAAGACTAGTTATATGGTAGAGAGGATTTTTTTTTTTTTTTTGGCATAGCTTGGAATAGCTACTGAGGTTTTTTCCCAACTCTTGAAGTTTTGTGATTCTTTGAACAAAAGATCAGCCTCTTTGTCTTGATTTTTGTTTCTTCTCATTTTACTTTTAGGTCTTCAGCAACTAAAAGAGAAACGAAGTGGATGGTCTGGAATATGCAAAGACTTAGCTTATAAAAATGGAGCCAGGGATATAGGAAGCATGGACCCTGATGTGCAGCTATGCCAGTGTATTGAAAGCACAATAATTGAAATAATAAACATGAGTGTTAGTGGAGTTTAAAAAAGAAATGAATGAAATAGAAGCTGTGTGCAGCATAAACCCACCATGATTCTGCTTTTGATAACAACTGTTATATTGAATGAGAACAGTAGTGTCTTGGAATCACAAAAAAAGACAACATACAAATGAACTCAAACTTGACCTTGCAGAGAATGATGCTTTATATCTTGCCTGTTTTTGGATCGAGTTTGCTGGTATGTTTGTCTAGTAGCAGTTGTTATTGAGCTTCTTTCCAGAGATTTCAGCATCATGTTTAGCTTCTGAAGTGAGAAAAGCATATAGCATGCTTTTAATTTTCTTTGAAGTCAGTAAGTAGCCTTAATGTTCATTTTGGCTTTCAGCTTGGGACTGAGTGCTACAGTGATGTCAAAGAGAAGAATCAAAGGAAGGGAGAATTAAGGGAAAAGCAGGGGTTAGATAACCCAAATAGAAACCTCAAGGACTTGCAATACAAATAATGCAAGATGAATTCTCATTCTCAAGGATTAGTGTTAAGAAGAGCAAATTGCTTTTCTAAATGATTTCAATGGAATTACAGATGAGGACTTTAAAAATTCTACATATATGCTTCAGTTATTGCTATTATGTGAAGCCATATGTCAGAGGTACTTGAATAATTTGGAATTTTATGATACTGGTTAGAAAGTGTTTACACAAACACCTTTTTGCAAAGCAGATCCTGAAAGGTCTAAGTTAGTTTTAAAAAAATGTTTATTTTTATAATGTTAATTAACTTACCTAATGTTTAGAGGGTCAAAGTTAAAAGCTATTTAATTAAACAAAAATTACAGCAATAAAACCCATTGAGTTAGTGATCTCTTGGTTTGTCATTGAGAATTCTGCATTTCAGGAAGTCTTTGGCCAAAAAAACCAACTTCTTTGTGCACCTGTGAACATGTGTGTGCATGTGCACCCGTACGTGTGCATATACTCATAATAATTGTGATCCTCAGGAAAACTTGGTGGTGGGGAATGTCATCATAGTAAGTCTTTTTGTAGGTTTATGTGGGTAACTTTCCTTTAAGTTAGATATTCTTATATGAAGTCAGGGCCCCTCATCTTCATTTTGTATGCTGAAGAAGTCAGTGTCCAAATTAGATGTATTTTTCTTTAGTTTCTTTGGTGCACATGGATGATAAAGTCTTGCACTCTGAACGGACCCCTTTGCTTGTTCATGAAAGTAAATAGAGTGATGAGAGAATATCACATTGCAGTAAAGGAATTTAACTTTCCTCTTGGTGTATAGTTATAGTCCATTTCCTTCCTTTGTAAAATGGGATTATATTGTCCTTGCCTTGTTAGGAAAGTCAAGTAAGAATTTTTTTAAAGATCCATTTAATGTATAATATCACGTTTCATAATATATTTATAACTTCTTATATGTAACTTTTGGTTAACAATCCTAGGGTAAAACGAAAGCATTTAAACTTAACAGCATTGCAGGAATTTTCATATTTTTAATTAAACCAGTTTTATATTCCCATAAAGAAACAACTCTTGCTGCTTTCTTTTAATAACTTCAACCTTGGAATAGTTTGAGTGCATAAGGCTGTCTTTCTTGGAGTTCAGAAAAGGTTGAAGTATATTTTCTAACTAAATGAACAATCCACATTCCAGTCTATTTTTTTTTTCAAAGACTACTAGTCAAGACTTGCTGTTACATATTCGTTAATATGTAAATAAAAGATGTAAATACATTAGCAAATTTTATTATTCATGTATTTTATGTTAAAGTCAAATTTGTCATGATGCAATATAATATTTTTGATTTAAGGAAAAATGTGTGCAACTTTTGAATATTTGTTTATAAACATTCATACTCTTGGTATCAAATGGATTTGAATTTTTCTTTTATGCATTACTTCACATTACTTTGGAACCAAGAACTGCATTTCTTACTATACATTTATGTCAGCCAGGCAGTCAGTAAGCATTTATTAAGCACCTACTATGTGCTAGGTACTGTTAAATGCTGGAAATACAGAAAGAAGCATTAGGCAGTCTCAGCCCCCAAAGAGCTCACAAGTTAACGGGTTAGACAACATGCAAAACAGTATCTACAAATAAGCTGTATACAGGATAAATAGAAAATAATTTGAATACTTGAGGGACACGAAGTATAACCCAAACCCAAATGTAACAAGAACTACACACCGGAAAAGGTTCCAAGCAATGCAGCTACAAAAGAGGACTTAATTTCACAGAGCCACGGAAGATTGTTTTAAGAACTTACATTTTCAAGCTGGCTGAATGTAGTAAAAAAGCCAAGCAAACTGGATTTCTGAGAGAAAAATACCTTGATGCTGCTGAAATTACTACGACTTAAAAATATTTTTTGTAGAATGCCTTTGGAACATGCTAACACAGTTGTAGGTCAGCAAACTAAAACTCAAAAGGAAAGCAGCTTCGTGGGTTTGAATCCCTGTCACTGCTTAACACACTTGCTTTTAAAGGATAGGCGCGGGGGAGCATTTGGAGTTCTTCCAAAAGAACTGGCTGCCACTTCTGAGTCCTAACCACGCTCAGATATGACGCACTGCCAAAAATTTGAGCATTCTCTACTTTTTTTGGTTACCATCAGCTACTGTAGAACGGTCAGTCTCCCAGGATGACCTAGCCAAACTATCTTTGCTCTAGTGGCTTAAGATGCGTCACCTGGTTTCCAAAGGAACGGAAGTCACCGCCCAGTATTGATTGATATCTTCGTTCCAAACGGAAGACATTTCCCTATGCCCTTACCAGGATTGTTTCCCGAGGTTCAGCCTTCTCCAGTTCGTCGCGTTTGGTTTGCGGGAGGTCGACTCATGTCACAGCGATTGGCTACATGAGGCCAGCCCCTCAATTTTCGCACTGCCATTGGTTAACTAACTTCGAACACCCTCGACGACTGGCTATTGCCATTTCTCGCCGCGGATTGGCGGAGGGAAGCTCTGTGGGGCGGGAGGCGGGAAGTACCCGCGAAGATTTGCTTTCTATGGGTTCAGGGCGAGCTGCTGAGCTACAGCCGCGGACTGCTGGCGGAACAGAGGTAACCAGGCGGGTCTGGGGCAGACCGGGTCCCCGAGTCATCCTCCCGGGGTACAGAGGGGCTCCCTTTTTAGAGGCCGCCTTCTCTTTCTCTTCTCATACTCTTCCGGTACGTGCGTGGATCCGACGCGGCGAACCTTGCGCGGTGTCACCAAGCCAGGTTCTCATTTGCCTCAGACCTCTCAGGGGACGCGAGCCGCGCGCATCCCCCTCCCCTTCCCTCACCCCGCGCAGCTCCAAGAGTGATGTGGAGTGGATTTGAACCCTGGTGGAGGGAGAGCAACATGAGCACACTCTCGAGCCCTAGTCCGGGGAGAGAGAGGGAAGGCCGCAGAGGGGGATGGTCCAGGGCGTGGAAGAAAAAGGAGGTTAGAGGGAAGGTGGAGGAAGTAAAAAGAGTGAGGGAGGGGGTGGGGAATGAAAGAGAGGCTCTGGAGATGGAGGTTAGGGAGATGATAGTATCCGCAGGACTTTGCCCCTGGGACCTGCCGCTTTGTTTTATTCAACTCAACCCACCTTTATAAAGCCCTTTTGGGGGGGGTTTAGCCTTAGGGCGAGGTCTACTAGGAGGCCGGAAGACGAGATTGTCATCAGTGTGGACCCGGCTCCTTAAACCTCTACCCTGAGTTTACACCAGTTAGCTGCTGATCCGAATCAGTGAAAGAAGTTCTCATTCCTGCTCATGAAATCACCAAGGTGGGATTCCCACCCCCTACACCCACCGTCTTAAAAAAATCACCAATGAAAAAGCATTTCATTAAAACATTTTCTAATTGTTAGGAAGGGCTGGTACTATAATAGGGCTTGCACTACAGAGAAGTGAGAGAGTCTTTGCTTTTAATGACCTTGCTGACTACTGGGAAGATACAGGTTCACAGATAAGTAAATTCAAAATCAATCCGTTGTGGGGAAGAGAGTAACTTGTCACTAACATCTGTGGAGGTCAGGGAAAAAACCTCTTGAAGGAGTGGCACTTGATCACAGTCTTGAAAGGGAGCTAGGGGTTCCAAGAGGTGGAACTGAAGGAGGTCATTCCAGGTATAGGGTAAAGACAGGATGCCAGATGGAATGGCTTGTATGAGGGAACAGCAAGTAGATCAGTTTGGATCATATCTGCAATGATTGGGGAGAGTAGCTGGGGGGAGTAGAAACAAGGCTGGAAAAATAGGCCAGAATCAGATTGTGAAGGGTTCCCAAATACCAGTAATTTATCTTAGTTGCGTTGGGGAGCCATTGAAATTTTTCAAGAAGGAATGACACCATTTAATCTGCACTTAAGAGGTACTGATTTGGCATGGATAGGGAGGATGGATTAGATTGGGGAGAGAATGAAGACAGGGAGACCTATCAGGAAGCTATAGTAATATGTATAGTATTTACTATATGTATAGTATAATATGTATAGTAATTACTATAGTAATATAGTAATATGAACAGCAGGTGGTGAAGGCCAGGATTAGAATAGCTGTAATGTGATTAGAGAGAAGAGGGTGGAATGGATGGACACTGAAAATCTAGAGAGGAAGGCACCAGAGCGGTGAAGAGCCTTGAGTCCATGTTGTAGGAGTATTGCTTGAGGAAACTGGGAATATTTACCCTGGAGAAGAAAAGAATTGAGGGAACCTAATAGCCATCTTTAAGTTTCTCAGGACTCTCATGCATTTGGAAAAGATGAGATTGTTCTTTTGGCCCCAGATTGCAGAACCAGAAACAAGGGGTAGAAGCTGCAAAAAGCAAATCAAGGTTTCGTGTCAGGAAAAACTTTTAAGATTTAGAGCTGTCCAGATGGGTTTCCCCCTTGTTGGAAAACTTAAAGCAAAGGTTAGATGATCATTTCAAGGATCTCTGATTTCTAACTACTTTTTCCATTGATGCAAATTAGTCTGTCAATAAAACATTTCTTAAGCCTCTACTCTTTTCTAGACTGTGGTCAGTGTTGGAGATACAAAGAAAGGCAAAAGGCAGCCCTTGCCCTTAAGGAGCTCACAAACTTAATTGGGGAGACAACAAGCAAAGAAACATGTACCAACAAACTACATGTAGGATAAATAGGAAGTATTCCACAGAAGGAAGCACTAAAATGAAGACTGATTGGGAAAGGCTTTGTGGAGAAGATGGGATTTTAGCTGGAACTCGAAGGAAGCTTGAAGAACTTGAAGGTTGAGATGAGGAGGAAGGGCATTCCAGGCATGAGGAAAATGCCTGGAGATGAGAGATGAGTTTCTTTTGGAAGACAGCAAGGAGGTCAGTATCACTGGAATTAAAGAGTACCTGTTGGAGGAGGCATATAAAGCCTGGAAAGGCAGGGAAGAGGCAAGTTATAAAGGGCTTTAAACGCCAAAAAGAGGATTTTATATTTGATCCTGGAGGTGATAGGGAGACACTAGAGTTTATTATAAATTAGGGTAGCAGGGCTTACGTGGTCAGACCTGTGCTTTAGGGTTCACTTTGACAGCTGAGTGGAGGATAGACTGAAGGGGAGAGACATTTGTGGCAGGGGTTATTGCAATAGCCCAGGCATATGGTGATGAGGTCTTGGGTGGTAATGAGGTGGTATCAGGAGAGAAGGAGGCATATATGAAAGAGGTAAAATTTACAAGTGGTGGCAGCAGAGTGGATATGGTGGGGGGTGGAGGTGGAGAATGAGGGGGGGAGTGAGAGAGAAGAATCAAGGATCAACTTTTATTTATTAATCAGTAAGCATTTATTAAGCACTTACCATATCCCAGGCTCTGTGTTAGGCTTGGGGATACAAATTTAAAATGAAATGGTTTCTCAGAGAACTTATGTTCTGTTGGGGAATTCAGCGTATACGGGGAGGCAAAGGTAGTATTGTAACAATATGGAAAAATAAAAGAATTCTATATGTTGATGAAAAAGAACAAAGATTTTCATTGGATTTATTGGTCCTTTTTTTTAAACTAACAATATTTGAACACCCTGAAGCCAATTATTTTGCATTTCATCACTGTCTAAAATCTGACATCATTGAAATAATATAAGAAGTAGTCTTTTAAGAAATATTTTCCAGGATTCACTCTTTCAATAGTGGAGAGTCTGCCTAATTTATAGGATAGGTTCTCTTGGAGATTGGGGACCCCAGTCTCAATCCATCCTTGCCCCTTAAAGTATGTAGGTCATGAATACTTACATATATTTACCTTTTAGTATTTAACTAGGTGACACAATTCAAAGCAAAAGCACTTGCAGAAATGGCAGTGTTGCAACAAAAGACCTGCCATTGGTCCGCATTTTCCCATAAATACTCCTAGCATCAGTAGGGAGAATAGACATATAGAGGTTAGGAAGAGAGATGCACACACATACAGAAAATGTGCAGCCAAATTGAAAGAGCACTGCAGTGTACACATAGGAAACTGGTGGCCAAAGCTGTGTGAGGAGGATCAACTTAGATCCCTGATATTGCTGTGACATAGGGCTACTAATAGCTCTGTACTGTTTTTGCTTGACTTTAGGCTCTAATGCCATTCTTCTGGATGATGTCAGATGCTGTAATCCCCACCTCCTCTGCCTTTTGGCTCCGTGAAAATCCTTTGTGAGGGACCTTCTTCAAAGAGCAGGATAATTGAGGACATTTCCCTAGAAGAGTGATTCTTTATCTTTTTTATTTTTTGGAATAGACTCTGGTAATCTGATCTATGGATCCCTTATGATTTTTAAATGTATAAAATAAAATACTTAGGATCACAAAGGAGACTGATTATGTTGAAATACAGTTATCAAAATATTTAAGGAAAAAAACGTTCACAATATCAGAGTAAGAACCCTTGTTCTAGAGATTTGGTGTTTGGAACTCTTGAACTCAGAAACTATTGAACTTGAGTTGCTCATGGAGGAACTCATGGTTGGCATTGTCTTAGAAATCTTTCTCTGATAGAAGGCTAGAGTCTAAGATCATGGTGTCTAAGGAATTCACAGAAGGTTGGGGTTCAGAAAGCAGTGTCTTTGAATTCTCCTCTGGCTGCATGCAGGTGATATAGTGTTTGACCATAGGCTTCTGATACCTGTTTCTATTACTGCTTCTGGAAGAGATGCCAGGGAAAAGGTGAAAAGTAAGTTTTCAAAAACTGAGGAGATCTTCAGGAGCTGAGTTTGATTTTATGGCTAGAAGGGACCTTAGAGATACCTTTTTGTGATTTGGCAGAGGTCTTTGAGAGTTACTCTACTGAACTAACTCAGCACTCTGAGGCTGACCTTGCGATTAACTTCTCTGAATTTCGGCATTTCATTCCCTTTTCCACTCTCTACAAAATACTTTACCAGTTATTACAAAATTTGCATGATCTACTTTTTAAGAATCCAGGGTTAACGAGTCAGATGAAGGAGCAGGAATTCAGTGGAGGCTGACCAGCAAATTAGAGAGGCAGCGTTGTAGAGCATAAGGAGAGCTGGGTTTAGTGTCAGAGAACTCTGTCACTTAATATCTGTGTGACCCATGGCAAATCACTTAGCCTTTCTGGGCCTCAGTTTCCTCATCTGTCAAATGAGTATGCTGAGATTCCTTTTGTGATCCTATGCAATTTGCATCTTTTTTTGCTTAGGTCAGTGCCTTTTAAAGTCTTGGGGGTTTTGTTTTAGTGTTTCCTATTCATTTAAATTTTGTGTTGCAGGAAGGAATCTGAAACAAGCAAAAGAAATCACAATGTCTTCAACACTATCTGAATACATTATTGGTGGAGTGAAGATTCACTTCCCTTGTAAAGCTTATCCATCACAACTTGCTATGATGAATTCTGTAAGTAGTTTCCAGAAGACCATTTACATTGTCATTAGCGTGAAGATACTCACAATACACACTGCACATGAGAATTCTATTAAAATATTTTACTTGAGCTTTACATAGAAAGTAATCAGATCGGGGTGGCTAGGTGGCACAGTGAATAGAGCACCAGCCCTGGAGTCAGGAGGACCTGAGTTCAAATTCGGCCTCAGACACTTAACACACACACAAAAACTAGCCGTGTGACCTTGGGCAAGTCACTTAACCCCAACTGCCCTCCAAAAAGCAAAAAAGAAAAAAAAAGAAAGTAATCAGATCAAGAAAGGTCCCTGAATTATTAGGAAGAATATAGGGGGAAAAGTCATTCAATCAGTAAACATTTCTTTTTTTTTTTTTGAGGGGGGAAGGGCAGTTGGGGTTAAGTGACTTGCCTAAGGTCACACAGTAAGTTCAGTAAACATTTTTTAAGTGCCTGCTATGTGCCAGGCACTGTGCTAAGCACTAATCATTGAGGAAAATAATTATGATCACTAAGAGCTGTGATGGTACCAGGTCTAGGACTGTGAAAGTGCAAAATATAATAAAAATACAAATAAAGGCTTCTATTTGTTTTATGGAATATATTGCTTTCAACAATCTACTCTGCCATATTTTGCAAAGAGTATAGTTTTCTAGTATTAGTTTTTCTTAGAAGCACATCTATCTTGTACTATGGGGCTAAATGGTTTTGTGAAAATGCAGGTCCTTGCAAAACTAATATAGCTTTTATTCTTCCTCTTCCACTACAAAGTATGAGCGTTATATCCTTTAGAACCTTTGGCAGAGGTAAAGGATGATCAAACCTCCTCCTCTACCATATGAATGACTTTCCCACCAGGTTCTTTACTTCTTACTTGCTGTTCACTTGCCATTTTTGATGAAGGCAGGATCCAGTGAGCTAACATAAGTTGATAATGTCATTTTTTGTATCCATAGATTGTTAGAGGATTAAACAGTAAGCAGCACTGTTTGTTGGAGAGCCCCACAGGAAGTGGGAAAAGTTTAGCCTTACTTTGTTCTGCCTTGGCGTGGCAGCAGTCTCTTACTGGTGAGTAGTTTATAGATATCTTCCAATCTCCTCATAAGCTTCTTAATGACAGCACAAAGGCAGAATGCTGGAGGGAAACAGCTGTGGTGCCTGGATTCAGAAGACCTGCATTCAAGTTCTAACATTTGTGACTTTGTTCTAACTTGTGACTTTGGGCAAGTTCCTCAATTTTAGGTTCCTCGTGTGTACCATATAAAACAGAAGGTTACAGAAGGGAGTTGTCATTGTTAATATTATTATTATTATTATTCTTATTCATGATGATGATGAGGAGGAGGTTCACTGCTACTAATACTAGCAGTGTCCTCTCCAAAACTAGTAGGGTATGGAGGAGTTATAGTCTTTATTGACATAAGAAAAAGCCCATATGGATGAAATTGTGGATCCTTGGAAGTATTGAAGAAATAAAAATAAGGAACTATTTTTATCTAGAGCAGACATGTACAAACTGTGGTCTGCCAAAGGATTTAAAACTTAAAGGCCTGAGAATGATCTAGGAATGAGGTGTTCTGATTAACTCTTGTTTATGAAGAGTTACAGTATATCAGAAGTACATCATGTGTGTATGTACTGTATGTAGATTATCATTGTACAGACAGAAAACTATCACTGAAATAATCTTTTTATTATTTAGAGAGTATATCATGATCTTTCAGTGCTTCCAGGTTATAATTATGAAGATGAATTATCACTGAATGCTAATATAGATGGAGAAAGTATAGGAGATTGAATCTGTACTGATCCTAAGATATATGTTACATCCTGGAAATGTATTTTTGGAGATAAATCCTCAAACTGCTTATTTATCATCTGCCTCTTTCTCATAAAAGTAAGGTGTGGTACATGATCCCAAATCTTCTCTACCCCAATAAATAAATAATTTTACTTGAGTTTCCTGATTATAGTATTCCAAAGGATGAAAAAAGTTTATAGTAGTAATACTTATGGTCTGTGGATAACTTGAGAAAACTAGTTTCAAGAATGGATTAATGTCTCTTCTCATATCAAACTTAGAAGATTTTGGCTCAATTTCTAGCTCTGTCACATTCACTGGTAACTTTGGGCAAATGATTTTCTGAGCTGAAGTTTTCTCATTTAACTAAATTCAGAAAGCATCCATTAAATTCCTCTTATGTTCAATATACAGAGGTAGCCACTTGGTGTAGAGATATGAAGCAAGACAATTAATTGTCCTCTTAAAATCATGTAAATCATGTAGAAGAGATAATCTCTTAAAGTGATATATTTAGGCATGAAAATAACAATGGCTTTATTGAATTTAAATAGTGATTAAAATGTGTTTTGGTTTACCTTAGAGCTGTTGTTTTTTTAAGATTCAAATGACTGCTGATTATAATGTATAGTGTATTAATGAAAATGCTAGTGTGTGTTCAGAATGCCACATTTGAAATACTAGCATGTTAAAACACTTTTATGCAAAAGCAAGAGATTAATGTATCAGGATGGTTTCACTCTTCCTATGGCTTACATTATTATTTAATATTTGTCAAGCATTCACAGATGTATTAGCTGCTGTTATCAAAATTACATTTTTGTTTGGTTGTAGAAATATCATTAGTTAATTAAGTACTATTTCAGATATTTGCTCAAATTTCTCCTCTTGCTTTCATTTTCATGCAAATGAGGTATCTGATTGCATGTTATAAACTGATCATGTGCCAACTTTTGACTTATTGGATTGCATTGGATTTAGTAAATGGAACAGACCTTTTTTGCAGAAATTTTTATTTGTGAGTTCTCTTTTCTCCATTGATGTGTAAGTATATCATTGACAGGTATTGTGTATATATTTTTTAAAATCCAGATGTTATTTTTATTTTTAGAGAAGCCAGGAGAGGAGAACTTGAATAAAAAAACTCAAGTACCTTTGCCATGTTGTTGTACATGCCATTTACACAATACCACTAATGATATGAGTGTTAATGTAAACCAAGGAGCTTCATGTTCTTTCACCAGTCCAGTCATGACATCTTCCATGAAAAATGAAACCTCAAATTGCCAAGGTAACCTTTTGTCTAGGACCATTAATATCTGTTTTGGGGGCTTTGTTTAGCTAATACTGCTTTTAAAAAGTTCAAATAGCTTCTAAAGAGGCAGGAAAGGGAAAGAAAGGATTCTTTACAGTGGGATCATGGAAGGCAATTGTTGGTTCATATGCTGCCTTGATAAGTTTTTTCCTGCCACCCTTTTTCATAAGCAGCTCATTCTTCCTCAGTCTTCCTTTTCTTCCCGATTCCTGCTCTCATAGCATACTGAGTCTTCTTCAAACACCCTAATCTCCCACTACCTCAACCTACTCATTTTCCATGACCTACTTCTTCCTCACATCTCATCTATACACAGATGCTCATCCCTTGACCTTGTCATCTCCCACAAGTTTTCTACTTCCATGTTTATTAACTCTAAAATTCCTTTATCTGATCATACTTCTTTTTTGTCATTCCTTTTTCTCCTCTTCCTTATAACCTCTAATCTTGTTCATCTTTACCATGATTTCCAGTCCCTCTACCCCTCAGTTCTCTTTTGGACCATTACTTCTGTACTGTTTCAACCATCTTCCCTTTCCCCATCTTGACCTCTTGATGAACCAGTTCAGCCCTGCACCATCTTCTCTCAAGTCCCTTTCTCTCCTTTACCAGTCACCAGCCTTCCCTGTTGTAATGTTAATGGGATATAAAATCTTCCCTGCCCATTAATAGGCCTCACTTGGAGCCCATTAAGGGAAGCTTTGCTTAGGGGAGGCTTGCTTGTAGGAAGGCTTTCACACCTTTTGTTAATTTCTAATTAGGCACTGAGTCATGAAGGTTGTGATGCCCTCTGGCTCTAAAAAGGTGTATATACTCTGAGGTTAGCATTTTGCTTTGAGACTTACACATTGGAAGTGTTCTTGTGATTTAACCAGATAAGACTCTGGGTAACTGTAAAGGAGCCCCCAGCTTTGAAAAATCCAGATGTTGGTGCTTCTCTCTATGGTAATTATGTATGTATTGCCTTGGTCAGATAGTTGGATCTGTCAGTTGATCTGTGCTAATTTCTCAGAAGCCCTGTATGTTGGTCTTTATTTCTCCGCTTGTATTTTCTCTATTTTCTTTCTTTGGATTTTCTCTGAAGTTCAGGGTGCTGACGTTTCCCCTGAACTAATGAATGTGTTTAAAAAAAGATTCTTGACCCCTTTCTAAACAGCAATCTTTCTTAGTAAAGCAGGTCTAGGAACCTGTGCTAGCAGCCATCCTGGGTGTGCCAGTGTGGTTGCTGCTACATCTGTTAATCCCCAGCCCTGTATTACTCTAAGCATCTGCTACCTTCAGTCTTTTCTTCTGCTCCTTGTCTTCTGTCACTTAGAAGATGCTTTCCTCCACGATCTTCTGCTTTACCCTCATTTTACAGGAAGAGATGACTCTTCTCCTTGCCAAGGCTAGCCCCTCTACATGCAGAAGTGACTCCATTCTGTCCTGTCTTCCCCAGCAGATTGCCCTGTCTATTATCTCTACTCTTTCAGTAATCTTCACTCTCTTCCTTTCTGCTGACTGCTTCCATACTGCCTGCAAACATGTCTATATCTCTTCCATCCTCAAAAAATCCTTACTTTTTCCATACATCTCTCCCATCTGTCATCCTATATCTTTTCACTCTTTCATGACTGAACTCCTTGAGAAGGTCATATATAATTGGTGCCTCCACTTCTTTTCCTCTCACTCTCTTAACTTTGTGAAATCTGGCTCCTGACCTCATCATTTGATTAAAACTACTATCCAAAGTTAACCAGTGATCTCTTAATTGCCAAATCTAGTGACCTCTTCTCTGTCCTCATCCTTCTTGACTTCTTTATGGCGTTGATCACCCTGTCTTTAAGATAATGTGTTTTCTCTTAGCTTTGCTAACATTGATGTCTCTTGGTTCTCCTCTCTTTTTAGTTTCCTTTGCTGGATCTTCATTCAGGTTGCTTGAGTTAGCTGTGGGTATCTTCCAAGGCTCTCTCCTAAGCTTTCTTTTCTTCCCACTTAATATTGTTTCTCTTGGTGATCTCATCTGCTCCCATGGATTCACTTATCTCTATTCAGATGATTTTTATATCTATTTATCCAGCCCTAACCACTCTCCTGACTTCCAGTATATTATCTCCAGTTTCCTATTAGACCTCTTGAACTAGATATTCTATAGCCATCTTAAACTCAACATATCCAAAATTGAACTTGTTATATTTCCCCCCAAACCCTTCCCTTTTCCTACCTTTTCTGTTACTGTCAAAGACATGGCTGTCTTCCCATTTACCCATTTTCAAAACACAAGTGTTATCTTCCACATTTCACTTTCTCTTACTCCTTGACTTTGAAGATACTTCGTTATGTTGCCTTTTTCCTGTCTCCAGCATTATTCCTTTTCTGTCTCTGTCATTGTCTCCTTTTCTTGCTTCCTAAATATACTCCGTTATTTTCCTCTTCTCTGCCAGGGTTATGACCTTGATACTCATTTATTCCTATATCTTTAAGCCAGCAGGGTTCTTAACCTGAGGGCCCATGATTTTTTGAAAAAAACTTTAATTACTATTTTAATATAATTAATAAAATTGGTTTACTTATAACACAAAGGAAAAATATTTTATTCTTACCATTTAAAACATAATTCTAAGAAGGGGTAGATAAGCTTCAGTAGACTGCCAAGGAATTCATGACACATAGAAAGTTAAGAAACCTTGAACTAACGTCTGTTTCTAGTCCTTAACTCTCAGGCTTCGTGCTTACATTTCAAACCACTTGCTGGACCAGGTTGATGGCCTACTATCATCTCATGTCCCAAACTGCACTACTAATAGTCCTCTCATGGCTCCCCTGCTTGTTAGTTTTCCTGACTTCTTTCTTTCTTTTAATTGGCATCGTCAGTCTTATTGCTTAGACTTGAAACCTTGGTATTATCTTTGTTTCTTCCTTTGCATATTTTAGTAGTCTTCAGATTTTGTCAGTTTTAATTCCATAATATTATTACCATCTTCTCTTATTTTATATACCTACTATTATTACCCTTGTTGAGGCACTCACAACTCTCTGAGAATTTTGCAGTTGTTTTTAATCTAATCTTGGCTTCCATTCTCCACCTCTCTAATCCATCCTGTGTCCTGCTACTAAATTTGTCTTAAATCATTGCTCTGATCATGTTACCGATCATTACTGACAATCTAGTCTAGTCTTCCAGTTCAGCTACAAATCTTTTCTAGGTACCCTTTATAAAAACAACACAATCCTTTTCCCTAAGGGACTTCCAGCATAATAGTTGGAACATCTTCTTTTTACAGATGAGGAAACTGAGCCACAGTGGTTGTGACAGAATGTCACAATGTGATTGGATCTGTCTGTTGAAAAATGTCTGCATGTGTTAGTGGATTGCAGACTCAGTATGATTCAGCAGTGTGATGTAGAAGCCAAAAGAGCTAAAGTGTAGCTAAGCTGTATTAGAAGAGTTCCAAGATCTGCTTTATGCTGTGGTTCTGCTGGTCTCTGTCCTGGACAGACCATACATGGAGAATTGTGTTCAGTTCTGGATGCTGTATTTTAAGAAGAATATTGACAATAAACTGAAATATGTCTAGAGGAAGGAAACTAGGGTAGTTTTGGAGACCATGCCATATGAGAATTTATTGAAGGATCTAAGGATATTTAGCCTAAAAAGAAGACCTGGAGTGAACCACATGATGGCAACCTTTAGGTATGTGGAGGGCAAATGAAAGTGGGATTAGACGTTTTGCTTGGCCTAAGAGAAATTTTCCAGGACTAAGGGTAGAAGCTGCAGAGAGGCAGAGTTCAGTTCAGTTCATATACTTCTTGACAATTAGAGCATTGGAACAGGCTACCTTAGAAGTTAGTAGAATCCTAATTGTTGGAGGTCCTTGACTAAAAATTGAGGGAACACTTGACTAGAATGTTGTATTTTATGGAACTTCTGATTAGGTAAATGTACCAATGTCATCTGACATCTCAGAGGTTCTGTAAGTGATTCTGTGGTTCCAGTTCTGTGAGTTGACTGGTCACACAGCTATAGAACTCAGTCCTTCTGGGGTGGGGGTTTTTAACCTTTTTCTGTCATTGGTCTTTTTGGCAGTCTGTTGAAACCTATGATCTTTGAATAGTCATGTAAAGAAGCCAATTACATTGAAACAGTTATCAAAATATTAAAAAACAAATAAATTCAAGTAGCCCAATTAAGAACTGGGCTAGCAGCAGTGGGAATAGAAAGCAAGGAGTGGTTATGAGGGTTGTTACAAAGAAAGAATTCTCTTGGATATAGTAACTGACTGGATGTGAAAGGAGAGGGATGAGCCAAAAATGAGGCCTGGGTGAATGGGACAAATAGGGAAGTCAGGAAGAAGAGCCAGTTTACGGGTAAGATGATGAATTTGGTTTTAAATAGTTACAGATGATGATGATAAGTGGAAATGTTCACTAAGTAGTTGGAAAACTGGGACTGAAATTTGGAATAGAGACTTAAAGATTTGAGAGCTGGCTTCATAGAAGAGTAGTTGAAGTCATGAAAGTATATGAGGGAGGGAGACTGAGAGAAAAAGAAGAGCAAGACGACTGAGGACGGAACCTTAGGAAAGGACCAGATTTAGGAGAAGGAAGAAAAAAATTGCATATGAATGAACCAGAAGGAGCTGTCAGAGAAGTGGGAGAATTATTATGGTGAGATGTCAGAGAAGCTAAGAAGGAAAGGCATTTCAAGAAAGGAAATGTAGTTAATAATGTCAAGAAAATGATAACAGGGTCAAGAAAAATCAGTCTCAAGAAGAAAGCCAGCTAGGCCTTGGTGATAAGACGGTCACTGAGGATTTTTAAGAGAGATTTTTCTATAAAGTAAGGGCAAAAGACAGATTGCAGAAGGTTTGTTTACACTAGGATTTTAGCAAAATGGATCTTGAAAAAGCCTAGTGGGAAGGAAACAGAAATAACTGGAAAAGACTATATTTAAGTATATTTGTAAAAAAGGCCTATGGTTGTTTTTTTTCCTCTGCAAGCTTATAGTGTGAGACAAATAATGAGATATGGCTGCCAAAGAAGTTAGTGCAATCTTAGGCTGTTGTAAATTAGATGTTGTTTGTTATTCATTCTTTGAAGAGGACTATGACATCATGGACGTGATGCTTTGACATGCAAGTGAATTGGATTGAAGTGAAGGAGGGCTGAGCAAAGTCATCAGCCTCACTTTCTCCTCTTGTGCCAGATACACATCAGGATGACTGGACATGGCCCTAGATGCAGTAGAATGCTTTGACTTTTTAAAGCTAAGGTCTTTATCAGGTCTTATTTTGACAGAGGCAACTCCCATTTAGTGATTAAGGCTAGGTTAAAAAATGAGGCAAAGAATGGCCTCTTTAACCTAGTCCAGAAACAAACAAACAAACTGGGAGGGAAAGACCCCAAACTGAAGTTCTGGCCAAAACAGAAACAATTCCTATTTATATTCACTTGAGTCAGTCTGGGCTCAAACTGACCTAATCAGGTTTGGCCTGGGACTTGTTTTTGGCCAATCTGTGAGAAACAAAGTGGTTTGAGTTTAAGGCATGGTTCTTAGATATCTTGTGATGTTTCTGAAGAAAGAAAGGAAGGAATAAAGAAAAAGAGGGAGAGAGAGAGAGAGAGAGAGAGAGAGAGAGAGAGAGAGAGAGAAAGAGAGAGAGAAAAGAGCTATATTGCCCTTAGCTAGTTTAGTTTCGGTTGGGTCCCCAGTGGGACAACTGCTATTCATAGGGTTGTTGTTTGTCTTTCATTCTGAAAGAGGACCATGACATCATGGAGGTGATGCTATGATATGCAAGTGAATTGGTTTTGAGTGAGGGCTGTGCGAAGTCACCAGCCTCACTTTCTTGTCTGGAGCTGTCTGGGTCAGTGGCCAGATACACATCAGAATGATTAGAGATGGCCCTATTGAGGTTTAGGTTTAGGGGTCCTCAAGACCCCAAAATACAGATATGCCAGGTCCTGCCAAATGAATTCGACTTAAGCCTTGTCTCAGCCAAAGTAAAACAAAATTTATTAAAGATTTGCCATATTGGGTAGACTCTTAAGGAGCCTAAGCATTTGTGACACTTAATTTTGACAAGCAGGCCAAATTGAATTTCAGCTACATAAACTAGATTGAATCTGAGCTCCTTCATGGAGGCAAGGTGGAGCTTATATACAGAAAAACTGGTAGGGATCTAGGGGTGATCTAATAGTCTGGGGTGTTGGGAGGAGTCCAGGGAACATCTTGATGAGACTGGGGTGACTAGAGGTCGGAGTCCCAGGAATTGGATTAAGGATAGGAAATAGCTGAAGGCTACCTGGAGGTGACAAACAATGGAGGGCAAGTCTAGTTTAAGGGTAACAGATTTGGGCCTGCTGAAAATGAAAGACTTATGGCTTCAGGCAAATGCCTGATCTAGTAGAGAGATTCAAGGAGAGTTCCCAGGGGTTCCCTGAGCCTGTACTCCATCAGCTCCAGATGTGGGACTCCTTGACCTTTTAAAGGTAGGGTATATAGCAGGTCTTAGTTTGACTGAGGCAACACCCATTCAGTGATTAAGGCTAGGTGAAAAAATGAGGCAAAGGATAGTCTCTTTAACCTAGTCCAGAGGGGGAAGAATGGCTGCTAGATATGACTGCCAAAAAAGTTAGTGCAATCTTAGGCAGCATTAAACATATAGTATCCAAGACAAGGAGGTAGTAGGCTTATTGTATTCTGCTTGGCTTAGACCATTTACATGTGGAGTGTTGTGTTTGATTCTGGGTCACACATTTTAAAAGCTGGCAACCTGGAAAACCTTCAGAGGAAGGTGACCAAGAGGGCATAGAGCTTTTAAATTGTGTCACATAAGTAATAGTTGAAACAACTTGAATTGTTTAGCCCAGAGATTCCCAAACTTAATTGGGCTACTGCCTCCTTTAAAAAAAAATTACTCAGCACCTTTCTTTCTTTAACCCTTTAATTTTTTTTTGAAATTTGCATCCATTCAAAAAATATTTAAAATTTTTTAAATGATGCATCTTAAATTTAATAATTTATTATAAATTTGTGGGTTTTTTCCCCTGCATTGAAATTTTGGTGATGCCATATTCTATCATGTAACAGTATAGTATCATATTATAAACAAGTATATTACATGCACAAATTCTTGCTGATACATGCTGGACTTCCAACAATGTATACATGTTCACCTGCCAACACTTGCTTGTTAAGCCCTGTGGGCAGACTTGACCACTGATCAGTTATTGCTTGCATTTTGTCTGTTTGTTTGGAAAATGATGTAATCACTATGACTTTGATTCTTTTATATAACAGATGAAATTTGTACGAGTGGTTTTTCAAAATTTTCTTCTCTTCTTTTCCTTATATCCCTCCCTTATTTTTCTTCAGTGCCTCCCAGTTGTGCCTAAGGCTATTACTGTTCTCCCCCAGTCATTCCAGTGCCCCTCCAGGGGGCAGCGTCACCCACTTTGGGAACCTCTGACTTAGGATACAGGGAAGCTTCAGCAGGGAACAGGATAGTTGAATTACAATTTTTGAGGGGTTATCATGTGGAAGAGAAATTAGGACTTATTTTGTGTGGCTCCAAAGGACAAATCTTGGATCAAAAGATTGAAAGTAAATAAGGGCAGATTTTTACTTAATGTAAGAAGGAATTTCCCAATAATTAGAGTTGTTTAAAGACAGAATACACTGCCCTATGAGAGTATTCTGGGTTTCCTGTCAATTGAGATTTTGAAATACAGCCAGAAACAAACCTTTGTTGGTCCTGAAGAAGGGGTTCATGTGTCTGATAGGAACTTGGATTGTAGAAACATACAGCTCATGCTGGAAGGGACCACAAGGGCCAGTTTGTATAATTCTCTCATTTTACAGATGAAGAAACTGAGGCACGGAGAGACAAAGACTTGCCCACAGCTACAGAGACAGTGGGTGTGAGAGGTAGGATTTAAACATAGGTTTCCCTGACTCTAGAGTCAGAGCTTTTCCAGAGCTTTTTACCAGGCAACCTTCTAGATGCCTTTCAGTTCTCTTGCTCTAAGATTCCAAGTAGAAACTTTTTTTTTTTACTATTTTTTTTTAATTTTAATTTATTTTCTTGGTTGCATCATTCATTTCCACAAGGTTTTGAGTTACAAATTTTCTCCCCTTTTTGTCCCTACTCCCCAGCCCAGAACATTGATCCCACTGTAAGAACCCTCCCACAGTCTGTTCCCTTTTAT
>CM053593.1:139138808-139176050 GCA_028646575.1 Pseudocheirus occidentalis | reverse complement strand
GGAAGGGGAGAAAAATCTATAACTGAAGTGACTATGGAACAGAATCTTGTAACCTAAAAGTGAACAAACAAGTTAATTTAAAAAATAATAATAATAAAAGAAAAAAAATAAAAGATAACATCCAAAAAAAAACCCAAAAGAGAGAAAGAACATATGAATCAATGTGTCATGAAATTAAAAGAAAATTTTGTTAATTCTCAAAATAAAAAAATTCAAATCTTGAAAATTAAAAAAAATTTTTTAATTCTAGCAATTACTTTTTGAAAAAACTAATCATTAGATAATCTTTTGGGGGGGAATCAATATAAAACATTTTTTAAAAAGAGAATTAGCAATATATGAAGAGGTAATAAAGGAAATTATTAGATACTATCAAATTCTTTCTACAATACAAATATGGTTTTGATTTCCAAGACAAGGAGAAGCAAAACAAAGAAAGAACACTACAGATCAAGCTTCCTGACGAATACCAATCAAAATTATTGGATAAATTATTAGGAAAAAGGCTAGAGCAAAATATTAAAAAGAACTTTGTAATATGACTGGGTTGGTTGTATATCAGGAATGCAGAGTTGCTTCAATATGAAGAAAAACATAAACATGATAGACTATATCAAGATCAAAAACAAAAATCACATGATTATATCAATAAATATAGAAAGAACTTTTGAAAAATATAATACTGTTTTTAAAAAGCTGTAAAAATTATAGGCACAAATATGAGTTACCTGTTTAAAAGGGCAGCTAGGTGGTATAGTGGATGAAGTGTCAGGCCTGGATTCCTGAAGAGTTGAGTTCAAATCTGTCCTCAGACTAGCTGTATGACCCTGGGCAATCACTTAACCCTGTTTACCTCAGTTTCCTCATCTGTAAAATGAGCTGGAGAAGGAAATGGCAAACCACTCCAGTATCCTCACCACAAAAACCCCAAAAGAGAATCACAAAGAGTGGAATATCAGTGAAAACTACCCAGCAACAATAAACAACAAAATTTATCAAATACTTAGGAGTCAGCATTATATTTTCTTGGCAAAGATAGCAGAGTAGTTTACCATTTTCATCTCCAACTCATTCTACAAATGAGGAAACTGAGGCAAAAAGGGTTAAGTGACTTGCCCAGGGTCATAAAACTAGTAAGTGACTGAGGCTGGATTTGAATCCAGGAATATGAGTCTTCCTGATTCCAGACCCAAGACTCTATCCACTATGTCATCCAGCTTCCCCAATTAGATAAATATAAATTTTACTTATATCACTTATATTTGCGTTATTATTAATAATAAAAATCATAATATAAACTCTTTTATATAGTTCAAGAAATGTTCACTATAGCAATATAAGAAAAAGAAATTAATCATAGGCAAACAGGAAAGAAAATTATCATACTTTGCAAATTATTTCATTACCTCCTTATAGAGCCCTAGAAAGACAACTCAAAATTAATTGAAATAATTAATAATTATCAGTAAAGTAGGAAGATATAAAATAAATCCACATAAATAACAATCATTGCACATTACCAACAAAGCCCAATAGAAAAAGATCGAAAGAAAACTTCCATTCAACACCACTATGTAATGTATAAAATATCTGAAAGTTCACATAACAAGAAAGACAAAGGAATATAACTATAAAACACTCTTTACCAAAATATAGGCCAAAACAACTGAGAGACTAATTGTTCACATTTTCTGCCAATGTAACAAAAAAAAAGTCAATACCATACAACCTAAATTCGTTTACTAATTAATTCAATGCCATTAGCAATCAACTAACAAAGAGCTGCTTTATAGAACTAGAAAAAAATAATAACACAATTCATCTGGGAGAACAAAAGGTCAAGATTCTCAGGGGAAATGATGAAAGAAAAGTAGGAAGGAAGAGGGCTTAGTAGTACCAGATCTCAAACTATGATATAAAGCAGTAATCATCAAAACTGTTTGGTTCTGGTTACAAACTAGAAAAGTTGATCAGTGAGACAGATTAGATTAAAAATAGAAAAGTTAATCAATTTTGTGGACAAGTTAGGCATGTAAGATTGAAAAGCAATTCATGGTGTTCAATAAACCTAAATACCCCAATTACTAGGGAAAAGGACTCATCATTTAAAAAAACAAAAACAAAAAACTGCTAAGAAAACTAGGAAGCAGTCTGGCAAAAATTTAAACCAATAATTAACACCATTTACAAATAAGCTTCAATATCTGTGACCTAGCTATAAAAGGTCACATCATAAACAAAGGAGAGGAGCAAGGAATAAGATACCTTTGGAAAAAATGCACAGGAAAAGTTCTTGACTAAACAAGGGACTGAGAGATTTACAAAACATTAAACAGACAATTTGATGGGGAAAAAAAAAATAGAAAAGCTTTTGTACCAACAAAATCAATGCAGTCAGAATTAGAAATTTAACTGGGGAAAAAAAAATCTTTGTAGCATGTTTCTCTATAAACGTCTGCCATCCAAGGTATATAAAGGATTGGTAGAAATAAACAAGACCATTGTAAAGCAGAGGTTCTCAACCTTTCTAATGCCGCAATCCTTTTAGTTCCTCATGTTGTGGAGATTCCCAACCACAAAATTATTTTTGTTGCTACTTCATAACTGTAATTTTGCTACTGTTATGAATCATAATGTTAATATCTGATATGCAGGATGCATTTTCATTGTTACAAACTGAACATAACCCACAGGTTGAGAACCACTGTTGTAAAGGAACAGGGACAAAGTGGAGAATGGAACAAGTGGGAGGAGGGATAGGAAAAAGGGAAATATAGTCAGTCTATCACAATATGTCCATTGTGGAGAGGTTCTGCGTAACTACACATGTACAGCCTGTACTGAATTGCTTGTCTTTCCGGGGGGGGGGGGGGGGATGATGGAGGAAGGGAAAGAACCTAGAATTTAAATTTCTAAAATCAAATGTTAAAAAACATGTGTGTGTGCATATTATCATTATTATTTTTATTTACATGCAACTGGGAAATAAGATATACAGACACTGGGGTAGTGTTGCCTTCCAGAAAGTCAGAGGGGTGATGGGGGAGGATATAGGAGGGAGCAGATTGGGGGAGGGGGTATACAGTGGGATGGCTGTTTTGGGGTGGTGGGTAGGGGAAAGACGGGGAGAAAATTTGTAACTCAAAATCTCTTGGAAATGAAAGATGTAAACCAAAAATAAACAAAAGTTAATATAAAAAAAAAAAGAAAGAAGAACAAGAGGTCTTCCCCAATAAATGATCAAAAGGTATAAATAAGTAGTTCTCAAAAGAAAAGCAAGTTATTAACAATCCCATGAAAAAAAGCTTCAAATTGCAAATTAAAAGAACTCTGAAATTCCAATTCAAACTCATTAAATTGAAAAAATATATTTTTTTAATAAAGGAAACTGACAATTGTTAGAGGAGATATGGGAGGACAGGAGGCCTAATATCCTGACAATGGAGTCGTAAATTGTTCTACCTTTTTGTAAAGCCAAGCACAAGCAGCTTTCCAGAGGACTGCTTCTGTAAACAGCTTCAAGATTCTGATTACATAGTATAGTGGACTCTCTTTTTATTCAGCAGCTTATCACCAAAGTAGCCACATAGCTTTAAGCAAAAGATATCATTCAGTAAAAACTTAACTAGATTATCCTTAAGGAACAAGCCTCCTTAAGGGACACAAAGTACAAAGGTCAAAGTTTTCTACCCCCACATCACAGTAAATCATAATCTTCTCAATCAGCATTAAGTACTCAAGAAGAGGTCTTTTCATCTTGACTAGAGGTTGGTTCTCAGATTCCATGGTTCCTCTTCCATGGGTCCAGCTCCTGCCCAAATCTACCCAACTGTCACCTGGATTCACCGGCAGACAGCTCTCAGCAACTTGTCCAGCTCCTCAGCCAGTTCGTGTTCCATATTGAAGCCCACAGTGTCCAGTCCACTTCAAGTCCTTCACAGTTCCTGTTTCTGGGAAGACAAAGCTTAACAGAGCCAAAACAACATTCATGCACATTACCGGGACCATCATCAATTCACTATCTGCCTGTGAAATCAACAGAGACCCACAAACAAGGTCCAAGAAGTCAACACAAATCATCAACATAGAAATCAACACAGACCCACAAACAAGGACCAAGAGTTCAACACAAATCATCAGTAAAGTCTCAGGACCTCCAAAACCCTCCCCTTCAGGACTTCTGTAAACAGACAACCAGAAAATCCTCTTTCAGGGCTTCTAGTAAGGTCCTAGGGCTTTTGTACAAAGTATCACAAACATCAACCCAGACAGAACTGAAAAACGTGCCAGGATACCACAAGTTTTCTCCTTCTTGACTCTGCCACCACAAATTCTGTTCTCAATTTTGCTTTCTCCAGTCTGGGCCTCTCCTTAAATGCGGTCATTAGCTCCTCCCCTTCAGCAACAGGAGTTCACAAGTTCTAGGGTTCACAAGTTCTGCTACTCAACAAAACACCTGATATAATCATGGGCAAGAAACTTGAACTGTAACAAGGTGCCAAATACTTAAATAGCTGAAACAAGATGTTAAACTACTTCTTTGCTTGCCATTACACCTTTCTGGAAAGCAATTTGGAACTATGCCCAAAAAAGTCACAAATGCATGTATATACTTTGACCAAGTGATACCACTACTGGCTTATACTTCAAAGAGAACAAAATAAGAAGGAAAGGATCCTTATGTACAAAATATTCTAAGCAACATTTTTTGTTGTAGCAAAAGACTGGAAACAAAGTGCATTCCCATCAATTAGGGAATGGTTTAAAAATCATGTTCTTTCGTTAACATCATCAAAATTATATAAGGTATATTAATGCAAAGGAATACTACTGAGCTGTAAGAAATAAAAGGCAGTCCCAGTCCTCAATGAGTTCGCAATTTAAGGATCACAATCTAACAAAATAAGGGATTAGGAGGTAGTGATAGCAATGTAAGAAAAAAACACCAATAACAAACAAGTACTTAAAAATGCAAATAAAAAAACAAGAGGAGGTTAAAAAGGAGAAAGAGACAAATGGGACACCCTTAGAACTAACAGTCTGATGTTATAGCATGTTGTATTTAATTTAGAAAAATAACAAGAACTCTTGGTGCCAAGATGGTGGAATAAGAAAGAACCCTCTAAAACCCTCCCAGATTACCCTCCAAACAACTAGAAAACTATCTCAAAACTGATCTAGGAGCAGGGAAGCAACATACCAGCCTGGCAGGAAAGGTCTGTTTCACTGTGATGGAGGGGAGTGAGGTTCAAAAGCAGCAGCAGCAACAGCCAGCCTCACAGCTGGGGGCCTATAGCAAGGCTCCAAGCCTAAGGCACCATTAGTGAGGCTCCGCTCACTTGCAAACCAGCATCCCCCTAGACAGGTGAACATTCTGTGTAGCATACCAAGGTCCCAGCCCCGAGCACAAGCCACCCCCAGAACTTAACCAAACTGTGACAATAGTGATGCCACCCTGAGGCTGGCCAACTGCAAGATAAGACCCAGTTTCTGAGGCCTAGCAGCAAAGAGCCTCTGTTTCCACAGCAACCCAGCAGCAGGGCCCCAGGCTGGAGTAGGTTAGCAGTATACCCTACACCCAGGAGGCCAACAGGGAGGCCTCACCCCACCAGGACAAGCCAGAAATGGAAGCCTACCTTCCAGAGAAAGCAAGAAGCTAAACCCTGAAGACCAATGAAAACTGGCAGTAAGACCCAGAGTCCCAACACAAAAATCTTGGGACAGTATAAGACCAGAGCCCAACTCTCACATAAAAATGCTCAGTCACAAAAAAGGTAGAAAAATGAGCTAAAAAGAAAAAAGAGCTTAACTATAGAAAGTAACTATTGTTATAGGAGAGATCAAGACATAAACTTAGAAGAGGGCAGTAGTGTCAGACTGGTACATATGGAGCCTCAAAGAAAAATGTAATTTGGTCTCAGGACCAAAAAGAATTCTCGAAAGAGCTTATAAAGGATTTTCAAAGGAAATTAGAAAAGAAGAAAAACTGGGAAAAGAAATTAGAGTAATGCAAAAGAATCATGAAAAAGGAGACAACACCCCAACTGCCCTCCAAAAAGCAAAAAAAAAAAAAAGGAGACAACAGCATAAGAAAAGACATACAAAAATTTACCAAGGAAAATAACTCCCTAAAAAATAGAATTTGTCAAATGTAAAAAAGAAGTATAAAACCTCACTGAAGAAAATAATTCATTAAAAATTAGAAATGAGCAAGTGGAAACTAATGATTCTATGAGACATCAAGATATGAAAAAAAGAAAAATTTTAAAACTTAAAAAAAAAGAATATTCAAAATTTCTCATTGGAAAAACAATGGACCCTAGACAATAGATCCAAGACAGATAATATAAGAATTATTGGACTACCTGAATGTCATGATTTAAAAAAAAAAAAAGGCTGGACATCTTTCAAGAAATTATCAAAGAAAACTGCCCTGATGTTAGAACCAGAGGCAAAACAGAAATGGAAAGAATCCACCAATAACCTCTTGAATGGGATCCCAAAATGAAACTCCCACGAACATCACAGCCAAATTCCAAATTTCACAGATCAAGGAGAAAGTACTGCAAGTAGTCAAAAAAAAAAAAAACAATTCAAATATTGTGGCGCTACAGTCAGGATTACACAGGATTTGGCAGCTTCTACATTAAAGAACCAGAGAACTTGGAATATGATATACTGGAAAGCAAAGAAGTTAGGGTTACAACCAAGAATCACCTCCACAGCAAAATTAAATATAATCATTCAAGGGGAAAAAAAGGACACAACAAAATAAAAGACTTTCAAGCATTTCTAATTAAAAGACTAGAAGTAAATAAAAAATATGACCTCCAAATACAAGACTCAAAGGAAATATAAAAAGATGAAAAAGAAACAAGAAAGAAAAATCATAAGAAACTCAATGAGTTTAAACTGCTTATATTTCCATACAGCAAGATAATATTTGTAACTCATAACTTTATTACTATAAGAGCAATTAGAAGTATATTTAGATAGAGGGTGTGGATATAAGGTGACTGCAAAGTCAATCGTAGGAGTTCTCCTGAGGACTACAGCTATGAATAATTTTAAGGGTCTAATTGCATAGTATAATGATCTCTCCATCTATTCAGAACTAAACATTGTTCAATAAAGTAAAGCATAACATTCACAATATAACAATTTATTACTAAGGTGGCCACATAGTCTTAAACAAAACATATCATTCAGTCTATCTTATAACATTACTCTGAATCCCCACATTACATATATTATTGTATCCTCAAATTCAGGGGGTTCCAGGCTACAGTTTTTCTAGATAACACATCCTTAAAGGGCAGCAGAAAATACAAACACCATCCACCCTTAGGTCGCAGTAAGTTACAATCTCCTCAGTCAGTATAGAATGTTCAAGTAAAGTCCTCTTTCATTTTGATGTAAGGCTGACTTCCATGTCCCATGGCTCTTCCTCTGTGGGCAGAGTGCTCCAAGCCCTTGCCTGGATTCACAAGTGGGCAGCTCTCTGCTCCTGTTCCTTTCTCAGCTCACAGGGGCCACTACACTACAAGCTTTTCCTGCTCCTAATTGACAGCAGATTCCAGGGGCTCCTGCCTGCAGTTTCTGTTTCTAGGAAGACAAAGCTTAACAGAGCTACAACAATATTTATGCACATTACTAGAACTATCAGCTCAATTCACTTTCTGAGAAATTAACATCAATCAACAGACAGGTCTTCTGTTTGAGAAATCAACACGGAACAACAGATAGGGCGCCTGTCTACAACATTAACACAGATCAATAGACAGGGCTTCTGCCTAGGGGGAAAAAAACATAGACCAACAAACAGGACTTGTGTCTGAGAAATTAACACAGATCAATAGACAGGGCATCAACATCACAAACATTCTTTCTGCTAGGCTTCCCCACAAGCAAGTTGCCCTAGCCCACTCATGCCGACTTGTCTCTCTCAGCTCCTTTCCTCTCTCTATACTCTCAGATCCTTTCTCCTCTCCCTCCAAGCAATGTAATATGTAACCATTTCCAATCAAAGACTCTTTAATTCAACCAAAGACTCTTAATTCAATCAAAGGATAGGTTCAATCAAAGGCACCTGATTGACTAAAATTCAATCCAGAAAAACAGCAAAAAGTCCTACTTTGCTTGCCATTACACTTTGATGGGATGAGACCCCCCCCCCCCCCGAAAAAAAAGAAAGAAAGAAAAGAAAATTAACTGGGAAAAGGAGGAGGGAAATTGAATGGGGTAAATTATCTCACATAAAAGAGGCATGAAAGAGTTATAATGGAAGTGAAGATGTAGAAAGGGGTGGTGAGCAAAGCTTAAACCTCATTCTCATCAAAATTGGCTCAAAGATGAATATAGAAATCTTCCCATATAAGACATTAAAAAGGGACAGGGATAACAGAAGGGGGGGGGAAGACTGATTAAAGGGAAGATGAACATATTGGGGAAGGTGGTAATCAGAAGTACAAGCCTCATGAGGACAGAAAAACTAAAGGTAAAAGAACAGGGAGATATACAAGTAAAAAAAATAGCAGAGAGAGACACATATTAGCGATCATAACTGTGAACGTGAATGAGATGACCTCACTCATAAAACAGACAGAGATAAGAGAATAGATTAAAAAACAGACTCCTACAATATGTTTACAAGAAACACATTTGAAGAGAGAGTTACACACAGAGTAAAGGTAAAAGGCTGGAGCAGAATCTATTATGCTTCAGTAGAAGCAAAGAAAGCAAGGGTAGCAATCATTATCTCAGAAAAAGCAGAAGCAAAAATAGAATTAATTAAAAGAGATAAAGAAGGAAATTATATGTTGCTGAAAGGTGTCATAGACAATGAAGTCATATGAATACTAAACATATATGCACCAAATGGTATAGCACCTAAATTTTTGAAGAGGTTGAATGAGTTGCAGGAGGTACTAAGTGGATAATAAAACTATATTGGTGAGGGACTCCAACTTTCACTTCTCAGAGTTAGCTAACTCTAACCAAAAAAATAAACAAGAAAGAACTTAAAGAGGTAAATAAAATTCTAGAAAAGTTAGATATGATAGCTCTCTGGAAAAAATTGGATGGTAATAGAAAGGAATATACCTTCTTCTCAACAGTACACAAAGTACCTACACAAAAAACTGAACATGTATAAGAACATAAAAACCTCACAACCAAACGTGGAAAAGCAGAAAGAGTAAACACATTCTTTTCATATAATAATGCTATAAAAATTACATTCAATAATGGACAATGGAGAGATTAAAAATTAAATATTCTAATCCTAAAAATCAAGTGGGTCAAAGAATAAATCATAGAAACAATCAATAAAAATCATTAAAGAAAATGACAACAATGAGACAACATACCAAAATTTAGGGGATGTAACCAAAACCATACTGAAGAAAAAAATTATCTCTAATTCCTTACACCAAAAAATAGAGAAAAAGTAATGAACTAGGCATGAAACTAAAAAACTAGAAAAAAAATTTTTTAATCCCCAATTAATCACCAAAATAAAATTCCTGAAAGTCAAAGGAGAAATTAAGAAAACTGAAAGTAAGAAAACCACTGAATTAATAAATAAAAGTAGAAACTGATTTTATGGGGAGAGGGGAGGGAAGAAACAATAAAACAGAAAAACCACTGGTTAATTTGAATTTAAAAAGGAAAGAAAAAAACCAAACTACTAGTATCAAAAAACAAAAGTGATTAATTCACTACCAATGAAGAGAAAATTAAGAGAATTACTAGAAGGTATTTTGCTATGCTAATAAATTTGAAAGAAGAAATAAAATACTTAAATAAGCTAATCTGAGAAAAAGAAACTAAACAAGCCATCAATGTACTTCCTTAGAAAAAATCCCTAGGAAAAGACAAATTCAAAAGTGAATTCTACCAAGCATCTACCAAACATTCCTTGGGATAATTAATCCCAAGACTATATATCATGTATGATCCTTGTGATATATTGTTGTAATCTCTTTTCTAGTATTTTATTTTAAAATTTTTGCATCAATACTCATTAGGGAAATTAATGTATAATTTTCTTTCTCTGTTTTGACTGTCCTGGTTTGATTATCAGAACCATGTTTGTGTCATAAAAGGAATTTGGTAGGACTCCTTGCCCATTTTTCCAAATAGTTTATATAGTCTTGGGATTAACTGATGGCTTGTTTAGTTTCTTTTTCTCAGATTAGCTTATTTAAGTATTTTATTTCTTCTTCTGTTAACCTGAGTAATTTATATTTTTGTAGAGATTTATCCATTCGATTTAGATTTTCAAATTTATTCTCTTTTATGTCCTCCTCCAACGCCCCTCTAACTTTCTAGTAGGTCAGGAAGGATTTCCCTACCCCAGTCCCTGTATGTCTTTATCAGAGAAACTTGCTTCAAAATTTTGGCAGAGTTATGATTGCTAAATGTAATCTCTCCCATTTATTCTACTTTTTCTCTCCTTTCACCCTGTCCCTCCTCAAAAGTGTTTTGCTTCTGACTACACACTCCCCCAATCTGCCCTCCTTTCTGTCACCCTTCTCTTCTTGGGGAGTGTGTAGTCAGAAGCAAAAACGGGAGCCATTCCCCAATTGATAAATGATCAAGAGATACAAACAGTTTTCAGATGAAGTAATCAAAGCTATCTATAGCCATATGAGAAGGTGCTCTAATATGCTATTGATTAGAGGAATGCAAATTTAAACAACCTATTAGATTGGCTAAGAAAACAGGAGAATGACAAAAGTTAAAGGGGCTGTGGGAAAATGAGAAATTAATGAACTGTTGGTGAAGGTGCAAACTGATTCAACCATTCTGTAGAGCAATTTGAACTATGCTCAAAGGATTATAAAATCATGCAGACTGTTTGACCTAGCAATGCCACTACTAGGTCTTTATCCAAAAAACAAAAGGGAAAAGGAGCTATCTAGACAAAAATATCAATAGTAATTCTTTTCTGGTGGCAGGAAGTTGGAAATTGGGAGACTGCATCAATTGTGGAACAGCTGAACAAGTAGTGGTATCTGTTTGTGATGGAATACTATTGTGCTATAAGAAATGATGAACAAGATATCCTCAGAAAAACCTGGACTTACATGAGCTGATAAAGTGAAATGTACTGTATACAAAGTAATAATAATATTGTAAGATGATCATCTATGAATGACTTAGCTATTCTCATACAATGATGCAAGGCAGTTTTGAAGGATTTATGATGAAAACTGTTATCCATCCCCAGACACTGGTGGTGTTTGAACACAGATTAAAGCATACTTTTTTTATATTTTTTATTTTTCTTGAGGTTTGTTTTTTTTTTTGGTCTATGTTTTCTTTCAGAATATGACTAATATGGAAATATATTTTACATGACAACACATGTATAACCTATACCAAATTGCTTGCCTTCTCAAAGTGGGGGGTGGGGAAGGAGGAAAGCAGAGAATTTGGAACTCAAAAGTTTTAAAAACAAATGTTAAAAATGGTTTTTACAAGTAATGGGGGAAAAATAAAATACAAAATAAATTTTAACAGAAAAAAAGAAAAAGAAAATTCTAGAGAAGCAACTAAAAAACTACTTGAAATTATTAACAATTTTAACAAAGTTGCAGGATACAAAATAACTCACATAAATCATCAGCATTTCTTTATATGATAAACAAAGCCCAGCACAGCAAGAGACAGAAAGAGAAATTCCACTTAAAATAACTGTAGACAATATAAAATACCTGGGAGTCTACCTGCCAAGACAAAATGAGGAACTATATGAACACAACTATAAAACACTTTTCACACAAATAAAGTCAGATCTAAACAACTGGAAAAATATTAATTGCTTATGGGTAGTCCAAGTCAATATAATAAAAATGACAATTCTACCTAAGTTAATTTACTTATTCAGTGTCATACCAATCTAACTAGCAAAAAATTCTTTTATACAGCTAGAAAAAATAATAAAATTCATTTGGAAGAACAAAAGCTCAAAGATATCAAGGCAATCAACAGAAAAATTCAAAAAAGGTGGTGTAGATCTCAAACTGTATAGGAGTAATTATCAAAACAATCTGGTACTGGCTAAGAAATAGAGTGGTGGATCAATGGAATAGATTAGGTACAAATTACATTATGGTAAATGACCATAGTAATCTAGTATATGATAAACCCAAAGATCCAAACTTTTGGAAAAAAAACTTATTATTTGACAAAAATTGCTAGGAAAACTGGAAAACAGTATTTGGGTGAAACTAGACATAGATCAACATCTCATACCCTATACCAAGATATGGTCAAATTACATATATGATTTACACATAAAGGGTGATAATATAAGCAAATTAAGAGAACATGAAATAGTTTATCTGTCAGATTTATGAATAAGGTAAGAATTTAGGACCAAAGAAGATATAGAAAGCATTACAAGATGTAAAATAGATCATTTTGATTATGTAAAATTAAAAAGTATTACTCAAACAAAATGTAATGTAACCAAAATTAGAAGGAAAGCAGAAAACTGTAAAAAAAAAAAAGTTTTATAACAAGTATTTCTGATAAAGACCTCATTTCTCAACTATATAAAGAACTAAGTAAAATTTATAAAAATACAAGTCATTTCTCAACTGATAAATGGTCAAAGGATATGAACAGGAAGTTTTCAGACAAAGAAATCAAAACTATAATCATATGAAAAAATGTTCTAAACAACTATCAATTAGAAAAATGCAAATTAAAACAATTCTGAGGTACCATCTCACACCTATCAGATTAGCTAACATGAGAGAAAAGGAAAAAAATAAATATTAGAGAAGATGTGGGAAAATTAGGACACTGATGCATTGTTGGTGAAGTTGTGAACTGATCCGACCATTCTGGTGAGCAACTTGGAACCATGCCCAAAGGGTAATCAAACTGTGCAGATCCTTTGATCTAGCAATACAACCACTAGGTCTGTATTCCAAAGAAATCATAAAAAAGGGAAAAGGACCCACATGTACAAAAATATTTATAATAGCTCTTTTTGTGGTGGCAAAGAATTTCCCATGGGAATGCCCATCAATTGGGAAACGGCTAAACAAGTTGCAGTATGTGAATGCAATGGAACTATTGTGCTATAAGAAATGATGAGCAGGTAGATTTCAGAAAAACCTGGAGAGACTTACATGAATTGATGCTGAGTGAAGTGAGCAGAACCAAGAGAACATTGTTCAACAGTAACACTATATGATGACCAACTATGATTGATTTCACTCTTCTCAGCAATGTAACAATTCAAGACAATTCCAAAAGACTCATGACAGAAAATGCTATCCACCACCAGAGGAAGAATTATGGAGTCTGAATGCAGATCAAAGCATATTATTTTCGCTTTTTTTTTGCTTTTCCCTTTTATTCTACTTCTTCTTTCACAACATGACTAATGTGGAAATATGTTTCTATGACTGCATATAAATAACCTATATCAGATGGCTTGCCATCTTAGTGAGGGGGGGAGGAAGAGAAGGGAAAAAATGTGGAACTCAAAATCTTATAAAAATGAATTTTGAAAACTGTCTTTACATGTAATTGGAAGAAATGAAATAGTTTACCAAAATAAATAAAAATTTCTGAGATTGTCTTTAGAAATAGCCTAGCAAATTCTAGTGAAGTAACCACATAATTGGAAAGACCCATCACACCACCTTAATTTACACTAGGAATTCACAAAAAAGTTGCTCATTCAACCCAGCTTTAATGGGTTTCCTGTTTTGAGGAATAATTACTGATTTCTGACCATTATTTACCTTGTTTCAGGAACCTCAGAATGTCCCCAGAGAGGAGGAATGATAAAGGATAAGACCATTTAGAAAGATTCTCCCAGAGTAGCTTGATGAATCTCTTTCCTTCTTCTTTTCACTGATATAAATTCAAAGATAATGATGATCCAACTTAACTAGATTCTAAAATGACTTAAGTGAGGTTTATATTTGTAGTACAGGGATCTGTTTTCTCTCAATCCTTGAAAGATAATGAGCTTCTAAAGTAAAATTCCAGCCAACAGTTCATGCCTTGCCAAATATTCTGAAGGTGATATATTTTTTAAGCTTACAGTGAGGTATTACATAGTTTCTATCCTTTTTCTATAACTTTAGTTTACATCATTTTATTATACATACTTGTCACAAAAGGTTTTCTTTTTTTTTTCACAAGGGGGATAGGGGGAGACAAAGAAAATGTGAGGGAGAGAAAATAAATGGATCCTTGTCAATTAAAAAGAAAAAAAAACAACTGAAAGACATCCCAAAAAAGGGGAAAGGACTTATTTTTACAAAAATATTTATAGCAGTTCTCTTCATTGTGGCTAACTAAGAATTGGAAATCGAAGGGATGCCCATTAATTGGGGGATGGCTAAACAAGCTGTGGTATATAATTGTAATGGAATACTATTGTGAAATGATGAGCAGGCAGATTTCAGAAAAACCTGGAAAGACTTCCATGAACTGATGCATAGCGAAGTGAACAGAATCAGGAGAACATTATACATAGTAGCAGCAATATTGTTTGATGAAGAACTGTGAATGACTTAGCTATGCTCAGCAACACAATGATGCAAGACATCCAAAGGACTAATGATGAAACATACTATTTGCCTCCAGAGAAAGAACTGATAATAACTGAATACAGACTGAAGCATGCTATTTTCCTTTTCTTTCTTTAATTTTTTTCTTTTATTCTAGTCTTCTTGTACAAAATGACCAATATAAAAATGTTTTATGTAATTGCACATATATAATCTATTGCTTACCATCTCAGGGAGGGATGGAGGGAAAGGAAAGAGGGATAGAATTTGGAACTCAAAACTTTAAATAAAAATGTTTTAAAAAATAACAAGCTACATGTAAAGAAAATTAATGGTTTAACATAATGTCAATCAACAAGCATTTGTTTAGTTCTTGGTATATGCTAGGCACCATGCTAAGCACTGGGGATACAAAGAAAAGTAACAACAGTCCCTACCCTAAAGGAAGTCATACTCTAATGAAGAAGATAACACATAGAAATCTATGTGCACACAAGGTAATTAATTACAAGGTAATACAAGACAAATTGGAGGTAGTCTCAAAGAGAAGGTACTTGGCATTAAGGGAGAGTGAGAAAGACTACAAACAGAAGGTAGGATTTTAGCTAAAACTTATTATATATAACATACATACATATACATATGTATATGCATACATATATACACATACATATATACATGTATGTGTGTGTATGTGTGTGTATATATATATACACACACATACACATTTTAACATATAAGGTAGTGTCAGAGGTAGAATTGGAACCCACATCCTCTGGACTCCAGAACCATCCCCTCATTTTACAGATGAGGTTCATTGAGACTTCGGAAGATTAAGTAAATTGTCCAAGGATACACAAGTCCATATAGATGTAGTATTTAATGTTAGAGTGTCAGGTTTTATTCATATAATGAGTAATTCTTAATTATGTGTATAATTTATATAATCCATAAGTATATCGCATTCTGAATTACAACAAAAACCTTTAAAGTATGCTATAAACTTTATTTCACAACTATAATCTTATTTATTACTAACATTTCTCATAAATTTTAGTGTCTAAATCTCTAACATTTGTACAGTTATCACAACAAAAGCAAGGAATAACCAACAGATAGTATACATACTCCAATAGTACCCTCCCAAAGTTAAGATTAAAAAAAAATGCCTAGAATAATGGTGAATTTATAGATGGAAATGGATTTTTTTTAAATGGACAAAAATCACATAAGTAAGCATCAATAAGGTACAATCTTCATCACAGAAGGAAAATCTTGTTGGTTTAGAACAAAGATCCAATCAAGTATTTTTATATCCATTTTTTTATCTTATTTTTAAATTAAAAATTTTATTTTTAATCTTCACAACAACCTTATAGACAGGCATAGTGGTTACTATTACCTCCATTATATAGAGAAAATTGAGGTCCAGAGACCTTGCATGTCAGACCCAACCCTGGGTCTTTAGATAACAGATCCAATGGTCTTTCCAATCTATACAGCAGATTTCCAAAAGGAACCCTAACAAGATTCAAAACACATTCGTTAAAATATCATATGCCACAAATGAAATTCTTCAGATTAATATCAATTAACATTTGTAAAGATAGCTATAAATAAGGAATGAGAATGGAATCTCTGTTCCTGCATTTAAGGAGTGTTTCATATGGTGTCAAATACCCTGTGCTTCTTAGTCGGCAGTAGAGTTCTATGCCATATTTTCAATTTGAAATTACTTAAAATACTGCTTTGAGACTTCAGGGCATGAAATGTGAACTGGTAACTTTAAAATGGTATGGTAACAACAGAATTTACCCAACCAAATAAAATGTAATTTAGTTATGTAGAAGGATAGGTATCTTTCATTTTAAGTAAATTGATACATTATATGGAATTCAAATTCATACAATTGATAAAACAAGGAGCTAATTTGTTTTATATAACCTGAAGTCTCTAACTACAGGACTTTTTGGACTGAAATACATAAGATTTTAGCTACTAGTATTTACTGTTAAAATAGGATATCATCAACTTCATTTGACATTAATCACCCAGACAAAATGTGGGCAAAAGCAAAAATCTGGAAACTGAAATATAAACTAGGGTATTGCTGTATATAAAAGATGGTGCAGCTACAAAGAAAAACTGTACTGGTACAGAGGAATACAACTATTCAACCTGATATAGTTGCTGTACTTGATACTCTCTGGTTTCTCTATCTTCCCCCAGCAAACTATGGAGTAACCATATTAACCCCTTTCTGAACAAACATTTCAACTCAATCTGGGCCTTTTCCTCATGAGAATTCCTAAGACCATAGGATTTAGAACTGAATGAGATCTTAAGAAACTATGCCTGGTCCCACATCTCTGGTTTTATCATTCAAGTCAATGGAAAAATAATATGTTTTGCAGCCAACTTGGACAGAACACATCTCTTCTGTAAAGTAAGGGATATAAGAGTAAGGCAGAAACCATTGTGAACTAATTAGTTTCTCATATCTTTCAACATAAATGCAATACACATCATGAAAATCTTCTTTCCATATTTTTCCAAATCAAAACAAAGACGTTAAAAGAGGTATTCTTTTAAAAATAAAAAAAAGCCATGATTCTCATTCAATATAATCTCATTAATAGTTTCAGTCATTTTAACATTTACATCAAACCATCAAATTACCAAGGTATTTAATGATAATGTCTATGTAGATTATATCCAAACGTAGTGTGAGGCTACATTTTAAACTCCATTTTACAGGTGGAAGAAGTAAAACACGGATGTATTAAGTGATTTACCCTCAAACCCATAGCAGATGAAGTTAAAATGCCTAACCTAATATCTTCTAGGTTGTGCTCTAGTTATGTCTTTCCTTTCTCATTTCACTTGGCAAAGATATAGAATGTCCTCTCCCTGCTCCCCTCCCCCCAAAAAGGCACAAAGAACTTAGGGTAGAAGATAATAAACACACACCTACACCATGATCTTTGAAGCATATAAGAAAAGGGCTCATTGTTATCTTTATCTCCCTTCTGCTGGTTACCAAGCCATCTAAATGATAGAGTGCTGAATGCCAATTGTGTGAAATCTCACACAAGCACACTCTGGTAAGATATCAAAAGTGACATAACTATAGCTTTTCAACTATTCTTTATAAAAAAACTCTTTAAACAGGAGTAGTGCTCAGCTGCCACAGTCTCATGATTAAGCTGCACAAAGCAGCTGTTTATCCACTCACAGTAACCAGCAGGTGAACCCGATTCAATATTTATCACAGGCTTTCACAGATCACTGCTAACCAAGCAAACGTTTTAATTAAGCTGGAACTTGCTTCAAAGAGCTCATTCAAGATGTCAATCAGCAAGTAAGGGATCAGATACAGTGTCAGGTGAGAGTGTGTAATACAAATCCACAACTTTCTTCATCCCATCACTGTAAGTTAGCCCACTCTAGAGCTGGGACTCTGATTGTAACAGACTGCCAGTCTCCTGGAATGTGTAACTGAAGTCACTCAAATTCTATTGTGAAGGTTGTAAGCAATATGTTAAACTGCAATGGGCTAGCACATTAAGACAGATTCTTTTCACAGTCGTTTTTCGATACCCCAAGTGTTTGTTACCCTACTCTCCATTTACTGTTTACTTTCCTACCAAGTGTAAATGGGGATTCCTTAACATACTTGCCCCAGTTTCTGAAAGTCTCCATCTCAGTAGAATTTAACGACAAGGGTGTAACTTTCACCCAGATTTAGATGAGACTGGACTTATTTATTTTGTAGGAATCCTCAATTCAAGAACAAATACGGCTTTGCAGAAATTAGGCTAAAGGAAAATCATCATGTCAGGAAGATGATCAGTCTGCTTTGGAGGGCAAGTCCTCCTGGCAAACTAGCACTCTGAACACCTTCCTGACACATGAAGTTCACCAAGAATAACTATTAGCATCTGCATAAAATGTTATGGGAATAAATTAAGAGTGGAAAAAAACAGCAGATTATTCACATTGTACTCATCATGATTACAAAGCTCTAGAGCACTATCTGATCTTTCATCCAAATGACTTTAGCAAAGAAATAATAGCTCATAAAGGCCAAGAAAATCAATCAATCAACAAGGATTTATCACTCAGTAAGGGGAAAGGTAGGAAAGGAACCTTGACACATAACATGCTTGGAGGGATTCAGTTCAATCCCATACACATTTATAAAGCACTTTCTGTGTGCAAGGCATATTAGATGAGTTTAAAAATTAGGAAACAATAGCAAACAGCAGAGTTCAGGAAAAAATTAAGGGCTAAATTTAGTATAGAAGAAGTGTGATAAGAGTTGGGTTTTCTTTAAAGCGTTAGTGGACAAGGTAGAACTTAAACTGGGCCTTGAGAGTGGGAAAGATTTGAATAGACAAAAGAAGGAGGTCATTCCACAAGAGAATTAGCAAGACTTTAGAGGCAGGAATGAATACATCCTTTTTCTAAGACATCAAGAAGACTGGCCTGACTTGAAGCAGATAGGGCAAATTAGAGAGGTGTGGGAATAAAGTTGAAGAGACAGAGTAGGTCTCCTTATGGAGGGTCTTAAAAATCATGGAATACTATGATAGAAGGTTAGATGTTGGTAAACAGGGGCCCTCTTCTGAAGAATTAAAACAACTCGCATTTACAGCTTTTTTTAAATTTATAAAGCCCCTTTTTCAACAACAATCCTAGAGTGAAAATGTCATCTCAGTTTTAAAGATGAGGAAACTGAAATTCATAGAAATTAAGTGACTTGCACCTGGTCACATACTTAGTCCCTACCAGAGCAGGGATTCAAACGTAGATTTGCCAAATCTGGGTTCTAACTCCGAGTCCGACACTCTAGTATGCCATGTTGTCTCCCTACTGGAATCAGGGAAAGCAACTTGTTATTGTTCCTCCTTCGTTTTTGAAGAGGACCAGTGACATGATGGGGTAATGTCTCGACTTACATGTGAATTGGACTTAAGTGAAACAGAGTTACACAAAGTCATCAGTCTTAGTTTCTCTTCCAGAGTCATCAAAGTCCAGTGGAGAGCCAAAACTCCACACAACTGGCAATGGCCTGGGATGCAGTGTATAATGTTAGCATCTTCAATGTCTGACCAAGTTCTAAGTATTCCACAGTACCCTACTTCAGCCACCTTCAAGGCCATTGGATCAAATTGTTCATGGATAAAGTCTTCAAATTCTTGGGGTAAACATCTGCCTAACTCACCAAAAGGTTCTGAGGTCTATCAGTTACCCCCAACCTGATTTAGCCCATCTGCAGAGATGATTTTTATCAAGGTGTGGCTACTGCACATGCTACAGCTTCTACAGGTGAGAGTTAGGTGATAGGTGGACACCAAAGGTAGATGAGAAGCCCTAACAAGGGCTCAGCAAGCCCTCACATCAGAGGCATCAGTCCTCCCTGAACACCTCCCATACACCTTGGGAGGGCAACTAGAATGCTATTGCAGTAGGCATGAGGGCCTGGAATAAGGGAGTTATGGAAATGGATGGGACATAAAAATGTTGAAGCCTTATTTATGTAAGGTTTCCAAAGAACTTTCATCAAATCTCCTTGTAAGGTAGGTAGTAGAGACATATATGAGACATTTGAAAGGAGGAATTAAAAGACTTTGTGACTTACTGGATATGAGGAATGAAAGAAATGGATGCTACTGCTTATAGCTGTTGTTTTTAAGTGTAAGGTCTCCTGGCTATTTCAGGCTGGAGCTCATAAGGTGCTTGCTCATTGGCAAGGTAACAATGATTCAGGGGTCATACTCCCCAATTTGCTGATTTAGACACCCAATTTATGATTTGACCTGGTAAGGTGATTCACATGAGCCAAATTCACAATTTATTGGAATAGCGATCTCATAGGATTAAGAAGAATCAGAAATTTAGAGTGGGAAGAGATCTTAAGGTCATCGTACCCAATTCCTTCAATTTTCAGACAGAGATACTGAGGCCTAGAGAACCTGAGTGACCTGCCGGAATCACACAACTAATAAACATACCACTCTACTCAGCACACAAAAAAATACTTTACAACAATAAAGCACTATAAAATGGGAGTTGTTCTTCTATGGTCACTTGTCATTATATTACTCTTCTTTGTAATTCCAACATAATAACACATTACAAGTTTGCAGACTATTTTCTGAGTGACATTCTATGACAACTGCTTCCTGTTGACATCCACGCACTTTGATCTCATCAATCAATCAACAAGCATTTATTAGGCACTTACTAGTGCCAGGCCCTAGGCTGACTTGGAGATACAAAGATAAATGGGAAAACAGTCTCTGCCTTAAAAAGGAGCTTCCATTCTGAAGGAGAAAATATGCGCAAATATGAATATATGCAAGATATAAGCAAAATGAACAAATAAAGTTTGGAGAAGAGAGGGAGGGACCAATAAAGTCTTCAGGAAGAAAGTTATACTTGAGCTTCAAGGGATAGAGGCAAGGAAGGAGAGCATTCCATGCACAAGGGACAGACAACACAGAGACTAGAGATGGAGTGTATGGAACAGTGAGTGCGCCAGGATGAGGAGCATGAGGAGGGAAGAGAGCTGTTTGGGCTAGGCTCCCAGGATCTTTCACTGTCAAACAGATGAGTTTAAATTTCAAGTTGAAGTTGAAGAGGGAGTTACTAGAGTTTGTTGAATAGTGGGATTGATAGGATTACACCTGTACATTAAGTAAATCACTTTGGCAGCTGTGTGGAGAATGGACAGGAGTAGAGAGCAAAAAGGAGGCTGTTGCTGTCATCTAGGGAGAGATGTTAAGAGGCTGAACCTCTACAGTTCAGTCTCTGTGCTCTCAATTTAGTTTTCTAATTGGATAACAAGAGCCCCTGGACACAGGCTGAACACAGAGGGCTATGTAAGTGAATGAGTGAGTAGAAGAATACGGAAGAGATATAGAGAAAGAAATGACAAAAGTGATGAATAATCCAGATCTCAGCTGACTCCAAATCCAGTAATGTTTCTTTAGTGAAGATGTCTCCTAAAAATGAACCCATTTTGCAGGAGGCAAATGTTTTTAGACTCCATCACTCTGTTGATTTGTTTGCTTGATTATACTTACTGGTTTTTAAGGTAGTTCTTTTGGGGAACAGGGAACAGGATGGACAAGTCATTAGGAAGTGACGGTATTTTTAAAAACATTTAAGAAACATGAATGGCAAAGAAAATGAAGCCATTCTGAGATGTTAAGGCTCTGGATAACATTTTTTCATAGGAAGAGACAGTAGAACTAGTTCCTACTTGGGCTGGGGTTTGTTCATTTTACTTGTCTCAAGTCAGAGCTAACAATCTGAATGATTTGTATGACACTAAAAATAGCTATGCTTATTTGGCCTGGGCTAATCCAATAAGTCTGCAGAAGCAGATTTCTACTTACAAGTACTGATCTTTAAAAAGATACAATACAGTAACATTTCAATCCATAGACCACAAACTGATATTTAACTTCCCTGCCTATTGTTCTTGCTATGGGTAAATATACCTTCTACTTTTCTTTTTCCTCACTTATGGATACTTTAGATGTACGCATCCTTAGTATTTGTTATTAAATTACAAAACTTAATTGAGAATCAATCAAACAGCAAGTATTTGTTAAGCACTTACTAGTGCCAAGTCCAGTGCTGAATATACAAAGAAAAAGCAAAAACAGTTTCTGCCTTCAGGGAACTTAGATTTGAATGGAAGCAAAGATATGTGTATCTAGAGGTATTAAGAGGCTGGGGGATGGTGGATGGGGGGCCCAGGCACTGAAAGCACTGGGCTGCAGATCTAAGAGCAGGCAGGGCAACTTGGAGCTCCCTAGGGAAGAGGGAGGGGGCAGGTCCACAGAATGGTCCACTGGTAAGGGAAAACTATACAGGATACCTTCAAAGCAAGAAAGGCAGCAGCAATTGGGTGTACCAGGAAAGGCCTCTTGCAAAGAGATGCTTTCATTTATTATGGAAGGAATAATAAACTTCCTTGGCCACAGCCACTGCTGCCAACATCCTTGATAACCACACTTCCACACCTCAGGCTTTCATTGCCTTCCAGCCGACCACTGTTTATTATTATTTTTTAATGATAAAACCAAAAACTAGGAAGTTTGTGAATACATGTAGGATGGGTATCATATTGTTTGCCTTCTCAGTGGATGGCAGAAGGATTGGAGGGAAAGAGAGAATTTGGAACGCGAAAAAATTTGCTAGAAAAGAGAAAGATGTTTGTGAATAAATGTAATATGCTTGTCTTTAAAAAAAATGAAGTAATGACTAGCCCAGTCTTTAAACCATTGTTTGCGATGATAACTATTATGAATATTATTGTAGTTATTACTCTAATATTTGAAAAGCACTTTACAGACATCATCTCGTTTGATCCTTACAGCATTCCAGTGACAGACGTTAAAGGACTTGCCCAAAAGCACACAGCGACTAAGTGTCCAAGGCAAGATTCAAACGCAGATCTTTCTGACCTTAATCTTATAGTACATGTTAACTCTCCAGAGCAAACAAGAAGAGATCTGAACATAACCAGTGGAAAACTGAAAGTGGGAAGCATAAGTAAAAGACATTTATGAAAATGCAGCATACAGGGAAATGTAAAGAAAATCTATGGGGAATTACATACAACGTAAAACATCTTTTTTCTTTGATGTACTATTATAAATATTTTGCTCAACCATGGTGAGAATGAACCATCCAGTCTAAAGTTACTGATCCTTTCTAACCCTTCTAGGTTATAAAATTCATATAAAAACCCCAGAAAGCAAAATTCTTGCTAAGGATCACAATAATATCTAATCTGAAAATAACATGGCAGCTAAAAGGGAGCGAGGAAAGAGTAGTAACAGAACATAACAGAACCCTGAATATATTAGGTACGTCATAGGTACTTAATAAATGTGGATTATCTTTTGTTCACATTATTACTTTTTTTTTCCTGTAGAGAGATATGTATGTATACACAGATATATGTATATACATATATCTATAAATATATATATATACATAAAATATATGTATATGTAATATATACGTATACGTATAATATATAATATGCATATATATGCATATATACGTATAATATATAATATGCATACATATATATGTACAATAATATGTATATGTAATACATACAATGTACATAAAATATATACATATATCTATTAAAAATATATATATAGATACATATATCTATTTAAAAAACTAGATAAAAGACATTTAGATAGCTATAGTTGCCGTTTTCCCATCTGTAAAATGGGAATGATAGTAGTTGTAGTAGGCAGCTAGGTTGAGCAGGGGATAGAATACTGGCCCTGGAGTCAGGAAAACTCATCTCCCTAAATTCAAATCTGGCTTCAGACACTTACTAGCTGTGTGAACCTGGGCAATTCACTTAACCCTGTTTGCCTCAGTTTCCTCATTTGTAAAATGAGCTGGAGAAGGAATGGCAAACCACTCCAGCATCTCTTCCAAGAAAACCCCAAATGGGGTCATGACACCATTAAAACAACTGAACAACAACAAAAAAAAAGTATTTGTACTATTACAAGGACCCACATAAGATAATGTATATAAAGTCAATTACCTTTCTGTGGTTTAAGACATATTATTACAAAAGACTAATAATCTTTGAGGAAAGATCATATCTTTTACTATCGTAAGAAATCCATTTCCTAAGAAAAAGTAAAAGTAATCAATTAAAATAGCTAGAGGAATCCTTTTTTAAATTAAAAATTCACACAATGCTGAGGAAATATTATTGAAATCTAAGATGTTTCTGTTTTTCAAGGTACCTCCTTATATGATTCGTTCTTTCTATATAACATCAAAAAGAGGGCCCTAGGTCCATTTGCCACAGTATTTCTTAGAAGATGAAAATGAAAACTTTTTAGAATATTCTCTTTTCCTTCCAGGTCCAAAAATGGAGGATATGCCATTTTTCTAAACACTTAGTTCTGTAATGAACTAGGAAAAACTATTTAAAATGTTAAGTCTAAATTTAATATACATTCTTTTATAAAATCATTTCACCTTGATATATAGTATAATAAAACAAACTGTGACTTCCCTTCTTCCTAAGACTCAAATCTACATGCCTTTAATGCGTCTTTGCCATTATTAAAAGACATTCCCTTTCATTTTGTAAATTCTATCAAAATAGCTCCAATTCCTAAAAACTTTGTTCATTATAAAAATCCAAAGTGACACTTGTTCATGATGTCATTTCATCTACAGACGTTTTATTAACGGTTTTATTCACTTTCCTAGGGTACTAAAGTTAGACTGAGCAGAGAGCTGGCAGGTTTATGCTCTGCCCTCTTTAAAGGCTGGTAAGGCCGTCAGAGATGCCCTAGATTGCACTAGGATACAATGAAATCCCTGTTCTCTAGCCAGGAACATCAAGTACAGTGGTGGTGATGGAGGTTTAGTGACTCTTGCTACTCAAGAATGCCTGTTCTTTCAGCTGTTCTCATCTTGGATTTTCTAAGTAAGTGACTTACATAATAACACAGGTGCAAGATGGCTGCAGTTTCAAAACCCTGGCAAGGGGTAAAGCTACAGTTATTTGTTTTAATATTTTATATTAATATCTATAGAGGTACGTGGATTTATTGCAAAATAGCATTTGTTTTACCACGTAAACATGTCTACATATTTTAAATATGAATCATCAATTAGACAATTCTTTCAACATCTAACACCTGTTTTAATCATCCCAAATACCATGTGTTCCTTTTGCGAGTGAAAAGGGGATCATATTACTGATACTTCTTTGGGGGCAATTTGAACAACTCCCCATAATGAGCTTTTATCCCCTGGGTCTGTCTTCCCATTCTCCTAAGAGGTTCCAACTTAAGCAACTGCTGGGTAGTAACTAACTACAAAGACATTTGGCTTTACTATTCATTTTACTATAGCATTTCCCTCAACAATTGACACTTTCTGAGAGTAGGGCAATGAATTAAGCACTGGGTAAACTTTTGGGGTTCATTACTTCGGTTGCTTTTTTCTCTCCTCATTTGCACTGACTTTAATGTACTTATTATTCCATTTATGCTAAGGGTCTACCCAAGACATAACTCAATTTTCTAGATAACAAGGCACGATTTGGAAGAAGACTACAGGTACCGAGCATACCATGACCAGGTCCCAGTTGTACATACCAGGAACCCATGGTCAGTACAATACTGGGAAAACTATAAACATAACTGACAATATTATTAGAATAAAAATCACATATAAATAAATCATCTGTGTTAATAGCTGCCAAAAAAAGCTTTTGACAAGATACAATGCCCATTACTGTTTAAAACACAAGTATTAAAACAAATCTTTCCTTAAAATAGTAAGTAGTATCTATCCAAAACCAAAAACCAGCATTACCTATAACAGGGATAAACTAGAGTTTTTCCAGTCAGATCAGGGTTAAAGCAAGAATATCTATTTCACCATTATTTCACTGTCTTATTTCACCATTACTATTCAATATAATGCTAGAACTGCTAGCTATAGTACTAAGATGAAGAAAAGAAATTGAGCCAAGGCAAAGAAGAAACAAAATTATCATTTTTTGAAGATGATGTGACATTTTACTTTCATAACCCTAAAAAGTCACTTTAAAAAGACTAACTGAAACAATTAACCACTGCAACAAAATTGCAGGCGATAAAACAAAACCCACTGAAATCATCTACATTTCTATATATTACCAAGGAAATTCTGTAGGAAGTGCTAGGAAGAGAAATTCCATTTACAATAACTATGGAAAGTAGAAAATACTTAAGAGTCTACCTGTCAAGATACCTACAGGAACTCAGTTTTCTCATTTATAAAATGGAGGGGTTGGACTAGACAATCCCTAAGGTCCCTTCCAACTTGAAATCCTTGATCCTATTTTCTTAAAATGAGACAAAACAAAATACTCTGCAGTTCCTAACCACTTTTCTATATTGATATTCATCTTCCTTTGTGAATATTAATGATGATGATGATAATAAGAGTAATTATACCATATAATAATGGCCCCTTACAGTTTACTAAGAATTTCTTGTGATTTGTTATTTTGGAAGACAATATTGGGTGGGTCTTTTTTCTAATACCCACAACTGGCTGCTAGGAGACACAGTGGATGGAGCACCAGATGGAGTCTGAAACAACTGAATTCAAATTTGGCTTCAGACAATGACTAGTTATGTAACCCTGGGCAAGTCTCTTAACTTCTATTTCCCTCAGTTTCCCCAAATGTAATATGGGGATAATAATAGCACCTGTGTCTCTCTGGATTGTTGTGAAAATAAATGAGATGATATTTGTAAAATTCTTAGCATAGTGCCTGACACATAGTAAGTAAGCACTACATAAATGTTAACTATTATTAGTATGACTAACTTAAGACTGCTTTGCAGAGTTTGCTCCAGTAATTTTTCTTTCTTCTTTGTACTACACATTCAAAACTACTGCAAAATCCTGTTACCTCTCTCTTATATACATTGACCCAAATGTTATAAATTGAGCTTAGTTAAAATACTATATGGCAACTTTATAACTAATGACAAAAGATATTACTAACTCACATTTGTACAACATATTAAGGACTGAAAAGAATTTTCTTCATAACCACCACCGGAAGTTATGCACTTATATTATTAGACCAATTAAAAAGAAGGAAACTGAGTCACAGAAAGAGGAAACAATCTGCCCGTGGTTACATAGCTAATAAGTATTGAACTTATTTAAACTCAGGTCTTCCAAAAAAGGTATGTTTCTTCCTAACACACCAATCTGCTATCCTGGTATTAACTCATCTCAGAGGCTGGTGAATATTAGTAGGAGACAGGCAAAAGTCATACTAACTGATTTGTTTTCATGGATTATGGAGATTTTAAAACACATGGTATATAACTTGTGCAATGTTCTTGTTCATGAAAACAGGGACTGTGTTTATGTTTATATTTGTCAGAGTCCCAAGATGGGAATAGATTGCTCTGTGTCAAAAACTGGATCCAAATAGGGTTGAGGCATATTAAAATTCTGTCTACTTGTTAAGGCTATTATGGAATAGTAGGTGTTTTTAAAACTCCATATCTGGTTACAAAATAGAAACGGCACCTTCTTCTGTGGTCCTGCTCACACTACACTGTATACACAGTAATACCTGGAGAGAACATTTCCCAGCACAGAAAATAAAACAATACCTAGCTCTCAGAAAGGTGATGATGAAAGGACTGTGAGAGGAAAGCTAATCTTCCAGACACTCTCTGCTCTCTCCATTCTTTTCTGCCAGAGATTTTCCAGCTGACTAGTGTGAGCCAAAAAAAGAAATGTCAGAATACAGGGTCCCGTCTCCACACAGCTACTTTCCCATTAATAGTCTCTGAGGCCATATTCAGATTATCTCCTGCCAAGAGGGAAAAAAAGATTTTTGCTTTTTCTAGTAAGAGGCAAATACCTCTTTCTGCCCAAGGCCACCACAATATGAGTGTGTGAGTGAGTGTGTGTGCATGTGTGTGTCTATATTCTGATTTAGTTTGGTTTCTGTCTTGTTTCCACTTATTTTGCAAGCTCTCTGAGAACATAATGTTCATTTATGTGCTTTCTCCAGCATGCAATATGCACTTTAGTCCTTTATTAATAATAACAGTTTTCAACTTCCAAAAGCCTTGGAACAGAAATGCTAATTAACTATCTCATGCACACCACATAGCAATCCGTACATTCCCTTCTGGAAAGATAATAAAAAGAATAATAGAACCAACTTCCTCTCCCCACAAAAACAACAACAAAAACCCGACATTTGTTAACTTAAAAATATTCATGGGGCAAGGATTCAAATAGAATGAGATTGTTTTTATTCACAAAACTGAAAAAGGATAACTTCAAATAGTACATTCCTTATGGAAATCAGATTTGCTGCTTTCATGTATTTTTACATGGACAAACCTCTTCCTTACTGTCAACTCATACACTCAAAGTCAGAACCTGAAGGAATTAGAGACAATCTTGTCTAAGCCTTTATTCTACAAATTAGGAAACTGAGGCCCTGAGAAGAACAGCGACCATCCTCAAGACCCTCCAACTCGTTTCTGAAGAACTAAGACTAGGTCTCCCAATCATCAAGTGTTTTTTTTCATATACTAAAAGAAGTGGGATATGAAAGAATGGAACTGCTCATTGTAAGGAAAGTGTTTTCTAAATCTTATGACACTATACAAATGTGAGTGGATATTACTAAGTGTAAATAGATACCTAACATATTCATCCTCCCAATTCCAGTCTACCATTCTACCAGTGCTTACTTCTAATCCTAGAGCTATGCTACACCAATTATTACTTCCATGCCTCTCAAGTTTAATATTATGAACGAGTATTTATATCCACTTCTCCAAACCATAAATATACAGTAATTTGAAAAAATAACTAAAATATCTACTTCCAGTAAAAATCCAAATAAAAACCAAGTTAATTTTCCATGTATCAAGACACAGCAATAGGTCACACTTCAACACTTTAAGAATCCATGATTTCTTCAAGGAGGGTACTTCTTCCACCAAAGCAGACTGTTGTCCCTCATTCTACAGTTTAGTTACTGGTTTTTGAGAGTTGTTGTGGCCAAAAACACATCCTACCAACTGCTAATCTGTAACTAAACTGGGCCTGAGACAAATGACATACGGTCCATCACTGGGCTCATATTCAAAGTATTTCCATCCTGGCAATATCTGCCATAACTTGTGCTCTATTGGCATTGCCCTACAAAATTCATGGAGGGCTGTTCCATGAAAAGGAATCAATATGTCCAAGAGAAACTCCCGTGAACTTTCCTTTCAAACCTACACCTTTTCTTAAATGTTACTACTTCTGCTAAGACAGAGAGCATTCTTACAGTCATCTGGGTTTTCAACTTAGGAGTTATCCCTGACTCGTTACTGTCCCTCATCCACCAAGCCTAATTAAATACCAAGTTACCTTCACACCTTCTCTCACATTCATCCCATTCTCTCTACTCACATGGCCACCACCTTACTGAGGTCCTCATCCCCTCACTTAAGCTACTGCAACTGCCTCCTAACTGGTCTCTAAGGCTGCAAAGAAGCATATTATTTAAAAATGTATGAAATGTTAAATATGTAATTATGATAACCAAGAAGTTAGTTCAACATTTACTAAGCAACTCTAGGCAAATCACTTAACCTCTGTCCGCCTCAATTTCCTCAAATGTAAAATAGCACCTACCTTCCAGGGTTGCTGTGAAGGATCAAATAAGATACTATTTGGAAAGCCTGGAGCACAGTGCTTGGCACATAGTAGGCACTCACTCAGTCCTTCTTCCCTCTCCTTTCCTTATCACTACATACAACGAACAGCATGAATATATTCTCTTAATAGGCCCTAAAAATACTGACTTTAAGCTAGTAGAATGGCTTTCACTCTTGTGTTCCTATTAAAGAACAACATACTATACTATAGGTTCATAACAATGTATCTCAGTAAAGCGATGAAAATGAGATCAGGCTGGAGTTTTATGTTAGTAAGGTTTCTCCACATTTCACAATGTGCAGGAACTCAAAAGTTACAACTATTATAAACTGGGTCTATCCAGTACGAATTTAAAAGCTTCCTTTAAAAATTAAAACACTAGTATTTGTTTAATTGTATCATCAAGAGTATGGGAGCTGCTGGCTGAACTGCTTTTATTAATTTATTTACTTACACCTGGGAAGAGTCAAGATGCTAGAGTTAGGTCAAGGAATCTCCTGAGTTCTCCCCCAATCCCCTCCAAATACCTTTAAAAAATGACTCTAAGGGACAGCTAGGTGGCGCAGTGAATAGAGCACTGGCCCTGGAATCAGGAGGACCTGAATTTTAAACTGGCCTCAGACACTTGACACAAAAAACTGCCGTGTGACCTTGGGCATGTCACTTAACCCCAATTGCCCTGCCTTCATCCCTTCCAAAAAGCAAAAAAAAAAAAAAAAAAAGACTAAACAAATTCTAGAGCAGTAGAACCCACAAAAAGATGGGAATGAAACAAATTTCCAGCCCAAAACAACTTAGAAGGTAGGCAGGGAAGGTTTAAGGAAGAAGCAGAGTCTGGCACAGGCTGCACCAATGCAGAGCAGACCCCAGCAAACCCAGAGCAGGCTTCATGGTGACTGAATCACTGGCAGCAGTGGCGGTTTCCAGACCTCACAACCCACAGACACCAAAAACAACTCAGAAGGTCAGCAGGAAAGGTCTGTTGCACCAGGGTGAGAGAAGTGCTGTTCAGCACAGACCATGCCAGCACAGCCTTGGCCCTAGCAAACCAGGAGCAGGCCTTGGGAGCCACTGAATCAACAGCAGTAGCAGCTGCTTCAGGAGCTCGCAGCCCACATATTGGTAAAGGGTCATACTACTGGTCAGAAGAAGATTCAGGGGGCTTTTTGCTAGCCCTGGGGCAGGATTCTGTTGTTTTGTCCAGACTCAAATTTGGGTTGAAGTCCTGGGTGAGGAAGAGCAGTAGCACAGCAGAGCTTGTGGGTCGAAGTGGAGTAGGGCAGAAAAGAGTACTTGTGGTCACTCACAGACCAGACAATCGGCCAGGAGAGTAATAAACACACCTCTCCTTGCATCATACCACCTTAGAAGAACTGAAAACTTACAGAGCTCTAAAAATATCTTTGAAAACAGCTGCACAGTATCACTGAAGCTTGGGACAGCATGCCCTCCATCCTACTTTAGGTCCTACTTTAACAAAGACTTAAAAGTCAAGTAAATGGGCTGGGAAAACAAGCAAACAACAGGGGAAAAAAAACAACAACGACCTCTGACTATTTAAAGATACTGTGGTGACAAGGAAGATCAAAACATGCACTCAGAGGAAGACAACAAAGTCAAAGCTCCTACATCCAAAGCCTCCAAGAAAAATATGAACTGGTGCCAGACCACAGAAGAGCTCAAAAAGGATTTTTGAAAAGTAAGAGAAATAGAGGAAAAATTAGGAAATGAGAGTGATGCAAGAAAATCATGAAAAATGAGTCAACAGCTTAGTAAATGAGACAAAAAAAAACTAGTAAAGAAAATAATACCTTAAGAAACAGATTAGGCCAAATGGTAAAAGAGGTCCAAAAAGCCAATGAGGAGAAGAATGCCTTAAAAAGCAGAATTGGCCAAATGGAAAAGAAGGTCCAAAAGCCCACTGAAGAAAATAATTTCTTAAAAATTAAAATAGAGCAAATGGAGGCTAATGGCTTTATGAGAAATCAAGAAACAATAAAACAAAAGCAAAAAAATGAAAAAATAGAAGACAATGTAAAATATCTCAGTGGAAAAACAACTGACCTGGAAAAGATCCAGAAAAGATGATTTAAAAATTATTGAACTACCTGAAAACCATAATAAAAAAAAAAGATCCCAGACATCATCTTTAAAGAAATTATCACAGAAAACTGCCCTAGTATCCTAGAATCAGAGGGCAAAATAAAATTTGAAATAATCCACCCATCACCTCCTGAGAAAGATCCCAAAATGAAAACTTCCAGGAATATTATAGCCAAATTCCAGAGTTCCCAGGTCAAGGAAAGAATACTAAAAGCAGTTAGAAAAAAACAATTCAAGTATAGTATTTGTATCATAAATGGAATTTAGTAGGACTCCTTCTTTATCTATTTTCCTAAATAGTTTATATATTGGAATTAGTAGCTCTTTAAATGTTTGATAGAATTCACTTGTAAATCCATCTGGCCCTGGAGATTTTTTTCTTATGGAGTTCACTGATGGCTTGTTCAATTTATTTTTCTGAAATGGGGTTAAGTATTTTATTTCCTCTTCAGTTAATCTAGGCAATTTATATTTTTGGAAATATTCATCCATTTCTCTAAGACTGTCAAATTTATTGGTATACAGTTGGGCTCCTACTTATTGTTTTGATTTCCTCTTCATTGGTGGTGAATTCACTCTTTACATTTTTCGATGCTAGTAATTTGGTTTCTTCTTTCTTTTTTTAAAATCAAATTAACCAAAGGTTTATCTATTTTATTGGTTTTTTTTTCATAAAACCAGTTCTTAGTTTTATTTATTAGTTCAATAGTTTTTTATTTCAATTTTATTAATCTCTCTTTTGGTTTTCAGAATTTCTAATCTGGTATTTAATTGGAGATTTTTAATTTGTTCTTTTTCTAGTTTTTTAGTTGCATGCCCAAGTTATTGAACTCTTCTTTCTCTATTTTATTCATGTAAGCTTTTAGAGATATAAAACTTCCCCTAAGAGCCCCTTTTGTTGCATCCCATAATTTTTGGTATGTTGTCTCATTATTGTCATTCTCTTGGATGAAGTTACTGTTTCTATGATTTGTGGTTAGACCCACTCATTCTTTATGATCAGATCATTTAGTTTCCAATTAATTTTTAGTCTATCTTTCCATGTTCTTTATTACATGTAAATTTATTGGATCATGATCTGAAAATGATGGATTTAATATTTCTGCCTTTCTACATTGTATTATAAGGTTTTTATGCCCTAATATGTGGTCAGTTTTTGTGTAGGTGCCATGTACCACTGAGAAAAAGGAATATTCTTTTCTATCCCCATTGAGTTTTTTCAAGAGGTCAAGCATATCTGACTTTTCTAAAATTCTATTCATCTCCCTAACTTTTTTCTTGTTTATTTTATGGTTAAATTTATCTAGCTCTGAGGGAGACTGAGGTCTCCCACTAGTATAGTGTTGTTATCTATTTCTTCTTATAGCTCTCAACTTCTCCTCTGAATCTGGATGCTATACCACTTGGTACATATATGTTTAGTAATAATATTACTTCATTGTCTATGGTACCTTTTAGTGGGATAGTTTACTTCCTTATCTCTTTTAATTAGATCAATTTTTGTTTTTGCTTTGTCTGAGATTAGGATTGCTACCCTTGCTTTTTTCAGTTCAGATGATGAAGCATAATATATTCTGTTCTAGACTTTTACTTGTATTCTCTGTGTATCCCTCTGCTTTAAATGTGTTTCTTGTAAACAACATATTGTAGGAATATGGTCCTTAATCCATTCTGCTATCCACTTCCATTTTATGGAGTGTTCATCTCATTCATATTCATAGTTATGATTATTATCTGTCTTTCTCTCCATCCTATTTTCCCCATTTATGCTTTTCTCTCTCTCAGTTTCCCTCCTCACTAGAGTTTTGCTTTTGACCACCTTCTTCTCCCTCAGTTTGTCCTCCCTTCCATTAGCACGCTTCCTTTTCTCCCCCTTTTTACCCTTAGTACTTCTTCCTTCCCTTCTAAGCACCCCCTCCCTTTTTTCCCCCTTTCCCTCTCCTACTTCCCATACTATAAATTACATTTCTGTACCTGAATATGTTATTCCCTCTTTGAGTCAAATCTGATGAGAGTAAGGCTCAAAAAATGCTCATCTCCCTCCTTTCTTTCCCTCTAATGTAATAGATTTTTGTGCCTTCTCATGTGATGTAATTTACCCTTGTCTGCTTCCTCCTTTCCTCTTCTCCCAGTACAATCCTTTTTTTACCACTTAGATTTTTTATCATCACATCAAACTCAATGCCCTTTATGTACATTCTTTTTACATGTCATAATAATGATACATTTCTCAAGAGTTATAAGTGTCATCCTCCCTTCAGGGATGTAAACAGTTTGCCCTTATTAATATGTTTGGGGTTTTTTTCTTTCCTGTTTACTTTTTTTATGCCTCTCTTGAGTCTTGTATTTGAAGATCAAGTTTTCTGTTGAGCTCTGGTCTTTTCATCAGGAAGGTTTGAAAGTCCCCTATTTCGTTGAATATCCATCTCCTCTGAAAGATCATGCTCAGTCTCACTGGATAGTTGATTCGTGGCTGTAATCCAAGCTTCTTTGCCTTATGTAATATTGTATTCCATGCCCTCTGATATTTCAATGTAGAAGTTGCAAGGTCCTACATAGTCCAGACTGCAGTTCCATGATACTTAAACTTTTTCTGGTTGCTTGCAAAATCTTCTCTTTTACCTGGTAATTTTGGAATTTGACTACAATATTACCTGACGGTTTCAATTTGGGATCTCTTTCAGGAGGTGATTGGTGGATTCTTTAGATGCCTTTATAATCTAAAGATTTAGATGCTTTTAGATGCTTTAGATGCTTTTAGCAAGAGATGCCTTTCCTGTTAATACCCCAAGCTTCCTGAGCTACAAGACTGCTACACCTCATCCTTCTGCTGGCTCAGCTGTTCCAGAGTTTTTCCTGGGGTGATATTTTCTAGGCTTTCAGAGATCAATAAGGGAAGGTAGGAGCAACTTATTTCTTACTCTGACATCTTAGCGCCCAGAAGCAGAAATCAGATTTCAAATATTCTTGATGAAAAGACCAGAGCTGAACAGAGAATTTGATTTTCAAATAAAAGACTCAAGACCAGTATAAAAAGGTAAAAAGGAAAGGGAAATCATAAGGGACTTAATAAATAAGGTTAAACTATTTACATTCCTACATGTGAAGATGATATTTTTAAGTCATAAGACTTTTCTCGTTATTAGGGCAATTAGACAAAGTATGAGTTGAATATGAAGTGATGATACCCAAAAAATAAAATTAATGTGTGAGAGAGGGATGTGCTGAGAGAAAGGGAAAAGGAGCGGTAGAATGGGGTAAATTAACCCACATAAAAGAGTCAAGAAAAAGTTTTTACAGTAGAAAGGAAAAGGGAGAAGGTAAGGGGGAGAGAGTGAATTTTACTCTCATCAGAATTGGCTCAAAGAAGGAATAATATACACATTCAACTGGGAAATCTATCTTACCCCACAGGAAAGTAGCAGGGGAAGGTAATAAAAGAAGGAGAAGTATGATAGAGGAGAAAGCAGATTGGGGGAGGGGGTAGTCAGAAGTAAAACATTTTTTGAGGAGGGCCAGATTGAAAGGAGAGAGAGAGAAAAGACTAAATGGGGGGGGGGGAGGAAATAGGATGGAAGGAAAGAGTTAGCAATAGCAGCTGTGAAAAAAAATTTTTGAATCAAGTTACTCTAATAAAAGCTTCATTTCTCAAATATATAGAGAACTAAGTCAATTCAGAAAAATAACAGCCATTTCCCAATTGACAAATGATCAAAAGATCAGTTTTCAGATAAAATAATCAAAGTTATCTATAGCCATATGAAAAAAAAATACTCTCACTACTGATCAGAGAAATACAAATTAAAATAATTCTGAGGTACTACCTCATACCTATTAGATTGGCTAATGAGACAGAAAAGGAAAATGACAAATGTTGAAGGAGATGTGGGGGAAATGAGATATTAATGTACTGTTGGTAGAGTTGTGAACTGATTCAACCATTCTGTAAAGCAATTTGGAACTATGCTCAAAGGGCTATAAAACCATGCAGACTCTTCAACCTACCAGTGCCACTACTAACTCTGTAACCAAAAAGAGATTTAAAAAAACAGAAAAGGGAAAAGGACCTATATGTACAAAAATGTTGATAGCAGCTTTTTTCTGGGGACAAAGATTTAGATATGGAAGGGATACCCATCAGCTCAGGAATGGCTGAACACAACATGATTATGAAGGGAATATTATTATAGTATAAGAAAGAACGAGCAGGATTCTCTCAGAAAAACCTAGAAAGATTTGTACGGGCTAATACAAAGTGAAATGTACTGTGTACAAAGTAACAGCAATATTGTAAGATGATCAGCTGTGAATGACTTGGCTATTCTCAGCAATACAATGATCGAAGACAACTCTGAAAGATTTATGATGAAAAATGCTATCTATCCCCAGAGAAAGAACTGATGGTGTTTGAATACAAACTGAAGTATCCTTTTTTTTAACTTTATTTTTCTTGAGCTTTTTTCAATGTTTCTTTCACATGACTAACATGGATATGTTTTGCATGACTACACATGTATAACATATATAAAATTGTTTTGTCTTTTTAAGGAGAGGGGGTGGGAAAGAAGGGAGAGAGAACATTTGGAACTCAAAAGGTTTTTTTGTTTTTGTTTTTTTTGCTTTTTGGAGGGGGGAAAGTAAGGCAATTGGGGTTAAATGACTTGCCCAAGGTCGCATGACTAGTAAGTGTTAAGTGTCTGAGGCTGAATTTGAACTCAGGTCCTCCTGACTCCAGGGTTGATTCTCTATTCACTGCACCACCTAGCCACCCAGAACTCAAAGTTTTAAAAATGAACGTTAAAAATTGTTTTTACATGTAACTGGGGGAAAATAAAATGATAATTTTTTTTCAGACTGCTTTATTTAAGAGTTGGGAGATGAAAGAGATGCAGAACTAACAAACAGCAAACTTCCCAACTTTCCTCCCACCCATTCCCCTCAAAAAAATCTGTTTATGAATCTCTGCAATACTGATCCCACCCTTCCCTGTTCCTAAATACCCCCAGGATACAGGGAGCTTAATCGTCCAACTGCCAGACCTTAAAAAAATTGGTTGGGTTCCTCTAGTCTCTGATCTCCTCTGCCCAAGGATGGGCTAAAACCCTTCATGTTGAACGCATGGTAGAGCCCAGAGGGGTAACAGGGAGAGAGGAAAATGCATCCCCCTCTGTGAAAGGAGCTGGGGAATACAAAGTGGTGAAATGAGGGCCCCCATAACCGGGGTGACTGAATGGAGGACCTGTAGCTAGGGGAAAAGGCATAGGTCCACCAGGGAAGGAACCAGCTGCCTCAAAACCTTCTCGGAGTGAGTTGCTATCAGTGC
>CM053593.1:139119952-139138308 GCA_028646575.1 Pseudocheirus occidentalis | reverse complement strand
GAGCCCAGAGGGGTAACAGGGAGAGAGGAAAATGCATCCCCCTCTGTGAAAGGAGCTGGGGAATACAAAGTGGTGAAATGAGGGCCCCCATAACCGGGGTGACTGAATGGAGGACCTGTAGCTAGGGGAAAAGGCATAGGTCCACCAGGGAAGGAACCAGCTGCCTCAAAACCTTCTCGGAGTGAGTTGCTATCAGTGCAGTTTGCCCTTCTGACACAGGTTACAGAACCAAACCCAGACAACATCTTTCTCAAGACCCAGCTCCTCAGCAATACTACTGATCTGTTGAAGTGTGGGCTTGGGGCACTGGAGAAACATTGTTTCCAAGTTTCCCCAAATTGTATTCTCGATGCTTGTACGCTTCCTTTTTCTGGCTTGTTGAAGGACTGCCTCAGCCTTGCATAGCTCCTGAAGGTTATCGTTGTTGTCTGCAGCTTCGAGCCACTTCTGCAGGAGAGGTCTGAGCTTACACGTGTTCTTGAAGCTGAGCTGAAGTGCCTCAAAGCGACAGATGGTGGTCTGGCTAAAAACCTTGCCAAAGAGAGCCCCCAAGGTGATTCCCACATCAGCCTGAGTATAACCCAGAGTGATCCTCTTCAGCTTTAGCTCCTTGGCAAACTGCTTGGGTAGATGCTTCCTCAGAAAACTGCCTGTTCATATCCTTTGACCAACTGGCGAACAGCTCAAATTCTTATAAATTTGAATTATTTTCTTATAGCTGATGGAATTGTGAACTGGCTCAGTCATTCTGGAAAGCAAACTGGAAAACTACACTTCAAAAATTACTTAACCATTTGACTCAGTAATACTACTACTAGAATACAGAGATTAAAGAAGAAAAAAGGACCCATATGGATAAAAATATTCATAGCAGCTCTTTTCGTAGTAGTAAAGAACTGGAATCAAAGGCAGGACCCATCAATTGGAGACTGGCTGAACAAATTATGGTTATGTTAATGTAATGAAATACTATCGTGCCCTAAGACATGAAAAAAAAGGATGGGTCCAGAAAAATCTGAAATTTGTATGAACTGATATAAAGTGAGTAAAACCAGAAGAATAATTTATACAATAATAACCTTGCAAAAGCAAAAATCTCTGAATGACTTTTGAAAACTTATCAATGCAATGACCAATCACAATTCCAATGAACATGTTTCAACATGACACCTACCCCCTAACAATCAATCAACCAATAAACAATTATTAAGCACGTAGTATGTACCAGGCAAGACACTAAGCACTGCAGGTGTAAAAAGAAACAAAAGGCAGTCCCTGACCTCGAGGAACTCACAATCTAACAGGGGAGACAATAAACAAACAAATAAAAACAAAGGAAGTTATATATAGGACAAATAGAAAAAAATGAACAGAAGGAAGGTATTAGAATTAAGAGGGACTCTGAAAGGCTTTGTATCAAAAATGGATTATTCAGAACTTAAAGGAAGGTAGGAAAGTCAATAGGTGGAGTTGAGGAGGGAAAGCCTTTCGGGTATGGGGGACAGAGAAAAAATGCCCAGAGAAAGAAGTGGAGGGTTTTATACAGGGAACATCCAGAAGGCCACTGTCACTAGTTCAAAGCCTATCTGGCAGGGAGTAAGGTGTAAGAAGACTGGTAGGAGGAGGCTAGGTTATAAAAGGCTTTGAATGCCAACTAGACCATTTTGTATCTGAGTCTGGAGGTGATAGGGAGCCACTGGAATTTACTGACACGGCTCGACCTGCACTTCAGGAAAATCCGCTTTAGCGGCTGAATGGAAGATGGACTGGAGTGGAGAGAAGATTGAGGCAGGCAGCAGGCCTGAGGTGACAAGGGCCTGCACGAAAGTGTCAAAGGGGAAAAGGCGACCTATGAGAGAGAGGCTGCAAAGGTGAAACCAACAGGAAGATAAACAAACCTAGCATGTACCAAAGACAAACTGGAAGGCCTCCAATGCGTGCGGCAGAATCTCCAAGGAACATTATAAAAGATATGGACTATAGTCACATATGATTAATAGGATTAGAAAGCACAGAGGGGAGGTGATCTGTGTCCATGAAGGAAGCACCAATATGATAGCATCTCAGACCTTTCTAGGTATTCTTCCATCTCTATAGTAGAGGAAAGAACTGTTTTTAGTAGATATTTAATTCTGGAAGTTTTTGCCTTTCCTGCTAGTGTTAAAAATAACACAGAATACAGGACTGCTAAAAAGCCTGGATCAAAACAGTTTAGCCAGAAAAAAAAAGGGCATTACCAACTCCTCCCATTTCTACTCCCAACAGCAAGAGGTAGATTTCTTCCCAAAGAAGGCAGGAGAAGGGGTAGGATCAAGTATTTACATAGTGCCTTCAATGTGTTGGGCCCTGAGCCATAAGCACTTTGCAAATATCTCATCTAATCTTCACAACAGCCGTGGAGGGTAGGTACTGTTATGATCCCCATTTTAGAGATGAGGAAACTGAGGCAAATAGAAAAAAAAATGACTTGTTCAGGGTCACACAGCCAGTAAGTTTCTAAGACTAGATTTGAACTCAGGTCTTCCTGACTCCAGGTCCAGCACTCTGTGCACTATTATGGTACCCCCTGACTCCCTTGGACACCATAAATAACCTCCCTAAAAGGTACTATAAATATCAGCACTTCTTTGGCAGCCAAAGAAGTCATGAGCATATAACTTCCACTCATAATGAGCAATCCTATTTAGTTTAAAATTCACAAAGACAGAAAATGTATTTCATGTCAATTGCATGATTTTGGCCACAATAATTTCATAGATGTTAAAGTATTAAATGTTTCTTGATACTTGTCTCTGAACCGATGATTAACTTATAAAATGCACTAAATGTATTAGCACCACCTAGTCTGATAGCTTGTCCTGATAAGTGGAGATGATCCTGAGTTCTCACAGGCTTTGTCAGTCACACACAACAAGCTCTGGTAGATCCTACGATGTTGGACCCAACAACAGCTGTGTGTTTTTTGTCCAAGGACTTGCCAGGCCAAATGCAGAGGCTTGTTATCAGGAGTTTGGCCACCTGGTGCATCACCTTTACAGCTTAAGTAAATAATGAAATATAGAGGGGTTGCTATCTATATTGGTAGAGGAAATTTCCAAAGTAACATACAAGCATATTATTCAAAAATTTAATAGTAAATGTACTTAAAGGCATTAAATTCTTTATGCATCAATACTAAAAATAATCATAATAAGGTCAAGCCAGAACCAATAAGAAAGTCTAAAATTACACACTGGTTTACTGCTTGTTCAATCTACAGTACAAACAGGAAGGTTCCACTCATCAAGTGCAGGAAACAGATTTTCTCCTATGATTTTAAAGATCCCTCTTCAAGCTCTATGGTCTACATTAGACACAACTAGGCTAGCTAGTAGCCTGAAGGGTTATCAAACTAATGCAATAGAAAATAACTGAATTAATAGTTAAATTCATGGGGTGGCTAGGTGGCACAGTGAATAGAGCACCAACCCTGGAATCAGGAAGACATGAGTTCAAATCCAGCCTCAGACACCTAACACAAAAACTAGCTGTGTGACTTTGGGCAAGTCACTTAACCCCAACTGCCCTCCAAAAAAGCAAAAAAAAAAAAACCAAATAGTTAAATTGACATCCGAAGACTACTACTTTTTTTTTTTAGCAAGTTTTTGCTTTCTCATTCACTGTAATTGATTAACCATCAACCAGTCAAGCAGCATTTATTAAGTGCCTGAAAATCACTCAGAAATACACAGGAGCTAGTGGGCCAAAGACATTGAAATTTAACATTTAGCATGGCAAACTTCTCACAATGTGGTTGTGGGGAATTAATTAGCAAATCCATTGATCACCTAACACTCCACTGGTAGAATATGAATGCCAGATAGCAATAATCCATCTTTAGCAACCTCTCTATCATGCAACATTCTAATAGAGAGCTATAAAAATGTAAATAATGAAATAAAAAGGCACCTTTATTATCACTGCTTTTCAACACTGTTCCCCTTGCTTAAAAAAATATCAAATATGCAGAGAAAAATATCATCTGATTTTTCTAAGAAACATGAGGTAAAAATGTCTATTTTTGAGGGAATGATAGTTTACAGTCATTTCAAAATTGTTTCTGCCTCTATCTCCCAATACTATTTATATAATTTAGATTCATCTTTTCTAAACCATCAATTTCATTTGTAAGAGCTATACTACAATATTCTCTCAATTCTTGTATCATTCTACCATGTAACTCAACTTTGATTTTCTTTTCTGGCCTTCTAATAAACCAGAACAAACAAACAAAAAAAAAAAGGCAATTGTAAAATGGCTTTACATTCAAAGGTTAGTTATAACGCCTTTCAGAATGACCAAATCTGGCCCTCCTGTTGTAGATGCAATAACAGTAAGCAAGGTAACTAAAAATAAGCTGAATAGCTCAAAGAGGGTTGTCTTTTATCTTTTATAGGCAGATAAAATACACAAAACATCTGAAGTCACAAATGTCTAACTGGAGACCTATTTTTCAATGAATTATTTTTCGAAGCTATATATTTTCAATATTCCTATATATTCTAAAGAACAATAACACTTTACATTTCCCTTGTCAGCAATTTCTTTAAACCTATTTTAATTGTTCATTTAAGCTAAAGTATACCTTTATTCACGTAATCCTTGGTCCAGTTGGCAGTATAAGCCAATTGTGATACTAGTGACAATATTATTATCTATCACCAAAACAACAGATTTTTATCTTTCCCCATGCAAATGGGTCTAATTCCAAAGAGGAAGGAGGAATTCAAAAGCTATTTCTGAGACTGGTTTTAAATGCAGCAATAACTCGAAATCACTTTTTGTGTATCAATTTGTGTAAACAAGCAAAATACCACTGGAAAGTGTCAAAATAATTTGTTTTGGGATGTGGGGGTAAAAATACATTTAATATTGCCTTGCTAAGACACCTGTATTAACACTAATATCATTCCTCATTTAACTGACAAAGCGGATTGAAAGACACAATGATAATAATAAAAATAGGAGTTTAAGTGTTTCTTAAATATAGCTGATTTAAAAACTACCCAACTCAGAGTCTCCTTTTGAAAAAAGGCGACCCTTCTCCATAGTGTGCCAGTTCAAAAATCAACATATATTTTATCTAGGTATTGACATTTTTAGAGAACTTGATTCAGAAGTACTGGAAAATTATTTGTAAGATTCGGCTCGGCTGTTGTGGTTTGTTTGTTTGTTTTTTCTGGAATGCTAGAATTAAAGTTTAAACATCCCCCACCCAGAACTAGATGATCTCTAGGGCCTCTTCCCAAGCTTTCATTTCATCAATGAGGAAAGAGGAAAAAGCCTCTCTCCAAGTCAGCAAAGTAAAAAAAGACTCTATCTGAACATCAACAGCACACTCTGCTGGCCTTGAGTCTCTATTATATCAACCAAAAACTGAAAGCCTGAAGTTTGAAATGTTTTCCCTAAGCGAAAATACCCTAGTAACAAAAATTTGCCATAAAACTAAACCCAAAAATATTATTTTTATTTTATTAAAAGCACATTTTATCTATAAAAAATGCTCAAAACAGACAAAAGAACATTAATAAATTGTATAGTTAAATGACAAATAATATTTATTTGTAAAAATACTAAGAGTCCATGCTTTGAAAAGAGAGTATCAGAATCCTGGAAAAGAAAAAACTCAAGGGTAGAGGATGAACTTTAGGTAAGAAAAATTATGAAAGTCTGTAAGAGGATTCAAGAAGTTTAGTTTAGTACCCAAAGCAGAGGGTGAGGGAAAACCTTGAAAAATCACTGCTCTAAATAATCAAACTTTCTGGTATACATAAAGTATGTGGAGAAACAGCAGAGCTGGGGATGCCTGAAAATGAGGACGTCTCTGTCACAGCCTTTTTTAGGATAAAAAACTGTAGGTTACATGTAAGGCAATATAATTAACTGTTGGGTCTGAATCATTTCTCCTTAAATTTTTTTTCTTTTAATCCCACCCAATTTGAATAAAGTAGAAGACTAGCATTTTTTACATTCTTTAGATCAGCGGTTCTCAACCTGTGAGCTATGTTCAATTTGTAACAATGAAAATACATCCTGCGTATCAGTTATTTACAGTATGATTCATAACAGTAGCAAAATTACAGTTATGAAGTAGCAACGAAAATAATTTTATGGTTGGGTGGGGGTCACCACAACGTGAGGAACTATATTAAAGGGTTGTGGCATTAGGAAGGTTGAGAACCACTGCCTTAGGTGGTACTGAGAATGTCAAGAGTCTTTTTTTTTTGGAGGGCAGTTGGGGTTAAGTGACTTGCCCAAGGTCACATGGCTAGTTTTTTGTGTTAAGTGTCTGAGGCTGAACTCAGGTACTCCTTACTCCAGGGTCAGTGCTCTATTCACTGCGCCACCTAGCCGCCCCAAGAGTCATTTTTTTTATCCTAAAAAGGATTCTCCTGTGTTAAGTACACCTAATACACTCCTTTACTTTGAGCTGTGTTTGAAGTTGAATTCATTTCAGAGGCTGAGCAAAATAAGCTACACTAAGTTTTATGAAGATATCATACCCAGAACCATTTGTATTTCTTCTACCTTTCAACAAAATATTTCCTTGCAAAACCTGGTATAGCTAATGAGAATTATGGTAAACCAGTCTGCAAAGAGTTGGTGGAATTCTACCACTATGCTGTGGGGGAAAAAGCACATGTATGCACTACTCACGGAACTATGAATTGGTATAGTTATTCTAGAAAGCAGCTGGATATATGGCCCAAGAGTCACTAAATTATGAATACCCTTGACCCAGAAATACCTGTACTAGACCTAGTCACCAAAGGGGAAAAGAAGCTACAAGTACAAAAATATTTATAGCAGGTTTTTTTGTAGTGGAAAAGAATTGGAAACTAAAGGGGTGCTCATCAATTGGGGTAACCTATTATGGTATATGAATATAATGGAACATTTGTGTTGTATTATCTGATGAAAGGGAAACCTTGGGAAGACTTATATGAACTGATAAAGAATGAAGTAAGCAGAACTAAGAGAATATAATAATATAATAATATAATGACAACATGGTAAAAGCAAATAACTTTGAAAGGTGTGAGAATGACAAATCATGATTCCAAGAGACTAATGATGATCCATGATTTCCATCTCCTAACAGAGAGGTAACAGATTTAAGAGGCAGAATGAGATATACATTTTTGGACATAATCAATGTTGGATATTTTTTTGCCTAATTATGCATATATGTTACAAGAGTTTGTTTTTCTGTTTTGTTTTGTTTCCATTGGCGTGGAAGGAATGGTGAAAGAAAATAAATGCTTGTTAATTAAAAAATAAAACAAAAAATTAATTCTACTGGAAATCTGAGTAATCTTGTGGGGAGAAATATGTCTTTTTATGATTTAGAGGACATCTATAGCCTCCCAAATGAAATATTAACTTCTCCATTTTACATTTAAATGTCCACACAACTTTCCCAGTTTTCTAAAACTTCCTTCCTCACACTCATTATTATAAACATACTTGTCTTTTTTAATTTTTATTCTTATTTATTTATTTATTTATTTGTTTTTTGGAGGGCATTCAGGGGTGAAGTGACTTCCCCAAAGTTACATGGCTAGTAAATGTGTCAAGTGTCTGAGATCGCATTTGAACTCAGGTCCTTCTGACTCCAGGGCTGGTGCTCTATTCACTGTGCCACCTAGCCACCCCTAAACAAACTTGTCTACTCACTTTTCAACACACAGGATACTGTCTCCCACCTCCCTGCCTGTCCACTGTGGTTGTGCCTTAGTTTAAAATACACTCCTTCTCCATCTCCACCTCTTAGAACCCCTGCTTTCACTAAAGACTCATCTCAAAACCATTCCCTAGTTGATAAATGGGCAAAAGATCTAAAATAATGATTTATAGAGAAAATCCAAGGTACCAAGATCCAAATTTTAAAAATTCTCCAAATAACTAATAATTAGAGAAATACATATTAAGGCAAGTCTGAGGTTCCACCTCACACCCAGAAGATTGGCAGAGATGACAAAAATAGAAGATGTCATATGTTTGAGGGGCTGTGGGAAAATAGATACATTGATGCACTGCTGGTGATGTTATAAACTGGTTTAGTCATTCTGGAAAGCAATCTGGAATACTGCTCCAAAAGTTACTTAACTGTAGGTTCCCTTTGATCCAACAATGCCACTAACTAGACCTACAACTAACCAGATAAAAGAAAGAAATACTTATAGCAGCTCTTTTTACAGTGGGAAAGAATTGGAAACTAAAGGAACGCCCATCAACTGGGAAATGGCTAAATAAATTATGGTATAAAAATGTAATGAAATGCCATTATAAGACAAAACTAAGGAAACAGTTTCAGAAAAATTAGGAAGAATTTGTATGGATAGAGAGTCAAGTGAGTGGAACCAAGAGAACAATTTATACCATTAAAACAATGTTGTAAAAATGAACAATTCTGAAAGATTTTTAAGAACTCTCATCAATGCATCGATCAACCATGTTTCTAAAGCTGAGGTTATCAAAAGCCCAGATGCTTGCAATGCTCCCTAGAGCTGTCAAAACCAGCTTAAAATGTAAATGAAAAATATTTAATAAGTAAAATTACAACAGAACACAGAAAATGTCAATACATGGTTTTCTAAGTTAGTAAGTGGTCTCCATATGTTCAGTAATCTTTGTTTCTTTTTGAGTTTAACACCACTGTCCTGGAGCAGTGGTGTCAGACTTACAGGCAACATAATGACTTACAAAACTACAAATTAACCATATCTATGTTGTATTGTATTTTTATTTATTTTGGTAAACATTTCCCAATTAAATTTTAATTTGGGCCCATCGGAGTTTTACTGAAGGGCATACAGAGAATTTGAGGCTTCTGTTCTAAAGGAGATGAAGAGTATTACTCATCTCCTACTTGAGAAGTGATGGACTAATATGCAAATGGACATAGCTATTATGGGAAGTTATTTTGCTTGACTAAGCTTATTTGTTACAAAAATTTTACTTTGGGTGTTTTTTTTGGAGGAGGATAAGTGGGAGATGTGGGAGGAAAAATGGAAAGGACAAAGAAAAAAATTTGATCATTGAATAAAAAATGTAAGCTAAAAAATAGAAAAATTATCAGCTCAAATGATACCTTTTTCATGAAGCCTTTCTTTGTCTCTTCAGTTACAAGAGCACCCCTTCCCCAAATCTACCTTTTTTCATTTAGTATATATACTTATCTGTACCCAAGTCCTCTCCCTCACTGGAATAGAAATTCCTTGAGGGCAGGAACTATTTCACTTTTCTCTTTGTATCACCAGCACTTCACACAATGATTGGCATATAGTAAGTGCTTAATGCTTAATAAATGCTTGTTGACTAAATGATAGGCTAGCAAAGAATTAAATGGGTCTAAAAGAATTGCTTTAATAAAATAAATGTAAATATATGTTTTGCTAAAATAGCTAGTTTAGTATGTTATTTTTACCCTAGTTTCTGATCCGCATTTTCACCATGTATCATGGGATAAGTAGTTTAGCACCCTGAAGACTTAGGCTTTGCTACTGCCAATCTAATCATTTAGATAGCTGCTACATTCATGATATCATTCTCCTCTTTTTAATTAAAGGCATAAGCAGGAAGAAATGTCTTATATTTCTTTCTTACCAAAGCACTTGGTTAAAAGGGCAGATATTTATAATGCCATCTCACATTCATACCAAGTATATTTTTGCAGCAATTACATTTCACTTGTAACTGTTATCTATTCTAGATGGTCTGATGCCAGGGGAAACTTTCATATTTAAAATATGGGTTACCTTACCAATCTAGGTATTGGCTTTCAACTGACTAAAACCAGGATATTTCCCTTTTTTTAACGAAAGTATGAGATAAAGAATAATGGGTTGGGTTGGGTTTTTTAGTGCTGTACAGCCATTAAAAAAAAAAACCACAACATTTCAAGGTACCACATTTCAAATCTATGTTCCTTTTGTCACCATTTTGTAATCCAATGAATTTATTATATAGCTGTTTAATTAACATGGCTTATATAATTTATGTCTCTGAACAAACAGAAATTTAGTGTTACATTATTGAAAGTTTATCATCTGACTTACTGGATTTAGCTAAGAGATTTAATTTGATCAATAAATCTACAATCTTAAGAGAAATGGCCACACACCCACAACTTTAACATTATGATGAGCAATAAATAATTCAACTTATAAAAAATGTTTCTTATAGGACTATAGAGTCCAAGGAAGAAACAGAGTAACACTTTTTTTCTAAACATATTATGAGAAAAAGTCATTCATTATAATAATTTCACTCTTAGGTATGCTTGTGACTTACTATGTAATCAACACATTCCATACTTTAAAGAGGAAGTCAAGTCAAAATACAATTAACAATACTGTCCATCTGTTAAAAAAAGTTTCTCGAGAACTGTACATTTTATTCTACATGTACTTCAAAAGTTCTCCACGTTTCAAGTAGAAACCACCAAAAAACTGCAAAAAGTCTGCAACTGTGAGTGAGTCAACAAGAAGACAAATTAAGGTGTTTCCCATAATAAGTAATCCAAAGATTACTCCTTCAGAACCCATTAAAGGACACTGAGGGAGCTTTTAGGAAACAGTTAAAATAAGACAATTGCTTATAATACAAAATTTGGAACTGCCATAGAATCTCTCCTTTAACTGAGCATCAATATATAAATTATAATACATACCTCTTGTGGAGAAGACGTTATCTTTTCTCTCAGTGGAGAGTTTGGCTTCACAATTCTTTCTGGTACAACTTTCATATCTAAATCCCATACCTCCGGCGCAAAGCAATGACGCTTTCTAGCCTGCAAAAACACACCAAACCAGAAGCCAAATAAACTGAAGATGCTTAATTAGGTCAGTTTTCACAGCTCAGTAGAGCCCTATCAATGATTTCTATTTTTAGGAAAAATGACAGTGAATAACAGCTATTGGTCAGAAGACAGTCCACACTTTTTCCCCCAAGTCTGGGTTGTAAAAAAACCTGAGTGTGACCTATAATCTGTATAATTCTTCAGTGACTTTTTTTTCTCCTTTTGATAGATGTCCCTTATGTTCAGCAATGGTCCATATTCAGATTTGTATGGCATCTGTGACAAGCAAAAATGTATAAGTTCTTGCCAAACAAAATACATCACCACATGACTGTAACACATCTTTACTAAGACAGAAAATTATTGTTCATCTTGGACTGAATAAAAGAGGTCAGTTATTGCTAATGGAAAATAATCACACTGTAATTTAGTACCACCTATAAAATAATCCCATAAGGTGAACCCTAAGGACAGTGTTACAGCAATGTCCTGATGTACATAATAGAAATCAAACAATTTTGCAAATCAAAGTTTAAAGCACTATCCCATCAAAAAAACACTTTTAATGAATGGATTTAATTTTTTTTAATGTAAATAATTGCAACTTTTTATTAGGGGGAATTGAAGTTAAAGTTGAAAGGACTGGAAAATCTGGCTAACTTTGTTGCCTGCTACCTTAATGCCCCTCTTGAATCCTGTTTCTATTACTGATGTTTCACAGCAGCAGCCAGACCTCTTTATTTTCTGCATTGTTGCAGAAGTGAAGCAAGGGAGAAAAGGGAAGATAATGCTGTAGCTAAAAGACAGTCTTCCAATAATTACTAAGCACTAAAGAAGATAGTAGAGTCAAGGAGTCAATATTTTATAAGCCCAAGTACCCCCCCCCATTTTCTCACAAAGTAAATGCAAAATAGTTCTTCATTTTTATCATTAATTTTATGCCTTTTACAAATTACATGTAATGTTAGAAATAAATTAGAAAAAGTAAACAAGGCCTCATGATGAGTTCATTACTTCTAAAAAGTAAAATTTACATCTAATAAAACTATGTAAATTTGGACTCAAATAAACTGGAATATGTGACAATTCAGGGATGGATAAGGCCAGTTTACCTTTCAATTTCTTTTTTTTCCCCTAATAGTTTGTTAATCAAATTTATAGCATTAGCAAAACTCTAGGGAGAAATTTTCTTTTAACTCCTTAGGAAAACAAACTGCTCACTTTTTGTAACAGCAATGACTTAGAAACAAAGTAAATACTCAGTGATTAGGGGACTAGCACAAACTGTGGTACATGAATGTAATGGAATGATAATTTAATAGGTGCTATATGACTGTGATTAATGCAGACACATGGAAAGATATACGTGAACTGATGCAAAGTGAACAAAGCAGAGGTAAACAATATACACAATGACTACACAATGTAAATAGAAAAAAAGTGAAAAAAAGTTAATGCTGCAAAAGATAATACTGATAAAACAAATATTAACTTAAAAGAAGAGATCCCAGAAGACATTCCCAACCCACCCCTTCATAGTGGTGAGAAAATTCAGATTGTGTGTCTTTTTGTGCATATTGTGTGTCTTTTCAGACTTTTTCAATGTATCAATGACTTGTGCTGATTTTTTCCTCTTTCTTTTTGCCTTAAAAAAATACTATTCATTCTGTGATATGGCTCTCTGATAAGGTGAAAGAGAACAACACTGGAGGAAATTATAGTAAGATATCATTAAGACTTTTTATTTTATTTTGTTTTTGCTTTTTTTTTTTTTGGAGGGGGGGAGGCAGAGCAATTGGGGTTAAGTGACTTGCCCAAGGTCACATGGCTAAGTGTCTGAGGCCACATTTGAACTCAGATCCTCCTGATTCCAGGGCCAGTGCTCTATTCACTGCGCCACCTAGCCACCCTCTTTTTTTTTATTTTAAACTGCTTTGGAAAGTCTCCTGTACTTTACCAACAAATGACAAGCTGAGAGAATGATACATTAGAATGTGAACTCTCTGAGGGCAGAATTTTATTTTTGTCTTTATATCCCCAATACTAGTGAAGAGCCTTGTACTTGGTAGCTGCTGTATGTTTCCTGATTTACATTAATTACAAATCATCTTAAGGTTTTAGTCCTTAAATAGGCAATTTCCTATGAAACTCTTATCAAGTAATACATTGCCCTACTCTGCGTAAGCGTCTATGTAATACAAATGTGCTTCTTTTAAATATCTGGAAAATCCAGACCTTCCCCTGATTTAGAATGACCTTCTTCACAAATGGTCCAAATTACTATGGTTTTACCATAGGGAATATCAAATAGTGGAAATAAAACTAATAAAATCTACATATAAGCTAGCTTGGAAGCTTTTATTTTTGCATCTGTTTCTTCTTAGAAAGGCTAAATAGTTCTATCATACACCAATATTTAACTCAGCAATAACGCTAATCACAATATATTTCAATGCTCACAACAATAGCCAAGAAAATAACTATTTCTAGCAAAAAAAAAAGTCAACAACAGATGAATTTCAGGGCATATATCACCAATACATGTTTTTTAAAAGCTGGTATATAAGGCCCATTCTTCTGTTGGAATTCTTTTCCTTGATGGAACACTGAACTGCCACTATTAGTGAATAGGCTCCACAGACATAAAATGCATAAATTCCTCATGTACAACTATGCACAGTGCAATCTATCTTAATGACATGTTATTATGAATAATCTGACACAACAATGGACTCCTTTGTAACAGTAAAAATGAAGCTAAAAGAAATAGTCTAATTTATGGCTGTGATATGACCCAACTAATCTCTCTGACTTCCACTGAAATGTTGATTGATTCTTGACAACCATGTTCATCTATATCTGGATTACTTCATTGCCAATAAGCTCTGCTCACCTGCTGCTTGGTTTCTAAGGGACGAATCCTTTTCTTGTCTACTTGAAAATCATCCTTTTCATCGCTAAGCAAAGATGCCTGTTTCTTGGCAGATAATTTCGCTGCTAGTGTGATTCTTGGAGTAGAGTTTCCTGTAATGGGATATATAAACAATTAACTGCCAAAAGCCTTTCTCAAACATAACTTAACTATATTACTGTACATTACACCTTGGTTCCAAATCCATTCTTCAAAAAGACGCCTATTCTTGGAAGATAATTGTACAGCCATTGTATTTTTTGTACTGCAATCTTTTATAATGGGACATAGAAACAAATAACTGCCCAAACTCATCTGCAAATATCACCTGCTGGAATTTTCAAAATAAAATTTGCATCAAAATGCAATATGCAATAGAATGTGTTTTAGATATTTTTAAATGGAAAGATAAAATGTTTAAAGTAATTTATTTGATAATAAATTTAGCAAAGATACTGAAAACACTGGGATATATCCTTCAACAGAAAGATTGAACTAAATGATATTTATTACCACTCTGGCTAGTAGTTTGAACAGTCAAATTGTTCATTTTTTTAAAAATACTTAAGAATACATTTTATAATTTAGTTGAGTAACTTTAAACCACTCCTACAATGGCAGGAATGTCTTATCAAATTACGGGGGGGAGGGGGGAGTAGGAGGAGGGCAGAGGAAGGAGGAAGAATATGGTAGTTAGAATATATGTTGACATTTCAATGAGACCTATAAGTTCTTATTTGTAAATATAGCAAAAAGCAATACTTCCAGGAAAGATGGGCCAAAACAGACCCAGTAACTCATAACCCTAAGATGAGAAAATGACTGGATCCCTATCATTAGGGGACAAGGCAAAGTCATCCTTACCTACTGTTTCTCAACTTTAGTTGTCACCTGAGCTCAGCCAAGAAGGCTCATAGAAATCATAGAACATGGAGACAGAAAGGACTTCAAGACATCTAGCCCAGTGGTTCTTAACCTTCCTAATGTCGTGACCCTTTAATACAGTTCCTCATATTATGGTGACCCCCAACTATAAAATTATTTTCAATGCTGCTTCATAACTGTAATTTTGCTACTGTTATGAATCGTAATGTAAATAACTGATATGCAGGATGTATTTTCATTGTTACAAATTGAACATAATCCACAGGCTGAGAACCGCTGCATTATCCAATATATAACCAGAAACCCTGCCAAGTGAGGCAGGGATGTGACACAGTTCAATATCTAGTCCAAGTGAAGAGGAATCATTCTCCTGAAGTTGCCCATTCTACTTTAAGTAGCTCTGATTGTTATAAAGTTCAAATATCAAGCCAAAATGTGGAAACTCAAGGTCAGGATGGAAGTACAAATTAGTCATGGGGAAGTAAAGAAACCTAGACTTAGGGAAAACCTGGTCTGTCTACCCCAATAGGTATGGCACTCTATGAAGAAAGTGGAAATGAAAGCTGAAAAATATTTTGCTTATATAATCTGCTTCCAACAACAGAGAGACAGGCAAGGTAGAAAAGACGTAGCTTCTAAAGGGGCCAGAGAATATAGATCTCCAAGATAAGGTCACTAAGGTCTGAAACCTAAAAGAAGTAGCTCTAGGGCTCAAGAGCTATTTCTTAATAGGCATATGGGGGAGAAGGATCAGTTTTTAAAAAGCTTGGCTCATGGGTTAAGGGTAAAGTGACATAAAATCAAAGGGCTGGAGAACAGAAAGGAAATCTCTGCTAAGGCCCTTGTTTGAAAACCTAGACGAGAAAGAGTATATGACCAACTAATTTCATAGCAAAGGATCAAGAACTAAGTTCTAAATGGAGGTGGAAGAGGAGGTGAAAAAAGAGAGAGGCTTCAAGCCTTCAGTCCTAGGGATCTGAGAACATGAGAGTTGAACACTATGAACACCGAAAGAGAATTTTAGGCTTTTCAAGAATGTGGAGATTCAGGAGAAGAAAGTATAAATCAATTAACCAAGTGTATGGAAAAATGCGAGATCCCACTGGCTGCTTCAGTGTTTGACAGTGAAACTGGAAATTGGATCTTTCTGGATGAATTGGCAAAATTTGGCTACTCTGATATTACTGGAAGTAAACACTCTCTTTTGGCAATACAGTTTTCTAGAAGAATAATAGAAAAGGAAGGTTGACCTAACATTAAGTTACAGGTGGAAGACTTTTTGAATCTTTCCACCAAACTATGCAGATTTCATATTTGCCTTGACAAAGGAGCCTTTGATGCCATAAGCCTGAATCCTGACAGTGCATCTCAGAAGAGGAGGCAGTAGGTGAAATCTCTCCCCAGGGCATTACAAGATAAAGACTTCTTTCTCATCACTTCTTATAACTGGACCAAGAATGAGCTGCTAAACGAGTTCAGTGAAGGATCTGAAATTCTGGAAGAACTATCAATACCAAGTTTACCTTTGGAGGGAGATATGGAAAAAGTGTAACAGCATTGATTCTCCCCCAAAAAGTGAGGTCTTTCTCTGGACAAATCAGTTTTCCTTTTGAGAAGTCCAAATATCTCATTCATTTGGACAGAAATTGACATGCAGGCAAATCATTCCTGAGTACGTGGCAAATCAGAGGGCTGCATATACCAGATACTTGCAATAGGGCAGTGAAAAATCCTGGACCCACAAGGGGCTGGTTTGGAGAAACTGACAGAATTCTCTTGAATATTTTTTATATTTGAAATGTACATATATTCTTTGCTGATTAAAACAAATCTCTAATTGCTGAATAATTTAAAATGTGAAACAGCAAAGTAACTGCAGTTTTAATTCTGTGTCTTGGTGTAATTTTTTTAACATTACTATTTATCAAGACAATCAAAACTTTAAAAACTTTTTCTTTTTAAAAGCCATTATTTTTGTTTTTTATTGGACTGTTTTGGAATTATAGCTCATAAATACTGTCATTTAATTTTAATTTAGGATTTCTGGTTTTTTCTACGATAAATTATCTTTCAGTAAAAAAAAAAATGAGTTCCAATCACAACCCAAGGTAAGCAAGAGCTTTAGGCAGGAGGGCTAAATGTCCTATATATGATAGATGACCAAGATTAAATTATAAGGATCTTTGTATACTGCATTGTCAAGCTTTTTCATTGTCAGTCCCCATACCCACTCCAAACTTGGATGTTCCCTTGTAGTATTTCATAATAAATTCCCTTTAAATACTTAAAAGAATAATTGCTGCAATCAGAAACAGAAAAAGACATGGGGGCAAAGGAAAGCCTCTGTCCTAGTCCCTCCAAAGTGACTTAGGCTTTGGAGACCTCAGCAAACAAACAAAAGTATTGCTTGTCTCTTATATTTCAAAGGGGACCAAGGACTAACATGTGAATTAGATGTAAGTGAGTCCGGATTGCATACACTCATCAGCCTCACTCTCTCAGAATCACTGAAGTTCAATGACAACACAAAAGTCATCCCTGGCAATGACAATGGCCCAGGACACAGTGGGTGACTTTGGTGTCTCGATATCTGACCAAGCTCTAGGTCCCACAGAACCTGCTTCAGCTGCCTTCATGGCCATTGGAACAAATTGTTCTCATCTGCCCAATCCACCAAGGAGAGTCTTTATGGGAGGGGTGGGAGGAGGGGGGGTGAGAAGGTGTCCCATTTACTGAGACAGTTTACCAGGGTGTGGTCACTGCACATGCTACAGCTTCTTGGAACCAAGGGGCTAAGTGAAGGTGGGCACCAAAGGTAGATGAGTAGCCCAGAAAAGCGTGCAGCAAGCCCTCATGCCAGAAGCGCTAGTCCTCCCTAAACATCCCATAAGGCAAGCAAAAGCAGCAACAGAATAAAACCTGTACCAAGGACCAGGTACTCAAGACCTGGTCTTGTCAAAATAAATAATAATACAAGAGGGATAATACAAGTGGCCTGTTGTACACTGTGGCACCACCAACCACCAACATACCATATAGAATTGTAATTGAAAGCGTCTCAAGAAAGTCCTTTAAGTTTCTACTTGGGGGGCGGAGCCAAGATGGCGGCGTAGAAGCAGCAAAGACCACAGCTCCCACACAACACGCTGAAAAACTCATAAAATGGGATGCTAAACAGATTTTCAAGCTCCAAAACTCTCCACAAGACAGAAAGCACATCTGTTGCTTCAGGCAGCGCAGCAGGTGGGGCTCTTCGCAGCAGTCTGGGACCCCCGCCGAAACCCAGCCGGCTCAGGCCCTGGGGCATTGGGCAGGGAGCCACAGCTATAGGAGAGCTGATCGGCTGCACTGGAGGCACAGTTACCACATTTATCAGGCCAGAAGAAAAAAAGGCTGAAAGGTCAGTGGATTTTGCTAACTGGGGAGGAGAAGAGTGAGTCCAGCCAAACTGCTCCCAGGGCAAGGAGGCAGCAGGAGGCGGCTGTAGCAGCAGGAACGGCTCACAGCGGCTTCCAGTGGGCTGCTTCAGAGCCCTCGGCCTGCAGATAGCAGGGGGGCTGACGCGATCCATCGGGGTCAAGGGCTCTTGTGTTGAGCGGCCTGGATCTGGATCATGGTCTTGAGTGGTGGTCCTGGGGTGCGCTTTCAGTGAGCCAAAGCTGGTGGGGGGAGCTGCAGCATCCCACTAAGAGCTCCGGCAGCTGTGAGGGCCCCAGC
>CM053593.1:139076080-139119452 GCA_028646575.1 Pseudocheirus occidentalis | reverse complement strand
GTTGATGTATAGCTTCTAGGCATTCTTCAATTGTCTTGGAAGCATTTGGTGTGGGAGTTCTGAGTTCTAGGCTCTCTTCCTCCCGTTCCATGCTTTGATCCTTTTTGGCTACAAAAAAGGATTCTAGAGTTTTATTGCAGTTCTTATTTTGTTTCCTTTTCCTCATGTTGGCCAGTCAATTAATTGGTTGGGTTTTTTAGCTCTGTGAAACTCTGCTTCTGAGGGGAAAGCTCTGTTCCAAATCACTGGGGTTTTCCCAGCTGCTGGAGCTATTAGGGGGGTGTTGCAAGTCCCCCCAGCTTTGGCTTGCTGAAAGCACTCCCCAGGACCACCACCCAAGACCACGATCCATGTCCAGGCCGCTCAAGGCAAGAGCACTTGGCCCTGATTAATCAGCCCCCTTTCGAAGTCCAAAGGCCAGGGGCTCTGAAGCAGCCTGGTGGGGGCCACCAGTGGTTCCAGCAGTTCCCTTCCCCCACTGCTTCTTTGCCCTGGGGGCAGATTGGCCTAACTGCTTTTCCTACCCCAAATTAAGTTTCAAAAGTTTCACTTTCACTTCACTGACCATCTAATCCTGGTTTGGTGGATGTGAAGATTCCCTCAGGTGCAATAGATCTCTGAAGTAGACTCCAGCTGCAGCTTGTGAGTCCGCTCCTCCTGGACCTGGCCTGGCCATGGCTGCAGTTTTGGACCAGGCTGCTCTCCCCTCCCTGCCTGCTGGCCTGCTGGTCGAGCCCCTCCCGGCCAGCTGCCCCTCTGCAGTTCCTGTTCCTCATGCCTTTGTAGATGTGGAGGTGCTGGAGGCTATAGATCTCTCCTGTGGACTGTCTGCAGAGCGGCTTGGCTCAGTTCAGCCTGGTTCCTTCCCACCACCCCTCGAGATCTCAGCTTCAGGCTGTTTTCGCCTTGGATCCCGGCTGCCGTGATGCGCCCCTGCTGCCGAGCTGCCTCCAGAGAGAGATGGGTTCTCTGTATTTTTGTGAGTCTGAGAGTCCTAAATTTTGTCTGGGTTCATATTTTATGGGTGTTTAGGGTGGCAGTGTGGGAGCTGCTGGACCTTGCTGCTTTTACCCCGCCATCTTGTGTAATAGTCTTTTAATTATCTATCAGTAAACTTTATAACTTTGCCAAAAGACAGCTTGAGTCCTATTTGAACTTCTTTTTCAGACAAGAACCCACTAGGGATTATATGATATCCCTCAGACCCCCTAACTCCCCATACCTCTTCAGGATGATTTCAGAAAAACCTAGGAGGACATACATGAACTAGTGCAAAGTGAAATGAGAATCAGGAGAGTATTGTACACGGTAACAGCAATATTGTACAGTGATCATCTGTGGATGACATAGCTGTTCTCCACAATATAGTGATCATTTTTCAAAAACTTATGGTAAAAAATGCTGTCCACTTCCAGTGAAAAAATTAATGGAATTTCAATACAGATTGAAGCGTACTTTAAAAAACTTGATTATTTTTGGGTTTTTTTTTGTCTGTGTTTTCTTTTGCAACATGGCTAATGGGAAATTGTTTTGTATGACTGCACATGTATGTTCTATATCAAACTACCTCCTTAAGAAAGGGAGAGGGAAGGGAAGAAGGAGAGAGAATGTTACTAAAAATTGTTAAAAAGTGTTAAAATTTTTGTTTATATGTAATTGAGGGAAAAATAAAGCTGAAATGCAAAAAAAAACACCAAGCCCCAAAAAACAAAGCAACCCTCTATGTTTCTGTTGCATAGAAAATTAAAAAATGGCTCTGTTTCTATTGTCACTCTTCCCCTTCCCCTTGATTCCCTTTTTCCATTTGATATTCTCCCTTCCTCTCCTTTCAGCTAGTACTCCTTAGTTGTAAATTTTCATTTTTGTACCCCTTTTCTAAAAGGATTTTTCTCATTTTCTTCAGTATCCATCTTCCTTTTCTTTTAATTTCAAGACCCTCAGACTCAGATTCATGACCCCATTAATCATGTATCTTTTCTCTGTATTTTTGCAGTCAAAGCTCCTAAGGTATCCATTCTAGGCTCTCCCCTCTAGGCACTTTTTGCTTCTGCCTTATGGGGTTTGCTTATTGGCTTCCCATTTTCCATTGTGCCCCATTTCCAGAACAGTGCCAATTATCACAGGTGTCAGCAACGACAGTGTTCCATGATGGGTCCCCTCAACCACCATATCCCTGGTTATGTAGCCCATCACTGGTTTGTGCTCTTGTGTTGACTTTTTTTTTTTTCTCCTACATTTACCTGGAAATATCCCTGTGTCCACGCTCTCTTACTTCTCCATGTGTCAATTGCCCCCAGGGGTTCCAATTACCTGTCTCCTCAAAGTAGATTTTTACTTGAACTGTTTCTGTCTGCTTGAAGTTTTTTTTTTCCGTCACTTGTAAGCTCTAGATTTTGACTATGTTATTTTGGGGAGTTTTCATTTTTTAGTTTCTCTTGGGAGGCGACTGGTAGATTCCCTCTATTATTTCATTGCTTTCCTAGTTTTAATAAATTTGTGAAGTTTTCCTTTATGATTTCTTCAAATATAATGTCTAGGCTTGTTTGGGTCATTTTTTGGGAATGTGATGACTCAGATTTTCTCTTTTTTACCTGTTTTCCAGGTCAGTTATTTTTGATAATTGATACTTTACATTTTCTTCTCTTCTTTCATTTAAAAAATTTTGCTCTGTTATTTCTTGTGATTTCATAGAGTCTGCTTGGTTCTTGAATTCTTCTTGCTTTATTCTGATTTTCAGGGAATCCAATATTTGAATTCCAATGAATATCCTTTTCATTGATCAGAATTCTCAACTCTTTCACATTTATTTGTATTTATAATGTTGTTGCGTACATCATTTTCCTAGGTCTACTCTCTTCATTCTGTATCAGTTCATATAAATCTTCGACAGTTTCTCTGAAATTATGTTTTTTCATTTCTTGCAGCATAGTAACAACCTATTACATTAGTATACCTTAATTTGTTCAACCTTGGCCCAGTTGATATAACTCTTTCCTTTCAAGGATCTATTCAGGTTTAATGAGATGACTTCTTTCTCCTTGGTTAATGAAATTGATTTATAATTGTCCATTCTTCATCATTTATTTTCCAAAAATACTTAACAATATTTGAGTAGGTTGAGTATATATAGGACATAAATTTGTAGCCTGTTTTAAGCTTCTTTCTAATTACAGTTATGTAGAAGGAATAGTGGTAAGAACCTAGAAGTTGAACTTTGTAGTAATGTACAATTACCTAGGCTTTTAATTTTATTTTTTATTTTTAGTTCCAAATTTTTGCCTCCCTTCACTCCCTCCCTCCAGCTAATCAGAAGGCAAGAAAAATTTGATACCCATTATATATTTGAAGTTTTGCAAAACATTTCTATATTATGTAGGATTTTAAGGTTTGTAAACCATTTAATACTCATCTGATTTGATCTTTATGATGAACCTGTGAAGAAGGTACGTGTGTAGTTTTTTCCATTTTGTAGATTAGAAAAGTAGGGTTTAGAAAGAGTAATTGACGTGCTCAACTTCACATGGGTAGGGAAAGGGTTTGAATGCAGGTTGTTTTTGTTTGAAGTGAAATGTTCTTCCATTATACCATTATGCTTCTATGGTACTGTAGAGGTAAGAGATCAAACTAATCATTTTAAGTGAAGGAAATTGTATTTGAATATTTCTGGCAGCTGACATTCCAAGATGAGTTTTGACTGCTGAGGATTTATTTGAACCATGAGTTTAAAATTGTTGGTTCCTGCCTATTTAAATCAACACAACAGTCGTACTCATAGGCACCTTTTTTGCTGACTCACTTTAAACTATCAGGTTGAGTTTCCTTGCCTTTGGTTGAAATAAAAAGGGTCTAGAAATTCTTTGGTTGTGAAGAAAAAAACAACAGTCTTCCAGAGTAAAGTTAGATTCTGCCACCCAGTGCAGCCACATGTGGCTCCTGGAGATTACAAGTTATTGGGAGGCCTTTGTGTTCATCTGACTTGACCTAGAGCTAAATTGACTGTGCATGAACAATTTCAATATCTTTCACTGCCTCATATAGTAATACTATGTTTCTCAGAAGAAGCCTGGTTGATAATTTTGTCTCCTCAGAATGGACAAACTAGCTTACATGTTAATTTCCCTCTGTGCCAGTGGCAAAGAAAAATGGTAACTTAATAGTATAGTGTTATTAAATTTGTAAGTGCTTATTGGCATAAGACTCCTGGACCAAATGCAGTCTACACAGAGGTATTAGCCTTGGGAGTGGATTGGGGGACATTCCTACTAACTACTCTTTTTCACCAAGACCCCTGCCCACATTTTTGCAATCTTGAAAGTCACTGATTTTTATAGTGTCTTTTGCAACAATGAGTAACATTTTCTGAGACCTCTGTATTACCCAAAGCACTCATTTCTTTTCATGTTCCATCTTACCTTGATAATTGCCATACTAGTCCAAATAGAAACCAGTTTCCGTTCAAATCTTGCTTATGTAAAAACTGAATGCAGATCATTCTTGGTGAGAGAACGGCAGCAAAAATGGCAGAACTATGATGATAAAATGATTTTGGCTCGAGATGTAAAGAAAAGTTGCAAATATGTATTTAAACCATAATTTATATATTTTAAAGTATATTTATGTACACATTCACCTATATGTGTATGTTTGTATATACATACATGGAAAAGGAAATAGATATACATGAAAGAAGATATACATGTAAAACGTACATATACTTGTATACGTGCACATGTGTATACTGTGCCACATAATACAGCACATGTATATCTGTCCTCCCTCTCTCTCTCTCTCTCTCTCTCTCTCTGTATATATATATATATATATGTATGTATTTTCCTATAGGTATATACATATGTGTGTATAACTTCTCTTTTAAAAAATTGCATTTTAGGTGGTGGCCTAATTTTGGACCAGTATGATATAGAGGACTATAAAGCACTAGCTAAATATACGTGGCCATATCTTCATATGTACTTATTTGTTTAAACATTTTCATTGATACGTTTTACTTTTACATCACAATTTTGGGTATACTTTACCATTCTTCCCCCACCCTCCCAACCCAAGTGAATCTTTCCTTGTAACAGTGGGAAAAAATAGGTTAAAAAAAATCACCGGAGTCATTGACCATGTCTGATAACACATGCAACATGACATAGCCCTAACTTCCCCAACTCCACCTCTCCAAGATCTCTCTGGGGCTAGGATTGGTTGTTATAATTACATAGCATTCCATTTCCTTATATTATTCTTTTCATTTATGTTGTAATCATTATATATTTTACTCATTATTTACAACATTTTATCAGTTCATAAATGTCTTCCCATGTTTTTCTAAATTCTTCATATTCATCATTTTTTACAGTGCATGTAATATTGCATTATATACATATAATGACTTTGTTTAGTCATTCCTCAGTGATGGATAACCACTTTATTTCTAATTCATTGCTACCACAAAAAGTGCTGCTAGGAGTATTTTAGTAAATGTGATATCTTTCTTTTTGTCTTTGATCTCCTTGAGGTATGTGCTGCAGTGTGGACATTTTGATCCAGGGGTACATTGAATTACCTTTCCCACACAATTATAGTTTGGTTCTAGATTGGTTTACACAATTATAAAATGGTTGGACTAATTTTTAGCTCCATCAATATTGTGATAGTTTGCACCAGAGGGTTTAACTGGAGCCTTTAGTTGGAATGTATGCGTTGAAAAAGGAGTTGTTCTTTAATACTGTAAATGAAGAAACTCTCCTTCTTTCTCTGTTTACATTTCTTACTCACTATACCAGTTCTAAGGAATTTCCCTATTGTTCTAACATGTTAAACTTTAGCAGAGCCCCTGTAAAACACATTTTCACTGAGAGATATAAAACTGGCCATTTTTATAATGTCCTCCATGATGCAGCATATGTTTAAAAAAACAACAAGATATCACACCCTTAAAAGTTCTAAAGTTAAAAAGTACTATAGTGAGGGTAGTTCTTTTTGAAGTTAATTCTAAACTTTGAGTCCTTTGAAGCCTTCAGCAGCTAAACACTTAATTGACCAACCCCCCAAATATAGCTACCACCACTGCCAAGACTTACCTGTAAAAAAATTAAATTGAAATGCAAAGTATGTGGCATGAAAGTTATTACTTAAGTTTAGCTGTTGTTAAAAGAATTATATCAAATAGTTAATATCTCTATGCCTGGGAAAGCATTGCTGTACTAGATTACCCTTGTGTTCTGATGTAATATTTACTCTTTTCTTTTAATGAAACACTGGGGCCTGTGCCTTCTCTCCCACGAAGGATGAATTTTGTTATAGTGTGAACAGGGGAAAGCTGAATTAAGTGAAAAGATTGAGTATAGACTTAAAAGTCTGCTGTATGAAAAAGTAAACTGATTCTACTGCTTAAAGTTACATTAATTCTTTTAGTATGTTAATTAGTGTGATCATTTCAAAGAGAAAAAAAGAATTTGGTCAGAAATATCATGATATAATTTGCATTCCAGTTTTCTGTGTGACCATAAACTGAGTCGGATATTGCCACATATGTAACATACACCATATGTCAGCTGTTTCCTGCCTCGCTGCTGACAAGAGCCCCATTCATAACTCCTCTTTTTATCCTTTCAGTGAATAAGTAATTATTCAATATAGAAGGCAGGATATTTGGAACTGGCTATTTAATGTGGCAGCACACCGTAATGAAATCTGCTGTTACTGGCAACCTGATAGGAGAATGTAACAATTCCAGCATGGCTGTAATTTTATCTGCTTTGACGGGGCTGTTTATTTGGCACATCAGTGAACCTTTTATCCCAGTGAGTGACAGATCCAGAAGGGTCACATTTACATCCATTCTATCATGTATTGTCATATTTAATGGCGGACAAGGTTGAGTGGGATCGGGGGTAATTTGAACTTGCTTTTCCACAGAGTAGAGGCTAAAAGACAGCTTGATCTCCCATATTGTGGTGTAACACATGCCATGACTTAGCATTTGTTTATGAAGGATAATCTTACTGATTACAATTAAAAAAATCTTTGAGCTGTCAAATATAGCATATTGCCCTCTGTCCTATTAAACTAAAACCTTCGAGTACAAACTCTCTTAAGGCTCATGTGCTGTTTAGCTTTTTCATTCCGGTGAAAATTTCTACAAACAATCAGTCTTTTCACAGACTTTATATCATTTCACTTTAATTCTCTCACATGCGGCTTTAGTCTGCTACTTTTGTCTCAGTGGCTGAGGGAGGAAAGGGAGCTATTCTTAAGGACCAAGAAGTGGGAAAAGCCAGTTGGGTTCTATTATATACAGTGTTGGAATTTTTTTTTTTTTTCAGGATTCAGTTCCTTATAACTATGAACCATGAAATACTTGGTAAGCAATAGAATGAATACTAGCCTATGTAGCTGACATTGCATTTTGGTGAGTTTATGAAGAAATAGGCTATAGATAGACTATTTCAGTGGAACAGAATTTTCACCTGAAACATAAAAAAACTTCAGAACAATAATTTGATATGTTTAGGAATTTTTTTTAAAAAGCTATTCTGAATGATAATGATAGTGGGAAAGAACTAGTGGGAAATGAAGGGTTATTAAATTTCAGCTATACTAGCATCAAATAAACAACCTTTATTCCTTGTCAAATATTAATATTATTTCATTAACCTTTCTACTTTTGGTAGAAATGAAGCTTATAATATAAGTTTGTCTTCTTTTTTCTCAAAGGCAAAAATTGTCCAATGCGAGATCTCTGTGGCAACTTGACATTAAGCTGTTCTTTTGTAAATTGCATGAAGAAAGCTTTGTTTTGATTTTACTGGAAAATTATAGAATATTTGTCTTGCCTGCTGCTTGATTGGAATCTCTTCTATTGGGCCATAATATAAACATAAAATAAAGAAATGATAGGACCAAGAAATTCACACAAATTTAGTGGATGCTAGAATTAATACCTTTTTTCTGAATGTATTTTTAGTGGGGAAAAATAAGAATGAATACTTTGGTTGTTGAAATTAAAATTTAATTTTATGTAGATTTGTGTTATATTTTTGTGGTCCAGTATAATTATATAAAGTTCTTTTGAAGTTCTTTTTAGATTGGTGAAGGACCAATCTTAAGTATAGTTTTTAAAATTTTATTTTTACTAAAGACTTATCATATGCATATGTTATTTTTTACATTTTATTCATTTTGGAAGGAATTTTAGATCTCTTTAAAAATTCATTTTTACTTGACTGCTGTGATTCATTTTTTCATCATTTTATAGTAAATTTTATGAGTAGCTTGTAAGGGGTAATGTCATAAACAAATTTTTTTTGTTGTTACAGCTTCCTGGTCCTTGTTCTCGGTGTTCCTGTTCCATTAAAAGTGAGAAAAGTCAAGATGATGATAATATAACAAAGAAAGAACATGGGGGAAAATGCAAGACACCTAAAATATTTTTTGGGACTCGTACACATAAACAGATAGCTCAGATTACTAGAGAACTACGGAGGACAGCATACTCTGGGGTCCGAATGACTATTCTCTCTAGCAGGGATCATACTTGTGTCCATCCTGAAGTAATCGGTAATTTCAACAGGAATGAAAAATGTATGGAGTTGATGGATGGAAAAAATGTGAGTAAAACAGTTTTGTTTTAGGAAAGAATAAGGCATTGAAATTTCAAGATGTGTAATTTATGTTTAGAATGATAATTCAACCTTTACAATGTATTAAATCCTTATGACCAAAGTGAGTGTCTGTTAGTGAGTGTCTCTTAGGACTATTTCATTTTGAAAAAAGGTTTATTTTCAGTAAATCTTGATTATCAATACAGGTTAAAATTGTAAGACTTAGGGCTAAAACTTATATTATAGTTTAATTCCTAAGTCACATCTTCAATTGCAAAACTTCTCATTCTTCTTTCTTTCTGCCCCCAAATAAATGTCTCAAGTTCTTAGGTTATTAGAAGGTACAGAATCTAACATTTTCAAATGGTATTGATCAGTGTACTTTCAATTAATTTATCTTGAGAATGAAAAAAAAATTAGATTTCATCTTTAATTCTGCCAAACATAAAAAAAATCACCATTTTAGTTAAACGGGGAATGTCGCTATAAGTATTTTGCCTTTAAATTGTGTTTATGGCAGGCTTTTGTCTCTGAAAACTTTTCACAGTACAAAAGGATGAAATAATTAAACAAAATTATGAGACATATTGAGATTCCCTTGAGAAACTTTGAAAAATCTGTATTTAGCTTGGGTGGATTATAAAATAAAATCTTACCAATTTATATGAGATATTGTAAGTTGGTTGGTAAATTCATCTGGGAATCTATACTCTAATACAGTTTCTAGTTAGCTATTACTTAATATTTCACATCTGGAATTATATCAAGCAATCAGCAGAGAGGTACCTTGGATGAAAGAGCATTGGTAACATATGCAGAATATCTAATATCTTATGGAAGTAATGTTATCTTTCATCTAAACTTTTAATCAAATCAAGGTAATGTTGGTTATACCCAGAAGCCTTTGAGTCAAGGTTTCTAAAGTTTAATTTCATCTATTACATTTTTTTTGCTGTATGACTTGAGTACTCTACTATTTTTTCTCAATATTTTTATTTGTTAGGGATAAAATAAATGAATCTACCTAATCCTCAAGATAATCTTCAGTGATATAAAATTTTTTGAGAATATAGAATAAAGTCCTAAATAGTTACTTATTCAGAAACAGAGAGCAAATGAATAGAAAAAACATGAGTGAGAGTCTAAGGCTCTTTTTTTCAATTCATTGTGGAAACCACTGGCTATTAATTTGTTATAAGTTCTTTCTTAACATTTAAGGAACTCTGAAATTTCCCACTCACAGTTTCTTTTGAGGAGATTCTTCTCCAGATATTTTCTTATATGTATGTATGTGTGTATATATATATATGTATATATATATATATATACACTACAAAAGCTGAATAAAAGTGTCTTGTTATCAATATTACTTTGCTTTCACTTGTGGAAATGTTATCATGTTACTAATTGTGCCTTCAATATTGTCCTATCAATTAAATTAAACTTTAAAAATTTGGGAGTATATAACATTAAGACTTTATAATCACCTTTCCCTCAAAACTTAGAACTCAGTACTTAGTCATGGTTGATTAATTTGGTTCTTATTTATGATTGATATTCATTAATTGGTAATAAATAATGGCAATAGCCTGTAAAATAAGTAATTAAAGGCAATATTTGGAATTTTACTGCTGTTTCACAGCCCATACTTTGAACTGGTGATAGTTGTTCTTAAATAATAAAAATATAAGTAGTTGAAGACATTTTGTCATTATTATGGGCACTGGTAAATATGTCAGCATTATTTTGTCAGGTACTAGCATATAATTTAAACTGTTTCAAGCATTTACCAATCTCCAAATCATTATTGTCAGGTAGTTAATTGAGCCCTAGAATGCCTCCGGGCCTACAGCGAACATTTGCTTTTCTTGTTCCTGGGCCCACAGGGTAATTTGGTATTGTAATGAGGGCCAATTACACTGTCACTGTAGGTGTCTGTGTTTACTGAACTTGTTTCACCAAAGTGGGAAGATAAATAGATATCTGACAGTTTGGGTAAAAAGAGCTTAAAGTGTGATAACACTTCAGGGAAAGCCTTTCCTTAGGGTTGTGTTACACTTAAAATGGATGAGCTTTTCTGCTTTTGCTATCAGTCTTCATGTGGGTGTTGGTCTGAATGCCCTTAAAGTGTAAACTTTCTGATTTTTGGCTTGATCATAGCAGACATGTGTTTTTGTTCACTGTTTCCTTTGCTAAAGTTCTCTTTAGGAAAAAGAATTCAATTGACTATATGAAATTAGTCTTTGTTTAGTTTAAGAAAACAAATTTAATTAGATCCAGATATATAAACACTAAAAAACTAAATACGTAGGAGTGGCTGCCCTTTGCCAATCAAGATGGGACTTCCCATGGTGCAGCTTTGGGTGGGGGTAGAGTTCTCAAGGTATAGTCTTAGAGCTGCAAGGGACCTTAGAACCTAACATGTATTAGATATCCACCTGGTATATGGAACTTTCCAGGTACACATCTAGTCCATGGATTAGCTTTCAAGACCAGTGGAGGAGAGGATATGAAGATGGTTAAAAGGCAGATTAAATGAATGTCACTTTGTTAAGTGCACTTTGGATAGCAAGTCTTTCTCATCTGACTCTTTTTGGTAATTACACAATAACCACACAGAATGTTAATGCTAGGGAGGGACCTTGGAGATTGTCCAGTCCAGCCTCCTCATTTCACAGTGGGAAACAGGCCTAGAGAAGGAAAATGACTTGCCCAGAGTTGCCCAGTTGTAGAGTGGCAGAGCTAGTACCAGACCTCAGGTATTCTAAGTCCCAGTTAAATGCTTTTAATTTAAGGGCTGCGTGGTACAATGGTACAAAAGGGCACCATTGTAAGGAATGTCTACCTTGATATAGATCCATGAATTATGAATTAATCAACTAACTTTACCCACATTATTGAGGCAACTGGGTGATGCAGAGGATAGAGTACTGGATCTGGAGTCAGGAAGACCCGAGTTCAAATGCAACCTGAGTCACTTACTAGCTGTGTGACCCTGAACAAGTTACTTAACCTCTGTTTGCCTTAGTTTCCTCGACTGTGAATTGGGGACACTAACAGCACTTACTTCCCAGAGTTTTTATGAGGATCAGGAGAGATGATGTTATGTAAAGTGCTTAGCACAGTGCCTGGCCCATAGTAGGCTTCTATTCTTCCCTCTTTCCTTAATACTACAGCACAGGAGTGGGCTACTAAATCAGAGGTACCCTGTCAAACCTATGTTTGTATGTACAGGGAAGAGTGGAAGCTCGTATATATGCCACTGCCATTGTAGGAACTAGTCTAACCATTCATTCCTGCACAAGAAAGAGAAGTTTATAAAGGATGATAGAAAAGGGGAATTAAAAACAAAGAGTATATTTTTACAGGAGAAACTGGTATAGTAGGAAAGAAAAGAACAGGAGTATAGAGAATGAACATTTTGTTGAAAATGAGTCAAACAGAGAAGACTATAATTCCTTGTTTTATGACATTTTCCTGGAATGAGTACCAAACAGGTAGCTTCCCAATCAGTGCAACCTTGCACGAATAACACGGTCCAATACTTTACATTTTACTCTTGTGTGTGAGTGTGTGTGTGTGTGTGTGTGAGTGTGTGTGTAGCTCATGTACTTTTACTAGATCTTCCTAACTCTGGTTATAAATAACTAGATGTACAGATCTGGGTTAATGACAATAAAAGGTAAACCACTTATGTCCCCTGTGTAGAAAATATTTCAGGCCACTTTTTATAGTTTTCAGCTGTAGTTCTAGGCACTAAAAGCAACTGCTTGCAGTAGCCTCTTCTGATATGAAGGCCAATGATAATATTACTAGCAAAATGTATATAGCATCTTCCGTGTGCCATGAGCTTTCTAAGCGCTTTACAAATATTACCTCACTTAACCCTTACAAGAACCCTGAGAGGTAGGTGCTATTATTATCCCTACTTCTTTTGCAGTTCAGGAAAACTGAGACAAATAAAAGTTAACTTGCCCAGAGTCACACAACTAAAAAGTGTCTATGGCTGGATTTGAACTCAGGTCTTCCTGACTCCACAGCCGGTGCTCTATATGTGCACCACTTAGCTGTCTCGGTGACGTGGGTAGAGTTAGTGGATTAATTCATACTTTATGGATCTATATTCCTATGAAGGTAGACATTCCTTACAAGGGTGCCTTTTTTGTTCCTTGATTTTTAAAATATATTTTAAAATTATTTTTTTTATTCAACTAATAAGCATTATTCAGCTAGTAAACATTTATTTTCTCTCCGGAGTAGGGGCCGGGATAGAGGAGAAAAAGAAAAACAAAATTCTTGTGACAAAGATGTATAGTCCTTGTGTGCCTTTTCATTGTTGAAATCCTTGATTGTGTTTTCCTGTAGACCCACCCAAAGTGTTTGGACCCTTCTTTTATATCTTTTGAAGTGGGTACATGACTCATCCATCCTTTCTTCCTCCATTTTGCCACATAATTGGTTTATTCCTTTTGTTCAGTCTTAAATTTCTCATATGACATCTTTTATTTCATGTCTCCTGTGCTATTCTTTGTTGTGCTACATGGCGGCATGTTCATATATTGCTATATGTTCTACTTTTCTTCAGGGATGCTCACAATATGTATGTTAGCTAATTTTCATCCCACCCAATCCATTTAACCATATGCCTTAGCATCTTCTCTACCACTGCTACCCTACCTCTTCCCACCTTTATATCATGGTACCTCTTAGAATCCATGCCTCAGTCCCTGGGAAGGTTAATCTACTTAATTTTGGAGCCAGTTGTTTTGATTATGGACTCAGTGAGTGCAAACTTATTTAGTCCTTTATATCTAGGTAGCCCTTTGACCATGCTTTGCTTCATATCCCATTCAGCAGTCCATCCATATGGCCATATTGCCACCTCACATATAGACCTAATTTCTTGCTGTGGACACAGTAGCCAAATCAGTAGCACTGTTGCTTCTGGGAAGGGGAAGGTATATTGTTTGATTGACAGCCTTGAGTTTCTTCTAATCATCTCTGTGCTTCCCCTGACCAAAGTGGAAGGGCACCTGCCCTTATTTGTCATCTCCTATTAAATATAAATTACTGGAGGACAAGGACTTTCTAGTTTTTTTTAATTTATTTGTATCCCCAGTGTTTAGTACAGTGCACTTAGCAGGCTGTTAATCTACGCTCTTCCACTTATTCATACAGATTTTGTAGAAATGGAAATGTAGCCCTATGAGTTGATACTTATTACTGTTTTCTCTCTCTCTTTTTAAAAGTAGTATTACTATCTGTGCTTTTTACCAAGCCTCCTGTTTCAGGAGGGCCCAAATGCTCCCAAATTGTATTGTTTCTACCATAGACCTCCTCAGTGTATGTCTGGTCCTTTCTGTTTTCCTCATCTTTATTTTCTTTAATGTTCTTTCTGTTTCCTAGTGCAGTGGTTTTTCTGTCAGTGACAATAAGTCTTTGTTATAAAAATCTTGTCGAATCTTTTCCATTTTTCATCAGTTCCTTGTCTTCTGGTTTTGTCTTTTCATTGTCTCAATGTGATCTAGTTCTGTTTATCTTACCATAAACTTTATTTAAACTTGCTTCTCCTGCTTCTTGGTCTCTTATACTCCTTATAATTTTCCACCTTTTCCTTTGTAATATTTTACAGCCAAGTTTATATTCTAAACTATTGTAGTACATGACTCCTATATCTATGCTTGGCAAGATACTCAAGTGGCTGAAGTGCTTGCAAAGCTATTTTGGTCTCCTTTTTGTGGTGATTGATTTGTATCAGTTAAACTAGCTTAGGAAATGTTCATAGAGTCCATGTTCTTTTATCTATTTTTCATTTTTTGGTGACAATAACTTATTTAAATGGGTCAAATAGAAATTATTTTAATTGATTACCATATCTTCTCATTTGTATTTTAGTTTGGCATTTATTTGGATATTTATTAAGTTGGTGGTCTGATTGTGCAGAGAACTGATTCATAAGGGGCTCCTCTGTTGGGAACCCATTGTTTCCTGTGTGTTGATGTAGGCATTTTGCTTTTTACTAATACTCTTTGCCTAATTCTTTTTTATGAAGAAAAGTTCACAATATATAAGCATGAGGTTTCTGTCCAGACTTCAGGCTTTTGTCTTTTTTCATTTCTTTTTTCGGAGCCCTGGCACGCCTCTCTCCTTCCATTGCTCTATTCAAGTATACGTGACTTAATTTGGAGTCTCTCATTGAGCTCTTCATAGATGTTGGTTTGTAAGTAGCAATTATTTTTTGTGATGCTCATTTTCTAGATGTTCTTCGTGAACATTGCAATACAAGATGATCAAATGTTCCCTGAAATAATGTTTCCTGTCTTATGTGGAGACACTGTGAATCTAATTCTGTAAATTCTTTTATTTGCTTCTCCAAGGAGAATCGATGAGCTAGCTTTCCCTTTAGCTACAATTTCCTTTTGTCTCCTGTCTTCATTTGTAGTGAGAACACCAGTAACAATTTGTTGGATAAAATCCTCATGTTTAGAGTACCCAGAGTTGTTACTATTTATGGATAGTATTACAACTGTTCTTAGAACCTTCTAACTCTTCCCACTATTCTGCCATTGCTATCACAAAGGGGGCCACAAAGAAATGAGGGCCATTTTGTACTTTTCTTTGTTTCACAGGTTGTCTTGCTCAGAAAAATCCCTGACATAATGTCCAGTTTGTTGGCAGTGAGGCTCTTTGTACCTAATTAGGCTGGACCTTGGAAAACAGACACAGTCTGTTTTCTGGTACTATATCTGAATCCTTTCTAACCAGATAAAATCTGACAGAGCTCATGCTCCACTGACACATCTCTTAAAGACCCAGGGTCTCCTCCATACCCCAGTGAGGCAATAGACTGTAACTTTATTCTACATATAGTAGGTGCCATTGGGTAACAAAGAACACAGGAGATGTGATCTTGCCTTTGAGTGGCTCATACAGGATATACCTAGACAAAGACAAATTTAGCTAGTTTTGACTAACCATTATTAAATAGTATAAGAAGTATGTGGGAAGAGAAGCAACATGACATGGTAGATAGAAAGCAGTTTTTGAGGCAGGAAGACTGGCTTTAAGTCTTGCCCCTGACACATATTAGCTTTGTGACTATAATAAATCAGTCTCTTAACATCTCAATCCCTTGGGCAGCCCTCTCAGATGTGAGCAGGGAATGAATTTTTGATCAGTTGTCGAGAGAGTTATTATGCTAGAAGCTCTCCACAAAAATAAAATTGTAGGTCTGGGAAAATGTGTTTTAATTATTATTAATTATGGATTCATAGGTGTTAGACTCTTAACTAATTTGAGAAATCAGAAATGAGCCACTCTTTAAAAAATATTGCTAATTTAATGCTGTAACTTCTATGCAACACTTTTGCTTTGTAGCCATTTGCTAGTATTATGTACTCCTAAAGTAAGGGGGGGAATTTTTTTTTTAATTGCTACTACAATATTTGCTAACTTTTCAATGATATGTATTTACTTTTAGGGTAGAACTTGTTATTTCAATCATGGTGTCCATAAGATTAGTGAACAACATGCTCTACAGACTTTCCCTGGGATGTGTAGGGCCTGGGATATAGAAGATCTTGTGAGCCTGGGGAAGAAACTAAAGGCATGCCCATATTATGCAGCTCGAGAACTAATGCTAGATGCTGACATTGTGTTCTGTCCCTACAACTATCTCCTAGATTCACAAATAAGAGAAAGTGTAAGTATAAATGTAATGATTGTTAAGACCACTTCTTTATTAATTGGGACTTAAGTTAGCAGACAAGGAAATATTTTCAATGTTTTTAAATTTTAATTTCTCCTTTTTATGTCCATTGTTCTGTTCAGTGTTTAATTTAGGTAAGTATATGAGCACATTAGGGTAACCCGTAATTACTAATTAGTAGTAATTAATTCCTGAAATTACATTAAAAATGACTTACTTAAACATCTTAAACTAAAATGACAAGGAATCTTATGAATCTAGTGTCTGCAGTGATAATACAACTAGGCATAAAACAGAATGCTTTATAAAAACCAATTAATGTGCTCAATGGGAAATTCATGTGCATGTTGATATACTTTGTGAACTTTTGAAAAATGATGTTTTTTATGTAGCATATATGTTATGCCACCTAGTTCTCCTCATCAAGTGACATAGCTATTGGTCATAGCATGATGGAGCATGAAAAATTTGGCGTTGTTGCTGCTATTGACTTTTTTGATGTGTGCAAATTCTTCTTGTTAATCAGTTTCACTGTTCTTTCAGGCTTTAAATGAAGATAGCATATATTTATCATTTATATTACCCAGTTTTCAGCCCTTTTTATTCTCACTTCCTATCTCAGAAACCTATGCTGTTTCCTTCTTTGTATCAAATATAATTTCCTTAGCTTGATATTTGAGGTCCTCTTTAGTCTGGTTACAGCCTACCTTTCTAGCTTTATCTCCCTAGCTGAAGCCGCCATTTTGACAGACTGGTCTTTTCATAGTCTCTCTGATCATGCCTTGCTCTTTCTTTTTCACTGTGCCTTGCTCAAGACATTTCCTGCTCCTGTATTTTCTTCTTGCCCCCTCTTCTCTGCTTCTCTTTTTTGAGGATGAGATCAAGTGTCTCCTCCTGGAAGCCTTCCTGAACTCCTCCTGGCCACAAGGCTCTTTTCTTCCTCTGAACACATTTATTGTCTCTGCCTCTCATTTGACAGTTAATCATATGTTGCCTTGTGAGTGCCATCTAGCATTTTGTCTTGTTTCGCTATCCTACATCTCACACATTTATTTTACTTTTCCTCTGTTTGTGCCCCAGTATAACGATAAGGTTCTTAAAAGAAATAGGATCCCTGCCCTCAAGGAGCTCAGAAGACTTTATATCCCCCTCAGCTTCTAATAGGGTATCTTTTGCACAAGAGGGTCTCCATAAATAGTTGTCAGTTTCATATATTTGCAAAAGATTTTGAGACCCCTAGATGACAGTCTTTTGTGCTGATGTAAATATTGTGATGATGTTATGCACAAAGAATTCGATAAAGAAAAGCTACTTGGCTTCAATAATGCAGAACTTATATAAGCCCCAGAAAAATCAATTTTTTACACAATTGCGCATGCTTCTATTGGCTAAAAGCTGGGTGAAGTAAAAATAGAGTCTTCCGACTGCTGATTAAATTAAAGAGTCAATTTCATAATGTTTTACGGAAAATTGTTTTCTGTTGTAGATGGATATCAATCTGAAAGAGCAGATCATCATTTTAGATGAAGCCCATAATATTGAGGACTGTGCACGTGAGGCAGCCAGTTACAGTGTTACAGAAGTTCAGCTTAGATTTGCTCGAGATGAACTCGACGTCATGGTTAGCAACAATATAAGGAAGAAAAACCATGAACCTCTGCAAGCTGTGTGCTATAGCCTCATCAAGTAAGAAAATTGTTTTTACCAGTATAAGTTGGTGTTTCCTTTAAAAAAATTTGTTTACTTTGTGCTGCATTTTTATTTTTAAAATATATTTTTATAGATATCTTTTGTATGTCAGTGGGGCAGATGACAGTGGTGGGGTTCTGGCAGGATGCAGAGGCAGGACAAATAAAAAGCCCGGAGGACCTTCGAAGGTAATCATCTGGCAGATAATAAGGCTTAGCCCTCTTTCATCATGTGGAAGGAATAGAATTGGTGACTCTCATCTCACCCAGGCTCTGCAAGCAGTGACCCCAGCCCAGATGGATTCTGGGTGGTCCTGGCTTTGGAAGGGGATGAGGCATAAAGGTATGGAAGGAGAGCACCCCCAGTGGTGGTAGGTGGGACTCAGTTGCCTGAATGGGTTCTGGGATAGGTGGGACCACTGGAGAGGATGAGAGAACAGGTCCAGAAAAAAGAGTGTGAGAGGGGTGTAGCATATAGTGAGGCTAGAAAGATAGGTTGGGAGCAGAGTTTAAATGACTTTCAATGCTAAATGGAAATTAATATTTGATCCTAGAGGCAAAAGGGAACCACTGTAGTTGATCGAGTAGGAGAGTAGCATGGTGAGATATGTGGTTAGGAAAAACTGCTTTGCTAACTTTGGGATTAGATTAGGGTTGAGGAGAGACTTGAGGCAGGATGACCAGGTAAGAGGCTACTGCAACTTATTGGATATGTGGGGTGAGAGAGAGTGAAGAAGTAAGGCTAAAACCAAGGTTATGAACCTGGAACTCAAAGAATGGTGGTATGCTTGATAGAAATAGGGAACTATGGAGGAATGGGAGAAAGCTGGTGCTCCAGCCACTGACACAGTTCCTTCCCCAAAGGTTCCCTTGTATCTGTTTTGTATCTGTTTTGTCTGTGCTTCTATATGTACATGTTATCTCCTCTGTGACAGGTAAACTCCTAAAGGGCAGGGCATGTATCACTTTTGCCTTTTATCCTTTGTGTCTCATAGAGGACTTGGCACACAGTAGTACGTACTTCATAAAGACCTGCCAGTTGATTACAGTCAGCCTCTTGGTGAGCCTCTGTGTGTTTAAGCCAGCCTGGTCCATTGCCAGGGGTGTGCTCAAAACTTTTGCGTTGTGGTGTAGGACCTGCAGTTCCTGGGCTCCACTGTTAGGGCTTTCAGGGCTTTCAGAAATCTTGGGTATCTCTGTGCCACTTTGAGGCTTTGGAATAGAACTTTAGTAGAGCAGTACTTGATTGCTAAAGCTTTCTAAAATATATTAGTCCACTTTCTTGCTTTGGCAAATATAGTGTAATGAGCATAATTAAATTAATTTTGATGTTTTAGGATCTTACAGTGCCTTAGAGTCATCATTATGAACATCTTTTTGTTATGAGTCAAACATAATTGAAAACTCCTTCAGGGATTCCTAATTTGTGGGAAGATTACATAAGACACCTAGGAATTTGAATAGGAAAGAACAATTATGCTTTTCTTTCAACTTCCTTTGACTTTCTTTTTAATCCTGTGTATTTTATTTTATTTCTGCTTTTTGGAGGGGGGGAAAGCAGGGTAGTTGGGGTTAAGGGACTTGCCCAAGGTCACACGGCTAATAAGTGTTAAGTGTCTGAGGCCAGATTTGATGTCAGATCCTCCTGACTCCAGGGCCAGTGCTCTATTCACTGTGCCCCCGAGCCTCCCCTGTACTTTATTTTAAACATTTAAAAACGTTATTCTGAGGAATTCCTAGTTTTCACCATATTGTAAAAGCAGTCCATGTCCCAAGGGTTCAGAAACCCTTCACAAGATTGGAGATAAGGCTGAATATGTCATACTGACCATAAGTTTTTTGAAAAAAACTTCTGATATGTCATGATTTCTGGTATGTCATGATTTCCCCTTTTTCTTCAAAGTAGAATGCATTTAAATGGAAATAAAGTTTCTAATTAATGGAGGGTTGTGGTTTATTGGAGTTTAGTTCAGGAGATTAAAATAACGGAGTTAGTGCAACTCAGTTTAATTCAACAGACGTTAAATGCCTGTTGTGTGACAGATGCTATGTTAAATATTAGGGGAATACTAAGTCATACAAAACATCTCAGTCCCTGCTTTATTATGTTCTAATTTGGGTGAGAATGGGGGAATGACCACAATATGCACACAAATTAGTAAATATAAACTATATTAAAAACTTCTCCCAGTTGGGGAGATCAGGAAGGGACTCAAGCTAAGTCTTAAATGAAACTAGGAACTCTTAAGAGGCAGCCTTATAGCGTGTAGGGTGAAGAATTTTTTAGCCACATACTGAATAGTGTTAATGGAATACCATTTACCAATTAAAGACCATTTGTCAAGTTGTGGAGGGATGGCAGTCTGGGTCAGTCTTAGAGAGTCATGACCCTGGAAGCATTGAGGTACAACTGAAACATTGGTAATTTAGAAGAAATCACTGGATTATATTACAAGGCTTAGAATTTAAAAAAATAAAGTTGTAGTGAATTAGCTTTGGTTTTTGTTTGTTACTCTTTAATATGTCTAACAATTTGTAAAGAAATACTGCCTGTTTGGCAAGAACATGCCTACAAAAATCAAGGGAATTCTCTTTTCAACACATCTCTTTTGCTTTTGCTGAAGTTAAAAACGTGTATGTACCACTCTTGCAATATTTTCTGTGTGTTCTCAGTTACCACAGTTATGGTTAAAATTTTAAGCTTCTTCAAGAATTATAAATTATCTTAGTAGAGGTCAACTGCCTTGACATTAATTAGTGAGTTCAAATAGCTTCCCCCCGCCTCCATAAGGGTCTTAATTATTCATATTATTGAAAGAGTTCAGTGTTTTACTATCCACTTAGTAGACATTGGACAAGTTAATATCTGTTAGCCCAAACAGATTTTTATACAAAATGAAAGCTGTTTTGTTGGTTTCTAAGATATACCTCAAGATAGACAGACACATGTATGTATATCCCATAATTTAATTTTACCAACAAATCATTCTTCCCCTATTTGTCCCCTTGGACAATGAACATTTTCAAAAAGATATTTCTTTAAAAATTTTTGCTTTCATTTTTTTGTGTGGGGAAAATTTTGATGTCAAATAAAATGTTTTGATTTTATGCAATACTGTAACTAATGCTTGTAATGATAATATAAACCACATGTATTTTCATATCAAAGGGTCACTTTTAAAATTCCACTTGGAATGCATCCCACAGTGCATGAAAATTTATTTGGAAAATTTGACATTGCATATTCTTGAATGGTTTGCTTACATAACTTTAAAAAAATTTTTTTTTTTGCTTTAAGGAGCTTGTAAGATGAATGAAACTAATCAGTTATCTGGAATTAGACAATAAAGCTATTAGTTGTGTAGTAAACTTCTTAATAATGGTTCTTGACCATTAAAATGCTTCAAGAGTAGGAACGGTGGCACCGAAAACGCCCCACATGCTTCAGAACTGTTCTTTAGGATAAACTAAATGTATAGCCTAATGTTCTTTAGCTTATGATTTTTATTTAGAAGTCTCTGATAGTAGGGAGAAGAAAAAGCATGCACAGGAAGTTACTTTTTATTCTAAAAGGTAGCATTTCAGGTCACTTTGCAGTGCTACTTGAGATTTGTATTTGGCATGTTCTAAGTCCTTATTCTTTGGATGGTGTCCTGTCCTGAGGCCTCTTCTCTTCTCCTTCTGTACTAATTCATTTGGTGAGCTCATCAGCTCCCATGGATTTAATTAACATCTCTAAGCAGATGATTCTGAAATCTGCCTTGCCTGTCTCAACCTTTCTTCTGACCTTTAATCCTGCATCTCCAATTGCCTTTCACACATCTCAGATTGAATGTCCAGTAGACGTCTTAAACTCATGTCCCAAACAGAATTTACTATCTTTTTCCCTAAGCCCTCCTCATTCTTACCTTCCTTGTTAATATGGAAGGCAAAATTGTCTTCCTCGTCCCTCAGGCTTGCAACCTCTACTTTTCACAATATTGATTTAACTTTTGAAGCATTTCCTAAATACCCCCACCTCTCTCCTCTGACTCTGCCATCCCTTTAGTGCAGGCCCTCACCACCTCACACCAGGATTATTTCAATAGCCTGTTGATTGGGTCTGCCTACCTTAAGTCTCTCCCGACTCCAGTCCATCTTCCATTCACCCACTAGTGATTTTCTTAAAGCACAGGACTAACCATGTTGCTTCTTTACTCAATAAACTCCAGTGACTCCCTATTGCCCCCAGGAACGAATACAAAATGCTCTCTGTGTGGCATTCAAAGGCCTTTATGTAGCCCCTTCCTGCCTTTCCAATCTTCCTACACCTTATTCCCCAACACAGTCTCCAATCCAGTGACTCTGCCCTCCTAGCCATTCTACTCTCTCATTGGAGCTCTCTCTGGCTGTCTGTTCCCTATGCCTGTAATACTCTCCTTCCTTTGCTCCAGCTGCTGACCTCAGGTTTTCTTTCAAGTCTCAACTAAAACCCCACCTTCTACAGGAAGCCTTCTTAATTCTGGTGTCTTCTCCACCCCCCCCAAGTTAATTATTTCATATTTATCCTGTACATAGTTTGCTTTGTACTTTTTGTTTGCATGTTGTTTTCCCCATTATATTGTAAGCTCCTTGAAGGCAGGGACTGGTTTTTGCCTCTTTTTGTATCACCAGTGCTTAGCACCTTGCCTAGCACATACTAGGTGCTTAGTAAATGTTTAGGAATTGATTATTTGCTAGAAACAATAGCCGATGATCGCCTGCTTTGTCCTCTCTGTGCCCCCACCAAGGAATTTAAAAAGAAGCATTGTCATTTGTGTGAATATCTCTCCAGAGTAGGAAAAGCATTGTAGTACGGTATCCATTATGGCTTGAAGCTGTGTGAGTGGTTCAAAAACAAATAAATCACATGCATGCTTTTTTTTTTTTTGAGGGGGAAAGGCAAGACACTTGGGGTTAAGTGATTTGCCCAGGGTCACAGAGCTAGTTAAGTGTCAAGTGTCTGAGGTCAAATTTGAACCCAGGTCCTCCTGATTTCTGGGTTGGTCCTCTATTCACTGTGCCACCTCACTGACCCCTTCTTTTTCTAAATGAAATCATGACATCAGTTCTGTGTGTTTATTTTGCTGTGTGTGGCAAAGCAACTAAACTAGTGGTCACTAGTATACTTTCTACAAGGTATTGTAATTTCTGATTAAGCTTTTTTTTTTTTTTTTTTTTTTGGAGGCGGCAATGCTGGGCAATTGGGGTTAAGTGCTTTCCCAATGTCACATGGCTAGTAAGTGTTAAGTGTCTGAGGCTGGATTTGAACTCAGGTCCTCCTGACACCAGGCCTGGTGCTGTATTCATTGTGCCACCTATTCGCCCCCTGATTAAACTTTCTTGGCCGATTATTAGGAGCACAGAAGGGTATGTGATTGTAGCGAAAATCCATTTTCTTCATAGCTTTTTGCCAAAGTAACATGTGGAAAGACTGATAATGCCTATTAGAGTTATTGTTTAGTTTGATTTTTTTTCTTATTCTAGTTGGTTACAGGAAAACACTAAACATCTTGAAGAAAGAGATTATGAATCATCCTGTAAAGTGTGGAGTGGAAATGAAATGATCTCTCAGTTCTATAAAATGGGCATAACTGCTGCTACCTTTCCAATATTGCAGGTAAGATGTTTTCTGCCATTAGTAAAATTCATCTTGTGGATACAAAGCTAATGTTATTATGTAATGGTTTGGGCAGGCAATGTATTCTCTGCATAGCATGTATCATTTATTTAATGCTATACTTATGTATCACCCTTCATTGAGTAAAAATCTTCTCAGTACCTAAGTGCTCTCTGGAAGTTGACAAGGCACTTTAACCGTTTCAAGCTATCAGAGAATCATTTAGTACATACCTGTTTAGTGTCTTACTTTTGGACTCCACCTAGTACCTTAACAGCCAGAAGAATTAATGAGCTTCCTAAAGATCTAACTTAGTCTTAGGGAGTGACTGACTCTGGGGGGAACTTAGCTCATTATATATAGCCAGACTACGGTGCCATTGTTGGCACTTATCCTAATCATTCAGTAAACAGTTCATAGTATGGTATCCAGATAGCCACACATCTTTCTGTGTGGAATATGATGGGTATTAAAATTTTTTTCTAAATGGTTGTTTATGTCTTGTGTATCATGTTATAGGGACATTTTACTGCTGTCCTTCAAAAAGAAGAAAAAACCGTGACACTTAATGGTAAAGAGCAAGTCAGAGAAATACCTGTTGTTAGTGCCACAACTCAGGTTATGCTCAAAGGACTATTTATGGTACTGGACTATCTTTTTAGGCAGAAGAGCAGGTCAGTGGAGATCATTTCTCTTTTCCTCCTTAGAAATATTTGTATCTAATAACATTCTGTGAGTTTGGGGTATTTCTTATAAATACTTTAAAATCATTTTTCCTTTTCAGTGTCATGAACTTAACATCAAAAAACATGACCATTTCCCTATATGATGAATAGAAAAGGAGGACCCCCTATGAAATTGAATTTCTACATGTAGCTCATTTTTAAAAATCACAGTAGTTGCAACATTGTCCTGCTTATTGTGGCTCCTTCTGAACTTCCTTCTATTTTCTTTTTTGTATTTTAAAAAATACTTCATTGACTCTTTTTTCTTTTTTCCTTTTTTTAATATGACTATCACTGTCTCCTAAACTCTGGTCCACTAAAAAATGCTGGCCTCCCTTGTAACATCTAAGCGTAGCCACGAAAATACATTTTCTGTATCTGATACAGCAAACAATTCCTACTATGTGCCAGACACTGTGCTAAGTGCTGGGGACACAGATAAGAAAAAGAAAGTCTCTGCCCTAAAGAAGCTTACAGTCTAATAGAGGAAGACAATGCCAACAACACTAATAATGGCCAACACTTACATAGCATTTCCTAAGTACCCAGTACTCTGTTCAGCACTTTACAAATATCTTATCTGATCCTCACAGCAACCCTGGGAGATAGGTGCTGATATTATCTTCATTTTATAGATAGGGAAACTGAGGCAGACAGAAATTAAATGACTTGCCCGGGTTCACACAGCTGGAAAGTGTCTGAGGCTAGATTTGGACTTGGGTCTTCCAGATTCCAGGCCTGGCGCTCTATCCATTGTGCCACCTCGCTGAAAGGGGGAAGGGATAGTGGCCGAGAGTAGCTGGTGACAAATGAAAAGATGCCTGGAATGTTGAGCCTTCTGTAAAGGGAGCTGTGGACTTTGGTTTTTGGCTCCACACTCTAGCCTTCCAGTCAGAAGGGCAGAAGCAGCTGAGAGGACCGATGAGGTAGGAGTTGGAAAGCTGAAGCAATTTCAGTGATGATAAGGAGTGAAAATTTAAGCCTCATTCTGAGCCTCTAGTGCATCAGCTCTGCCAAAATGTTTCATCTTCATGACTTCTAAAATTGTGATTAGTTATTGCATGCTCAGAGTTCTTAGAACTTTTACAGTTGTTTTCCTTCTCAATGATGTAGTTATTGTATAAATCATTCTCTTAGTTCTGGTCACTTCACTCTGTTAGTTCATACAAGTCCTCCTAGGTTTTTCCGAATCAGTCTCTTTTAAAATGTTTTATAATGAAATAATATTCCTTTATATTCTTATGCCATGATTTGTTCAACCATTCCCCAATTAATGGATACCCACTTTATGTCTAGTTGTTTGATACAACAAAACGTTCAGCTAGAAATATTTTGATACAAATAGGAATCATTCATTCTTTCTCTGCTCTCTTTATGTTATAAACCTAGGGGTGTTTATTACGTGGTCAAAGCATGCACAGTTTAGTCATTGTTTTGTTACTAAGTTGCTAAATTTAGTTTCAAATTGCTTTCCAGAATGATTGGACCACCTTATAATGCCATCGATGGTATAATGGTGTGCCAGGCCTTTCACAGCCCCTCCAGCAGTTGTCATCTTCCTTTTTGGTCATCTTAGCCAGTCTGATTCCTGATGATGTGTGTAAATAGAAGAAAGCACTAGACAAAATTATGGCTTACTCAGGAAATAAACCCAGAAGAAGAGAGTAAATCCACAAAATTTACGGACAGAACCTCAGAGAAAATTATTGTGTGGCTACAAAGATTAATAGTGGAAGAAATTAAATAAGAGATTAAAAAATGAAATTATGAATGAAGTTAGAGCTCTGGGGGTAAAATGACAAAGAGAATTAACTTGAAAAAGAAAATGAAACGCCTTTACCAAGTAGTCAACTCCCCTTTTCATTTTTGATATTGGCGATTTGATTTTTTCTCTTTTTTATAGCATTTTTCCAAAAAGAATTCTTAATTTTAATCAGCCATTTAATTTTTTTTTGTTTTTTGTTTCTTTTATCTTTTCTTCAATTTTTCATATTTTCTGTCAGAGTGTTTAATTGGGGATGTTTTTTGATTTGTTGCTTTTCTAATTAAAGTTACATGATCAAATTATTGATTTTTTTTTTCCTTTCTCTCTTGTTGATGAAAGTGTTTAGAGATATAAATTTTCCCCAAAGGACTGCATTGGCTTCATATCAAAGTTTTGGTATGTTGTCTCATTGTTGTCATTTTTTTAAATTAAAAGATTTATTGTTTCTATGATTTTTTTGTTTTATGCACCAGTTCTTTAGGATTATTTGTTCCCTTGAAGTTTGGGATTCCTGCTTCAAATGCTCTGCATTTTCCACCCCCGTTTACTCACATTTTCATTTTTAGTTCTTACATTAGGATTTTGTGCTTAGGGTAATCTCCTCTTGGTTGGTTTGGGTAGTCTTTCATCCTGTGCCCTGCTATGGCTGCTAGCCTGGATGGTGTGACGGATGCTAGACCCCAAATTTTGCCTCAATCCTTGGCTTTTATCTCAGTCTCATGGTGGTCCACTGCAGGATCTTGCTTCAGCCAGCGTCAGTTTCTTTGTCTTTAAATGATCCCCGTTTGGGAGCTGATTCTTTTTCTACTGTGCTTCTGACAGGCCTCAGTGGGATGTTAGAAATCACACTGGTCTTGGTGCCCTCCACAGTACCCTGGCACTGACTCCCAGGTGCTGAGTTGCCTCTGTCTTCTGATACGGTTCCCACAGCACTGAGTAATACATAGCCTGGCCTCATCCATCTTTACAGTCACATATGGAGGCTGGCTCTTTCCCTAGCTTCTGTTCTGATAGCTTAGGACTGGAATATGACTTCTGATCTCCAGGTGTCAGTGTTCACCCTGACTTGGGATGCCCCTATTCAGAATTCCAGAGTATTATTGTGCTTTAAGAAATGATGAGAGACAGTTTTAGACAAAGCTGGGAAAACTTGTATGAACTGAGACAAGAGTAAGTAGAACCAGGAGAACAATTTATACTGTAACAGCAATATTGTAAATAAAAGCAATTCTGAAACATTTAAGAACTCTGATCAATGCAATGACCAATCATAGACCATTGATGAAGTGTGCCATCTACCTCCTGACAGAATAGTGATGGACTCAAGATGCAGAAAAAAATGTCTATTTTTGAATTTGGCAAATGGGTGAATTTGTTTTCCTTTTACTCTGATTTGTTTTAAGAATTTTTTCCTTTTTTTTTTTCCATTGGGGGAGGAATTTGGCAGGGAGAGAACAAATGATAGTGTTGCTGAAAAGAAAGAAAAGATCAATGAAACATTTCAAAAAATACACAGAAGAGAAAGAAGTTCAGTAGGAAACAAAAATAGGACATCTTTGAAAGTAATAAGCTACATATACTATTAAAGGAGCATTAATAATGGTGGCTTATGTGACTTGATGGCTAGAGTGCTGGCCTCGAAATCAGGAAGAACTGAATTCAGATCTTTCCTCAGATACTAGCTGTGCCACCTCAGGCAAGTCCCTTAACCGCTTTCAGTCTCAGCTTTGACATATGTAGAAGTGGTAGTAATAGCACTTCAGAGGAATGTTGTAAGGTTCTGAAATAATGTGTTAAATGCTTTGTAAGCCTTAAAACACTATGTAAGAACTAGCTATTGGCATATACTTTGAAAAAAAAAGCTGTATATACTAGAGTCATGGCTTCACATATTCACTCTTTCCATTCTGTTTTGTATAAAAAAATGTTCCTCTTTTTTTCTGGTGTTTGTGAATTCAGAACCTTTTTTTAAAATTTCAGTTTTAGTTTATGGAATAAAACAAGCATTTCCATAACATTATAGCAGAGAGGATAATTGCATATGAAACTGTAAATCTACCATGTACAAATTGGTATTCCTTTCAAATATAGCTTAGAGATGGTTACCATTAGACACAAATATATATATATATATATATAAAATTATACATACTTCTATTTATTAATTCTTTCATGGACTTCATTTTTTGGCAGTCTGATGAAGCCTGTGGAACCCTCGAGAATAAGGTTTTTAAAAGGTGAAAGGAATGCTAGATTTTAGGTTGTGGTTAGTGAAAATAGCAATGTATTTTATTTCCCATCCAAGTTCACAGACTCCCTGGAATTTATCTGTGGACCTGTGGAGGGTCTGTGGGCCCTAGGTTAAGAACCCTTGGATTAGATAACTTCTGAGACCTAATTCTAAAATTCTGTGATTCTGTGACATGTGCCAAAACTTATAAACTCTGTCGTTCATAGTGGGGGAAATAATGAGATTAAGATTTTTGAATGAGATAGCATGGTAGAAAAAACACTATATTTGGAGTGAGTAGATCTAGCAGCTCTCATCCTCATTTGCTTTCTAACCATGGAGAATCATTTAACCTCACTTAGTTTTCTCTTTTGTCAAATGGGAATAATAATAATAGTTATACAACCTAATTTACAGAGCTGTTGTGAGGAAATGCTTTGCATATTGTAAACCCCTATGTAAATGTGACTTATAAGTGATTTTAAATGTAATTGGTTGTAACAATACGTTCAGATATTGATGATAAATATTGTAAATGTTTTAAAAAATTAACAATTTGATTATTGGTTGCTTTTCATTTAGGTTTGCAGATGATTACAAAGTCGCTATACAGCAAACTTACTCTTGGAAAAACCAGATTGATATTCCAGACAAAAATGATTTCTTTGCTTTACCTAAAAATAAGAAACGTTCTAAACAAAAAATGGCCATAAATGTACTAAACTTTTGGTGCTTGAATTCAGCTGTGGTAAGCTTGTTATGACATAGTGGGAATTTTTAGCTAGTATTGCTTAAAGAATTAGATTTGACCCATTTGATCACAGTTTCATGTAACTAATATTTTTCCTCCTTTATAGGCCTTTTCAGATATTAGTAGTAATGTACGGACAATTGTTCTGTCATCTGGTACTTTATCACCAATGAAATCTTTTTCATCTGAACTTGGTGTGACATTTGCTATCCAACTAGAGGCTAATCATGTCATTCATAACTCACAGGTTAGTATTTTCTTTTTTAGGTTTATGAAGTTTCTAAGACCTTTAATATAAATTGAATTCCTTGTTATCCAATTTGGGTGGCAAATGGAGATGTTATATGAGAAGAAATTTTACATTTTACTTAAAGAATAGAAAGAATGCTAGTTATCTACATCCAAATAAAGAACTGATGGACTCTGAATGCAGATCGAAGCATACTTTTTTCACTTTTTTTGTTTTTTTTTTTTCCTTTTGATCTGTTTCTTCTTTCACAACTGTGACTAATATGGAAATATGTGCTACATAATTGCACATATATAACCTATCTCAAATTGCCTACCATTTTAGGAAGAGGGGAGGGAATAAAAGGAGGGAGAAAAATCTGGAACTCAAAATAGTGTAAAAATGAATCCTAAAAATTGTCTTGACATACAATTGGGAAAAAATAAAATTCTGTTAAAAATGCTAGTTATGTTTTAGAGACAACAAAAGGTGATAAATTCTATTCTCTAAAGAAAAAACAGAAAACTAGACTTCGTATGAGGATATGTGGCCTGAAATTCTTTATGTTTTCATTTTTAGTTTAAGATAACAGTAATAAGAAAATCTAACAACTCCCCAGATTTTTATTTGTCCTAATAAAGTCTTGGAATAAGACTTGAGCATAGTTAAACTTTTTCATATTAAGAGTTCTGTTGCAATTATTTTCTACTGTTCTATCATTCTTTCAGGTGTTTTTTCCCTGTAAATGTTCATTCTCATAAATATTCTATTCTGCGATTGGAACTTGGCTTCTGAGGGGAATTTTTTCATTGAGGCAGCCATACCCTCTAGCTGGCCAGTAGTTGTCCAGCCCCTAGGGATAAGGAAATTTGACAGCCCTAGGAACATGTTTCCCTGCCCAGGGGGAACTCTAGAAGTGCAGATACACTTATGTAGGTGTATGCATGCATACAAGTATATTCAGATAGGAGATAAGAATAAAACCCTATGGTGGTTACTGGAATGGGCTGAGTAACTGTAGCTTTGTAGGGCGTCAGCTTTTGCATGTCTGGCATAAAAATCATTTAGGTTTAAGCTGTCCTTGAAAATATTTTCAAGACCATTAGGATTTTAAATAAACTGTAGCATTTGCTTTGTTTCTATTCACAGCCCTCAATGCCATCCCTTCTTTCTCTTTCAGTACACTTAGGCTAGGCATACGTGACCATAGTAGACTTGGAAGAAGGGCCTTACAGTGTGTAGTTGTGCTAATTCCCCATGACTGGTCAGCACAGATTTTCTAGTGTGAGGGAAGTGGAAGTAATAGTACCTGTCATTTGGAGTCATGTAGACCAATTGTAGCAAATTATGCTCACCAAGTAATCTGGTTTCATCTAATTCTCCTGTTGTCAGGTAGACAGAATGGACAACCTCTTATTGGTTACGTTATAATGTAAAGTCCTATTGGGGTCTGGGTTGGGCTGGATACTAGCTCTCTTTGGGCAATCTGGTAGAGTTAAAGACCCCGTCACAGAATAATGTTGTTAAATACTTAAAACAACATGCATAGGATTACAAGGGAACCCAATTATGTTGAGATAGTTATTAAAATACTGGGAAAACAAGTTCATGGACCCCAGATTAAGAACCTCTGAATTGGCTCATCTCAAAAGACTCTTCCAGACTCTAAATTTTATGATTTTATGACCCAGCCTATGATTCATTCATTCATTATCATTTGTATGTCAGATAATTTGTCAAATATTTACTATATGCAGGGTATTGTAAAGTCTTAGGCAATAGATAAAAACTCGTGTAGCTTCTGTGCTCAGGAGGTAACATCCATAAAGATTATAAACATTATCTAAAACTGCACAAACTCAGAAAGCTTCTGTAAACTCAATTTCTTCTATAAGTCTAATGTAGAGATAATAAACAGCGTATTTTAAGTAAATTTCTTATAAAGGTACTGCTTGATTTTCTTTTGGCCCACTGATCATTCCTTAAGGTATCTTAATAAGTGCTTTTACATGTGTGTATATGTATATGTGTATACACATGTACACAAACATATTTGTGTCTAATGGTAGCCATCTCCAGGGCTGGGGGGGAGGGGAAGGAAAAAAAACTACTTACCTGATAACTCTGTTATATATTTAGAAGGAGTAGCAATTTGTACATAATAGATTTGTAGTTTCATGTGTCTTTTTATTATGAAAATATTTGTTTTGTTCCATAAATTAAAAATAAAATAAAAACTTCAAAAGTACTTATTTGCCTGCCTGGTTTAAGCATACTTCTAATGCTGACTTCTTCACATAATAGGTTTGGGTTGGCACTATTGGGTCAGGCCCCAAGGGTCGGAATCTTTGTGCCACCTTCCAGCACACAGAGACCTTTGCATTCCAGGATGAAGTTGGAGCACTTCTCTTGTCTGTGTGCCAAACAGTGAGCCAAGGGATTTTGTGCTTCTTGCCATCTTACAAGGTAAAGAAATACTCAGTTGTGCTTTTGACTTTTCAGAATCATACGAAATTCTCACCTTAACTTTCTTGGGACCAGAAGCAATGAAAGTAACTCAAAATCTTTGCCTAATACACAATTTTATTGCCTGTGTTGATAGTAGAAGGATGGGGCTGTGGGGGAGGGGAGAATGGAGTGTTGGTAATCAAGAAAGGTTGTCTGATTAAAAGCATAAGATTTCATTTGGCCTTGAGAGGTTCTACTCAGACAAGAGCACAGGATCACAGGCAGCAACTTTTCAGCATCTGTCTGAATAGTTTCACACTCAAAGGGAAAAAGAGCAAAGTTACACTTTTGCATGGCCTAATAATTTGACTCTAACACAGTGATTGGGGGAGCTAGGGCATGCTGGTCCTGGAATTAGGAAGATTCATCTTCTTGAGTTCAAATCTTACCTTAGGATTTAGTAGTTCTGTGACCATGGGCAAGTCATTTAACCCAGATTGCCTCAGTTTCCTCATCTTTAAAATGATCTAGAGAAGGGAATGTCAGATCACTCTGGTACCTTTGCTAAGAAAGCCCCAAAGCAGGTCACGAAGAGTCAAACAGACTGAACACCAACAATACCAACAACACCATAGTAGTTATTAACTGGTTTTGTCTGGACTCCTTTTGCAGTCTGATAAAACCTATGGACCTCTCCTCAAAATAATGTTTTGCAGTGTACAAAATACAATATACAGAATTACAAAGGAAACCAATTGTATTGCAATGCAATTATCAAAATGTTGAGAAAACAATTTCACAGACCCCAGAGTAAACACCTCTGTAGGCTTTATCATATTGTATTTTGGTCGCATATCGCTAGCGTCAATTTCTTACTTCCTGAAAAAAGACTGAATTATAGACCATGTCATTTTCTTTCTGGTAGTTTTTCGGTTTACTGCAATATTTGAAAGTCTTTACTGAAATAGAAATTTTGTAATGTTCTCTCTTTCTACTTAAGGTATTAACAACATAGCCCCCCTCCTGAGAGAAGCAATATTGGTAGCTTTGCTCTCCACACAGAAAGTTCTGTCTTAAACTACACTATTTGGAATCCCTAGCTCCATTCAAGTTTCAACTCAAATGCCATCTCCAAAAGGAGGCCTTTCCTGTTCCCTAGTCTTTAGTGCTGTCTTCTCTTCTCTGAAAATACTCTGTATTTACTTTGTAATTACTTCTCTCCATATATGTTGTTTCCATCCAGTAGAATGTCAGCTTCTCGAGAAGCACCTGACACAATGCCTGACATAGGAGACATTTAATACATGCTAGCTGAATCAAATTGAATTATATTTTAATTATGTTTCAAGCCTGGTTCCAATGCAAGGAGATAGAATTATTTTTCTATAACAAGTTATACTTGTAAGAATAAGAATGGAAGTGATATGTTTAAATCAGTAAGAATGTTTGACCTGGGATCTCTTCACAGACTTTCCTTCTATAAAATTTATGTAGTTTATAGTTTATATAGTATATAGAACTATATAGTTCTTGTCAACTACATCCAATCAATTCTAGATGTAGATAAGGTTAGGACTGGGGGACTGGACCTATGATTTTATTGGTATAGGGGATTCTGAATCAAGGAAACTCTAGCAGTACAGGCCAACCCCCTTCTGGGCCACTTACATTCCTAGAGCCCCTTAGATCCTTGAAAGGGTGTGACTTATATATGGCCGCATAGCCAGCAAGTATGTCACAGTAATTAATCATTTTAGGATGATTCTTAACAAATTTACTTAATAAAATATGTCTCAGCACACTTGATATTTAAGAAGTTTTTTATTAATTTTTTTTCTTGTTTTACATTACCATAGTTTCCCTCAGCATTCCTCCACCTTCCAGAGAGCCATCCTATATAATAAAGAGTATTTTTAAAGACAAAAAAGGAAGAGAAAAAGTCAACATAACTGATCAATACTTAGAAATATGCTGGGGCGGCTAGATGGTGCAGTGGACAGAACACCAGCCCTGGAGTCAGGAGGATCTGAGTTCAAGTGTGGCCTCAGACACTTAACACAAAAACTAGCCATGTGACCTTGGGCAAGTCACTTAACCCCAACTGCCCTCCAAAAAGCAAAAAAAAAAAAAATGCATCCTTTACAGCCTGTGTAAAGGATTGGATGTCTTCTCATATTTCCTCTTTCAAGCCATGCTTATAAGACTATTCTTAACGGAAGACAGGATTTTTTCCACAGTAAAGTGTCTAAGCTAAGCATGTTTCTTTCAAAGACTAGTAATTAAGGCCAAATTCAAAGCCATAGAGTAATTTTTTTTCCTTTTATCAAAGGAAGTAATTGGCCTTACACAAAATCAATGGAACTTTTCAAGCTTAAATTATGGAAACTTCCTTCCCCAAGGAAGTTATTTGCGGTAGCATTGGAACTCAGATTATCCCAAAGCAATCTGAAAGAAAAAAACCAAAAACAAAAAAAAACCACAAGCAGGTTGGAAAAAAACCTGTTGCTAAAACCACATTCCAACCAAGATCAGAAGCACAGAGTCAGGAAGTAAGGAAATAATCCTGATAGTGTAGACAGCATGAGCAAATTGAAAACCATTTGCCAAACCCCTATAGATATGGTACCAAATTGCAATTCTTTATGTGTGTGTGGCAGCAACCTAATTGAACATGTTTCTCAGCACATATGGAGCTGTGCCAGCTCTAATGTAAACCTTCTTCACAAGACTGTAATTACTGATGAAAAAACCCACAGTATGAAAAACAGCCAGAGCATGGAAGACCTTCAACACATCATCTAAGACCAATTTTCTTGTTTAAGATTTCTCTCATTATAATGCTTTCAACAATTAAAAAAAAAGTGTTGTAGAGAGACCCAGGTGGAATTCAATATTTATACGGAAGGAAAGTGGCTATTTAGGCCAAGTAGAGGAAGAGAATGCCATCTCTGGAGTCCAGTCTCCTGAGATTTTATGTATTTCTGACAGCACTATTTACTGCAGTTACTGAAATTGACCATTAGGTGACTACACAGACCATAGAATGTAGGTTTGCTTGACTAAACAAGTTGTCTAGCTTAATGCATGCATTGAAATATACTCCTCATAGAGGACTCCCATCCCACAAGCCCCCTCCTCACCCCCACGTGAATAAGATAAGGAAGCCGAAAATGAAACTCTCAAATAAAACTTGTTATAGTTTAGCATTGAGTTTGAGGTTTTAATTTATGTTCAGTTCCTCAGTGCTGAGCAGGCTGCATGCCATGTAAATACACTTTAAGAAGGAGCTTTGATATTTTCATTCCAGATTTTAAATGCTCAATGGACTTGAGCTAATTACACTTGGTAGTACGTGTAATCAAATAACACTAACCTTTGAATCATAATGCTTCATCTTTTGACCCACTATTATTTCACAGGATGATTAAACTAGTTAGCTCAATAGCTTCAGAAAGCTTTTTTGTTTCAAGGAAAGGAGACACAAATCTAAGCCTGAACCTTTTGTTGTTGTTTAGTCATTCAGTTGTGTCTGAGTCTTTGGTTTTTGTGGCAAAGATAGTGCAGTGGTTTGCCATTTCCTTCCCCAGTGTATCTCCATTTTACAGATGAGGAACTGAGGCAAATAGGGAGTAAGTGACTTTCCCAGAGTCATACAGCTACTAAGTGTCTGAGATTGTATTTGGATTCAGATCTCCCCGATTCTAGGCCCGGTGTTCTGCTGCCAAGTCTGAATCTTAGATATCAGCAATTGATTTAAATTGTTCTACTTTTCACTGTTTCTGTGCTTCTACTGTTGCTAGGTTTGTTGAGGGAATTATTCTTAGTGAAGAATACATTATAGTTTACTAATAAAAATATTAGTGAGTTTTAGTTTAAATGTGTCCCATTTCATTTTAGTAATAGGAGGCGACTGACACTGTACTGCTTCTCTTGGCAGAGTTTCTTTTTTTCCCCCCTAGAATATTATTGATTTAAAAACAAACTCATGTTCTGTTCAGTCCATCTTTGTGCTGTCAAATAAAAGCATACTTGAGAATGACCCTACATGTTAAAGTTCAAAGTGTCAACGTAGTAATAAGCTTTTTTATTGAAACTCTTTGAGTGGAAGCCTTGTAAATGCAGGGCTTTGATTCAGGAAGACTTGGGCTGAAATCCTAACCCTGCCTCTGCACAGGCAAATCACTTCACCTTTTTCACCTCAGTTTCCTCCTCTGTGGAACAAGAGGGTTGGACTAGATAGATGGTCTCTGTAGTCCCCTCCAGCCATAAATCTATGGATCTGTGATCCACCAGGTCACAGGTAACTTGTGATCTGTGTTGGGAGAGGCAGGTCCCGTACCAGGAGTGCTCTACACTGATAAAACTAGAGATCGTTTGGTTCTTTACCTATGGAAATTCTCAGTCTGGTTCTCATATTTGAAAATTTTCATTAAATTTTATTTGGCTATCTTATGAATTATATTTGTATAGGAAAATTTTGTTTCCTTACCATGTATATATTTTTGCATATTTTCAGGTATTTATTGAGCGTCAATCCATTTGTGTTAACCTTATAATTGCCAGGAATGAATAAAATGAAAAGCATTTATTGAGCGCTTACTGTGTGCTGAGCACTGTGCTAAACACTGAGGTTACAGAAGCTGAAGTGAAATAGTCTCTTCCTTTCTATTAGTGGGGACACCACACCTAGAGGAGAGTACAGCTTCAGGGCTACAATTCCAGTTGGAATTGTATCCCTGTAGACCAGGCTTGTATAGTATATGGCCCAGGTGCTTGGGTTGTCACACAAGCTTTGTTTGTCACATCACCCATAGCAACCAACCGTTGTCATTCTGTCTCTAGTCTAACCTATCTGCGCCTGAAGAAGTTTAGCCTATTTGGATTTTGACCCCTACCTACTGCCAAGTTGTGCTGGTCTGCTATAGACTGTTAGGAACTCTCTACCCTTTTGCTACAAGAGACATGGTCTATCATCTTCTTGTTTGATCTGAATCTGCAGCTGAGGAGCTCTGTGGTTCTACTCAGTCACTATAGATTTACTCTAGATTTAGTGGGGGTCATCAGGTGCTTAATTTAAAAAAAAATTGTATCTTTGTAGTTTCATATTACCTCTATTAGAATATATTTTTTCATTGATATCTTTTGATTTTACATTATTTGCATTTCCTAATTTATTTCTTCCCTCTCTGAGAGCCACCCCTTTTAACAAAAAATAAAGAGGAAAAAAAGCAGTTGAACAAAACTAACCAAGACTCTGAAAGAATCTCATTTTATCTGCAGTGTTCCTCACCCATAGACCCGGAACTAGGTAGGGGGGAGACAAAGCAGCCCTGATCACACCTGTCTCTGTAGCAGTGCCCTAGAAGGGGTCTGATAGAACCTTCTTTTGGGCTTGGGATCTCCTCTTTGAATGATGCATACCTCTTCCTGGGCATTGTAGTGCTCTTCTTACTGTGTGCATCTGTTCTGACCTGACCCCTCTATCTTGCTATGCCAAGCAGGGCTGTTTGGAGGAGTTTGTGGGGAGAGCCCCCTGCACTGTTTTTATCATTTCCATCTTCGCTCAGCCTCTACATTAATTTTGTTCATGCAAAAGTTTTTCAATTCGTTTAATTGAAATTAACAGTTTATCTTTTATAAACCTTTTTCACTTTAGAATTCACCCCTTAAGCTGTAGGTAGAAAGGTAATTTATCTGCTTCACTTCTCATTTTTTATGGTATGACCTTTAATGTTTAGATCATATATCCTTTTTGAGTTTGTTGCTAGATTTGTTGCAAAATGTTGGTCTAAACTTTAAAGCACACGTTTGACTGTGTTTCCTTCTGTTCATCGAATTCCAGTGTTTTTCTATCACCTCCAGGATCAAATATAAAATCTTACGGCATTCAAAGCCATTTATAACTTGGCCTCCCCCTATCTTTCCAATCTTCTTACATCTTTTATCTCCCTCCTTCACACCCCTTCCCTGCTTTTCTTCCCCCAAACCCCCATACTCTTTAGATCCTCCTTGCTGTTCCTTGCACATGACACCCTATCTCCTGACTCTGGACATTTTTGCTGGCTGTCCGCTGTGCCTGGGCTATCCTCCTTCCTGCTTTCCCTGGCTTTCTTCAGGTCTTACCTAAAATCCCAACTTCTACAAGAATCCTTTTCTGATTTCCTTTAATTCTTTTATTTTTTTTAATGTTTTAAAATTTATTTCATTAACTCAATCATATATACAGTTGTTTTAACAAACATTTTTTTTCTGATTCCCTTCTACTGATTACCTCCACTTTACCCTGTATATAGCTTGTTTGCCCAAAGCTGTTTGCATGTTGTCTCCCACTTTAGACTGTGAACTCCTTGAGAGAAGTAACTGCCTTTGCTTTTCTTGATATCCAAAATGCTTCGCACAGTGCCTGCAACATAGTAGGCACTTAATAAATGTTTATTGACTGCTTGACTGACTAAACCTAATTTCTGCCAGACTGCTTTCCAGTTTTACCAGCAGCTCTGGTTAAATAGGCATTCACTTCATAGGTAATTAATGTTTTCAAGTTTATTGGGCTATTGAATTAAATCATTTCTGATTTTTCCTTATCTATTCTGTTCCATTGATCTAATTTAAAAAATTTTAAACCAATACAAAATAGTTTTGACAGTTACCATTTTTTAATATGGTTTGAGGCCTGGAAGATCTAGTCTTCCTTCAAGTCCTACTTTTTTTTGTTGTTTCCCTTATCAAGTTTAAAGGCCATGTAGGTAATTTTTCCCTTCGCTGTCATGGTATGAACTGTTCCCACCTTTTTTTCTGCCAATCCATGGCTGTTATTTCCTTTAAGGTTAAGCTCAACATTTGCTTCCTTCTTGAAACTTATTTTGGTTACCTACAACTCACCTGAATCACTGGGGTACCCTGTTTTTCCATAGCAAATTGATTTTTTGTGTGTGTATCTTATACTTTTCATCTGTCACTCATATGTTTGGTATTTGCGTTTTTAATGGTTTCATGTGTATATTATCTATTTGTCTTCTCCATTTGGGTTATGTTGACTCTGAAGGGAGGAACTGTACCTTTTGGTAGCTCAAGTGTACTAAGCACAAAGAGACCCACACGTATTATTATACCTTAAGAATTTGTGATTTTGCCAGTGTTAAGCAGATCATAACACTTCTAGGTTTAGTATACATCAAGAGAATTCATCACCTGTTGGCCAGCCTTCTTGTTTTGTTTTGTTTTTAGAGGTAGTTGGGGTTAAATGACTTTTTAGGGTCACACAGCTAGTGAGTGTTTGAGGCAGATTTGAGCTCAGATCTTCCTGACTCTGGGGGCCAGCGCTCTATCCACTGCACCCCTGAGCTGTCCTCCATCCTGCTTGTGGTAAACCTTTTGAAGCTAGGTTTGGCCTCAAATGATAGAATCATCACAGCTTACACTTGAAACCTTTCTAGTTTGTTAGGAAATGCCAGAATTTATGATTAGTTGGTGCATCCTTTGAGAACCCAGGGTCATCTCTCTACCGCAATAAGTTATCTGAGTCAGCCCCGGTAGCAGAGCCATGAAAAGATAGTCAATAAGTATTTTGAATGAATGGCTTAAAATGAATTTAGATGCAACCAATTGGAAGTTCTGATTTCAATTTTAGATGTTCTTTGTAATTCTGTGAAAATTAAGACAGAATTGTCTCTCAGTAACATCATTTTAGCTAGATTATCACATTCAGCTTTCTACAACCAGAATGAATTGCCAACTGGTATTATCGAGTTGGTTGAAATTAGATTTGAACTTAAAATCCTACAAAATAGGGATAATTGAATTACATATTTATAATACATCTATACAAATATGCATGTTAGAGTTTAAGATAACCTTAAATACTTTTAAAGAAATGTTACAAATAGGATTTTAGAATAGAGTTGACTTTGAGATTCAGGAATACTAAGCACCACAACTTCCTAATGTTTATTGTGATGGTATGACATGGTTTCCTGTTGATAATACTACACTTAGACTTATCTCTATGAAACTTACAGTAGAGATAGGTCAAACATCAGCTTTCCTTTTAAAAGGCTTTAAAAGCATTTTTTTGCAAAAGTATTACATATGCTTTGTTTATACTTACAGATTTGTTTTTGGTTTTTTTGCTCAAGGAAGAAATTCAATAAAACTTCACTAATTTGGATATGTGGGGTGTAGAGCTGTAACTAGGAAGTCTGGTACTTTGAGCAGATTCATTTGGAGGGTAGCAGTGGTATATCTTAAGATATGAACATTCCTGTATGTTAAAAAAAATTAGTTTTTAATTTATGAAATAAAATTAGCATTTCAATAACAGTAGAATAATTAAAAAGATGATTTTGTATGAAACCGCAAGTCTGTTATGTACAACTTGCTGTTCCTTTTAATATAACAGATTTAATATGTAAATTTCTTTTTTTTCTCCCAATCAATTGGGGAATGGTAAAACATGTTGTAGTATATGATTGTGATGGAATACTACTGTGCTGTAAGAAATGATGAGCCTGATGATTTTAGAAAAACATGGTCAGACCTCTGCATGTTTGAGATTAGCTAGAAAGAGGTCGTCGAGGTCCAGAAACTGCGAAGCCAAGGTGTTTGAAGGAGGTAGGGAACAGAGTGGAGGGGAATTAATGAAAACCATTGGGAATGAAAGAATGACCTGGAAATCATAGATTTCAGCAATAAAAATCTATATAACATAGAATGAACTTTATAGGAGAAAAGATAGTTGCCATGTGATAGTAGCTGAATATGTCTTGTCCCTGAGTATTAGGGGGTGTGAAAGAAGGAGTTGCCAACCTTGGAGAGAATGCCAGAGGAAGTGGTAACTAGAAAAAAACCCTGGATTTTCTTAAATATCAGAAGTTAAAAACTGACATTTATACATGCTTTAGGATTTAAAAAACACTTTACATGTTATCATATTTGGTCTCAATAACCCTAGGAAGAAGGTGTTATTATTATCCCTATTTTACAGATGAAGAAACTGAGTCCAAGAGAGGTATTTGAATTCAAGTCCACCATCTAAAATTCTATCTATTATTCTGTGCTGTCTTCCTTAGTGAAAGGTGGTAGGAATGTGAGAGGGGAAAAATATCTATAATTTTTCCAAGCCCACACATACCACTTGAGCTGTATGGACCTCAGTTTCAATATTTTGTAAATGTAAATGTATTTATTTATCGTAAAATAAATAAAATTTGTAAAATGTTAGAGTTGTAAAATTTGTAAAATGTTAAAGTTGGACCAAATGATCTAAGGGGACCCTTCACACTTTAAAGCTATGATCCTGTAATCCTGTGACTTGACAGCTGATTGGATAAGAAAGATTTGTAATTAATATATCCAATTATTTGTATTTAAATTGATGCTTCTAAGTGTCAAAAGGTGCTTAAAACAAGTAATTTGCTTAAGTAGCTTTTAATTTATCCCTATATATCTTGTTGGTAGTATTAAATTACTTTACAAACATTTCTTCATTGATAATGAAAGGCAAACCTCATTTTAACTCCTTCATAATCTCCAAATTCCAAATTAGGGGGACCCCAATAAATTTTTACTGGGGTTTTAAAATCCAAATTTGATTGTAATAATTCCAGTTTCCATAAATTAGTTTATTGATGATTTAACAAAAATTATTTTGAAATGAAAGCTGTGTGACCCTGGGAAAGTCACTTAACCCTGTTTGCCTCAGTTTTCTCATCTGTAAAATGAGCTGGAGAAGAACATAGCAAGTGTCTTTTCCAAGAAAACCTCAAATGGGGTCACAAAGGGTCAGACACGACTGAAAAGTGACTGAGCAACAGTAATAAGTGGAAAGATTGGAGTGTGTTATACATAAATATATATGTATATATATATATATTTTTGCATACTTACATTATTTTAAATTCTCATATTGAGACCAAGATTTCTCAAAGTTATTAGATGAATTGGTTAGCCTGAGAACCTCTCTTCCCTACTGGAATATTTTACCTTTTTATTTAACTTGTAGGCATAGCTGTACTAGAGTCTATAAAGAATCTTTCTCTGCTCTTGTGATTAGCTGATTAGAATCTCTATTGTAACTTTGTATTACTGCTTTAATTTACATTATCTTTGATTCCATTCTTCACATATAAAGATCATATGATCATAGATTTAGAATTGGAAGAGACCTTCGAAAGTATCTAATCCTATCTCTCTCATGGGCCTAGAAAGGTTAAAAGCACTTACCCAACATCACGGGGTAAAATAAAAGAGCCTGGATTTGCAGCTTTTTCCATGGGGATGCTCCCTGGACTATGAGCCTTCTCACACTCCCTGTCCTGTGAGCCTTCTCACTGTTGCTTGAGTTGATTTCTCCACAGCTGTAGCAAATTGTGTTCACACTTTCCCTTTGGAGTGAGGGCAATGGTTAAAATCATCAAATAACTCCTTGAGAAGATGTGGGTAAAGAATGATGTTAGTGAAGTTTAATTTACTGATATCTGTATCAGTATTTAACATGTGGATATAATGGGGTGCCATTTTATATTATTCACCAGTTCTCCTCCCAGACCTTGCAAGTGCTTTTGATACTCTATAGATTGTTAGTAACTTTGGTGAGAACAGTTTCAGTTGAGTGATGGGGTCAGTAGCCATCATATATATAAATACCTGGTAACTTCAGTGTAAAAGTGAACATAGGGAATGCTAGGGAGAAGTGTTGGAAAACACTTATGGACTATATAAGCTTTGGGCTTATATATTGTGAATGTTTTCTTTGAGAAGAGAGTCAGGAAGTACTGACAAATAATATTAAAAAATGAAATTACTATATTTTAGCCAACAAAAAATAATAAGGTTTCCAAAGTGAGAGTCATTTCTAAGTCAGCTTTGTGAATATGGTCAGATCAACTTGTTATAGCAATAATCAAAATCAGCATCATATTGAGAACAAGCTGTTGATCCTGAAAAATGAGAAGTGTTTCGATCAATAAACTTAAACACAGACCATCACTATTTCATAAGGGAATTTAGTTTATGCAAATAAATTGCCCCCATAACCTAATCAAAGGACCCTTGAAGTCTCTTCAGTAAGCAAACATTTGATCTATTTGCCAAACAGAAATGTATCTTTCTTAATGAACAAAGATCCATTTTTTCTCCCTCTCACTTCTTCTCCCCCATTGGGAAACAACCCCCAAAACCTTTGTAATGAGTATTTGTAGTTAAAACAAAATTGTATATTAGCAATGTCCAAAAAATGTATCTTATTTTCTCTACTCTGAGTTCATTGCTTCTCTCTTAGGAGGGAGGTAGTATATGCCATGAGTCATTCCTCTGAAATTGTGGTTATCATTGTGGTGAACAAAGTTCTTAAGTCTTTCAAAGTTGCATGTCTTTATAATGCTATTATTGTGTTTTGTTCTCTTGCTTCTACTCTTTTCACTCTACATTAGTTCATACAGGTCTTCTGAGGATTCTCTGAAAGCATGCTTTTCATAATTTCTTTTTTTTTTTTTTAATTTTAATTTATTTTCTTGGTTACATCATTCATTTCCACAAGGTTTTGAGTTACAAATTTTCTCCCCTGTTTGTCCCTACCCCC
>CM053593.1:139060775-139075580 GCA_028646575.1 Pseudocheirus occidentalis | reverse complement strand
CTTTTCTTTTCTTTTCTTTTCTTTTCTTTTCTTTTCTTTTCTTTTCTTTTCTTTTCTTTTCTTTTCTTTTCTTTTCTTTTCTGCTTTTTAGAGGGGCAGTTGGGATTAAGTCACTTGCCCAAGGTCACACGGGTAGTTTTTTGTGTGTTAAGTGTCTGAGGCTGGATTTGAACTCAGGTACTCCTTACTCCATGGCAGGTGCTCTATTCACTGTACCATTTAGTTGCCTCTCCTCTCTCCCTTCCTTTAGGAAAAAATGAAAACAAAATGAGTGTACGTCAGTTGGATAATGACTGAATAAATTGTGGCATATGAATGCAATAGAATGTTATAATGATATAAAAGAGACAAATAATAAGGAATTCAGCGAGGCATGAGTAAACCTATATAAACAGATACATAGTGAAATAAAGAGAAATAGCAGAAGGATCTATGCAGTGACTACAGTAATATAAACAAAAACAACACCAAAAGGCAGCGAAACTGATTTATTGCACTGACCAGTATTAGCTTCCTAGACCTGATGATGGCATATGTTTTGTTTCATCTCAGCAGAGAGGCAGAGGCATCACATACACAGTGTTGTGTAAGCTGTCAGATGCAATTGCTTTGCTGGTCTTGTGTAGCTTTCTCCCCTCTCTCTCCCATGTTACAAAGGAATGTTTTTACTGAAGAAGGCAGTATTCAGAGAATTGATTGTATTGCCATAGATTGAGTGCAGGAACTGAAGTCAAGAAGATCTGAGTTCAAATCAAGCCTCCAACACTTATTAGCTCTGTGACTTTGGGCGAGTCACTTAATCTGCATATCTCAGTTTCCTTATCTATAAAGTAGGAATAATAATAGCACCTACCTTGCAGGATTGTTGTGAAGAACAAATAAAATATTATTTGTAAAGTGCTTAGCATGGTTCCTGTTGCATAGTAGACACTATATAAGTGCTAGCTATGATGATGATGTGAAAACAAAAGCTGCACATAAAACTTTTAAAAGAGAAAAAAGATAAGTCTTTGTTTCAGGGATAAGTTTGACGTTATGAAAAAATAACACTACACAATTTTTGAAAGACTCTCCAGGCTGCTTCCCTTCTTTTGTTCAGTTCTGTGCCCTAGGGCCCATTATCCCTCTGCTGTAGCTTGCGTTCTCATCAGTGTTTAGAACGGGTAAGAGATTTTGGTGGAGAAAACAATTTAAAAACTTTGGATTAGTCCATATAGTAGGTGATGATGATGGCCTAGATTACGGTGGTGGCATTGGAACAATAAAAAGAAAGAACTGGATGGATGAGGCATAATGAAGGAAGAATTTACAGGATTTGGTGACTGATTTTCTTTATCTATCTGTGACCTTCCATATTTTAAAACGAACTCATTTTTGAGCCTGAATGATAAAATAGAGATATCATTGAAAAAAGAATAGAATTGTTCAGAGGCTTTTGCAAGGGTTCATTGATCAGTCAAAAACATTTATTTAGTGCCCACTTTCTGCCACAAAGAAAAAGTAAAGCTATCTCTGACCTCAAGAAACTTAAATTCAAAGAAAGGGAACAACGTGTACCTAGAGAGGTAATTACAAAACACATAGGAAGCAGATGTAGGGTAACCTGTGGCCAGTCCGGGGGGGGGCGGCGGGGTAAAGAGGGAGGGGAGGAAGGACGGGGGCAGTGGTGTGTAGAAGAAATTTTTCTTTGGATATGTATGGTACCTCTGAGGTCCCTTCCAATACGAGATTCTGTGATAAAGCACAGTTTGGACTTAGGGTTTTTTTTTTAATTAAAAGAGATCATTATGTCTAAAAGTTGAACAAATTAAAATACCATATATTCAGACTCAGAGACAGAAAATACTCGTAGTTTCATTTCTTTACAAACTGTCTTTTACCAGCTGCCAAAATAATCTTTTTAAGGTAATGATTTGACCATATCCCTCAGCTCTAACACCTTTAGCATTTCTCTTTTGCTCTTAAAATGCAAATTCCGTTGTTGGCATTTAAGGCTTTCCATAATCTGACTCTCATATAGCTTTCCAATTTTTATTTGACTTTGCTCTCCATTACTTACTCTATTCTAGCCATAGTAACTAGTAGCTGCACAAGCCATTTCCTAACTTCCTCCAAGAAGCCATCTCCTATGCTTGAAATTCATGCCTTCCTTGGAATCCTTATCTTCCCGGCCTGGGGGCTACTTCCCTTTTCCAGTCCCCTCAGTTAAAAATGTTCTCTCCTCTATCAAATTTTGAGAGCACAATTTCTCTACTTTCCTGTTTCTCTTTGTCTGATATCATGTTTATCTGTGTACTGTTATCTCTCTTCCCTCATCTCACATGCTGTCCCCCCTTCTTGCCCTCCTGGAGAACAAGCTCCTTGAAGGCAAAGGTATAATTGTTTTTTAATATTCTATCCTTAATCTAAACATGGTACATTGCACATAGTAGGCACTTATTACTTATTTGTAGATGAAAACATTGGGACAATTGATACTCCAGCCACTATTAAATAAGCTACATCTTAAAAGATTTTTTTTTTTTTTACTCCAGTTGACAAAGATGATTCAGTTTATCACAAATTTCATTGCTAGAGTTAGAAATAATATAGGAAGTATGAGGATATGTCAAAATATCACTGCTTCTCTCCTTTTTTTCTTTCCCAAGTGTAGGATATAGGTTGTGATTTCCCTACCCATTTGAGTTTTGAGCATTTTCACTGTTCTTAGGAATAGTCCTTCACGTAATGATACAAAGAGTACATACATAGCCATTTCCTGGGCAAGCTTTCTCTTATTCCCAGGTGACTGGGTCACGTCTTCCCTCAGCATATAGCCTCTCTTCGGCTCAAACCAGATGTTGACTTGAGAGCCCTCTGCTCAAAACTGCATGATACTGTTTTTCCTCCTTAGTTGACTTTGCTATCAATTCTAGGCTGAGGAAATCAGAACTTTCTCTGTCCTTTTCTGGGTCCTTGGCTGACTTATTTGATGATAAAATACTGGATGTGTCTAATCTGACTTTAGTTTTTCTTGTCCTCCAGTGGATCTGTTGATCTGTAGTCTATTCTTTGATCTCAATAAACCTGGAAAATTTTATTGTGTGGTTTCCTGAAATATGGTGGTCAGGTGCTTTCTTTACATTTTTCAGGGAGTTCATTCCATCCTCTAGTTCTGTCTGTCATCTTTGCTTGTAAAATTATCAAGCTGTCTTCCAGTTGGGTCAACATTTAATCTTATTCTGCCCTTCCTAGCATTTTGTCTTCTACTCAAACAGTTCTATTTCTTATCAATTCCATATTTTTATTTAAAATTTTCATAGATCTTATGTTCCTAAGGTTTTTTAACATTCATTTTATTTTGTTCCTTTTTTTAAACCAATGTCATCTTTTTATAGCTACTCATTCCTCCATTTTTCTTAGGATTCATTATCCAATTTAATGTGTCTTGTGACAGTTTCAGCATCATTTCTGTCTGTTAGTGATGCTAATTCATCATTTTTTCTTTCTGGCATCATCTCTTTAGAATCTTTGACTTATAATATTTATTTATAACATTGTAGTATTTTTTCTTGCTTCTTTGTTTCTATGACTATTACTTTTCTTTTCATGGGAGGCTATTCTCTTTTGAGACTTTTTGGTTACTTTTCTTCTCTCCTTGCATGATATATATATATATATATATATATATATATATATTTGGAGGCATTTGGACCTGTTGTGGTGGGTATTGAGGAAGCTAAGTTCTCTTATTATTGCTTATTTCTAATCTTGCTAAAACCTCTGACTTTGTTACAAAGAGTTTTGTTCCCAAAGGGTTTCTCTATCATCTTTTAGTAGATGTCAACACTCAAACCTGGGGGGAAAAAGGATTTTTAAATGTCAGAAGCATTTTTTCCTTAAAAAATGCTAAAACTTTTATGTTTTTATCTGAAATCGGTAAGAACATTAGGTTAATATCAAAGAAAATATAGATTTCATGCAAATCAATTGGTTAATCTAAAAAAAAAGCCTTTCCCCTCACTGCAAAACACCATCAATTGACAATTCAGATAATCCTACCGTACCAACTGATAGTGCCCTACTTTTCCAAAATCTGTCCCTACCTGTACCCCCAGCACTTAACCAGGTAGGGTTTTTGGATATGATGATCAATGAGAGGCAACCTATTGTATCCCCTGTCGTAATGAAAGCAGTTATGATGATCACTCATATAAACGATTCCACTTTAAATTACTAGGTATTTTATAATACTTCATGTTGAAAACAATGAAGCAAGGATTTTAAAAACTTTGTTAGCAAAGTTGAAAATTTTTGAGAATGTTTCTACATTTTATTTGGGAGTCAAGATGATGAAAGTTGGAACCAGTGAAGGCAGATTACCTTTCAGGACAGTGAAGACTTTAAAAAATTTTGAAATAGAAAAGGAATCTATAACACTTTAAAATTAAGTACTTTAGCATAACAATTTTAAAAATAATAATTGTGACATAACAAAGAGAATAAATTCTTCCATCCCACCTTGTAGAAATAATATCCCAGTAATAATGCCCAAAGCATATAACTTATTGTAAACAGCTACCAAAGAAAGGTCAGTAATTCAGTATGATGGATCGTCACTAAAATTTATAAGCATTAGCATTTTTCTCCTCTTTGGATACTTTGACTTTGATATGACACATATTGAATGAATCATCTGAGTTGCAGGCACCAGGCTAGATACATCTTAATGCAGACAGGTCGGCGACATGAACTCTAATGGTCCTTATCTTAATCTTGTTTAAAAGCATCTTAGATTTCTGAGTAATCTTTTTGCTTTCTGATATTCTCTTTTATAGGGTACTTTTGCTAGAGTTGCTACTGATTTTACTCTAAATGCATTTTTGTACTATAATCTTTTCAGCTTATTTGCAAGGAATTTAAATACTCTTAAAAAACGGGAGTTTTAACCTAGCTTTAGAATAAATGTATGTATTTTTAATTGAAAAAATATCAAAGTTAAAGACATTAAAACACTATTAGATTATGAAAACATTGTAAAGTTAAATTTTTTTGGTGCTGTAGTGAACAGATTGGAGTGTGTGTTTTAAGTACTATTGTTTGATTTTTTAAAAAATTTTGTAAATGCCAAGATATGCACAAAACAATCCATATTTGTAGTCTCTCAAGACCTAGGCACTCTGCCTTTCTTAATGTATATATTTGCTAGTGAATGTGGAACATATTGTACTCAAAAATAACTTTATTACCAATGAAGCATATAAATGAAAAGCATTCAAATAATCCTGATTTTGAAATTATGAATTTCTCAGCAAATGTGCTATCTAAATAGCATATTTAGAGCTCAGCGCTAAAGTTTCTGAATATTTTATTTTTTCAACACAGAGAAGGAAAAAAATATAATTCCTTAATTTTATGGTTGTAGTGGAAAGAGAACCAAACTTGGAATCAAATAACCTGGCTCTTACACTTTTCTTTGGGGGCATGGGCAAATGTCTGTGGTCACAATTTCTCTGAGCCTATTTTTTCTCATCTAAAAAATGGGGATGATAACATTTGTACTATCTGCCACATTGACTGCTGTGAGAAATGTTTTTAGTAAACCTTAAGAATGAATTAGATGCTAATCATTTTTGTAAATATTTATCAAAATATATTAATTTTCTTCAAAATATTCTTTCCGACTCTTGATAAGTATTCCTTTCACAATCTTCCTGAAATTAGACATTTCAGGAACATTCTTCAGAGTTCATTTTATTGCTTTATCCTTCATTTAATGCTTTTGACTTCTTCATGTGCTTCTTGCTGACTGTAATATCCTGGTTGTCTTTGATTGCATGTCAGAGCAAAGGGCTAAGGATGGCTTTAGGTGGTACCTCAACAAGTCTGCCCCACCTACAGATTGACTCTTTTAAAGAATTATCATTTGGACAACTTTGGAGTAGAAAGTGGTTGATACCCCCAGTTATTACCTGTGATTACAGTACTCTAGTTTTCTTCTCCTCTTGGGCTGTATTCCAGAGTACTATGATGAATTATCCTCTATAGTTTCACTAATCTTTCCCTCATATACTTTTCCCTCATACATTTTGTTCAGTTATGAGGCACTTGCTGTCTCGGAGCAAGATTCTATACGTACACCTGAATTTTGACCATTCGATACAAGTGTCTTGTAATCTAATTTAAAATTTCACTTTTTAAGTGTATGTCAAATTGTACCCTTTTGAGGAGACTGTGGATACAATGTCTTTGAAATATAAGCCAACACTGATAGCCCTTTTTGTAACATCACTTATGTTTTATACTGCCCCCAATATGGTGCCGCTGGATCAATGCCAACCAATAAAAGCTTGTTTATCTTATTTTTTATAATGGGCCGTGCTAGAAATGAGACCAGAAACTTCTGCTGGAAGAAATTAGGGACTAGGATTGAAGAATATAAGTTGAATTGTTGGACAAGGCTTTGAATATAGACTGTGTGTGGTACATGAGGGGAAACGAAATTCCTAAAAATATGAAAGGAGTCATGATATTTTAGTTAGATGGCAAAGGTGTTTGTGCTGCCTACTCCTCAACGTTATGTCTGGGTTCCTTGGACATCAAAAAAATGTTAATATTAAATTCCAGGAAGTTTAGCACTTCTGTGATTTGCCTTATTGTACAGTGCTTGCTAATAGTGAATATTAGTCTTCAGTTTTTACTAATAGAGAACATCTGATATCTTTCATTTAATTAGCTGAGGACCGATAGTGATCAAAGTGATTTATGCTGGGAACCTTGATTATGTTGTGATTAAGAATTCCTTATTGTGACATCTAATAATTTTATTCTCCTTCATTTCTCTCTATTTCCTTTGTATTCATCCATTACATATTTATTACATATCCACTACGTGAAAGGCACCATAAAAGAAATAAGAATGAATAAGTCATATCCATCCCTGCTTTCAGGAAGTTTATGAGTTAGGAAAGGGGAACAAGGCAAGTAAGCTGGTTTATTTGAACATAGTCATACACTATATACACATTTAACGGAAAATTCCTCCTTGATATTTAATAACAATAATAATAATAGTGTTTAGACAGTATTTACTATGTTTCAGGCATTGTGCTAAGAGCTTAATAAATATTATCTCATTTGATTCTCACAACCACCTGGGAGGCAGGTGCTGCTATTGTCCCCATTTTACAGATGGGGAAACTGAGGCAGACAGCATTTAAATGACTTGCCCAGGATCACACAGCCAGTAAGTGTCCAAGTCTGAATTGGACTTGAATTCTGTTGAATTCTGTCTTCTTGACTCTAGGCCCAGCGCTATATCCACTGTGCCACCTCGCTGTCCTGCTTTTATAAGGAAAAATCAAGATGTATACCATAAAAGGGGAGAAGCAAAATGTAAAAAGGGATCAGATGAGGATGAGATTGTACCCAGTGGGTAGAATTGGATCAGGGAAAGGTTATTGGAGGAAATGACGTTTTAATTAGACCTTAAATTATAAAGTAGAGTTCCAAGAGGAGGGAGTTGGTAGTGAGGACATTCCAGGCAGAGAAAACAGCTTGAACAAGACTTTGAAATGGCAAAGTGAGGGGTATGTTCAAAGAATTTCATCTAGAACATTTATTACTGGGATGTTGGGTATTGTTTGTAGGAAAGAAAGCTAGAAATATAGGTTGGAGTCAGATCAAAAAAAGCCCACTTAAATGTTACCCCCAAATATTAAGTTTTCCATAATGACAGTGAAGAATAAAACAGAAACATCAAGATGCTCACAAAACAATCAGAAGGAAAAAAATCCATCACTTTTCAATTCAGAACTTAATCATTATTTTCCCTTTTTTTTTTTAAGGATAATTCACACTTATTTCTTTAGAATAATTAATTCAGTAAGCTATAAAGGAGAATAAAAAAAACCTTTCTCTTTTTCCTAAAGAAACACTGAATACTTCCTGATGATGTATTTTTAGCCATCTTTTTTGTGCAGTATTAAAATAAAGATGGATATCTACAAACATCTCTTTTTGTTTAAAACCCATAATTTCTTGTACAGCTTTCTAGTATTGAAATTAAGCCAACAGTGAGTTTAAAATTAAATTCCTTCATTAAGATAAATCCGATTTCCATTGTTTCTTGTTGCTGGAAAAATTACATTGTTGCTTCACAGTTATACAGGCGATCATTCAAATAAGTAGGAGAAAGTTCCCCACCTTGTCCTTGTGGATAGAAAGGTTTCCACTAAATCATTTTGAAAAGGAGACTTTCTGTCTGGTGCCAAAGCACAAACTTGGATCCTTTTCTATATCCAATGCAGACTGTGCTTGATTGCTTTTTACACCTTTATGAGTCTGATGCATAAACCACTTCCCTGGAGGGAACATTTTGCATTCACTGCTGGATTTCAGATAATAAACAAAATGTAAACTTGTGTGTGTGTGTGTGTGTGTGTGTGTGTGTTTGCAGTTTCCAGTCATGATTTTTATAAGAGCAATAGTATTCAATGCAAAACTTGCACGTTGAGAAATTTCTCATCTTAGCTCCTGAGAATGTACCTCTTGGATTTTATTCAGTTTACTTTAAAAGAGCAAACACATGACTGCGATGAACTAGCTTTTCATACGTCTTGTACTTTACAAAGTCATTCAGATTTCTAGAACTGTAGGTCTGGTAGTCTGAATGCATACAAGCCACAAAGTCAAATCAAGGAGCATTTATTAAGCACCTACTCTGTCAGGCACTGTGCCGAGTGCTGGGGAGACATAGACAAAACAAACAGAAATGGTCCCTCCCCTTGAGGACCTTATAGTCTAATGCGAGACAATAGGACAGCAATTATGAACAAACAAGATATGTTCAGGATAAATTGGAGAGAATTAGCTGAGAGAAGGCTTTCATACAATACAATAAACATTTATTTAGTGTACCTGATGTGTTCTAAGCACTGTCCTAGATTTTGGAGATACAAAAAGAGGCAAAAGACAGTCCCTGCTTTCAAGGAGTTTGCAGTCTAATGGAAGGGGAAATATATACATAAAGCAAACTAGATATATGATAAATAAGAAATAACAGAGAGAAGGCATTGGAATTAAGAGAGGTTGGGGGGAAGGCTTCCTGTAGGATGTGGGATTTTATTTGGGACTTAAGCCAGGAAGGTCAGTAGTTGGAAGGAGGAGGAAGGAGGGTTCCAGGTATGGGGGAGCAGCCAGAAAGAATGCTTTAATATTGAGGGGAATTGGAAAAGATTTTTTGTAGAAGATAGGGTTTTAACTGGAAATGTAACAACAAAACTGAAACCATTCTGGTACCCTTTATTACTCCAAATGGCCTGTGATTTCATCTGCTGATGCAAATCCTAACCCCTCTGTGCCTTAGCAGACAATTTCATGAGTTGCCATGGCCAAAACCAAATTCATGACCTGGTAGCTAAGTCATAGCTCTGGTACTTAGGAAACCCAGAGGCAACTTGAAATATACATTTTTTTTTTATCCTCCTTAAGCTTTTACTTTAACAATTTTTCAATTGCCTTAATAGTTTATTGCATTTCTAATAAAACTTTATTCTTGACCTACCTGACATTTATTATAGTGAACAACTGAGTAGCACAGTGGAAAGAGTACTGGGTCTGGGAGTTTTTGAGAGTTGCTGTAGTCAGACACATTAATAAATATTTATTAAATTAGATTTAGAATTCAAGGAATCTGGGTTCAGATCCCAGCTCTGCCACTTATTCTGGTGATGAGTCTTTGGAATATATCTGGTCTTGTGTTTAGTTAGACTTACTCCTGCTCACTTGTCTTTCCAGTTTAATAGGACCTGCCTAAAGGAAACGTTCTCCGGGAAAAGCCCAGGGTCATATATAAATGCTGTGATGAAGTATTTGAGTGAGAATTTAGTAGCAGAGCTATGTATGTATTTATATTGTATAATATATAACATTTATGTACATAAATGTATCTATATTTATGTGGAGATAAATCTATATGTCTTTTACAAATCTCTAATATATTACATCTGAAAAATTTTGAGAGAAAATAAAATCAGTGCCTTAATTTCAACTGAGCTTTTAAACATCTTTAGCGCAAAGATCTAATAATTTCTTCATTTTTTTCTTTGCCATTTAAGAATTTTGCAGTTTAATTTTCCCTGTGGTTTTTATAGCATGAAAAATATTTATCTTTATATTTTAAGTAGTTTAACAGTCATCAGAAATGATGATTTTTGTAAGCTGTCGTTATCCAAAACAATTAATGAAATTATTTAATGTATATTATTTAACTGTTTAACTTTTTTGACTGTTTAACTGTTTAACTTTTTTCATTCAGTTTCTTATATTTGCTAAGAACAAATGTGTTTGAATGCATATGTATGTGTTTGGTTTTAAACCCTTGAATAAATAATCTTATTTTTTTTCCTGTTCATATCATATTGTGACTAAGAATAATAAGCTAAATTGAAATATTTTATCCTAATAAGTCAAAGGGAAACTGTGAATAGATAAATGATTATACTTTCTAAAATACTTCAAAGGAATGTACAGAATAATGTTTTCACCCTGGCAAAAGGAAGTCTTTTACATTTGAGTAATGGGTTAATTCAGATCTATAGAATTTTCAAATTATTTAAGTGTTAATTCAGTTGTGAAACTACCCTGGGTGAGGTAGCTCTTGCATGGGATATAAGGGCAGGATGGTGCAATGGGGGAAAAAAAAATCCAGATTTGGAATCAGAATTTTTTTCCAAAGGTTACCTCATTTCTGAAATTTAGGAATTGAACCAGATGACCTCTGAAGTTCTTTCTAGTGAGCTATATTCCTGAATTCTTTCAGGAGTGCATAATTATAATGGTTTGGCTTTATAATTGCATATATGTGTGTATATATATGTATGTAGATATTGATTTTTATTCATCACTTTATCAAGCACATATCTTTAATTAAGTGGCTATATTAGCAATCATTGTTGATAATCTTCATAAACATGTTTTCCAAAATGAATTAAATAAAAATGTTAAAGAACATTTTTTATAAATAAGCTAGGGGGCTGAGGAGGAGGTAGAAAGCAAAAACTTAGGAATTATAAGATTATAGATTTAGAGGGAGAAGCGACTTCAGAGGGCATCTAGTCCAATCCACTCATTTTATGGATAAAGAAATTGAGGCCTCAAAGAAGTGATTTGTCCCGGGTTACCCAGGAATAAATAACTAGAGCTGGAATTTGAACCCAGGTCCTTTAACTTCAAATCTAGTATTCTTGCAGATATCTTACAAATAAAGTTTTATTAGAAATACAGCAAACTAGAAAGACAACTGAAAAGTAGCCATTAAAGTAGAACTTTAAAGAGGTTGACATTAAAAAAATAATAACTTTCAACTTGCCTGTGGATCTCCTAGCAAAGAGAATTAATTAAGTAACATTGGGTACTCCATGGATTTTTTTCCCATATCCAATTAAGAAAGTAGTTTTTGTAGGTTTAAAGAAGCGGTGAAAATTGTTAGAACTTCTTGGGAAATTGCAGGTGAATGTGTTAATTAGAATTCTTAATTAATTTAAACCAACCCTTTCAGAGTATAGGTTCCTCACTCCTGCTTGGGACCTTATTGTGCTTAAAATTCACACATTTCACAGCTCTCAAAATAGTTTCTGAATAATTTTTCTTTTGTCTGAAGGCTTTGGATGGGAAGCTTTTTTTGTAAAGATATTCTAGGCCTAGAGCCTCTTTGGAATTCTGCCTTTGACTTCCAGGTTCCAGCTACAGAGGGCTACTAATGCTTGAGAAAATACAGTGCTTTTTATGTGGTAAATTGTGTGAGGACTTAGACCAATGCAGTGGCATTTTTAGAAACAGTCTATTGTATCTGTTAAAGAAAACACCATAATCTGAGGTATTTTTACACATAGGGCGATAGTTTTTTGGCCATTTAGAAAACTGTCAGCTATCAATTACTTTGTAGCAACGGATGACAACAGCTTAGTGGGTCTCACTCTGTAGCAATCAGAAATATAGTTACGAGATCTGAATGCCCTTAGAACTGCAGATCTCAATTGTTGTTGGGAGCAACAGGCCCATGATTGCTTAGTGAGGGTGGAGCTATAGATCACATATTAGTAATTTTAGTGACATTCTCTTGTCTGGAGGTCTTAACACTGATACCCCGAGATAGTAAACCGCTGATTCAATTCATGATCCCATTTAAAATCTAACACTTTTAAGGTATCTTAGGCATCAAGAAATACGTAGGATCTCTAATGTTATCATCTATAAGTAATACTGTGTTGGAACTTATTAGCTGAAACTTATTAGTTGAAACTACTGTGTTGGAACTTATTCCTAGCCTTGGAATCAGGAAGCTCTTTGTTCGAAACCTATCTTAATACTCTGATACTCCATTGTCCTTGGGCCAATCAGTCAGTCCTGTAACCATTTACTTAGCAGTTATGTGCCAGGCACTAGGCTAAGCCTGGGGATATGAAGAAAGACAAAAGATGACAGCCTCTCCCTCCCCTTGAGGTCACAACTAAATGTCTTTGAACTTCTGTACCTCCCTAGGCAATTCCATAGACTTTGCTTTGTCACAGCAGATTGCAATCTGTTTTAGTGAAATAAGTTTCCAAATTGGAAGTTCTCCATTCTGACAAAAGGCATTTTACCCTCCATGTATTTCCCTGCACATTCATAGTTTACATTAAAGAGAGGCAGGGTGGTACAATAGAAAAACCCTGGGTTTTCAGTTAAAGGAGATGGATTCAAATCCCAGGGGCTCTGAGACTTATTATGAGACCTTGAAAGTCATTTCATGCTTTTATGCCTGACTCAGATGGGGCCTCTTGTAGTTTATGTCTGATATAGGAGCAAAACAAGGCATTCTCATGCCATTCAGCAATTGAGGGAAGGGGAGGTTACTTTCCCATAGAACAGAAGGGATACTCAGGAAGACAAAGAGATGCAGGACGCAGTACTCATTTTGGGTAGGTGGGTGTAAAGCAGGGAGTGGCCCTTACTTCCATAGGGAAATGTGCCCAGTCTGCAAAGTAGCCTGTGGTGACTGTTAGGACCTTAGGCCATTAGCCAGGTCTGAAGGGCCCTAACTTCCCCTGGGGTAGGCCTTCTTGATGCACTTTGGTGACCAAGGATGCTAATAAAAAGAATAGCTGGCCTTTATATAACACCTTCAGGTTTGCGAAGCACCTTACAAATACCGTCTCATTTTGGTCCCCACAGCCCTGGGAGGTGGGTGCTATTATCATTCTCATTTCACAGATGAAAGAATTGAGGCAGAGTTTAGTGCCCAACCCAAGGTTTTGCACTCAGGTCTTCCTCCAAGACCAGTACTCTTTCTACTAAGATTTATATGGTGCTTTAATGTTTGAAAGATGCTTTATACATATTATTTCATTTGATCCTTATGACATTTTTGGGAAGTAGATGCTATTATTACCCACATTTTACAGATGAGGAAATTGAGGTAACCAGTGGTTCATGTGACTTGCCCGGGGTTACATAGTGCCTAAGGCTGGATTTGATCTCAGGTTTTCCTGACTCCAGGCCCAACACACTTTATCCACTAGGCCATGGAGCTGTCTTTATATGACTTGAGGCTAGCAGGAAGCTACATCAACAGTTAGGGAACTTGAACTAGCTTTCTGAACCAGTCAAAAGTCTCTCCCACTCCACCTGTGATCAGTGTGACATTTCCACAGAATGAATAAAATGTACCTTGTATGTCTCCTGCCCCAGGCTCCTCTGCTCTTCTACCACTGGGAGACCGAGGGGATACAAGCAGACCATGAATTTTGCCCTCAAAGGGAAAAAAAAAGATGAAGACTTTTTCCTGGGTGCCCTACTTTACCTCCACAAGAACAGGGGCACTGTTCAGATCCCTGGGTGTGTGTGTTGGGGAGTAAACGGGGCAGATAGACTCTACATCCCTAGGAACCATTAGGGAAAGGTACTGGGACAGACTATGGACACACGGCATTAAATTCCAGCATGGACAGAGGAGGAGCGGGAAGGGGGGAGGCCTTTAAGAGTACAGATGGCCAGGTTGACCAAGAATTGGGGGTAGTACATTGGTACATTATATAATTTATGAATAAATACACATATATTGATAGTGCATTCATTAAAAACAAACAAACAAACATTTCTGATGAGGGATATGATGAAAAAAGTCTAGAAACTACTGCTCCAGATAGTAGGGATCCACTGATGAGATGAGTTCAGAGAACTGATGAGTTTTTCAGGACACTTTTAGTATTAGAGTCACTGGTTGAAAGCAAGTTCAGGTTGGCATTGTGTGAACATTCTAACCTGGGATGGGGAAATCCCAGATTGTTTTATCCCTTGTCTAAATGAAGAAGATGCTCTGATCACCTTTAATTTGAGTTGAAATTGTCTGTGGTTAACTGAAGCTTACATTCCTATAGAACTTTGAAAGGTTTTACAAAAATCTTTCCTTTTCTTTTTTTTTAAACAATAAATTAAGCCTTTATTTATAGAGTTGCTGATTACATGAGGCATGGAAATGCTCATACCAAAAAATTTTTTTTTGTATAATTAACTTTTGTTTATTTTTAGTTTACATCATTGATTTCTACAAGATTTTGAGTTACAAATTTTCTCCTCATCTTTCCCCTACCCCCCACCCCAAACAGTGATCCCATTGTATACCCCGTCCCCCCATCTGCTCTCTCCTATATCCTCCCCTGTTACCCCTCTGACTTTTCTGGTAGAGCGAGATGGATCTCCCTATCCCAGTGCCTGTATATCTTATTTCCCAGTTGCATGTAAATAATAATAATATCTATATTTTTTAACATATGATTTTAGAAC
>CM053593.1:139014720-139060675 GCA_028646575.1 Pseudocheirus occidentalis | reverse complement strand
TGTCCTTTACAGAAGTGTGTGCTTCTAACAACCCTCCCCCCAACCTGCCTTCCTCTCCATCATTCCCCTCTCTCATCTCCTTCCCCCCTACTTTCCTGTAGGGCAAGGTAAAAAATCTTTTCTTAAAACATATATTTACAAGTATTATTACACTCTTTGATAGAGTTACAAGTGTAATTATCTCCATTTTTATAGGTAGGAAAATTGATGCTGATAGGTATTTGAGGTGAGATTCAAGCTGATTATCTTTTGACTCCAAATCCCTTTCCACTATATAATCTATCTCACATATATACATACATACATACATACATGCATACATACATACATATGGTTAGATTTATTTATCCAATATTTTAGTGAATTATATTTTTCCTAAGTTTACTTTTCTTGACTATAAAATAGCAAAGTAAGGTCAAATGTATATGTTTTAACCAAATGGTTGTTTATAGGTAGGTATTTATTGAGTCAGTGAGATTTCTCAAATTCATAGTTTGTGTTTAGAAGGCTACTCTGAATTTCAGTTATGGTGTTCCAATATTTTTATTTTGAAAAGTGGGTAGTCACAAGCAAACTAGAGTTTATAATATTTAGAATCCAATGTTATTGGAAATCTTTATTTTTTTAATATCATTGTGTATTTTATAAGAATGTGACAATGAGTGACTGGTTGGATAAAAGTGTCAGTAGGTGCTTCTAGAATTATTTCAGAATACTTGGATCTTTTAGCCTATTTTATTGAGAGGGAATATACTTTTTTAAAAAGACTGTGGAACCTTTCATTTCCACTTATATAACCACTGGCAACTAAAAGGGAGCTCACTTTCACCTCTAGACAGTCCTCTCTTTGGAGAGCGTAGCTGCAATCTGGATTGGTTGGAAGACTCTTGAGGTGGCTGTGCTACCAGCTGAGTCAGACCCTAATACAATAAGGTGAATTTGGTATTTAGTTTCAGTAGAAACTCATATTTCTGAGGTTTTTTTTTCCAGTTTAACCATGACCCCATAACTTTATTTTTGACATGTTTTATGTGTATAAGAATAAAAGGTCTATCAGTTTTCTAGAATGAATTATTTTATATAAGTTGTAAAAAGCACTGCATTTTAAATTTTCATTATTGTTTAAAAGGAAATATATTAGATTTCTAACGTGTGCCACCTGTAGTTGCATGCATATTAACTGATTTTTGGGAAAATCTACATTACTTAAATATATAACCTGCTTTTTAATGATTAGGAAAAGAACAATGAAGAGTCATCTTTATGAATATGTGACAGTTTTTACCCAAGGATTGAATTATGTGAATAAAATTACAAAAGATGGTAGTCTGTTTAGGCTGTCCTATTAAAAGCATTAAGATTTGAACACTGGCTGTTAAAGTGAGTAAATGGCAATATTATAAAGTTAAACACATGCCAAAAAACATTTTCCAGAGGACTGGGATTGTAACAATACATTAATGAGGGCAAAGAGGTCTTAATGCAATTTGCACATTCTAAAGTTTCAAAAAGAGGTTTTGAGTTAGTGCATTATTAATGTACTGAACATCTGGAACTGTGTAAAAGCTATAGACATTGAGCAAATGCAGGGTTTCCCCACTAGGTTGCATTCTAACTGATTTCCTCCCCAGTGAGAAGCTTGTTTTAAGAAGTTTGAACCCCTAAAGTGACAGTATCCAGATAGGATGTAAACATTCCAAAGTGTCTCTCTGTGAGATGCGACTCAGAAAGAAATTTTAAGCCACAAAGGTTAAGAAGTCCAAGGAATATGAAAGCTAAATGGTAAATTAAATCATTCACATCTTGATACTCTGGTACAGTTGCTCCAGATGAGAATTAAACAAAGTAAGACCTTCTTTAAAAAGAAATTTAAAACTTTCAATCGGTGAATGTTAAATCCTAGCAGATCACTCTGTTAAGTGTTACTCTACTTTTAGGTATTTAATTTCTAAATTTTTCTGCCCAGTGGGACTCTTCTTAGGGAAAATTTTTAATTAATTAGTTTAGTTATGTGTATGTTTAGGAAACATGTGGTTGATTTCTCCAGTGAAGTGGAAATAATTAAGACCTATAAATGTGTAATTTGTGTGTCAACTGCAATGAAAATGGAAGCGATACAGACCTAAAGATTTTGACCTGAAGATTTCGTTAGATAAAATTGGAAAGTTGCTACAGAAAATTTTCACTGAAATAATTCAGTAGGTGTTTTTCCCAAGATAAAAATGTCAAACTCAAATGTAGCCTTTAGAAAAGTACCACCTTAGGAGAAAGCTAAAATTCAGACTGGTTTATACCCCCCCCCCCCGGATTTTCTAGTTAATTAAGACATTGAAATGAGAACAGAAGAACCTAGTTTCTGTGTTAAGAAAAAAATAAACCTGTACCCTCACTTGGTCTAAGCCAGAACAGGTTGATTAAACTCTACTAGTTTTGAAGCCTTCTTTTACTTTGATCAGTCTCCAAGCTGCCTATGGCTGGTGCCACCATGACCCCTCTCTCTCCTCCCCACTCTCTTCCCTTCTCTCATAAGCTTGGAGATTCACTCAGCTAAGAACTACTGTTCCCCACTGTCCCTAAGCAACTTGTGCTGTTAACAGCACACTTCTTCAACTCCCATCCTGTGGGAGTTATAAGTCCAGAAGCAGATCTAAAATAACTTTTCATCAGAAGTTATGGACCTCTAGTCAAAACTGTGGTGCTACAGATTCATGGATACAATAGAATTTCTGAAACAATGTCAAAAGAAAAAAAAAACCACACTGGGAAACAGCATTACATTTTTGTGAAAAATTTGTTTCAGAGTTTTCAGATGACTTAGTCTTTTAATTTAGGGGTAGAAATGGACAAATGACTTTAGGAACTCACTGCTGGTTAAGCTTAAATTTGGTTTCATCTAGATTTCTCCATGAACAACTGCCATTTAGTCTTGTGATACAAACAAGAATATAAGGGAAAAGAATGCCTGATGCAAAATGGGAAATGTGGATCTACCGATATATCATGTCTGTTCATGCATTTCCTCCCTTGGGAATTTTCCCTCCTGGTCTGCTTTCACATCCCCTTCCCCTTAAATTTGAGAAGAAAATGAGGGAAAATATTTTCTCCACATAATTCACCCACCTGCACATTTTTTCCTTTGCTTTCAAACTATTTCTGGCAACTGCAGGAACCTTTGGAAAGCTGCCACAGCTGCCAACAGCAGAAGCTTCATGGTGAACTGCTGGCAGCTAGAGCAGCAGCAGCCCCAGATCCCTGGGACCCCATTATGAAAATAAAATCATTTCTTCCTGGAGTTCAGAGGAAATAGCATGCATATATAATTATCATAAGCATCACACTTTGAAATATAACTACTGCAGTTAAAAATGAAGTGTCCTTTATCTGTATCCCTCAAACCTCCCCTCCCCTCCCCCCTCATCATGTGCCCTTCATAGAGCAGAAATCAATTTTTCAGTAAAAGAGTGACCTAAATACGAGTTCTTGATCAGGCAAAAAAGGGAAGATATTGATTATAATTCATTTGATCACTGACTGCTGTCCAACTTTGAGTGAGTCACTGTTTTTAGAGAATAATATTTAATAAAAAAATGTCTTAAAGACTGGCAGTGGTAGATCTGTGTCCATCTCTGTTATTCATATTATTTGCATAATTCTCCTTCCTCACTGTGTTTTAGTATTTCCCTTAATAGGAGAGGAATTATGTAAGTAGTCACATTAAGGTGTCTAGTACTGCTGCTAATACTCGAATACTATTTGGGATCTATCTGCTTGTGTTTGTGTGCCTGAAATGGTTTAGTTGGTTAAAGCATGCTGCTGATGAAACCAAGGTCATACAGTTAGTCTAATCCCCAATAAGAGTTCCACAGCCTAATTCACATAATCAGTTCCTGATTTATAAAATAGGAAAATAATCTTTTATGTTCAGTTAGTCAACATGCAGTTATAGTTAACTAAAGTCCAGTTAGTTTTTCCAAGAGAATAATTAGAAAGGACCCAAACTAACCATTTTATAAGTATAAGCTTTGAATTATGAGAGAGAGAAGGTAAGAAGCACAGTCCTCATGGCTACCAGAGAAATAGCTTGAATCTCTTCATGTCTTATGGAAGAATAGCATATTCATTCATACCTATTGTTGGAGTCTGAATATCCTGTCCTTTTCTCCTCCTTGGTTATGATTGACATACTTTTAAATAAAAGGCTGTGAACAGTAATATCTTTAGATTTTGAAAATATTAGATATTCTCTTTTGGGGTTAAAAAAAAATCTACCCATCCTTTTCCCATAGCATTAGATCAGTGATTCTCAACCTTCCTAACGCTGTGACCCTTTAATTACTTGTATGTGGGTGGACCCGCCTGGAGAGAATAGAGGAGCGGTATCTTGGTTCCTAAGACCATCGGAAATATGTGTTTTCTGATGGTCTTAGGTGACCCCGGTAACCCCTGTGAAAGGGTCATTTGACCCCCAACGGGGTCGTGACCCACAGGTTGAGAACCACTGCATTAGATGATTTAAAAATCTGTCAACATGATTTGGGGGATGGTGATTACAGCTGATTTTTAGTGTCAGTGGAACATTGGACCCAATCAAGTGACTATATCCAGGTATTTTATTTTACTCTTTAATTCATCTCAACAAATACACAAATACTTGATGGGTAAAATGATTTTTAAAGTTCGTTTTTTTATCAAATTAAACTTATAACGATCATCTGTAGCATACTGGCAGCAATGGTACAAGAAGAAAAGCCCTGACCATGGAATCCAAGGAACTGAGTTGAAAGCCTGTCTGTGTTACCTTGGGCATTTAACCTCCCTGGGCCTCAGGTCCTTTATCTGTGTAATAAGGGGTTGGACTAGATGGAGCCTGAAGTTCTTTCCAGCTCTTGGGATCCCATGAATGAAAAGTTAAAGACCAATAACACTAAGAGCTGTAGTTTCTGAGTAGGTGGGAGACAAGTGAGCTGCAGAGGTAGAATGTTTGATGGAAAATGATTTTATATAATTTTTTGAAACTTTTCAAATTATGCAAGAACATGGACCTTATCATTGTGCCAGTCCTTGCTCTCCTAAAAAGGAACTCTGTTTGCATTTAATGACATTTGCAAAGAACCCCATATGTTAAAATTTTATCTTACTCTGGTCTACCTGCCCACTACCACCACCACCTCTTCTAGTCAGTATAGTAAGTTTTATAAGTAGTCAGTATAAAGGAACAGTAGTAAGTAATAAGATTGCAAAGGGGAACCTGGAAGTCACATATAAACTGTCTCAGAGATCAAAGGAGGGTGATTTACAAATTGTATCATATTAATTAAACTGTACATGCTATTAATATGTACCAAATCATCTAGGTGCTGCTGCTTGTCAAGGTTTCTGGTTCTATGATATATAAATTCCAGACAATTCTTAGGTCTCCACAGATCCATCCCAATAGAACATCAAAAAGGTGCTGATAACTTTGGGATGACAGTTTTGAAGTTTTACTGATAATTGAGATGATTTGGATAGATATGTTAATGAACTAACTCCAAGGTACCACATTTAGGAGTGAGTCTATTTCCCCAAAAAACCCTATAAAATGGGACCTCAGTGTCTGTCTCCTGAGGATTCTTCCATCTTCCTCAAATCCATGCTGCCTAGTGCTCCCAATTCAAATCCATGGTTATGTTTTATTCTCTACTCTTCCCATTTCCCATTCTCTTCCCCACACTTTCCCTCCCTCACCATTCCCTTCCCTGTTCCTACTCTGCTGTTTGCCTTTGTGCCACTTTTTGCCACTTAACTCTACCTTTTTATCCCTATACCCTCTGTGTTTAATTAAAGTGTGATTGCCACTGCCATTAGTAATCTTTCCTGGTGAGTACCCAGAGATCTGTGCATGCCTATCCCTATTTCAGTCCCTAAATTATCAATTCACTCTGCCACCTGAAGTTTCTTCCAAGGTTATATACTCTTATCCATGATCATCATAAATATAGACTCTGTAAGATTAGGGGATGGGATTTCCCCCCCCCCCCCATTGAGTGGTAGTCAAAGGATTTAGTTATAGGTGTGGGAATTTTAATGTTGTAATGAGGTATTAATGTAACTGTAAAATCATTCCCAAGGGCTGGCCCCCCCTCAGATTGTTTTATGAAATCTGAACCTCTTTCTTTGACAAAATTAAAGGAAACAGCTTCATGGGACAAGCAAAAATTAGGCACATCTTTTCAGAATATTAAATGTCTGAGCCCTATATAAATTTAGGAAGTTAGATTTTTGAGGGGGTCCAGAATTGGAAGCACTTTGTAGGAAAGACCCTTGCAGGACAGTGAAGAGGTAGGGATTTTTCTGTCCCTTTCCTCTCATTAGCCATAGCAGAGCAAGGAGATAGCCAATTTAGCAGTTGAGAATGTGTTGTCAGCTCAAGAGAGAATTCAAGGCACAGTTGAGGGAACAGAGATATAATTTCTGACAGGCATAGATATGGACAGGCTGTCACTTGAGGAAGGAAGCATTTTCAAGGAATGTTACCCCTGGAAGCAGAAAAAGAGAACAAGCCATGGATTTAACTCTAGCAATTGAGAGTCACTCTCCAGAGCCACTCTCTCAAGCAGAGATGCTGCATGCAACGGGAGCAGGATGACAGTCACAAAGAGGTAGGTATTAGGATTGCCTTTGCCACATGTATATCCTAGATGTGTACCTCAGAATCATTGTACCCATTGTACTAAGTTTGATCCCACTCTTCCCATGGGTAATGTGTGTATTTGTGATAAGGTGTGTCCTAGGTTTATGAGGGGAATCTATTTTTTAGTTACTCTTTTTACTATGCTGTTTTAGTAAATGCTATTGCTTTGTCTTAATTGTGTCTACTTGATGACAGTTAATGAGAATTTGACTGGTGGGGACCTGGGAAGTATAGTAGCATTTTAAAATATAGCCTCACAGAGTATACTAGATTTCAAGATAGTAACTTTTCTAGAAAACTAATCTGTGAGTGCTAGTCTGGAATTTTGGAGCAGGTAGATTGTGAAAGAATTTGATGAGCCCTTACAGGTTAAACCAATACCTACATTCATATTTGTGAACTTCAGTTCAAAGATCAGGATAGCCAAGGATAGTGAAAAATAGAGTCCAAATGTAACAAATGAAAAAAACTTGGACTATCCAGAATCTTTATGCCTACCCCACAAATATTTTTTTTTGAGAAAATTAGGTAGTTCTAGGCTTGGGAGTACCAAATAACATCACCAAAAAACAAAATTGATTATATTTTAACAAACACAAGATGACTGCTAGTGACGTCATTCATCAATTAGCTATAACTTCTGATTTGTTAGAGGAAAAGGTGAAATCGGTATCAAAGGAAAGCAAAAATTTGAATTAAATTAACTCCAGAGTTGCCAGAGCAAAATACTACTCTATAGATTGTTGTGCAATGAAGTGACTCCCTTGCTTGTGACAAAATTTATGCCAAAAAGGATAACTTTATTTGATCATCTTATGATTTTTCATATAAAGCAACACATAAACCAAGATGATATATACAAATCAAAGATGTTGACACTCTCAAGGAAGATATGTAAACCCTTTTGATTAGATTTTTTTTACTCCAGGTCACATGGGGTAACTTACTGGTTACCATGCCAGTCAGACCAGAAACAAAGACTTAAACCTTCTCATGCCTAGAATTCCCAACTCACAGTCTCACTGATTTTCTGAGTCACCCACTTCATCTCCAGCTGGCTCTAGACATACTTTATTTTGTGCCTTGGTCATCTCACCAGCTGCCATACTTCAGCATAAGTATCCTTGTCCCATCCCTTCTTCATCCCCCACCCCTATAGCTTTCCAATTCTGAAACCATAATCAAACCAACTGTTTGTTCCTGGAAAGGGTATGCCATTGTACTCCCTTATTGCTCCACTCACCATCCCTGTAACTTACCAAACCAAATTTATCCTTCCCTGGCCACTGCTCTGTTATATGTATTATCTTTCCCTAATAGATTGCTGGCTCTTTGAGGATGAGGACTCTCTTGGCTTTTATATTTGTATCCCCTGTGCTTAGCATAGTATTGACCCCTTGTAAATGCTTAATAAATGCGTTTTCATTTATTCATTCACATGATCCTGTTCCTCTTTCAACAAGAAAGTAGACCACCATGCCATTTGTTCCAGTGGTATGTTTTGTCACATTACAAAAAATTTTCAATATATAGTGGGATTTATTTAGTCTGGAGAAAAGAAAGCTGACAGGGGAAGCCTTAATAGTAGCTGTAAAGCAGGGGCACTCAGTTGGTAGATCATAATGGATTGATTGATTATGGTCCACTATAGCACTAGCAGCTGCTTTGGTTCCCTCCTAATGGGCTTTTAAGACAGGGGTCATGAATAGAAGCTATCCCCTCCCCAGGGCCAGACAAATCTATGGAGAAGGGAACATAATACTGACCTGAGCAGGACACCAACGTGAGGGGTCATATATCCCCCTCTTTCCTTACCTCTCCCATTTTACCTGCCATCTTACGGTGTTAACTTACTGTTTTCTTCGGGGAACTTTTCACTTTGGGATATAAAAAGTAGATCCTTTTATGGAAAAAAATTGGGGAACTTGCACTTTTTTCTCACTATATGTTCAGTAGAAATCATAATCAATTGTAATAGAAAATTAGGCTTCAGAAAAATTTTTTCTTTTGGGAATGATTAGAGAATACTCAAAAGATGTTTACTAATAGAAGTTGTAGAGGCAGGAAGATTATAATATTGAATGACTTCTCTAGATTATTTTCAGTTGCTAACTGCTTTTGAGTCCTCTCTCTTTTCTGTTTCTCTATTTCTGCATCTCCGTCTCTGTCTTTCTCTCATTTTGTATAACGAAGCAGCTTGATACAGTGAAGAGATCACTGGAATAGGAGACATAAATAGCAGGGTTCAAGTCTTGACATACAGTGTCTGTGTGAGCTAGGGAAGTTATTTAACTTCTCTGTGGTTTAAAGTAACTCTTTAGGACAGTCAGTTACAGGAGCTGTTTATCTACAGTTTATCTAACTAGGATTAATTAGTCCAGGCCTCTTGTCCTTTGAGTTTCCAAATAATGTTCACTTTAATAAAGTCTTTTGATTAAGCTACACTAGCTGTATTGAGTTCAAATTTATAATAGCTAATCCTTTAAGACCCACAAAACATTTTATATCCATTATCCAATTTTATGCTCATAATGATTCTTTGAGGTAGGTGTTACAGGTATTATTATCCTCATTTGAAGAAACTGAGGTGATAGGTAATTTGCCCAGAGAAACTATTATGTTTGTGGTAGAATCATGAGTCAGTCCTGACTTCAAATATTGAACTTTGCCCACCACACCAAACTACATTATGCCATGCCGTGCCATGCCATGCCATGCCATGTTCTAAAAGTTGTTAGTCTATAGTGCTACAATGGAAAAAACAGTGGATTTGGTGTTAGAGAATCTGGGTTTGAATTATAATTCCTGTATTTACTAGCTTATATGAATTTAAGCAAGTCACTTAACCTCCCTTATTAGATCTGTTTCCTCACCTGTAAAAGATATCAAAGGCAATTGTTATTGCATCCCATCTGTTTAATGTGAAAGGAGTGTTTCTGGGAGGTGTTTGTAAAGAACTGGGGAGACTTGGGCATGTTTTTAGGCATCAGGTTGTTGTTTTGTCCTTTGATCTCGAAGGGGACTGTGACATCATGGAGGTGATGCCATGACATGCAAGTGAGAGCCAGGGTTATTTGAGTTTAAGACATGGTCCTTAAGAAAAAAAAAAAACTAGCCTGTAAACTCTAAGATATCTTGTGATGTTTCTCAAGGGAAGGAAAGGAAGAGGGAAAGAAAGGAAAAGAAAGAAAAGAACTGTGTTGCCCATCTGGCCAGTTCCAGTTGGGTCCCCAGTGGGGCAGCTAACTACTCACAAGGTTGTTGTTTGTCCTTTGTTCTTGAAGAGGACCATGACATCACGGAGGTGATGCCATGACATGCAAGTGAATTGGATTTAAGTGAGGGAGGGCTGTGCAAAATCACCAGCCTCACTTTCTCCTCTGGAGTCACCTGGGTCTGGTGGCCAGATATACTTCATGATAACTGGAGATGGCCCCAGATGCAATAGAAGATCTTGACATTTTAAAGCTAAGGTCTTTAGCAGGTCTCAGTTTGACTGAGGTATCAGGGAAGGAACTAGTAGAGAAAGGTTGAAAATTAGAATATGATTGTTGAGTCAAACTGCTAGCAGAGATGGGAGAAATGGTATCAAAGGCACAAGTAAAGGGACTGAATTTGGTGAGGGAAAGAGCTTCTTTTTCTTTAGATTTTATGTAATATGTCTTTTCTTTGAATTATTATTTTTCTCTTTATTAAATATTTGATTTCATTTATTAAGGTGCTGGTTTCATTATAGATTTCTATTAACTTTAGTAGGAATGTTTCCTTCACTATTTTTTTCTATGAATATTTTTCCCAATTACACATAAAACAGTTTTAAACATTCCTTTTAAAAATTTTTTAGTTTCCAGTTCTCTTCATCTATTCCTTTTCCCCTTTCCTTGAGATGGTAAGCAACTTGATACAGCTTATATATATGCAATCATGAAAAACATTTCCATATTTTGGCTTTATTTTTAGAATTTTAACTAATTCATGATCAAACGAGAGATTGAGGGTATTTCAGGATGTAAAATGGATAATTTTGATTACATTAAATCAAAAAAGTTTTTGCACAAGCAAGCCTAATGCAGCCAAGATTAGAAGGAAAACAGAAAACTAGGGGGAAATTTTTTTTACAGTAAGTTTCTTTGATAAAGACCTCATCATCTCTCAAATACATAGAGAACTGAGTCAAATTTATAAAAATACAAGTCTTTCCCCAATTGGTAAGTGGTCAAAGAACACAAATGGGTAGTTTTTAGACAAAGAAATCAAAACTGTCTAGTCGTGAAAAAATGCACTAAATCACTATTGAGAAATTCAAATTAAAACAGCTCTGAGGTACCACCTCATACTATCAGATTGGCTAATGTGACAGAAAAGAAAAATAGCCAATGTTGGAAGGGATGTGGGAAAATTGGAACACTAATGCACTATTGGAGTTGTGAACTGATCCAGCCATTCTGGAATGCAATTTGGTGTGTATACCCTTTGACCCAGAAATTCCCACTACTAAGTCTGTGTCCCAAAGAGATTTAAAAATAGGACAAGGACCTATGTATACAAAAATATTTATAGCAATTCTTTTTATGATGCCAGAGAACTGGAAATTGAGGGGAATATTTATCAACTGGGGAATAACTGAACAAGTTGTAATAATATGATTGTGATAGAATACTGTTATGCTATAAAAATAACAAGAAGGACACTTTGAGAAAGACCTGGGAAGACTTACATGAACTGATACAAAATGAAATGAGCAGAACCAGGAGAACATTGTAAATAGCAACAATATTGTATGATGATCAACTGTGAATGACTTAGCTATTCTCAGCAATATAGTGATCTAAGACAGGTCCCAAGGACTCATGATGAAAAATACCTCCAGATAAAGAAATGATGGAGCCTGACTGCAGATCAAAGCATACTTTTTAAATTTTGTTTTTCTTGGGGTGTGTGTGTGTGGGGGGGTATCTGTGGTTTCTTTCATGATATGACTAATATAGAAATATATTTTGCATGTCTCCACATATTTAACCTATATCAAATTGCTTGTCTTTGTAAGGAGAGGGGAAGGAAAGTGGTAGGGAATTTGGAACTCAATTTTTTTTTTAAAGAAAGTAATATTAAACATTTTTAATGTTAAAAATTATTTTATATGTAATTTAAAAAGTAAAAGATTTAAAAGAATTTTGATATCTTAAAAATGTAACCAGAATTTCTCCTAGTCTCACTCCTTAGAAATTATGTAGTTAAAAAGGATTTGAAAATAGGTGCACTATATCACATCCATGGTCCACCCACCTCTCAGAAGGCATAGGATTAGTGTTTTTATCTTTTCTTTAGAGAGATGCTTATTCTTTGTAAATTTGCATTATTTGCCTTGTGATTTCTGAGGGATCAGAATTTACCTCAGCTAGATGCTAATCCCCTTTCCTTCTGGTAGAGCCCTACACATGCTATTTCCGTATTTCCCCTCTGTTCCTTAGTTCTCTGACTGAGCACTACAAAAGAGAAAAGGGGGAAGGAAATATTAGAGCCTAGGGACTAGTAGGGAAGAGATCACTAGTGAGGGTGTTAGGGATTAAAAGATTAACCTTCTCTGCTCTTGGTTTATTTTAGTAGGTTTCTTGGTGTTTTAGACCTTGGGAACAGCTACAATTGCTTTACCTCTTGTGCATAATAATTATTTTGGAGAATTTTGCAAGATTGTGTCTAGTTCTTTATCTTGCTTATGTGACCCAAAAGTCATTATCTTAACTTTAAATGTTGCTTTCCAATATCTGAAGTAGTCTTTAATATAAAATAATTTTTTCCTCCTCTCCATAAGAAAAGCTTTTCATCGATTTTTTTTCTTTTGCTTTTTTGGAAGGGCAGTTGGGGTTAAATGACTTGCCCAAGGTCACATAGCTAGTATGTGTTAAGTGTCTGAGGTCAGATTTGAACTCAGGTCCTTCTGACTCCAGGGCTGGTGTGCTATTCACTGTGCCACCTAGCCATCCCTTTTCATTGATTTTGAGGAAGGATACTTTGTATTCCCTTTATATCCTAATGTTTCCTATAAAGATTTTACTTATTCTAAATTACCACATGTTGGGTTTTTTTTTTATATGAACTGTGATTTATATGAACTCCCTCTACCATATGCAAACCAGAAATGATTGTGTAGTTTACTCCTTATTCCATTGTCTTAGGGCACTGAGGGATTAGGTACCTTGTCCAGGTCTTACTACCAGTATCTATTGTAGGCTGGACTTGAATTCAAGTTATCCTTACCTTGATTTCATCACAGATTTGAAGATAAACAAAACAAGATTAAGGAAAATTAGCCAATTACACTACATGTAATTTTCTTTCCTTTCTGTTAGTGCTGTTGATCATCATCATACTCAGATAACTTGCTTAGATTTTTAGATAGATATCTAATAACTCCAAATTCCTCCTAATGTCCTAATCATTTCTTTCTCAATAATGAATGCTTCTCTGCCTGACCTAGTGGAAAGAATGGATTGAGGTATCAGTATTCCTTGAACCCAAATTCTTTGATCTTATTCTTATGTGAAATGTGAGAAAAACAAAAAAAAGAGGTTATAATTTTTCATTTTTTCATCTTTGGCAATTTTATAATTTTGTTTGGGATACATGGGGACAATAACTCCAAACTTTTGCTATCTTTTTAAAAACCAGTCATTTGAACACTAAACATTGGTTTGAATCATGAATGAGTTCATAGGATTGTAGAGGCAGAGCTGAGGGGGACTTTATAGACCTTTTAATCCAGCCTTCTCATTTTACAGATGAGGAGACTCAGGCCCAGTGAGTTTAATTAACTTACCCAAGGTGTCTTACATATCCATTGTGGTGTCTCATAGGAGCAAGTAGCAAAGTCAGGTTTTGAGTTCAGCACTTTTCCTCCTGCCTCCATGATTCTTTGGGGTTAGAAGGACATAAATGATTCATCGCAATTGTTTTGTAAGCGATCACAAAGCCATAAAACAGAAAAAGTAGTATCTTACATTTTAAAACAATAGGATGATTAATTTTCCTTAGCTAACCCCCTGGAAAATATGTTTAGTTGAGACCAAACTGTTTTTGAAATTGGGCTAAATGTCTTTTAAACAATATGGCGTGATTGTTTAATGTCATAGTTTTATCCAGATTGCTACATTTATTACAGAAGTCCTGTTAACCATTTTATTTTGGAAACTTTGGTGAGCAAAACATTTCATTTTCCATTACTGTTGTCACCATTCACATTTTCCATTATTTAAGGGAGTTATTGAAAAATTGATGGTATGTTGATACCAGAGAGACATCCTTTAGGCTTCAGTGTTGATTCCTGGCACAAGAAACACAGTTCAGTGCTTCAGTGTCCTGCTGGTGAGCAGCACTTTGTCTCTGTCCCTAAAGAAAAATCTTACCAGTGAAATCCCTAATGTTTCTCAAAAGTTGAGTGATGCATACTATTTATTCCAAAATGAATATGAATTATTCACCTTCTATTTTACTAGAGTATCCACAGTGGTGATCATAATCTAGTTTATAAGATCAAGTGTTCACCATGTTCAGGGTTTCATTTTACTTTGGAGTTATATGATATACAGCCAGTGGTATGCTGGTAAATGTTTAACAACCAGCTTGGGGTGGGGGTGGGGATGGTGTGTGCCATAATGTATGCGAACTAATCTTTATTATTAGCATTTCCTCCATCACTTTCTTGAATATAGACAGTCAATAAAACAATAAATTGAGCCCTCATTTGTAGCCTTCCCTGATTTTCAAGGTATAAGTGCTTATGCTGAAAATTTAACAGTCTGCTCTGAGGAACTAGTTAGAGCTGATTCCAGCATACTCCTATGACATTGTTTCTAATCTTCCTTTCTCACTCATTTGAGTATGTTCAAAACTGGCACTGTGTGCTAAGACTGTGTGAAGTAGGTATGCCCATAACACCCCCAGTACCTTGTTTCATGTGGATTTTTCCCAGTTGCTCCTAGCTGTTGTTCATTAGAGAAGCATCATGTGGTACCTCAATATTGCTTGCCAAAATTATGTGCAGTGGAAAGTAGAATATATAGTAATAAGGAAAAAACTCAGGCCATAAAAACATAGTATCAGATATGAAATTAATCTAGATATCGAGTCAGTCAGTCAATATACATTTATTTAGTACCTATTTTGTGCCAGACATTGTGCGAAGCACTGAGGATACAAAAAGAGGCAAAAGACAGTACTTGCCCTCAAAGAGCCTACAATCCAGTGGTGACAACAAGCAAATGAAAGGGCAGGCACTAGAATTTAGAGGGTTAGGAAGCTTCCTGTAGAAAGTAAGATTTAAGTTGGGATTTATAAGAAGCTAGGGAAGCTAGTACGTGGACATGACTAGGGAGAGCCTTCCAGGCATGGGGGACAGCCAAAGAAAGTTTCCAGAGTCAAGATAGGGAATGTCTTGTTACTGAACATCCAGGAAACTGAACATCCAGGAAATCAGTGCCACTATATCTAAGAGTACATGGTGAGTATATAAAAGTATATAAAGAATAAGAAGACTGGAAAGGTAGGAGAGGGGTAGGTTATGAAGGACTTTCAGTGATATGCAGAACATTTTTTGTTTGATTCTGGAGATAACAGGGAGCCACTGGAGTTTATTGATGCAAGGGTGGGGAACCTGCAGTTTTTAGGCCACATGTGACCTTCTGGGGTGCAGCCTTTTAACTGAGTCCAAGTTTTAAACAACAAATCCTTTTATTAAGGGAGCTTGTTCTGTACAGTTTGGATTCAGTCATAGAGTTGCACTTAAGGAACTAGAGGACCACATGTGACCTCAAGGTCGCAGGTTCCCCGCCCCTGGATTAGGGGGATGACATAGTTGGATGTGCACTTTAGGAAAATAAATTTGGTGGCTAAATGGAGGATGAATTGGAATCAGGAGAGACTTGGGGCAGGTAGACCCACCATCAGACTATTCTAATAGTCTAGGCAGATTGTAATGAGGTCCTGCACTAGAGTGTTGGCAGTATCAGAGGAGAGGAGGGGGCATATTCTAGAGCTGTCAATAAGATGAAATAAGCCTTGGCAGCAGATGGGATATGGGTGGGATGAGAGATGAAAATGACATCTAGGCTGTGAGCCTCAGGGAGTGGGGAGTGATGTTGCCCTCCACAGCAATAGGGGAGGGAGGGATGGGAGAATATCAGGGAGAAAGACACTGAATTTGGTTTTGGATATGTTGAGTTTAAGATGTCTACTGAACATCAGGTTTGAGATGCTTTAAAGGCACTTAGGTGTTCTGCCTACCAGAGAGGGCGGAACAAGGAGATCTGAGAGTTATCATAGAAATGGTGATTTTATCCATGGGAGCTGATAAGATCATCAATTGATAGAATATAGAAGGAGAAGACCCAGGACAGAACCCAGAAGGGCACCTATAATTAGGGGGAATGATCTGGATGAATATCCAGCAAACCATACTTAGAAGCAGTAGTCAGATGGGTAGGAGGAAAAGCAGAAAAGAATGGTGCCCCCCAAACCTAGAGAGAGGATAGTGTCAGGGAGAAAAGGATGATCAGCATTGTCAAAGCTACAGAGAAGTTGAGGATGATAAGGACTAGAAAAAGGCCTTTGGATTTGGCAGCTAAGATCATTGGTAACTTTGAAGAAAATAGTTTTTGTAGAATTAGAAGGTTGGAAGATAGATTATAGAGGGTTAAAAAGAAAGTGAAAGGAGAGAAAGTTGAGGGACCTATTTTAAATTTTAAATTTTTGGAGGGGGGGAAGGCAGGGCAGTTGGGGTTAAGTGACTTGCCTAAGGTCACACAACTAGTAAGTGTTAAGTGTCTGAGTCTGGACTTGAACTCAGGTCCTCCTGACTCCAGGGCCAGTGCTCTATACTGCACCACCTAACTGCTCCACAAAACTTTCTTAAATGGAATATTTAAAATATACTTCAGCTTTATATTATCATGTTTGGTTTAGGGGGGAAGGTAAAAAGAGGTTAAGGGAAACAGAAAGACCAGAAGACAAGAAAGAAGGAAGAAAGAGATTCCCTTATCTCTGAAAAAGCCTAAAATAGGGAAAGGCAAAAAGACAACCAGAGGAGAAATAGAGAAAGAGGGGAATGGTAGAGAAAGAGAGGAGAGGAAGCTTAGCTTGTGTAGAGTCTAAAGATTTTTTTCCCTTAACATGAACTTTATTATTATTTTTTCAAGTTCTGTGAAGTAAACCTTTGGTATTTTGGCATAGCACTGAATCTATATATTAATACAGGTAGTAATGCCATTTTACTTATATTAGGATGCTCTAACCATGAGCAATTGCTCTCCAATTATTTGCTTTCCATTACTTCTGCAAGAAATGTATTTAGTTCTATTCATATGATTCCTGCATATTTTAGAATTTTGGTATATTTTATGCATTCTGTAAAATTCTTTTTCTATCTGTTGGGTTTGGTTTCTATCCATAAAAAAGTAAAAAAAATTTTTTTGGACACTTCTATATGCTAGCTGGCTTTTCATATGCAAATTTTCCATTGGGGTGTGTGTGTGTGTGTGTGTGTGTGTGTGTGTGTGTGTGTGAGCAAGCACCCTAGCATACCTAGGGCGGCTATTAGCACAGGTTCTCAGATCTGCTTTTCTAAAGGAAAGCAACTCAAAATGGGTTAACAATCTTTCTTTAATCAAAAAAACATATCATTTACTTAGTTCAGGGGAAAAAGTCAGCACCCTGAACTCTAGAGAATACAAACCCAAGTTACAAGTACAAGTTACAAGCAGACCAAGAAACAGATCAGCAGATGTGCTTCCAACCATCTTACCATTATATCCATTACCTATTCACAGTTACCAGAGAGGGAAGCGTCAACATCTGGATTTTTCAAAGCCGAGGGGCTCTCCGGCTTACCAGAGTCTCATCTGGCCAAATCACACAACTCTTCTCAAAGTGAGCCCCAAAGGAAACCTCACATCAGGGCATGTATATATAGGCTTCTCCTGGGTCAGAGAATGTCACAGCCCTCTTGACCCACTGTCCAATTACAAAGTAACAAGGTGTGGCCATTCTCAAAAAACAAGCCTCCCGCCACAGGCTCCACATGACCACATTCAGCCTATTAGGGGGCAGAGTATACTTTCAAATCAGGGAACATTCTCAGAGCCACTTAAGCCTATCAAAGGGTCTAGTGGCAGGAAAGAGCTTCAGATTCCCATTACAGAGTGTGTGTGTGTGTGTGTGTGTGTGTGTGTGTGTGTGTGTGTGATATTTTGAAATATTCCATCTATTCTTTTTTGTTTGATAATGATTTTTATGGAATCCAAAGATTCTTAAATGATCTCTCTTCAACCTGTTTTTCTAGGTCAGTTGTTTTCTATGTGCTTCTAATTTTTTTTTAAACATTTTAAAATTTTGTTCTTATTTTTGCAATATAAATATATTTGTTATATATAATATGAATATTTGTTTTATATATAATACAAATATACATATTCTTATATTTCTTGTTGTTTCATTGAATCATTGAGTTCTGCTTACTCTATTACATTTTTCAGGGAACTCATTTCTTCATTTATGTTTTTCAACTTCTTCTTTAAGTTTTTATTTTCTCCAATTTCCTGGCCAAGAACTCTTTATTTAATTTTTCAGCTCTTATTTCATTCCTTTGCTCTTTTTTGTCTTTAAAAAATTTAACTTAATTGATTATTAATTCAGAATTATAGAATAAAGGTAATTAAATATTTTACTTCTGAATTTAAGCTCCAAAAAGAATTTTCATACAAGCAGAAAGTCACAAAAAGAATGAAATCTCCATTCTTACTGCTTACTTTTTAAGACATAATAAAACCTATGTGTTGTTTCATAACAGTCTTATTTGTTCTTCCTTTTAACTTCCCTTTGTTCTCTTCTGTACAGTTAAAAAAATGTTTCATTGGCTTCCTTTTTTGTGTGTTACTATTGCTACCCTTTCCCCACTAAAAACAAAGAAAGAAGGGGAGAACCCTTGTGACAAATAAACATAATCAAGCAATATGAATCACAATGGTCATGTCTAAAAATGCTTCTCTTTTTGCACCTTGTGTTCCTTACATCTCTGTCAAGAAGTGGGTGATGTGTTTCATCTTTTATTTATTGTGTTAAATATTTCCCAGTTACATTTTAATCTATTTTCACCGGCATGTGTCTTAGACAACTGAGAAATGGCTGAACAAATTGTGGGATATGAATATAATGGAATATTATTGAACTTTGAAAAGCCTAAGAATTCTAATCACTGTAATGACTAACCATGATTCCAGAGGACTCATGATGAAATATATTGCCTGCCTCTGGACAGAGAAAGAGACTCTGAGTGCAGAATGAAACATATACTTCTTTTGGACATAGCCAGTGTACTTACTTATATTGCTTGACTATACATGTTTATAACAGGGATTTTATTGTAATTTTTTTCTTTCTCAAGGAGAAAGATGTGGGGAACAAGAGGGAGGGAGAAAAGGCAGATTGTTATTAATTGGGGGAAAAAAACTGAAAGCTGGAAGAAGCAAGAATGGAAGTGGTGTAAAATGAGAGGAAGTTTGTCTATTAAGGAGCAAGTGTTGCGGGTAGCACAGTGGGAGGTATGGGCCAGTTTGGAGTGGGACATTGAGGAGTAGCATTTAGGTGGATGGAATAAAGGACTGAGCTGCTGGGTTTGAGGAGAAAGAATTTGTTCTTTAGTAGTCAGGGGTTTAGTATCACAGAACTGAGAATAACAATAATAATTGTGGAATGAATCCAGACAAAATAAGAGTGACTTCTGCTGATGAAGGCAGGTGATTAGAAAATCTCAGATTGAGGCGGCTAGGTGGCGCAGTGAGTAGGGTACCAGCCCTGGAGTCAGGAGGACCTGAGTTCAAATCTGGCCTTAGAGACTTGACATACTAGCTGTGTGACTTTGGGCAAGTCATTTAACCCCAATTGCCCTCCAAAAAGCAAAAACAAAAAAACAACCAATTTCAGATCAACTCTCTCTTTCAGTAGCCCATCTTGCCGTGTTGTGTTTCTGTGTCCTAGGAAGTGTCTTAAAGTCTACCTTGTGGGCATGAATGTGATGTGGTGTACTCTCAGCTAGTGGGCTGCTATGTCCTAAAGGCTGACAAAAGCATGATGTTGTTATGGCCCTTGGGACATTCTGAAGCCTAGAACTCGTAATAGATATAGGTAATGTTGTCCCCTCAAAAAACCTAGAGAGAAGGGAAAAGATAGTATGTCCTGTTTCCCTCCTCCCATTGCTCCTAGTAAGTACCTGCTATGAGCCCAACATCATGCTAGCCCAATATTAATTCTGTTATCTGATAGTGATATCATGGGATATTTTGTTGAGAAAGCATGGTTGTTCTCCTTGACAATGATCCTCTTCACTCATCTTTCCTTAACCTACTAAGGGTCCAAAACAAAATTTTCCACCTGTGCTACCTTTTAGAGTGGGGGCATTCTATAGGTTTGTTACTTGCTGAATAAAGCAATGCTTTAAAGTGCTTTGATGTCAAAATTATTTGAAGGGATTCTCCGTTAGCTTTGTTCTTAAAGGATTTTATGGGTGAAATTATACTTGTATCTGTCCTTTTAAAATTTTAGAGCCTCATCGTACCCCACCTGTCCTATTTCCATACTGAAGAATATAATTTTTAAAAATCTCTTGTTATCTAAAAATGTCTCCATCTCTGTAATAAAACATAGTGAAATAAATGAACAGTCATTTATTAGGGACATACTATGTGCAAAGGACTGGGAATACAGCAACGAAGAGAACACCTACCTTCCAGGACCTTACATTGTTTTTGTTTTAGTTTGGTACTTTTATTTTCAGTTCCAAATTCTCTCCGTCCTTCCACCCCTTCCCTTACCCACTGAGGAGACAAGAAATATTATACCCATTATACATATGAAGTCATGCAAAACATATTTCCACATTAGCCATGTTACCAAAAAAAAAAATCAAGAAAAATAAAGTGAAAGAAAATATGCTTCAATTTGCACTCAGAATTCATCAGTTCTCTCCTTAGATGTGAATAGCATTTTCATCATGAGTTCTTTGGAATTATCATGGACCTTATATGAATTGATCAGAGAATCTAAGTCACAATTTCTCATCATTACAATATTGCTGTTACTGTGTACAGTGTTCTCCTAGTTCTGCTCATTTCACTTTGCATCAGATCATATAAGTCTTTGCAGATTTTTCTGAAACCATCACCTTCATCATTCCTTATAGCATAAAAGTATTCCATTACAGTTATAATACCACAGCTTGTTCAGCCTTCCCCTCTTAATGGAAATCCTTTCAGTTTCCCAATTCTTTGCTACCACAAAAAGAGGTATTATAAATGTTTTGTATATCCTTTTTTTAAAAATCTCTTTGGGGTACAGATCCAGGAGTGGTATTGCTTGGTCTTGGGGCATGCAGTTTTATGTCCCTGTGGGGATAGTTCCTCCACAAAAAAAGACAGAACATTGCCTCAGAGTGAATGTAGAGTGGCAAAAAGTAAATACGAGTCAGGGTAAGGCAGTTGTCCTCCTAAGACAATTTGAGAGGACTTCAGGAAAGACTTGGACCTGCAGGGGTGAAGGTTTGACCTGCTTAACAAAAAAGAAGTTGGGGGGTCGGTGGTGGGGGGATGCAACAGTTGGATCTCATACAGCCTTAGGCTTCAGGAGTTTTCATCTCATGGACAGCGTGGAGGTTGGAGAGCTGAGTAGGGGAAGATTGAAGGACCTTTTCCTGTCCAGTTGTGCTGACTAGGTTGCAGTTGTGGGCAAGAAGGGGCAAGCACAGGCCTGTGAGTGCCATGGCAGGGTGTTGGAGACCCTCCTGGCTGCGGGACCTGGAGGGGAGCGATGTCACTTGTTTTCAGTTGTAGGGAGAGGGTGGGAAGGTGAAGTTTGCAGCCATGGGAGGGACTACAGGTAGCAAGAGCTTTTGTGAGACAGCATGGCTAGGGTCAAGGAGGAATGTTTGAGATTAGACCATTGGATAAAGCTCAGAAAATAAGTAAATAGGACTTGAGGCCTGGAGCACCACACCTCAGGGCTAGAACCTGATTATAATAATAAGCTACTAAAAATAAAATAAAACAAAGTAGCAATAAAAACAAGTAAGCAACTGAGAAACATAGATAGTTACTATGGGGATTTAAAATGTCACTCCTTTTTCAAAGAGAAATGTGAAATGGTCACAAGACCAGAAAAAGTTCTTGGAAGAACTTAAAAAGGACTTCAAAAAATCAAGTAAGAGAGATAAAGTAAAAATTAGGAAAAAATAAGAGCAACCCAAGAAAATCAAAATGATGAAAGGAAAGTCAACTAACTAGAAAAAGAGATCCAAAAACTTCAGGATGAAAATAATTCCTTGAAAACTAAAATTGGGCAAGGGAAAGCTAGTGATCTTATAAAGCACCAAAAAATGATAAAAAATAAAAATAAAAAGAATGAAAAAATAGAAGAGAATGTGAACTATCTCATTAGAAAAACAACTGATCTGAAGAACAGATTGAGGAGAAAACAATATAAAAATTGTTGAACTACCTGAAAGTTACAATAAAAAAAAAGAATCTTTATATAATGTTACAAGAAATAATCAAAGAAAATTGCCTTGAAGTTGTAGAACAAGAAGATAAAGTAGAAATAGAAAAAAATTCCCTGGTCATCACCTGAAAGATGTACCAGGAGAAAACAGGAATATCATAGCCAAGTTTCAACGATCTGATTTTAAAATGTAACAAGCAGCAAGAAAATTTTTTTTTAATATTGCAGAGATAGAAAGGATCACACAGGACCTAGCAGCTTCTACATACGTAGTTCTTGGAGCTATGAATTTCTATTTTCAAAGAGCAGAAGCGCTGGAGTTGTGACCGAAAACAACTTACCCAGCAAAATTGAGTTTAACCCTAAGCAAACAAACAAAAAAAGACATTTAACAAGCTGAAAGACTTTCAATTATTTGTGACAAAAAGACCAAAACTTAATGGAAAATCTGACATATAAGATCCAGGGGAAATAGAAAGTTTATTAAAGACCAGTTACAATGGACTTAATAAGGTCAAGCTGTTTACTTCTTACATGTGAAAATGTTATCAGTAGTCTTAAGACTCATCATTACTTGGGTAGTTTTAAAGAAAGTCTTGAGCTGAACTAAGTATGATGAGGTGATTCTAAAAAATAAAACTGGATAAGGAGAGGTAAAAAGGAGCAAATATCTCATATAAATGAAGCATGAAAGGAAGAACTGATAGAAGAAGCAAGTGAGTATGGAGGACTGGTAGTACTAGAACCTTATTCTCATCGAGAATGGGTTAAAGAAGAGACAATATATACATCTGGAAGGATATAAAAGTCTGAATTTATAAAGAAAATCAGAGGATGAGGTGATAGGATAAGGGAAGGACTTTTAGAAGGATGATCCTTCACCTGGAAGATAGCCATCTACCTGAGAGCCAATATGGCTTCAGAAAGGACCGACAAATGGTTGATAGGGTGTTTGCTGCTCAACAAATCCAGGAGAAATGCCAAGAGCAGAGCAGAGGTCTGTACACAATGTTTATAGATTTGACCAAGGCCTTTGAGGGTTTATGGAAAATTATGATAAAATTTGTTTGCCTAGAGAAGTTCATCAGCCTTGTACATCAATTTCATGACGACATGCTTGCCAGATTCTGGATAATGGACAATGCTCTCGTGCTTTCTCAGACACCAGTGGAGTGAAACAAGGCTGTGTGCCTGTTTCCATGCTTTTTTAGCATTATGTTTTCAACCATTTTGTCAAATACTTTCATTGAGGATGAACATGGCATCAAGGTCAGCTGCCACATTGTTGGTAAATTCAACTTGAAAAAGTTACAACCCAAGACTAAAGTGGAGGGAGTGTTGGTGCATGATTTTTTTGTTTGCAGATGATTTTCTACTCTGTGCAGCCTCTGAAGCTGAGATGCAACAAAGTATGGCTCAGTTCTCTGCTGCTTGTGCTAATTTTGGCCTGACAGTTAACACCAAGAAAATATAGATGCTCTGTCAGCCACTTCCACACCATCCATATGTGGAACCATCAGTTACAGCAAATGGAGAAGTTTTGAATGCTGTGGATAAGTTCTCATACATTGGTAGTATACTTTCCAGAGATGTATACATTGATAATGAGGCAGATACATGCATTGCCAGAGATAGTTCAGTGTTTGGAAGACTCCAGAGGAAAGTATGGGAGAGAAGAGATATTAGACTAACTACCGTCCTGAAGATCTTCAGAGACATTGTGCTGACCTCATTGTTGTATGCCTGTGAAACCTGGACATTTTACCTGCACCATGCCAGGAAACTGAATTGCTTCCATTTGAATTGTCTTAAGAAGATTCTGAAGATCACTTGGCAGGATAAGAGACCAGACTCTGAGGTCCTTACTCTAACCAAACTGCCAAACATTCAGACTGCTTCAGAGAACACAACTCTGATAGACTGGCCACATTGTTCAAGTGCAAAACGTACATTTGCCAAAAAGACTTATTTTACGGAGAATTCATACAGGGCAGGCATTCACATAGTTGTCAGAAGAAGCGATACAAGGATACTTTCAAGATCTGTCTTAATAACTTTGGAATTGATTTGTGACATGGGAGACACAGGCACGGAACTGCTCAGCACAATGTGCCCACCCACATCAGAGAAGGTGCTGTGCTGTAAGAGCAAAGTGGAACTGAAACAGCTCAGAGGAAACAGGATGTGCAAATTTAGGGGATCAAATGTCCACATGGACTATTTGTACCCAACCTGTGGCAGAGTATTCTGAGCTTGTATTGGTCTGATCAGCCACAGTGGGACACGCTGAAACGTGATTCTAGCATAATGATGTCATTTTGGTCCTCTTCTAGAAGGACAACAACCAACCAAATACCAACCAACAAGGTTAAGAATTGGGGGGGAGGGGAGGAGGGGCTGATTAGAGTAGGACTCCTAGAGGGGTAGGTAGATTAAGGTAGAGGGTGGGGGGAGAAAAAGGGAGGGACTATTAGGGGTTTGGGTAGGTTAAGGAATAGGAGGACAAGATAGTGGTTAGAGGTAAATTAGAAGCCTGAGGAGGGGTAGGGTAAATAGGGCAAGAAAGATAGTGAGGAAAAATAGGTTTGAAAAAAATACACAAATACTAATTATAATTTTGAATGTGAATGGGATTAATTTACCCATACAGCAGAAATGGATAACAGAATGGATTAAAGATCTGAATTGAAACATCTTATTAGATTCTTGTAATATTGTATCAAGATTCTTTTTTTTATTGGAACTTTCAGGTAGTACCACTCTTATATTGTTTCTCCTCAGTCTGTTCTCCAGATCAATTGTTTTTCTAATAAGATGAACAACAATATGTTGCTTACAAGAAACAAAATAAAAAATGAGAGATACACATAGAAATAAAATAAAGGGCTAGAGTAATATTTATTATGATGTGGTAATAGCTGATGTGAAAAAAGCAGCAGTAGCAATCATGATCTCAAAGTTAAAATTAAAATAGATTTTATTTAAAAAGACAAACAGGGGAACTATACTATGTGTCACCAATGTTATTCTTTATTGTTTTAGACCATTTGATTCAACTATAAGCAGTTATAAAATGCTTGAGAATGTACTTCCCAAAACACCCAGGAACTGCATGAACATAATTTAATAAACTCAGATTTAAATAATTGGAGAAATATTAACTGTTCATGGATAGGCACAGCCAATATAATCAAAGCAATGTGTTAACCTAACTAATCTCTTTATTCAATACCATCCTAATTAAATTGCTAAAGAAATTATTTTACTGAGTCAGAATGGTTGGACTGATTCATAGCTACACCACAGTGCATTAGTATACCTATTTTCCCACACCACTTCCAGCATTTGTAATTTTCTTTTTTCTCTCTTATTAGTTGATCTTATGGGTATGAGGTGGTACCTCAGAATTTTTAAATTTGTATATTTCTCTAAATATTAATGACTTAGAACATTTTTCATGACTATTAATAGCTTTGATTTCTTATTCTGAAAGCTTCCATATTCATATTCTTTGACTATTTGACTATAAATTAGGAAATGGCTTTTATTTTTATAAATTTGATGCAGTTCCTTATTTATTTGAGAAATGAAACTTTTGTTTAAAAGACTTTATTGTAAAAGTTTTCCCCAGTTTCCTACTTTCATTCTAATTTTCACTGCATTGGTTTTGTTTTTGCAAAACTTTTTAATTTCATGTAATTAAAATGATCTATTTTGCCTCTCTATCTTATTTAGTTATGAACTTTTCTCTGATTCATAGATTTGACAGGTAGTTTTTCCATGCTCCCCTATATATCATCCATTATGTCTGAATAATATACCCACCTTGAGCTTATCTTGGTATATCATTTGAGAAACTGGTCTATTCCTAATTTCTTCTAGATGCCTTTCCAGTTTTCTGTCAGTTTTTCTTGAATAGTGAGTTCTTACCCTAAAGGTTTGAATTTCTAGGCTTATCAACAAAGTTATCATGGTCATTTACTTATATTTAATAATATATTTACATATAAATATATTGTAAATAATAAAATTTACATATAAATGTAATGTAAAATGTAATTTACATATAAATATATTGTAAATAATATATTTACATATATTGTGTACCTAATCTATTCCATTGATCAACCACTCTCTTTTTTATCCAGTATCAAATTGTTTTGATGATTGCCACTTTGTAGTGTTGTTTGAGATCTGGTTCTGCTATGCTACATTACTTTGCTTTTTTTCATTGATTCTCTTCATATTCTTCACCTTTTGTTCTTCCAGATGAATTTCATTATTATTTTTTCTAGCCCTATGAAATAATGCATTGGTGATTTTATTAGTATGGCACTGAATAAGTAATTTAATTTAGGTATTTTTGTCATCTTTATTATGTTGGCTTATCTTACCCACAAGCAATTAATATTTCTTTAGTTGTTTCGATCTGTCATTATTTTTTTGTGATTGGGTTCATTTAGTTTTTGAATATATCTTGGCAGGTAGGCCAGGAGCTTACATTCTAATAGGTATAAACAACACACATAGAGTAGTGGTGAAGTCACAGTAATGCTGTGCCATTGGACAACTGATTGTTGACCTGTTTTTTCTATAAGCCTGGGCTGGGATAGTCAGTTAGCCAGACTATCAGCCTGGCTAGATAGTCAGTTCTCACCAATTAGCTAGGTGGGAACTGGAGGTCTGATTTATAGGGTTAGTTTTCAGGAAAATTGCTATATTGCCCTTGTCTGGACTTTTTTTTAATGCTTTCATATCTGTTTTGAAGTACAAGAAGCATAGTCATACATCCAGGTGCAGATATAGTATGCTTTCTTGTAATTTATATTTTGTTCATAAAAATAACTGCAATTAGAATTTCTCTCTCCTCCCTATAGAGATATTGACTCACCTGCTTTGCTGAAACAGTCTTAAAGTACTTTTTTTTTTTTTACCAAAATTAGTACAAAACAATTTTACTTAAAAGGTATTCAACACATGTTCTGATTCTATAGGAATAAAATCAGAAGTCATAGAACTTCAGGGATAGTAAATCATTAAATCAATAAGCATTAAAAATTTTAAAAATAAATTTTATAAATTTATAACTTTTATTTTAATAAGCATTTAATTAGCAGTTAATCCCATGTGTGCCCAAGCACTTTGCTAAGCACAGGAGATACAAAGATACAGAGAAACCTCCCAAAATCTGGATTACCCCAGGCCTCAAGCTAGTAGTCTTTTTTATTCTTTACCTCTGACCTCTCAATTTTACATAGATTTTTATGTGTCCACTAACAATTTTGGGGGCCCCATTAGTACAAAGCTCTTAGATTGAGTTCTGGCTAGTTTGTTTCTTAGAGATCTTGTCCAGGGATTTTTAATCTAGGGCCTGTGAACTGATTAAAAAAAAAATTATCTTGATAGCAGTTACAATATAATTGACTTCCTCTGTAATCCTATGTATTTTAATTTATGCATTTAAAAGCATTCTGAGAAATCCATGACACAAACAAGGTTAAGAATGCCTGATTTTTCCATCTCCTTGAGTAAGTTACAATCTCTATCAGCCTCAGTTTCTTTATCTGTAAAATTAGGGTTTGAATGCACCTTGAAAGGTCCATTTCAGCTCTAAATTTCTAATCCTCTAAACTGCCACATTTTACAGATAGTGACATTTTCACTGTTTTACACAAGGCTGCACGGCATCAGGACAGGGTTCTCAGCACATCACTAAGTGACCTCTTAATAACTAGAAAGATTTTAATATTAATTTAAAAGCTCACAGCTCTTTTATGGAATAAAAGCATTTTCAGAATAAAATCAAAACATATTTAAAGGAATATGATATGCAAAAATTACTCAAAATATAAAAGTTTTACTTTAAAAATAGATTTTCTAATCAAAGTTGTCAAAAATAAATGGAGTGTTTTCTCTTTTTCCTCTTCATTTCCTTTTGCCCCTTCTATCTAAATTGTAACATCTTACACTAAACATCAGTTTTAAATAATTGAATAGGCTAACTGGAACTTAACTGTCTTGATCTAAGCCCTTTGTTTCAGAGATATGTTTAATTGCCTCATCAAAATCAAAGATAATAACATCCTCCATTAGGAGTGATGACTTGTGATAGGAATAAAAGTTTCATTTCATTTTATATTTATGTCATAAACTTTCTAAATAATATTTTCTATTTGTGCTTTCTCCAGTTGGACACTGGTTAATTTGTGAATCTGTGAGATTTATAACTATTTTCAGCACGTTCAAGTTGTACAATGGTCTGGAGAGCAAAAATTCAATCTGACATCTTTTGTCTTCCCTGAAATCTCATATTGGGGAAATAGTTGTGTATCCTATACATTTATTCAGAAATACGTTTGGATTTTGCTGTAGTTATGAGGAGTGTTTTTTGGTCTCATGAGAAGAATCGAATACACCCATAAAAGTTGAGTGTGAATGTCAAAAAGTCCACTTTTTGCACACACAAAATAAAACATTCTTTTACTCATTTGAGTCTATTTGATATTCTTAGTTCCAGTCAAGGCAATACATACACTCAACAGATCAGCGTTTCTCTTTTGGGTATCTTCAGCCTTAGACTGATTTCCCTGTTGTTTTTTAAACATTCCTTGTTAGAAAATCGGATTTTTCCAACTGGGTGTGGTATTCAGTTTGGAAATTATCAGATCATCATTGAGAAACCTGAGTCCTACTCCCCCCAGGTGTTAAGCATGCTACCCTTACAAAATTGTAAGTCCTTACCACCTTAGGGAGTCAGAATCAGAACTGAAATGTGATCTGGGTTTCTGGCAGGGGAGAATAGAATGACCACTAGATCAGTTTCCATTAAGTGTCAATAATTAGGCAGATTTCCAGCACATTTTGTCTGGTTTTACCTACTTCTCCTGAGACTTTTTTGATTGCCTTTTTTATAACTGGCAAGCCAATACAGAGTTGATCATTTAACTCATTTTAGATAACTTTTTTTCCCCCCATTTCTGTATCTCTGTATGATTTTACTGGTCTAGGGAACAGCTCCTGGGAGGAAACTTTCTCCACCCATGCAAATTGGCAGCTGTTTGTAACTAATAGTCTTAAGGGAGGGGGGGCATTGAGAGGTTAAGTGACTTGCCTAGAGTCATATAGCCAAGTGTGTGTCAATGTCCAACCCAGGGCTGTCTGGCTATGAGGCCACATCTCTGTCCACTGCGTCAAGCTGCCTTTTATTTAGATAATTATGGTCTTTATTATTTATTCAGGGTTGTCCTGGAGCCACCTGGAACTGACTTGAATCAGTTGTTAAACTTACAGTATGTGCATTTATACCTTGAATATTGGCAAATGCTACAAATTAGGGTTTACTTTGTTTTGTTTAATTGTCTAGACTTAAGAAAGTAATAGAGAAAATGTTAATAATGCAGATTAAAGTTAAGTTTGTCTGGTGTACTTTTTTTCCTCAAAGTGCCAGTTAAATATATTCCAGTGCATCACTGAATATTCATGATTTTTTAAATGATGGTTCTAACTTTTCATAGAAATTTTCCCTGTGAAATACCCTCTGATGTGTTGGAGTTAAGATGTCACCCTGTTGAATCAGAGCATCTCCCCACTGGAGGATGGGTTTAGTGCTGACTATGCAGAACTTCTTTTTGACCCTTCCCACACTTTTCCAGCCCATTAGAGATTCAGAAGTAGTGCTTATTCAAAAAGAAAATTCTAGTACCAAATATGTGAACTACTCAGAAAAGAAAAGGCTTTTAGATCAATGTTAGCCCCTTGGGAACCCCTAACTTTTTGCACTAACAGCAGCACTGATACAGTAATAGTTATTAAAGGGAGCCTAATGATTGATATTTTTTTTTGTCCAAGTAGCAGTGAAGTACTTTAATATACTACGCTAATAAATTTGATAAAATGTGCTTTATGGCTTTATAATGAAACTTGTTACTATAAAAAAAAAAGGAGGGTGAAGATGCTGAGGAGGTAAACCATCTTATAAAGTTGATTAGTTTCAGTTCTCCAGGGAATTTTTTTGGATTTTTTTTAGCACTTACCTGTTTTCATTTTGTAATGGCTGGTCCACATCACATATAGATTTAGAACATGTAGCTAAAACAAAGTCTGACTTTAAACCATAACTGGGAAAATACTGCTCTGTGTAATTTTCCAATTTCTGAAATTTATGATGAAAAATGATCTTTGCTTTTCAGTTCTTATACAGTGTTTGTTTTATGTGCCAGATGTCATTGCATTGTGACTGGGGAGTTTATATAGTAGTTTCCTAGCTGGAAACTTGTAAGACTAATGAACCAGATCTATTCTCCTCTACCTGCAAGTAATAACAAATTAGGAAACTTGTCATCGGTGTTTGCTTTTAGTAGTGTGTAATGGTATCCATGATTTCTATTTGTCTTATGTTTTTATTTAGCACAGTTTCTTGGTGAAGAAACCTTAAATAGTCAGTATCGGGCAATTTAACTTAATAGGTACTAATAAAAAAAACTTCCTGAATTTTCTGAATTAATCTACCTAAGGTTTTTATTACTTCTTTGAAATTAAAATATATTTTTATAAGATTCAGATCTGACTTTGAAAAGCACATACTTTACTCATAAATGGAATGGAGATACATTAAGTAGACATGATGTTTTCTTTTAATTCTTGAGAAAATGACTATTTAAAATCCATTTACTTCCATGGTCTTAAATACATATATTTAATGATGGTGTATAGAATGGTGTTAGTGTCCAACTTTATACATGACTGTGAGATTGAGTCTACCACAGAGCTCACATCCTGCTTTTTGAGCATATTTCATTAATATAATTCAACAGACTTTGTAGAGAAAACTATTCTTTTTTAATCTATTTTTACAGTTTGTTTTATTATATTTGTATAGAGTATTTTAAATTATTCACAAAAAGTTTAAGGTCTCTAAAAAATATCCAACAAAGGACCCAGCCATATTGGTGGTATGCAAAAACAGAAAACTCAAATAGAAAAGGGTAGGGGGGTATCAGTACATAAGGATCTTTACTGGCCCCAAATTGACTTAGTTTTAAAATGTAAAGTTACCTATGTTTTACTGTATTTTCATTTATTTTGTTCAATATTCGCTAGTTACAGTATAATCTGGTTCAGGGCATGCCGAGGGTCAGCATGTTTGACATTTATGCAAAAATGCAGTAGATATAAAATATAGAATATAGAAAATAAAGAAATCATAAAATCCTTTTAGTTAGGAGGAAGTTCTTTGAAGTCATAGTAGTAGCTGGTTTTCATAGCAATGGAGATATAGTTATTTTGTTTGTGTAGCAAACAATCGTGGGACAGTAGGTAGGACAGACGTAATTGATCCTCAGATTCAGGTTATACTGCTCAATATCGCCAACATTAGGACTGACCTAGGCAGGGCCATAAGTCTTCAGGGAAATTGGAAGTAATTTTTTCTCAGTTTTGGGGACCCCAAGTTTGAGAGAGAGAGAGAGGTTAAGAATAAAGATAAAGAGATTTTGCCTTTATCTTGGAATAAAATGCTATCTGCTTAATTAGCTGCTGGGGGCGGAGCATCAAAAACCAGCACCAAGACTCTTTCCTCTCTCCTTCTCTTGCTTCAGATACCTTAGACCCCCTCCCCAACCTTCTTGGTAATGACTCTTTTATCCCCTTTCTCTTCCTCTCAAGGACCAATCCTAAATCCAACCCCATATTCACCCCTGTAGGAGGCAACTCAGAATTCTCTTCTACTTCCCCCTTTCCAGTAGCATTGGGCTAGTATCCTTTCTTGAGGGTCAGATGCTCAGAAAAACCTAAGGACTCCTAGACCTCCCCATTGCTTAGCATAGTACTTGACACATAGTAATTACTCAGCAGAGGTTTTTTTTTCTTTTTAATTCTCCTTCCCTCCCTCCTTCCCTCCCTCCCTCCCTCCCTCCCTTCCTTCCTTCCTTCCTTCCTTCCTTCCTTCCTTCCTTCCTTCCTTCCCTTTTAGTTGATACTCAGTAAATAGTAAATTGAATTGCAGTCTTTGATTCTGTTGATCACTTACTCCTCCTTGATACTAGCCTCTCTCAAATACCCAACACCACTCTCTCCTGGTTCTCCTGTCTATCTGACCTCTCCTTCTGTTTCCTTTGTTGGATCCTCATCTAGATCATGTCCTTTAACCATAGGTGTACCTCAAGGTTCTGTCGTTGGCCCTCTTCTCTTTTCCCTACATTATTTCACTTGGTGATCTCATTATCCCCTATGGATTTAATTACCATCTCCATGCAGATGATTCTCAGGTCTACTACCTTTCTTTCCCCAACCTTTCTGTTGACCTCCAGGCTTGCATCTCCAATTGCATTTCATTTCAACCTAGGTGTCCATTAGACATCTTAAACTCAGCATGTCCAAAACAGAATTAATTATCTTTCCTCCTAAACCCTCCTCTACTCATACTTTCCCTTTTACTATAGAGGGCAACACCATCCTTCCAGTCACTCAGGCTCACAACACTTCTGGATTCCTTACTATCTCTCACCTTCCCATATCCAAGCTGTTACCAAGATTTGTTGCTTTCACATTGGTATCAATCTTTTGAAAATGCCCCCTTCTGGACACTGCCACCATTCTGGTGTAAGTCATCATTACCTCACACCTTGATTATTACAGTAGCCTGCTGATGGGTTGGTTGGCCTATAGTTAACCAGTTCAGCTCTACACTGTCTCTACCTTCAAATCTCTTGGGTCCCTGTCCCATTAAAGCTTACATCTTGCCAAAATCTAACCCTAAGTTATTCCTACCACCCTGCTCTTCTGCTTCTATTCATGTAGTGCTGAATAGAACTGGAAGAAACATACCAACAAGCTGATTAAATGTTTATATATTTAAAGTGAGCCCTCATGACAGCAAGGCATTCCTTTTACTCCTCCTTAATTGACTCTCTAATGACCTGTTCCTCACAGAGACTATTCCAACCTTTCTCTTCTCTCATCACCTTAAGCCTCCTACCTCTTACCCCTCTCAGCTTAGGATCTCATCATATACTTTACTTTGAAAATACAGCTAACTCCTTCCCTCCACTTCAGACTCTGCTCTTGACTCTCAGACTTGTTTCTCTACCATTTTCCGGCAGATTTCTTACCCTGGAAGTTTGTCCCTGCTTGTGATTTTTCAGTTCCTCTTGGAACTTCCATTTTTAAGGAAACACCAAAGCTTAGGGACTACCCTGCACTCTACTTTTCACCTTTCTTTTATGTGTTGTCTTCCCTGTTAGAATGTAAGATGATGCAGTGAATAGACCACTGGCCCTGGAGTCAGGAGGACCTGAGTTCAAATTTGACCTCAGACACTTAACACTTACTAGTCATGTGATCTTGGGCAAGTTACTTAACCCCAGTTGTCCTGCCTTTCCTCCGTGCAAAAAGAAAAAAAAAATTAAAATTAGAATGTAAGGTCCTTGAGAACTCGGATTCTTTTTTGCTTTTGTTTGTATTGCCAACACTTAGCATAGTATGTGCTTAAGAAGGTTTGTTGACTTATTAATATTTGCCATGAGCTCTCTTTTCTTTACATCTTGAATGAAGTTTGGCATCATCTCTTATTGTCTCCTTATTGTCTCTGATTGCTAGGTATTCCTTTTGCTCACCAAGATCAATTCTTCTGTGTGTACTTTCATCCTATTTCTCCCATTTTTTGTAGCAAATTACTCTCCACAGTATCCCTCTTCCCAGTTTATCCTTCTATTTTTCATCCTTCCTTGCTGCCTGCAAATATGCCCAAGTCTCCTCTGTATTGAACCAAAAACCCAGCTTTGAAAAAAACCCAACCCCCCCAGCTTTGTTAGACCTTTCCATTCCCTTAATTTATCTTTTGTATCTATTCCTTTTCACAACCAAACCCGTAGAAGAAATTGTTTTCACCGATTGCCTCTACTTTCTTTCCCCTCACTCCTCAACCTTTTATAAAATGGCTTTTGAGCTCTTCACTCAACTGAAACTACTCCCTGCAAGTTACTAATGATCTTTTAATTGCCAAATCTGATGGCCTTTTCTTATTCTTCATCCTTTTCTGATCATTGAACGCTGTTAACTACCCTCTCCTCAATATTCTCATCTTTAAGTTTTCATGGCACTGCTCTCTTTGTTTTTTTTTCTGTGGGTCTGATCACTCTTCCAAAGCCTCTTTTTTCTGGTTTATCATCCAAATTATATTCCCTAACTGTGGTCCTAGGCCAGCTTCTCTTTTCTGTCCTATTCTCTTTACTCATCACTTCAGCCACTACCTTCAATCAAGCTCTTGCTACTTTTTGCCAAGAACAATGCCTGAAGCCTCTGCCCTCTCCAGTCTATACTATGTAGACCTACATAGAACTGCCCAGGTGATTTTCTTGAAATACAAGTATGATGGTGTCATTTCTCTATTCCTTAAAATTCCATGACTTCTTCTTGCCTTTAGGCTTGAATATAATCACTTAATTTTTGACCTCTGATGTCCTTCACAACCTGGCCCTACCCTGCCTTCCTAATTTTATAATAGATTACCCCTTCTTGCCCTGCTGATCCAGCCAAAGTGACTTTCTGGCTTTTCCTTACTCAGGACACTCTGTCTCCTATCTTTGTGCCTTTTCACTATATCATGCCTATAATGCTCTCCTTCCTTCCCTTCTGTGTCTTAGAATCCCTTGGTACTTGGTGTCTTCAATACCAGTCTACCTAAAGCCTTTCCTGTTCTCCCTTGCTGCTGTTTCCTTCCACCTTCCTCCCCAAAATTTGCCATGTATTTATTGTGTCTATATTTAAATGTTTATTTATTAATATGTTAATATGAATATGTTAAAATCCCTTTAACACTTACCATATTCCAGCATTGTGCTAAGCCCATGTGAAAGACACATGCAAAGCAGATACAAGATAACCTCTAAGATGAAGGCATTCATGATTAGAGGGACCAGGAGAGGACTCCTAAGGAATGAGACACTTGAGCAGAATCTTTAAAGGAAATCAGGAATTCCAGCAGAAGGAATTGAGGAGGGAGAGCATTCACTTCATGGAGGATAACTCAGTAGTTATCCATAGAAAACCATAGAAAGTGGAGAAGGGAGTAATGAGTGAGTAAACTCACTTTTTGGAGGGGACCAAGTGTGAGGAGTTTTAAGTGCCAAAAGAGGGGTTTGTATTTGATTCTGGAACCAATAGGGACCCATTGGAGTTTATTGAATAGCGGTATGACATGGCCAGACCTGTACTTTAGGAAAATCTCTTAGGTGGCTATGTGAAGGCTGGCAGATAAGAAACCAGTATAATAGTCCAGGTGAAAAGTGAGGGAAGCCTGAACTAGCTGTGGTTGTGAGAGTGAAGAGAAAGATGAAGGCTGCTTTCTTATTGTCTTTGTATTCCCAGCACTCAGCACAGTGCCTGAAACATTGTTTGAATGAATGTATGAATGAGCATTTAGTAACCACTAAATAGCAGTTGGCAGCTGATTGATTGAGGAACAAAGGTAGTGGTTAAGCATAGTCAACAGAAAAAATACTTTAAGGGCACACCTAATGTCTAGTAGTGTTGGAAAACTGTAAACTTTGGGATAAGCCAGAGTTGCAGAAAGGCCAGCGTAGTGACCAAATATCCCAGATTTTTTCCATCCAAATACATCAGGTATTGCTAATAAAAAGTAACAAGCATATATAATGCTTTACAGTTTATAAAGTACTTTTTTCAGTATAATCCTATGAAGTAGGTATAGTGCACAATGATGTAGCAAGTGGCTTCTGCAGCTAAGGACCAAAGTTTCAAACTAAAGGACAGCCTTTATGTATATACCTTGCCCTCTTCAAGGACTCCTGCCAGGGCATGAATTGGATAATGAAGGCCAGATTATTTACCTTTAAGATGTCTGAGGGAGTGAGAAAACGCTGCTAAAAGTGATGAGTTGATTCAACCATTCTGGAAAACTATTTGTAATTATACAAGAGTAGCTACTAAACTGTTCATACCCTTTGAAACCCAGCAGTCCCACTACTAGGTATTACAGTGAGATCAAAGGCAGAGGAAAAGGTCCTATGTATACAAAAATATTTATAGCCACACTTCTGTTGTAGAGAACTGGAATAAAAGTGATTGCTTATCTTTTGGGGAATGGGTGGACAAACTGTGCTACATGAATATAATGGAATACAATTGTGTCATAAGAATGATGAATATGAAGAATTCATAGAAACTTGGACATCGAGCAAAGTAAGCAGAACCAGGAGAACAATTGTAGTAGGGAGTAGGGATAGTGGCTGTTTTTGTGATTCCTTTGATGTAGGAAAACCTCTGTGTTAAGGCAAAGCAGAACTTTCTCTTCTAGCTTAGAGCCTTAGAGATTTGCAGAGATGTTAAGGGAGTTGCCTAGGGTCACATGGTCAGCATGTGTCAGAGGCAGGACTTAAACCCAGGGCTTCCTGGCTTTGAGGCCAGCTCTTTATCTGTTACTCTACTCTGTTCTCAGATAACAAAACTGATCAATATGGTGACTAAGCATGACTTCAGAAGGGTTTTGTTTTGTTTTTTGGAGGGGGGAAGGCAGAGCAGTTGGGGCTAAGTGACTTGCCCAAGGTCACACAGCTAGTAAATGTTAAGTGTCTGAGGCTGGATTTGACTCAGGTCCTCCTGATTCCAGGCCCAGTACTCTGTTCATTGAGCCACCTAGCCACCCCTCAGAAGGGTTGTTGTTTTCTTTTAAAAAAGGAGATGGGATGGCAGCAATAACAAAAAAAGAAAGGAAAAAATTCTGCTGAAGAGTCCAAAGCTTGTAAAGAGATAGAGATGAGATCCTTTTAAGACCAAAAGTAGATTTATCCATGTTAGATATCTTAACTAAAGTGTTCTAACAGTCCATTAAATCTCTCTACTCCCAGAGAAATGTTATTACCTACAGAACTAAAAAATTTATCAATGAAATGGTTAACTAACCAGTTAAAATTTATAGTTATGTATGGCTTTCCTAGAAGGAGCTCATCAGGGACAAGCTTCCCTAATTCTCCCACCTTATCATGCTATGCAATTTCATCCAAGCTTTCCTCATTTTAATTTTTTATGAGAAGACTTTGGTATTTTCCCAGTGAACTGCAGTACAAAAACAAGAGATCAGGTTCTGGGAAAAGGCTTTTACGTGAAGGATCTATTCAGGAGATCAAGTAAAAGGCACTCCCTGCCCCTTTGCTCCATTCTATTTGAACATTGTGCTTCTCAAAAGAAGCTGCTATCACACAGCCAGGACTACCCAAGTGTCATTGCAGCAATTAAACTTCTCAGGTCTCTTGAATTGGAGATGTTGGGAGACACAGACAAGTAGCCTTAGGATAAAATACATTAAACAAAGATAGAACTCTTTGCCTTGTCACTGAAGCAAGAGAAATTTAAGCAGCAGACTTAAAAGGCACTGCTTCCTTTCTCCTCTCCTCCCTTTATAGATGGTAGGTATGAGGACAAAACCATTTGGGGCAGGGAAAAGGTGATAAAGGATGTTCACCCTTATCTCTGCCTTTTTTCCTCTAGCCAGGTATTAAAAGGTTCTGAGATAACCTAAAACAAAACAAAATAGAAACTACCTATAGATAGGAGCATTTTCTAATATTAGATTCGTAGCTTTTAAAAATGAATATCCTAAGACAATATGTTTAACTTGTTCAAAATCTGAAAAGATAAATTATATGCGTATAATAACTCACTCTTTTAGGTGGATCAATTGTGTAGCATACATAGCAGTTGTTTTATTGTCCAAGGCTGTACTCTAGTTCATATTTTGGCCATTTTTATTTTTGTTATTCAAAACATTTAAAAGTACCTATAATGTTTTCCATAAGTTTTTGGCTTTTTCTCTTGTTATGTATCATGTGAATGATTTCCTTTTCTTCTGATGGGTTGTATGTTGTCACCCTTGTCCTAATCCCCTCTTAGCTACCTCTGTTCCCTCTTTCCCTTCTATAGATTAAAAAATTTTTTTAAAATCAATGGCAGCATTACTGACCATTACTGAAGAAAATCTCAACTATCGGTGATAAATCCCTGAACCACAATGTGCAAACTACAGAATGCTGTGATGATAATAATAGATAGAATCAAGTTATATCACTTTTCAGGTCCATAATTAATAAGAATTCTAAAAGTATTCAAGTCTAATTGCTTTTTAAGTGGGAGTAGTAGATTAAGAGGTGATTAGAAATGAAGACATATTAATTATTTGTGCTTTTAAATATCAAACTTCTGCTTCTTATTCCAGCTCCATAATAGTTTTATTATTTTACAAGGGTTAAGCCTATGAATCTCTTCTCAAAATAAATGTTTTTAAATGTATAAAACAAAACACTTATGATTACAAAGGAAACTAATTAGATCGAAATAGAGTACCAAACTATATATTTTTAAAACACAAATTCATGGACCCCGAGTTAAGAACCTCTAATTTAACTCATGCGAAATGAAGCAAATAGGATTTATTTCACTTTATCAAGGCTCCTGAAAAAGGAGAGAAAGGTGCTTGATATGAACATTACTTTCAAGTACTGAGCATTTGTACCATTTTCGCAGTGTTGTTTTTGAGGAATATGTAGATTTTCAGCAAGCAAATGAAAGTATTTCAGATGAAATATATAGTTTAGGAACAGTCATGAGCTTCAGCTTAGGGGTGCTAAAGTGGTATTTGGATTAAGGGTTTAAAGATGGTAGGACTACCAAGCAATATGGAATTCCCCTCCTTTCCTTTTACCTCCCCCAAAAAGGAAAGGGAAGATCAGACAAAGAGGGAGGGAGAAAGAGACAGAGACGGTTTTCTAAGCTGAGGCAAGGTACTGAAACATTCACTTTCAGTGAAAAGATCTGAGGTAAGCTGATAAGCTGCTCCCCCATAAAAGGCCAGTGTTCAAATTTTAAGTAGTACTAAACCGTAACAGTAAATTTCAAGATCTGATTCTCTGTACTGCTTCCTAGTGTAATCAGTTCAGTTCAGTGACCATTTATTAAATGCTAAAAGGTAAGCACAATGTACAGAAAGCAGGCAGCTTTTGCCCTAAAGGAGTGTATGTTCTATGGGAATATTTGCTATTTAAGAAGACCAGTGATTATTTAAATTACCTTACCTCCACTCACTGGAGGAAATTTCTTATTTTGCTATTTTGATAGTTTAGTTCCTCAAGTTAGGTTTTCATTTCTTATATTTCAAATTGTAAATGTGCCAGTGGGAAGAAGAGAGCAATTTATTTAGTTAGGTATCTAAGTTTCTGTTTTTTCTCTTTATTTTCCCTCTTTAGTTATTGGAGAAATTAAAAGAACGTTGGATTCACACTGGCTTATGGCACAACCTTGAGCTAGTGAAGACAGTCATTACAGAACCACAAGGGGGAGAGAAAGCTGCATTTGATGAAGTGTTACAAGTATACTATGATGCGATCAAGTGTAAAGGAGACCGAGGTACGTGTATTCCTTGACCACTGAATAAATACTGTCATTAATAAAATTTGTGCAGATTTGTGCTGTCAATATTTACTTTATGTTGTTATTTGAATGTATTAAATGTATTTACATTTTATCTCTTGGTCCTAGGTGAATGAAATAATTGTTTCACTTGGCATTGCCCCACATAAATGCTATCGTGTATTTTTATAATACATTTAGGCATTCCCTTATCTTCTTTATTGATCACTTTAAGATCTGAGTTCTGATAAAATTATGGACCTCATTTTAATGTTCCATGTAACCCTTGTTCAAAAACAGAACTGAAGAATGCACTCCCTAAATATAGATAATTTATGTAAACTGGCCTATGTAGCCTAATAGTAGTATCCTATGAATAATGAAGCATAATGGAAGGTGGTGTGGCGTGAAGGCTTAACCTTGGAGACAGGAAGGCCTGGATTCAAGTCCTGATTCTGTTCCATACTAACTATGACCATTGCATTGGTAAAATCTATATTTCTATACTTATGAAAACACAGATCTGAAATTCACTCCCACCTTCACCCCATTCCCCCCCAAAAGAAAGAAATATATGTATATGTATAGACAGATGTATACGTATATATGTATGTAGACACATGTGTGTATGTATATATGTATGTACATGCACTATGACAAAATCTTTAAAGGGCTGAGTGCTTTTACATGCTACTTATGTGTTTGGTGTGAGCGTTATAGAAATTAGGGTTAAATTAGGTTAAAGCTATTTAAAATAGTTCAAGGAACTAATGTAGTAAGTAAAAGTATTGATTGTAATTTAAAATTTGATTACTAAGCCAGAATTATAATTAGTACAGGCTTAAGGTTGTTCTTACAGTATTGTTCCATTATGCATGTGATATAAGAGATTTCATGTCTGAATGTGTTCACCATCATGTTGTACTTGTAATTTTTGTTCCAGCTGATTTTCTTTGAAGACTGGATAATTTAATGGATCTTTGATTTCATCAGTATGAGTATGCCCTCCACTGATAGAGATCACAAACTCTTTACATCTACTCATTCCATGCAATTATTATCCATGTTTTACCATAAATCCTCAAGAGAGGGACTATCATATCAAAGGGATGCCTGTCAGTTGGGTAATAGCTAAACAAGCTATCCTATATGATTATAATGGAATATTTTTGTGCTATAAGAAATGATAAGCAGGATGATTTCAGAAAAAACTGAAAAGACTTAGATGAACTAACAGATAGCGTAGTGAACATAACCAGGATAATGTTGTACACAATAATAGCAATATTGTTTGATGAAGAACTGTGAATGACTTAGCTATTCTCAGGAATACAATGATCCAAGATAATTCCAAAGGACTCATGGTGAGACCTCCAGAGAAAGAACTGATATTTGAATACAGACTGAAACATGTTATTTTTCACTTTCTTTCATTTTTTTCCCCTTTTATTTCAATCTTCTTATACAGAATGACTAATATGGAAATGTTTTACATAAAGAAAATAGAGGTCCTATCAAAGCTCTGGAGGTTTTCTTGTTTTGTCATATTTCGTACTGTTTATTTGTTGTCTCTCAATTTCACTATGTGACCAGCCTACTTCCTTTTCTGATTCTACAATATCCCCGATAATGTCTCTATGCCACTTTTGTGTAGCATAGTCTTCATTGGTAAAAATTCTGCAGCCTTTTTTCCATTGTTGTTTGCATTACTTGTAATTTTAATTCTTCCTAGTTGATGGTGTTCCTTGACTCACAGCCATATATAGTATCTCCATGAGAACATCATTTTGGGAGATGGGCTTTTGTAGGAACAAGCAATGGTGGGCTAATTTGATGTATTGTTCGTTTAGTTAATATGTTATAGTTTGAGCAAAGAACGTTTTTCATCCACTTTGTTTTTCAAATGTGTATGATCATGCCCATCTCTTTTGCATTACTATGGATTTCACAAAAGGGGATTTGTGGAATTCTAGGGTTCTATGCAATTAATATATCATCTGTAATTAGGAGTGTTTAGAGAACCTTGCTATGGATATGAAATTCTTTGTCTTGAAATTTACATAAGACATCTTTTATAATACTGATAAACTTCTTGTTTGAACATATTTCTCCCTTTTTAATGCTTCACTCTGTCATTGCTCAGGAGACAACAGCTATTTTCACATTCTCTACTGTTATGGAGCTTTGTATGACAAAATTGTCATAGAGCTTTGTTTGATTTTTACATTTATGTGGAAAGTACTTTTTATAAGAAGAGCCTTTAAGACTTTGTTATATACTTAAATCGGTAAGCATATTGGGCTTTATATTCTCCAAACTCTCAGTAAATTGAATGATTATTAAAGTATGTTCTGTAATGGGAAGTTATGTGCAAAAGCCCATCTGTTCTCTTCTCATCTTTTCATAAAACTTTAGAACATTATAACATCCTAAGTGAGATCTCTAATCCCACAAGAAAGTTGACCTAACACTCACACAGGAAAAGTATGTGAAAAATACATGTTTTCCGTTCTGTGATATACAATAGGATAAATGGCCCCATAGAGCTGGTCTATCAGCACATTTATCTTAGGCACTATAAATGGACAGTGAATTAGGCCCAGAATTGGATGAAAATCACAATCTCAGAGTTGGAAAGGACTTCAGAGGTTTATTAAGTCCAGCCCGTATGTGAATAATATTGCCCTTTACAGCATTCCCAACAAGTGGTCATCTAACTTTGCTTAAAAACCTCCCAAGGTGGGGGATGGGGGGAGGGGGTCCAGTAACTTCCCAAACTAGCACAATCCATTTTGGATAATTCTGTCAGGAAGCTTTTTCTTACATTTGTATATGAGGACATGCTTTACTGCATTGAAGGGATGGTGAAGTGCCTTCATTGACCCCAGGCTGAAATAAAGGCCCATTTAAAGCATAACAGCAGTGTTCTGGTAATCTGGTATGATTATATGGCTGTGAATCATGGAATTCTCTAGAAGAAGTAAAGCAACAGGACATTTAAAGGACAGTTAAGGTTTCTGTTGGGTGTGAGTAGTCTGTAGCATTTTAACAAGGAATTACACACACATCCTTATACACACACACACACACACACACACACACACACCACACAAGATATCTGGGAGTTGTACAGATGGAGAGAGTCAGGTTGGTTGTGAGATAAAAGTAGGAAAACATGCCCAAATACACTATTGGTAGACAACAATAACAAGCATTTATTAAGTCAACAAGCATTCATTTTGTCCTTGCTATATACCAGGTGCTGTGTGAAGTCCTGGGAAGATAAATAGAAGCAGAAAGAAAAACAGTCCTTATCCTCAGGGAACATGTTTTCTAATGGGGAAGACAAAGCATCAGAGGAATCCGGAAAGAACAGAAGGAAGAGGAAGAGAAAGTATTTTCATACACAGTAGAGGGAGTCAAAGGCTCGGGAGTAGAGCTCAGGAAGGAATGAAGACATAGCTAGCCTGGACACCTTCCTTAAAATGGAGGTTCTGGGAGAAACTGACCAATCAGAGGAAGGGGCACAATCCAGGGGGAGAAGCCAAGGGGTAGGAGGCTACTGTGGCAAGACAGAGACAGTCCAGAGAGTCAGAAGTAGAACCCAAAGAGGATGGGTCCTCACAAGGTGATATCCAGATAACACCAGGAAATCTAACTGAAGGCCTTCTTCTGATCAGTAGAACTCCCTGTGGTATTGATTTGTTGTCTGCTCCACTGTAGACAATGCACAGGTCAGTGAGTTCACAGATCCATCCAAGTAGAGTAATGAAGTGGTACTGCTTCATAAATGTTCTAGCTTCATAAATTTGATCTATCATCTTGTACTCTAAGTCAGTGTTGCCTTTGGCTGCTGTAGCTCTCCACTTGGCAGATAGGGTGACCGTTCATTGGTGGACGTGGTTACTGTGCTCTTGTGTCCTTTCTGAGGCTAACTCTTTTGCACTGGTTAGATTTTTCAAGAAAATAGTCATGGAGTCACTCTCTTAACTTTTGTCCATTGTCCTTCTTCCCCCCCTGCCCCCAAGTTGATTACTTTTATAAATAGGTCCAGGCAGAGGTGTTCTACAAGTTTAAAGACAGAATACTTTAAACATTTTAAAACTCTGCAGTACATCATTATAATGTTATTATGTTACTTTATTTTATTTATATTATTATATATTATGTATTTATTACATATATTTATTATATAATATATTTATAAATTATATATATTATTTTACTTTGAAAATTTTTGCTACTTGAATTCTCAAGAGAACTGGTTTCAGAAGTTATAGGAATAGAAAAATTCCACATGTATTTCTTTTAAATAATTATTCTCTTTTGCTTTAAGATGGTGCCCTCCTTGTAGCAGTTTGCCGAGGTAAAGTGAGTGAAGGTTTGGATTTCTCAGATGAAAATGCCCGTGCTGTCATAACGATAGGCATCCCATTTCCAAATGTGAAAGATCTTCAGGTAAGCTGTCAAAGCTGTTATACGTTTTATTTGCTGTAAAAATAGTTACCCTTCTTTGAAACAAGTTATAGATTTTGTTTATAACCTTTCCCTCTCGTTTCTGTTCATTGAAGAACCTGCCCAAGGGAGTAATGTTTAAATAGCCTTAATTTTTAAAAATGTTAAAACTTATATAAATTTCTTTGGGGCAGTGAGGTGGATAGAACACCAGGTCTGGACACCGGAAGACTCATCTTCCTGTGTTCAAATCCTGCTTCCAACACTGCTTAGCTGTGTGACCCAGGGCAAATCACGTAACCCTCTTTGCCATTATTTTGTCATCTGTAAAATAAGCTGCAGAGTACTCTTTGTCAAGAATACCTCAAACGAGGTTATGAAGAGTCAGACATGCCTGAGACGAGTCAACAACAACAATAACAATAACAATAAATTTCTTTGTCTTTTAATGATTTTAGAAACCTATCCTATTTGGAAGTGACTTTTCATTCATAGTTTAAGGAAACCACAATTTTGTTAGTAGTCTGTATAGCTTTAATAATTATTTTTAATGTCACACATGGGGAGTGGAAGTTAATGTGTATTTTTATTTTATCCTATTTTGTTTGCTAGTTGGGTTTAAATCAAGAGATCTCCTTATGAATGTACCACCTATTTAAGTGGCTAATAGGCAAAGGCATATTATATTTTTAGTTAACCACTGATGAGCTATACAGAGAACATACAAATATATGAACGTATATTTTTTCCTATACACATCCTTTACTTTGTTCATTTATTTTACAGGATGGGGGGGAGGTGAAATCAGATAAATAATTTCAAGTCAGACTTTAGGTGGGTAGCCTTGAAAAAGCATCTAGTTGGGGAGGATCATTTTTGTTCGGAACTAGGGGCTTCTCTTCATATTTTTCTTGATCAGTATTTGTTTTTCTCTTATGTATGTTCTGTCTCACTATTTATTTGAGTTGTGACCTCCAAAACATAACACATTTCTTTTGAAATTTCCAACAATGAACGTTTGTTGTTTATTCAGTAAGTGTGAATGAATGTGCAGACTAATATTAGGGGTGGCTGTTAGTCCAAATAGGGATAAGGCTTTAAACTATGCAAGTAATTATGCATTCCTCCACACTTGAAAAAAGACTGGGAACCCATAGTATGCGTGAGGAAAATAGGAAGTCCTGAAGAGCCAGAGATTTTCATCAAAGCATAGAAGAGAAAGCTATCACAGAAAGCACTCTGATTGACAACATAAGGCACCATAAAAGGCAACATTTCCAATATGTATTTGAGTCAGAGACCTAGACTTTGCCTCATTCCTCTGCATGTATGTGTATGAGCCCACATACATGCACACATACATACACACATGTCCCCTCCAACTTGGTAGATCGCTAACTTGCCAGCATCCCTGAAAGCTCCATAGGGTCAGGGACTAGGTTTTATTTAAACTTTTTATCTCCCCAGGTTCATAGCACAGAGTTCTCTCTGCATGCTGTAATAGCACTAACAGCAGCTTCATTTCTGTAGCATTGTGAAGTTTTGCAAAGTGCTGTAAACATGGTATTTCATTTGGTCCTTGTAACAATCCTTTATGTTATGTGCTATGATAATTATCCCTGCTTTATAGATAAGAAAACAAGTGACAGTGTAGATATTTCATAGAAGTTTGTTATAAACATTGAATTGGGCTTCATAGTGGAGTCACTGCTGTTGCAGCAGGGGATGGGCCATGGTGAGGAGAGATGTTTTTCTTTTTTTGTTTGTTTTATTTTTTTTTAATTTTAATTTATTTTCTTGGTTACATCATTCATTTCCACAAGGTTTTGAGTTACAAATTTTCTCCCCTTTTTGTCCCTACCCCCCAGCCCA
>CM053593.1:138962139-139014220 GCA_028646575.1 Pseudocheirus occidentalis | reverse complement strand
TTCCTTTCCCCTTTCCTTTCCTTTCTCTCTCTCTCTCCCTCCCTCCCCCCCTCTCTCTCCTGTCCCTCCCTCCGTCCCTTCTTTCCTACCTATCTACCTACCTACCTACCCACCCATCTACTTACCTACCTACCTAACAAGAAGCAGGGGAGTAATGGCAGATGAACTGTGGGAAGACATTTCAGAATGCCTGTCTGCACATAATAGATATTCAGTAAAAGTCTTTTGAATTGAGTTGAAAAGATCTTGCAGATTTGGTAGGAGGATCAACATCATTTACTTTGAACTGGAGGAAAGTAATTTAAAGTAAATTAAAAAATTGTTCTCTTTTTAATATATTATAATATTAATATAATTAATTATTAAGTAACATTATAATATAAAGTAAATTAAAATTTTATTATTTTTAATATATCTGACATTGTTCCTTGAAGATTTATTTATTGAAGTTTCTATGTATAAGACACAGCTCCTAATTACATGAAACTTAAAGATTTAAAATTTAGGAGGTCAGAGAAGACAAAACAATCTGTGAATGACAATATTACATATTTAATTGGTATCACATGATAGTGATATACTTTTTCAGTAATCCATTATGGCATCAGTGTGGGTACTTGATCCATCAGTGCAGATGACAATTCTCTCTACCCATTAGTAGATGGTTTTTATAATGTGACTGAAAAAGAAATTCATGATCTGGTAGCCAGTTCCCTGGTGATGAACCTCTCTGAATTTACATAGGTTCATCTTTGAACCAACAGACATACATACAATCCATTGTTTATCTTGTACTCAGAGGATTTCTGGTTTGGTGCCCAACTTTTCTGGTAGTAAGATTTCTTGCATTTAAATTCTTTTTCTTCATCTCCCACTCATTTCTTAAACTCTTGATATCTGGTTTCTGACCCTGCCATTTGACTGGCCCTGTTTTCTCCAAGATTATTAGTGATTAATTGTTAAACTCATCGGCATTTTCTCGGTTCTCATTCTGCTTGATCTTTCTGCAGCTCTTGATTGTCACGCTCTCTTCCTTTTGGATACTCTCTGGTTTCCATGACATTATTATTTCTTGGTTCTTTTCCTGCCTATCTGGCCATTTTTTCTCAGTCTTCTCTGCTAGTTCATCATCCTGTTCTCATCCTTTAAACCAGGGGTGGGGGACCTGTGACCTCAAAGCCATATATGACCCTCTAGGTCCTCAAGTATGATCCTTTGACTGAATCCAGACTTCACAGAACAAATTCCCTTAATAAAAGGATTGGTTCTGTAAAACTTGGACTCAGTCAAAAAGCTGCACCCGAGATGTTGCAGGCCACATGTGGCCTTGAGGCTGCGGGTTCCCCAACCCTGCTGTAAACTGTGTACTTGCCCCAAATGATCTGTCTTAAGGCCCTCTCTCTTACCCTTCTCTACTCTCTCTTGATGACTGTATCAGTGTCCATAGGTTTAATTGTCATCTCTATAGAGAGGTCACAGTTCTGCATCAAATCCATATATTCAACCCTAATTTCTCTCCTGTAGTCCCATCCCACATTATCTACAATTTTCTGGTTGTCTCCATCTGAGTATTGTATAGGCATCTGTCCAAAAGAAAATTCTTTATATTTCCTCCTCCACCACCACCACTCCATTTCTGCTAATGACACTGCTATCCATCCATTGAAAGAGATTTGCAGCCTTAGAATTTCCTGTGACTCTTGCTTCTCCCTCCTTCCCATGACCAGTTGCCAAGTTGGGTTACTTCTACCTCCAACAAGATCTTGCATGTGTCTTCTTCTCAGTCCCAGGGACACCACTGTATTTCAGGTTGGCTTCATCTCTTGCTTAAAGTATTACCATAGTCTTCTAACTAGTCTCCCTCTCATACCACTTCTCTAAACCCTTCTCCACTGAGTAGCCAGACTGATGCTCCTGAAACATAGATCTGACCATGCCACTCCTCTGCTCAAAAGCCTCAGGTGCTCCTTATTGTCTCCATGGTAAAATATAAAATCTTCATACTGGCAGGCACTTAAAGTCTACCATGATCTGATTCCCACCTCCTTTACAGGACTGTTTCATATTGGTCCCCTTTATACGCTCTCTATTGTAGGCAAATTGACCAGTGGTCAAGCTGTTCCCTATATGCTGCCTTTAATTTCCCAACCTTGCATCATTACACCTCCAGCCTGCAGTGCTCCTATGCCTCTCAGAAGCCCCAGCCTATAGGAGGTGATACCTCTTCCAGAAGGCCCTTCTGGATCCTCACATTTCCAAGTATTCTCTCCAGACTGAAATTATTTTTTCAACATTGTGTAAGACTAGGAACTGAACTTGTGATTTCATTGGTATAGGGAACTCCCAGGTGAGTGTATCAGCAAGCACCCTAGCATACCCAGGGCAGCTGCTAGCACAGGTTCTTAGATCTGCTTTTCTAAAGGAAAGCAACTCAAGATGGGTTAACAATCTTTCTTTAATCAAACCAAAACCATTTACCTAGTTCAGGGGAAAAAGTGAACACCCTGAACTCCAGAGAATACAAGCACAAGTTACAGGCACAAGTTACAAACAGACCAAGAAACAGATCAGCAGATGGGCTTCCAACCATTTGACCAACACATCTATTACCCATTCAAGTTACCAGAGAGGAAAGCATCAGCATCTGGCTTTTTCAAAGCCGGGGGGCTCAACGGCTTCCCAGAGTCTCATCTGGCCAAATCACACAACTCTTCTCAAACTGAGCCTCAAAGCAAAGCCTCACATCAGGGCGTATATATAGGCTTCTCCTGGGTCAGCCCTCTTGACCCACTGTCCAATTACAAAGCAACAAGGTGTGGCCATTAACCCCTCCCCCCCAAACAAAACAAAACAAAACAAAACAAAACACAAGCTTCTCGCCAGGGGCTCCACATGACCATTCTTGGAGCCACTTAAGCAAAGGGGCTAGGGGCAGGAAAGAGTTTCAGACTCCCATTACAGTGAGGAAACTCCTTCTAGTAATATAAGTGTATACTTTACTTGAAACTTAATGATTTGGGGAATTGGTTCTATTTTATTTTAATTGAATTAGATTGTTCCTTGGGCACAGATACACATTTCATTGCCCTCTCTGTAGTCACAGATTTTCTAGCAAGTCCAAGTAAGTACTGTCAGAGCTTTCATTCTCTTGGCATAGCTTTGAGACTTCAGGATTACCACTATGCCAGAATGAGGAACTGGAGTAGGATTTCGGTAGAGGATGTTTTAATGAGTTGCTAATTTGTATATTACAAGACTGTAAATACAAATGGCATTAGTTAAGGGTGTGAAACCTCCCTCTCCTGTTTCTTCATATCACGGTTTTTGTAAGGTGTTTCAAATAAATATTTGTAAAGTATTTAAAATATCCACAGTCTTGATTTCATAATCTGTAAAATGAGGAGCTAGAATAAATGACCTCTCATTCTGTGAATCTAAAATTCTGTGATTTCAGATAAAACCAAGCTCAATTCATTATAGTTTAGTGATTTGTACAATATTTCATTTTTCCCCTAAATTAAAGCTGAGATATAATAATTCATAGAATTTATTTTCACATAAATATTTTAATTGTATTTATTTATAGTAGAGATGCAGCATGGTATAGTGGACAAAAAGTTGGCATTGAAGACAGAAAGACCCAGGTTCAAGTTTTTCCTCTACCACATACTGGCTGTATGAGTCTAGACAAGTCACTTAACCTTTCAGTTCTCTAAGACTGTAAGTCACACAAAAGGTTCATTGGTTAGGGGGAGTTTCCTCACCTGAGAGTTCCCTGTACCAATGAAATCTCAGGTGTAGTTCCTATCCCTCTTGATAGTAGAAATGAAAAAGACCATCAATGCATCATTTTCTTCTCCCTAATTTTAAGTTATAATAAAGATAGCTACTATTGGCTACTAAACATGTTAGAAAAATTAGACATGTAGAAACTAAGGGGGCAGTGGCACCAATTTTATGGTCCAAAAAAAAAAAATCTTCCTAACTTTGAAAAATCAGGAGGTAGAAGCAAAAATGAAAAGAAAATTTTAAAGTACTAACAGAAGGCTTTGGTATTCTCAGTAGTAGGACTTGGCTATTAGAGAAGCAGGAAAATGTATTTGAGAGCCAAAAATATGACTTCTTTGGCTGTGACCAGGATTTCCTCTGCCCACCTTGGGGACCAGAAAATAGAGGTAGGAAAATTTGATTTTGGAGCCAAGTGTGACTTGTTTAGTTCAAGTCATAATTTACTGCTCTTACCTCAGGGACCTGAAAAGAAAGAAACTCACTATGAAATGTTGATAATGGGCAGCTCTGAAGTGCAGGCATTAAGCAAACTTTCCCAGAGAGGATTTTTTCACTTCCACCTTTCCCAGATGCTTCTGATCATTCTATAGTAGAACATACTTAATCGTATAAGAGTTAAAAAGAAAACTTTGCACTAACCCAAAGTTGTGTTTATGTGCGTGCATGTGCTCATACTTGCACACTGTTTTTTCTTTCTCTCTTCAGAGGTACAGGGGGCAGTGGCAAAAAAGGGGAAGAACTGAACCCTTTTACATGAATAAATATGAGAAGAAAAGCAAAACCTTAAAAAACTAGATTTTTCTAAGCAATTAAGATTATAGTGGTAACAAAGCTGCCCTTTTAATGAACATCTAAAATAAATCCCTTAGCCAGTCAGTGTGATCTAACTATTAACTACAAAAGCCTTCACCTTCATATTTCAGGCAGGCACCTCTCAAATTGGTGCCATGTACATGATTTGTGAGCCATGACGGGACACATCATTTTATATTTTCAATTTACTTTTCATCTCTTGGCCTTAGCATAGTTTAGTGGTCTATATAAATATTTGAGCTCCTAGGTTGATGTTTCTTTACCCCTCTGACGAGAAAAATCACAAAAATCAAGACATGTGGCTGACACGATATAAACCCCAAATATGTTGAACTTGTAAATGTTGAATTTATTATAAAACTTGGTGGTTGTACTGAGGGGCTAGGAGGATTCTTAAAATAATTAAAACTTAAGCAGAGAAAAAATAACACTGAATCTTAAGTTTTGCATCTCCTTTTTTCCTTTAGGAGAATGTCATATTTATAGTTCTATGGATCCTAATAACTTATGAAACTGCCTTTGTCTTGACTTCTACTTGAAAAATTAGTGAAATGAGAATTCAGGTAGCATATTAGCTCTATTGCTGCTGAAGGAAATTTCCAAATTTAGATTTCTTTCTCAAATTTATTACCTTTTTACATTTAGAACTTTTCTTACTTCAGAAAATGCTTGACTATTTGACTTTGTTGCCTCTCCCAAATGGCTTCTTTTACTTTTCTTATGGTTGAAAAACGCAGGCCTCTATTTCAGCTTTGTTGAATTAACTTCTGGCTTTATAGAAAGCCAGACTTTCCTAGAAAAAGGACACTTATGTAAATTTATTGAGCCCTGTAGGTGGTATGCCATTTTACAAACCACCTAAACAACAAGGCCTCTACCCCAAAGGGCTTACAGTGCTAATAAGATACAATACAGATGAAACCTGGGCCTCATAGTGTCAAAATATTGTCAGATGATGGTTTTGGCAGCATTTGAATTCCCAAGTCAATTAGGCTGAGATTTCTTTTAAAGGAAACCAAATTGTTCCTTCATTACTCTTGCTGCTTTGACAGCACTTGCTATTGTGACTATTCATGAGAAAATGAATGAGAACTGAAATATAGAGCATTATTACATCAAGACAACATTAGTAAGTATGTACTAGTAGTAGTCCCATAAAAAGCCTAATAAAACAACTTCTTAATAAGTTAGAGTAGATTCAAACATTCTGTTTGGTTGTATTTCCTTCATTAACAACTTAGTTATCTTAAATCTTTAAAACTTAGTTATCTTAAATCTTTTAGAATTTACTTCTAACCATGGAATTTTGAAAATATGCAGATTAATTTCAAGAATGTTGATATTTTCTACATGGTAGATGTAAGTAAGATGGCTACAACCTATTACCAACAAATGGTACAATTAAGTACAAAATATATAGGACTGGAAGAGAATAAGGATAGCAAAAGTATTGTCCTAGTATCAGTCAAATATAAAAAGACCCAGAAGAAGTCCTTTCGAGCTTTAGGTTTGTTCTCTATAAGAGATTATCAGAAAGACATGGAAAAGAATCGGTGCAGTGAAGAGATGCAGAAGGATTATGATTTGCATCCAGTGCCCATCCTTGGGGAACACATCTCTAGTGAAGTATAAACATGTAAGTCACAGTCCTACAGTAATCAGATCTGACTTTTGTTATCAGTTGAATTTCCCGATTTGTTGGGTCTCAACAGGTATTCAGAAATTAATGGGACATTTGTGCCAAATTGTAGGTGTAAGTGTAAGATGGAGAAAATGTTCCATCCCTTTATTTTCTAAGTGACTATAGTGATGTGTCCCCTTCAGAGCATGATAAGATGGAAAGGACATGAGACCAGACCTCAGAAGACATAGCTTCTCTTTCTTGTTCTACTCTTTACTGGCTAGGTGAATTCAGGGGAGTCATTTAACCCCTTTAAGCCTCTGTTTCTTCAGAGTTGGATGCTTTGGGGCCGAGAGTAGGAAGAGAATAACCATACCTGCCCTTTGTGGGGTCCAAAATTATCCAATCTGCAATAAAAGCCTCTGATCAGGGCAAAGTTCTGAACTATTAGCTAATTACTAAAGGTTGATGGCCCCCTCTAATGATGTGAACCTCAGATCTTCCCCACAATCTGAGAAGTCCCTTTTCCTTAGGGCCTGACTTTCATAGGGTTTGATACCCAGACAACTCAGAAGAGGCAAAATAAAATACAGGTTCTCATTGGTTGATTCATCTTGCTTCTGACCCTCCAGAAAGGCCAGAAATGATGGGTGTTCACAGGATGGACAAGGCAAGGGTCATCTCCACTGGCTAAGTGGTCTTAAGATGGGCAAGACAAGGGTCATCTCTGCTAAGTGGTTATAAGATGGGCCCCTCCTCATATTGTGCAAAAGAGGGTGGTCTGGAAGTGCAAAAATAAATTGGGGGGCTTTCCATATAATGCCAAGACATCCCACCCATGCTGAGTTTGGTTATTAACATTCTTGTGTTTAGGGAAGTGAACTTCATACCTGGTAAATAAGTGGTGAACAGTGAATTCATAAGTGTTAAAGTCTGATGCCTACTATAAGAAAAAAAATCTATCTCATCTAATTATCCTTATATAACATGAGTAAAATATGCATTAGTACATATTATTCTTACATTAATATTAGTTGACTAATATTAACTAACAAGATGTATATTACTAGATAAGTATATCACTAATAATTGCTAACAATTATTGCCCCTTTGGAATCACACTGATCTGATTAATGTTGATTGGGGCAAAATGGGGGCTTAATTAAAATCATCTTTGTCACCTTTGTGACTCACAGGTTTTAATTAGGGCACTGTTCACTAAACTTTTTTATTGTGAACTCCTATCAGTAAAAAAAAAAATTTCAAGCACTCACTTTTCAATATATGTATATTTATAAGTCATATATAGTACTACTGTACAAATTAATTTATTATACATTATAAAACACAAGAAATAGAAATTTAAAAAAAGAGATAAAGGTGTATTTTATTAATGGTACAAAACCCCTTTTGCTCTCACTAAAATTTTTTGCTAATGATAATTTTTAGTAAGTGATATTGAATTACTTCATTATTTTCAAAAATCTTGGTTTAATGCTTTGTGATACAGGTGTTTAGATTAGGTCTGGTAATGAGTTGAGTTTATTTTGATACTGTTGGAGATGAATAAGATATTTCACAAAGATGCTCTTTGATTAGAGTGGCTGCACGTACTACATCATGATATTTATTTTTTAGTCCTATCCACCAATTTTGCAAAGGTTTTTATTGAAATTCACTTCATAAATTTCCATCTTTCTGACATCAAATAGTTCTTACAAACTACTGAGATGTTGCATTTTTTTATCTTTTAATAAATGAGTTCAAAACACACTGAAGCTCTTTGGGATTTTTTTAAAGCAGGAATGAAAATTCTGTTCCCATGTTTTTGTTTTTGTTTTATTAATTGATTTGTTTATTTACTTTTAGTTTACAAGATTCAGTTCCACGATCTCTATTTCCATGTTTTTAAGGATACAGGTGAAAATGAATATACATAAATGTTCTAGCATGTTCTTCCTTCATCCCAAGGTATCATCCTGCACATATGCTAGGGTGCATGTACTCCACTTTAGAGACCAATGGTTCAGAAGATCTAATGAAATAGCGTACGTGAAAGCACTTTGTAAACTATAAAGTGCTGTTTTATCTAGGTGAAGTGTTACTATTGTGATTATTATCTTTTTAGCTTTTTTAGCTCCTCGGAGCACCAAAGTTATTTTTTCAGCTGGACCCCTCTTTTATGAACAGCTTTGCCAAGGATGTTATTAAAAACAGGTTCCAAGCACATTTTGTGACTTTAAAATGTTAAAAGTAGCTTAAGCTACCTAGGCTAACAAGTTATATATTGACCTTGGACAGTAAAAAATGATGGGTACCAGAGCATTGGTTCCAGCTTCTTATTCCCCTTAGTAAAGAATCCATAGAAAATAGTTTAGTAATTCTTCTTCTTCCTTACTGTACCAATTATTCTCCTGAAATAGAAATCTTCAGACTTGTAAACAGTGATTGGGGAGGGGGAGGAACATATTGGGAGGGAATAACTGCCAATGCGCTTAAGTTTAAAAAACTAAATCTTTAAAAAACACATACATTTTGACATTTTTCTTGTTCTTGACTTAAAGACTGTTACTGTGTTAGACAAGCTTTAGAGAGCTATATCTGATGAAATTTGTTATTTAGTTAAGTCTTTAGATAAATATTACAACAAACCAAAACTACTTCTTTACCTTTTGCTGGGTTGATTTTCTATTTTAGAAGAATTTCCAAAGCAATTTTCTTGTATTTATCTTGTCCTTAGCAAGTAATGGTGACCTTTAGGTTTTTACTTTCCTGTCAAAATAAGTTGAAGGCTTTAAAAGTGAAGCTATCACCCTGAGGACTTGTAAGGATGACTGACGCTCACCACTTCACCTTAGACACTGTCACACTGAGCAGATGCAGCAGCTTTGTACCTCAAGGGAAATGGTTTGATTTTTTTAAAAATTTATTTCTGCTTCACTGGAAAGAGATTGAATGTTTTCTTCTGAGGAAGGTCTTGGTTGCATTAGATTTTAATCAAGCCACTTGTTCAGAGTTCCTTAAAGCCTACAAGGCTGAGATGAGTAGATGGGCCCGGGGTGAATGTGCTACATGATTTGTCAAACTACAAAGCTTCAAGTTGTCCAAGATACCACAAGCCATACTTGACATCACTGAAAGTGTTCAGGGGTTGTGACTTATATAAGCCTTTTCTTACTCTTTGTCATTGGGACTAAGGGTTTTATTGCTTTGAGGGTGAATTAAGTGCTCTACAACAATAAGGCTCAGAGACTACATAGTTGGGGGGAAAAGATGTTCTTGTATAAGGTATTTTTTTAACTGCTGCTAGAAGGATGCTTTTGGAAGTAACATCTAAATGGCGAGGGAGACAATCTCATTTGGTGACTTATGAAAAAAGTGTTTTTGAGTGGTTATTTCATATTCCCAAGTTGGGCACCTTATCATTTTCTTCCTTGTACTTTCTGCTAAAATACTTCATTATAGTTTTGCCTGTCTTTCTCTCTTGAGATGGTTTCATTTTGGTAATTTGTCTGTGTGGAAAAGTCTGTTCAAGAGCTGGGATACATGCTTAGCAAATGGAGGTTCAAATATTCAAGAAGTTATTCAAATAGAATGCTATTGAGCTTCTACTGGGGGATAGATTGATTCACTACCTGACATAATTGTACTTATTTTTCTAACTCATTTATATGCTTCTATGGAAAGAGCAATAAATATACTAAGGCTATGTCCCATGTAGGCTAAGGTAGTTTTTCCTTAAAAGATATTGAAACCGTCCTTGAGCCTTAGATGGTCTAGAGCACTAAGGCTTAATCCATTGATTGGATTCCTGGTGATGAAGGTACAAAACCCAGAACACAAGGAGTCAGAAGCTCCTCTCTCAGGCTTCTGAGTAACCCCCACACACGTGGCCAATACAAAGGTAGCAAAGCTGCACCCATATGCATCAGTAGAGTAAGTATGCTTGCAGAGAGTATCCTTTTCAGGCTGCTGCTAAGTAAACTTCCTTTTGTTAACTATTAGATGGTTTGATAGTGTTTGATTTTGTTCCATTCTTTATCCTGAACTACCAGAGAGACCTGAGTCAGTCTTGGACCACAACAGCATCTGTGCTTCAAAAGCAAAGCAAAAACCTTAAGGGTTAGTGAGTTGAGAGGCAGCAACTACTACAAAGAAGTGATTCTAAAGCTGGTATTTCTGAAGGCAAGTGTACTTAGAGTACACATGCCAAGAGTGTAGAGTCATAAATACACCAGTCAGTCAATAAATAGTCAGTAAACATTTATTAAGTGCCTGTTATAGGCCAGGCACTGTGCTAAGCGCTGGGGATACAAAAAGAAGCAAAAGAAAGTCCTTGCCCTCAAGGAGATCACAATCTAACAGATACTAATAATTGCTAACACAGAAAGAATTTTGAAAAACTTTATTAAATCCTGACCTTCTTTGAGGTATGGACCTATTATATTGGTCAATAAATGTAAGATCACTATATGAAAGTCACATAGAAAAAAATCAGATTTCAAAATGATTAAAACAAGGTTCTCTGGATAGACTTCCAGCATACAGATTTTTATTGGTATCATAAAAAGCAACCACTGCATGAGATATATTGAAACTAATTTTATAAGCTATTCAATGTCCTGTATACATATCGATCAGCATGGCAAAAGCTCTTCCAGTTAGGACTTTTCTTTGTTCTAGCCATGCTATTTATTAGATGAGCTGTTCTAACTAGCTTGTCTCCTTTAGGTCTGTAGACTTTAAATGCCCAAACACGGAGCACAGTCTGAAAGGATGTTATGGTCTGTGGCCCAGACCTAAGTAGGCCCTGACACTGACATAGAATGGGTTGGATTCAGAAATACAGAGGGGGAAATTACCATCACCTAAATTCAATGAGTATTAAGCGTTTGCTATAAAAATGAAAATTGTTCTTGCTCTTGAGCTGCTTATGTTTTACTGGGGAAGACTATACAGATTAGTGAGTGCAAAACACACAAAGAAAATACAAAGTAATTTTAGGAGGAGGGGAAATCAATCACTAACGACTGGGGGAATTAAGTAAGGCCTTGTGCAGGAGATGGCACTTGAGCAGACCCTTGAATAGCTCTAGAAATTCTAAGGAGCCAAGGTGAGGAAGGAGAGCGTCCCAGGCATGGGGAGAAAGACCATGGAAAGTTAAAGAAGCAAGAGACAGAATGTTTTGTTTAGAGAACAGCAGATAGATCAATGTGGAGGGAGCTTAGAATCTATAAAGGGGAATTATGTGAAAGAATTTTGGAAAGACAGGTTCAAGCCAGATTATAAAGGGCTTTAAATACCAAACAGAGAAGTTTGTATTTTATCCTAGAAAAAATATATAAGTAACTGAAATTTCTTAGGTGAGAGAGTGACAGTCAGATCTTTGCTTTTGGGAATAGCAATTTGACAGCCTTATGAAGTTGAGTTGGAGGTGGGAAGACCAATGAGAAATGTATGAGAATAAGATAAAGATGAATTAATATTTTTAATGTGGTGGGGTTTTTTGGTATTAATGTTACAAAAACTCTTGCCTTAAAGTCTTTCTTATAAGTTTGAAATGACAGCATTCTATTGCTTATATAGCAGCTTTACAGAAAGACGTGTTGCTGAAATCATATTGCATGGTTATGTGAACATATAATTTTTTTTTAGTGAAAACAATGTGATTTTAGTATGGCAAGAGATAATTTGGACCTGAACTAGGCTGGTAGCTTTTTAAGTAGAGATAATAAGGGAACAAATGTGAGAGATGTTCTGAGAACCAGCCAGCACACACAGACTATATATAGTGTGAATACCAATGTGTGGTTGAAGATCGAGTTATAAGAATAAATTAAAGTTCATCTGGATCTGGACCATCCCTATTTTATCCTGGATAACTTGGTTGAATTATGACAGTGTGTTTGCATAAGCTTTTTATTTGGCTCTTTGCAGAATGAACATGCTGAAAACAGTATTTAATGTATGTCTTATAGTATCAGTTTCCCATCACATTTTCTTCCCTTGATTTGAAATGTTCAGTTCTGTTGGATGTTTTGATCTAAAGACATCTTAATGGCTTTTTGCCTATATTTTAATGATTTTTTCCCTACCTACCTCATCAAATGAGTTAATGTATATGAAGTATTTGTAACCACAGTGCCGTATAAATAAACTATTTTTAATATTAACAAATGTTAATATTAAAGAAATAATGAAACTAAAAGAAGAAAGGAGTTTTTCTGTCATTATAATAAAAAAGCATTTATTATGAAGCTTTTTGTTTCTTGGTGACAAGAAGTAGTTTTGGGGCATCAGCTGTATTCCAGATAATTATAATTGCATATTAGTTGGGATCAACCACATTCAGAATTGGAGATACTTCTTTTGAGGGGATAGTGTTATATTCTAGCCGTTAAACTTGGTTGTTAGTTTTTTGTTTTGGTTTTTGTTTTTTCAATCAGCTCCATAGAGATACAGAATAAAGTTTATTCTGCTAGTTTTTCTATCAGAAGCTGCTTTTTATCTAAAGCAGCCTGTGTACACGTGAGCTGTGTAGTAATGTCACTCCTTCTTGGCCTGCAATATTCTGCTGCAATATGCTGGTCATAGTATGGTAAGTCAGGGCCTAATCTTAACAGAGAAAGTAAGTAACAATTGAAAAACCGTTCCTGAAGTGCTTTTTTATTTAAAAGGGAGCCTGGCTTGTTAACTCTTGGCAGAAACCCAAAGGTTTTTTTTTTTTCCATTTTAGCAAAATATTGTACTGTATTTGGTTAAAGTGGTGCCAGAGAAATCTTGAAAATATGCCAGATGAAATAAAACCAGTCATATTCTTTTTATCTATTTAAATTATTCCACATATAAGCTCTTGTACTGAGTTATGCCTCTAACCTTTGGAATTTATATTGTGATAGTTGCACTGATAAATGTGTTTACACTATGGCGATATGGAGCAGTAAATGCTCCTAATGCACGTTCTCCATCTTCCAGTTTGGGATTGCTATAAATGTTTGGGTTTCAGGCCCTGTACTTTGGCGAAAGATAAAACTGTTCTTCATGAGTGTTTGCTAGACAATATGTTTATTTTTACTGAAGCAAAGTTTTCTTAATACTTTTAATTGGTAGGTTTCACTGATTTGTTTTTTGTCTTATTTGGAGCATTGAACTTTTGTCTTAAAGTCTTGCTTATGATTAAAAAATGATAGCATTATGCTGCTTATGTGGCAGTTTTACAGGAAAGCATTTATTACTGAAATCATATTGCATATTTATACAAATGAGGACAAAATCTATTGTCTTTCATGATGAGGTGACTCATAAAATGAAGTGATGGATTTATAGTTCTAGCCTGTATTTGTCACACCATTTGTTTCTCTTTAGAAGCTATTAATTAAATACATAAAAGACTGCTCTTGTACACAGCTACTATTGGGCATAAAACTGTTGGTTGTAACCAGTTTAAAAAGGTCCAGTGTAGGAATTGTGATGTTAGAAGAGTGTGTTAACATTATATCCATCCTAGCCCATTAGAATTATTTCTCTAATTACAGCTATGACGTTGGTTGCTGTCATTGCTCCAAGTTCATAGATGACACATTTTAGGCTCAGAAGATTTTTTTTATGTGACATGAACAATATTACAGGTTAAATTCTACCTCATAACTCATATTTGTATCTGGAAGGGACTTTAAAGGTCATCTAACCCATCTCCCTCATTTTACAAATGAAGGAGCTAAGGTCTAGAGATTAAATGACTTACCTGAGATCCCACTGATAGTACTTGCCACCAGTAGGACTTGAATCCAGATCTTTTAACTTTAGATTTGACATTATTTCTACTCTACTACATGGACCTGAAATCTCTTAATTTATATTTTGATGGTTTTGCCCTCAGTTTTGGTGTCTCTTACATAATTCTGTAAATACTACTTACCCTGACTTGCCCGACTTTTGCTGTTCTTGGGGGCTTCACTTCTGCTTGTGTCAGTCATGAGGACTTTAGATATGGACAAGTTTTCACTGCTGTCTAGAGACCACCAAATTCAGTTTGCTTTTCACCTCTCATCAACATCTAACTGGTCATCAGAAGGAAAACAAGTTTATGAAAGAATGCATCACCTAATCCTTATTCTTCCTGGGCTGTTCTAACACCCTTCCAAAAATCTTCACTTGATAGTTTTATTTTGGGGTTAAATCCCTTCTGTAGGATTATACTTAAAAATAACCCTTTTTTTAGACAGGACTTATCAAATACATTTGCATTGTAATATTAACTGTTCTAAAAAGTCATCTTTCCAAACTGTAGTCAGGTAAAGTTTATAGTGTTTACTTTCTGTCAGAACTTAGAAAAAAAACATTCACAGTTAACTTCCCATAGTAGACAATATCTGTCTCATTAAGCATTAAAAGAAGCAGTGGTTAACAGGTATGATGTTGTTAGACCATGTAGCTAATGTAAATGTGACTGTGACCTCCCAGACAGATCAAAGACTAATTTCTCTGACAGCTACAAGATGGCAGAGCTTGCCATGGGCCTTCTGCTTCTGCCTGTTAAAGGTATTTGTCTGGAAAGCATGCCTGATAGCTAAGAATATATTTTTAAGGATGAGCAGGTAAAAGTAAAAGGCTGTCTTTTGACATTTTAACTAATCCCTTATAGCCTATGGTTTACTGAACATTTAAAAGATTTGCTAGCAGGAGAAACTGGCTTTTTCACATATGCAACATGCCATTTTGATTTGGGCGTGGATTTTGATGCCTGATATAGCATAGTTAGACTGAAATGGATTCTGTTTCCATTAAAATGAGATGTACTGGCCTTTCACCTCACCTAGTGTAACAATGAGGTTTCTGTTTAACCTTCAAGTGCCTAAACTCATCAGTTACCTCCAGTCGAAACATGACCCTTAAGGATGACTAGTTTTTTTATGCTTTATTTTAATTATCCCATTACTTTTATAATAATGAAAAAAAATGCATGTATTCATTGCTTTGAAAGATTTATTTTTGAAGACAAGCTAATTTTCATGAGTTGCTGTAGCCAACAACAACAACAAAAAAAACAAACCCCCCAAAACAAAATAAATCCACCTCTTGGCCAGTCTTCTGACAATGAACCTCTCCCATCTTAGCTAGGCTGCTCTGTCACCAACCCCATCACTAAAACTTTTCCAGATTCAGTGGACCTGGTAGAGTATATGTTTTATTGACATTGCCTTTGAGAACTCAGACAGTTCACTCTACTCCAAGATGAGGTTTAGTGGAGTCTGATTTACAAAAGGTTTTTGAAAATATAGCCAGTTAGGGCAAGAGATTAGTCTAATGTAAAAGGAAAGACTAGGAAAATGTAAATTCCCTTATTTGTTCCAGAAACTGCTGTATAATCTCTGGTTATTTTATAATCATATACTTCAAGTAGCAGCTGTTACCAAAGGGAAAGTACCATGTCTAGGAGTGTCATACTTTAGTGCATCTGAGTGGCAGGACACTTTGAAAACCCTTAAGCTATTGCTGCTAGCACAAGCGCAAGACCCATTGATACCAAACTCCTTCAAGGAAAATCTCCTTTGAGAAACCACCTAAATTACATTGTGAGAGGAAGCCAGAAAATGTCTTCAAAGCAACTGTAGTTCAACATAGGAGACTTTTGCAAATGTAATAGAATCTCTCTCTTTCTCTCTCTCTCTCTGTCTCTCTCTCCCTCCTTCCCTCCCCCATCTGTCTGTCTGTCTCTGTCTCTCTCTATCTCTCTCTCTCCCACACACACACACACACACACACACACACACACACACACACACACACTAATCTTTTAACATTCTCTCATCTTGTTGCTGAATACTCATTTATGTACATTCTCTAATACGTAGTTTAGAGTTTTTTGTTTTCTAAAGCACCGTGTCATTTAGCATTTCCATAATATTGCATATGGAAACTCCTTGATAGCACTTAAGGGGACATGCTTCTTCATTGAGTAGTTGGCTTGTGAATAAACAAATTTTAGATCTATGAAATCAAAGTAAATTTATTTTCTGGTTGCAAAGTTTGAATTGGTAAATTTGACAGACTGTTTTTTAAAGGGAGTAAGTACATAATATAAAATTTCTTACCCAAATTCAAGTTGAAAGTTACCTGTCAGAAACAGGAGTCTTCTGTTTTCTCTCCTGAAGCACGTTCTTTTGGTTGTCAGTTAAAAAAGGTTAACACTGTACTGAACAACATTGACATGCCTTTCTTTTTTTTCTTTGAGTAGTTTTGCATCTTTAAAAAAAAAAGCAACAATTGATTACAGTGATTCACATCAGAACTGGAAACACTTTGCAAGGAGGCAATTCTTTTGCATCTGTAATTAGTCTTTTATTTTCTGGGATGATCCAGTGCAATAAGGGAGAATAGTAACAACAGCAACAGCAATAATAACTGGCGCTAAAATGACAATTTTACCTAAATTAAATTACATATTTAGTGCCATACCAATCAAGCTACCAAAAATTATTTTATAAGCTAGATAAAATAGTAACAAAATTCATTTGGAAGAACAAAAAGGTCCAGAATAATAAGGGAATTAATGAAGAGAAATGCTAGAGAAGGTAGTTTAGCCATACCAGATTTTAATCTGTATTATAAAGCAGCAGTCATCAAAACTACTTGGTACTGGCTGAGGAACAGAGTAGTGGATCAATGGAATAGACTGAGTACATGAGACTCAGCAGTCAATGACTACAGCAATCTACGGTTTGATAAACCCAAAGACCCCAGTTTTGGGAATAAGAACTCACTATTTGACGAAAACTGGAATATAGTATGGCAGAAACTGGGCATAGACCATTATCTAACACTGTATACCAAAATCAAGTCTAAATGGGTGCATGATCTAGGTATAAAGGCTGATACTGTAAGCAGTTTAAGAAAGCAAGTAATAGTTTATCTGTCAGATTTATGGAAAAGGGAAGATTTTATGACCAAACAAGAGCTAGAGAGCATTATAAAATGCAAAATGGATAATCTTGATTACATTAAATTGAAAAGTTTCTGTACAAATAAAGCCAGTGTAACCAAGATTAAAAGGGAAGTGGAAAATTGGGAAAGAATTTTTACAACCAATGTCTCTGATAAAGGCCTCATTTCTAAAATATACAGAAAATTGAGTCAAATATATGAAGAATACAAGTCACTCCCCAATTGATAAATGGTCAAAGTTTATTTTCTGGGATGATCCAGTGCAATAAGGGAAAATAATAACAACAGCAACAGCAATAATAACTGGTACTAAAATGACAGTTTTACCTAAATTAAATTACATATTTAGTGCCATACCAATCAAGCTACCAAAAATTATTTTATAGAGCTAGATAAAATAGTAACAAAATTCATTTGGAAGAACAAAAAGGTCCAGAATATCAAGGGAATTAATGAAAAGAAATGTTCTAAGCACCGTGTCATTTAGTACAAATGAACAGGCAGTTTTCAGAGGAAGAAATTAGAGATATCTATGAGCATATGAAAAAATGCTCTAAATCACTATTGATTAGAAAAATGCAAACCAAAACAACTCTGAGGTACCACATCTCACCGGTCAGATTGGCTAAAATGACAAAACAGGAAAATGACAAATGCTAGATAGGATGAGGAAAAATTGGAACACTAATGCGTTGTTGGTGGAGTTGTGAGCTGATCAAACCATTCTGGAGAGCAGTCTGGAACGGTGTCCAAAGGGCTATAAATAAGTGCATAATCCCTTTGACCCAGTAATACCACTTCTAAGGTTGTATCCCAAAGAGATCATAGAAGTGGGAAAAGGACCCATATGTACAAAAATATTTATAGCAGCTCTTTTTGTGGTAGCAAAGAATTAGAAAACTAGGGGATGCCCATCGGTTGAGGAAAGGCTAAACAAGTTATGGTATATGAATATAATGGAATACTGTTGTGCTATAAGAAATGAAGAGCAGATGGACTTCATATTCACCTGGAAAGACTTATATAAACTGATGCTGAGTGAGGAGAGCAGAACTAAGAGAACTTTGTACACAATTACAGACATAACATATGTGTGATGACTAACTTTGATAGACTGGGCTCCTCTCAACAATGCAAGGTTATAAGACAGCTCCAAAAGACTCATGATGGGAAAGGCTATCCACATCCAGAGAAAGAACTACAGAGTCTGAATGTAGGTTGAAGCCAACTACTTGCTCTTTTTTATTTTGTTTTCTTTTGTTTCCTTTTTCTCATTGTTCACTCCATTGGTTGTAATCCTTCTTTACAACTTGACTAATGTTTAATGTGAAGGTATTTGTAGATCCTGTATTTGATGCACGCTGCCAGGGCGGGAGGAGGGGGGGAGTAAGGGGGAGGAGAGGAAAGGAGAAAAATGTGACACTCAAGGGAATGTGGAACTGTATGTTACAAACTAAAAGTAAATAAATAAATTGTAAAAAAGAATAATTAGTGCTTATGTAGCATTTTAAGTTTTACGGAATGTTGTACATACAATATCTCATTTGATCCTCACAATAGCCTATTGAGATGGGTACTATTGTTGTTACCATTTTACAGATGGAGAGGAAACTGATTCAGATGAAGGTTAAGTGACTTGCCCAGGGACATACAGCTAGCAAATAGCTGAGGTCAGATTTGAATTCAGATCTACCTGACTCTAAGTCTAACTCTTTGTGCTGACTCAGTTATGACTCAGTCCACTTAGCCACACAATCACTTCTCTTGGTTCCACTTAAATAAAATGAATATTTATTAAATACACTCTTTTGCCACTGAAAGCTAACTTTATGAGAGATGATGTATTTATTTACTTCAATAATACTTAGCATCTTTTTTGTTATAGCACGTGATAATGTTTTGGGTACCACTTGTGGCATGTGTAGTTACAATTTGAATCCTTTGCTGTCACTGAGTTAACAGATCTTCTCCTATTCATGCTATTTCATGTCCAGTCCTACCTTAAGACTCAGCAAATTTGATCTCCAGGAATAGACCAATCCCATTAACACTCAGAATATTTGTTTGTATAAGTCTACATAAGTGCCCCCATGGCAGTTACGTATTTAGTCTTCATTGCTATTTTGCTCATTGATTTGTATATTTTTTAATCTCACCAAACTTTAAGTCTTTTGCAGATAAAGTAACTTACATCTTAATTCACTTGCTTATTGATAGAATTCTTTCTTTTTGCTTTTTTTTTTGGTGGGGGGAGGGCAGGACAATCGGGGTTAAGTGACTTGTCCAAGGTCACACAGCTAGTGTTAAATGTCTGCAGTCACATTTGAACTCAGGTCCTCCTGACTCCAGGGCCAGTGCTCTATTCACTATGACACCTAGCTGCCCCTGTGGGAGTTATTTCATACCTCTCTGATGGTTCATTTAAAACAAATTCCATTGCATGGAGTTTAAAGGAACACCCATTCATTGCAAATTTTTTCACTTGGATTTAAATCAGTGGTTCTCAACCTTCCTAAAGCTGCAACCCTTTAATACAGTTCCTCATGTTATTTTTGTTGCTACTTCATAACTGTAATTTTGCTGCTGTTATGAATCATAATGTAAATATCTGATATGCAGAATGTATTTCCATTGTTACAAACTGAACATAACCCACAGGTTGAGAACCCCTGGTTTAAATCCATCCAAACGTATTTTTAAAATGTTGAGAGCACTAGGTAGGTTTGGAGCAGCTAGGTCGCGCAGTAGATGGACTGCCAAGTCTGGAGTCAGAAAGATGAGTTCAAATGTGGCCTCAGACACTAACTTTCTGTGTGACCTGGGCAAGTGAGTTAAACCTGTTTGCCTCAGTTTTCTCATCTGTAAAATGAGCTGGAGAAGGAAACGGCAAACCGCTTTGGTGTCTTTGCCACAAAAACCCAAATGGGATCATGAAGAGTTGGATGTGATTCAAATCAACTGAACTATAACAAATAACTACATATGTTACTCCTTACATTTCTCATTTTGTCTGTTAATATTTAAAATCTAACTACCAATTAATCATATTTGTGTTTGATCTTGCATCTAAAAATATTTGATTTTGCTATTTATTTAAGTAGGGAAAGCAGTTACAGCAACCTGTTCTGTAACTTTCCCTTAGAGTTCAGCATTGTATTGCACGGATAACATGTGAAAACTGAATTAATTTATTCCATAAAATTATTTCAATTTGTAATCTAAACATTACATTTGATAACTTTCCAAATATTCCATGTAACCCTGAATTAAATTATCACTCCTGCAGAGCCAGCATAGGCATATAGATTGTGACTTACTGTAACTTATTGTAAATTACTACTTACTACCAGGAGTGAAGTCAGTATTGTATTGAGGCTTGTTATTGTATATAAAATTTTTCATCAGTTTAAATGGAATGGTCCATAAGTCAGGTGGGAAAGCTACCATTCTTTATTTCTTTATTACTATGGCTTTGTACATTTCATAGTCCACAAAACCCTATGTCACGGGTTATTTTGGTAGCAGAAAGTCATACCTTTCTGGAAGGAACACAGCACTTGGCAGACAGTAAATGCTTAATAAATGCCTGTGTTGGACTGAAAGTTGCTGTAGAGTGCTGTGCAATACTTAGATGATGCCTGTGTTCTTTTCAGAAATGGAGCATGCCATACGTTTTGACCAGGTATTACTTTTCTTCCTAGTAGTAAAACCAGTTCTGCTTGAATTTCATAGTGTCTTTGTTTAAATCACTTCTCCTTCCCTCAAAGCAGTCAGTGTATATATTACCAATGATTTATTGCAGTTGCATTCTTTGCCTTTTTCTTATTAGATTGCCTTGTTATTCTAGTGTGGAAAAACACATCTCTCTAAAATGTGGTTGATTTTTCATCTGGGTTCAGTCTGCCTGGGTGCCACAGTGACCCCACAATGTTTACAGACCAAGCAGATATTTGTTATGGAGGCTTATAATTGGCATCTTGTTGGTCTTGTTGAAGGTCAGGGCAGCTTGCAGAGCAAGCTTGGAAAACCCATCTTCTCTAGCCAATAAAAATTGAAAGAAAAAGTTTCATAATATGCCTTGTAAGAAATCTAGCTCCTGTTTTCTTGGGGTTGTAAGAGTCTAATTATTTAGTTTAATTTTAATTTGCATGATCTTCCCCTGTTGGGGACCAGTAAGCCCCTAAAATAAACAGTTTATATCTCCTGGCTTGACCTTGAACACTGGGCCCAACTGAAGCCTGCGTATCACTCTTTCCCTACTCCCGCCTTGAAGTTACTCTAAATAAGTCCTGGCAGTTATGTCACACGTTTGGAGCCAAACCTGACTCAGGTCAGTCTAGTTATTTTAGCTAGGCTATTGAATGAGATGAAATACTTGTAGCCCATATAATACTAACCAAAGGAAGTTTGCTCAGCAGTAGGATGGAAAGGATACTTAGCAAGAATACAGAACAGGTTCATTCATAAAAAACTTCTTTTCCCTCCCTCTTAGCCCAGTTCCTCATAGGGGAGCCTACAGCCTGAAGGGTGTGGGAATCCATCAGACTTGAGTTCTGATTACTTGTGTGTTGGGTTTCAGATGACAGGGAAATTCAGATGACAATAAACTGTTCAAACCTAATTCCCCTGGACTAATCTAGTCTTGAGGACAGTTCCATTTACCTTTTAAGGAAAATTAGAGCATGAATGATAAATTTCCAGGTGCCTTTGGAACCTAATGTTATTGTTGTTACTCCTACCACTACATTGTAACCAAAGTTTAGTAAATTTGAGGAGAGACTTCCATGTTATTCTTATTTAAAATTAAGGAAAAAACTCTCCATTGTCCAGAAAGCAAAGTTATGCCATTGTTTTTAGATACAACTGAAGAGAATAATTAGAGATAAGTCTTATTATAGAAATATTTTGCACTTTTAAAGGGTATTTTTTATTGCTTATATCAGAATTCCTGAAAGGATAGGTGATTTATTGATTTTAAAAGTACTGCTGGTCACAATTTCACAATTAGAATGCAATCCAACAAACCCTGAGTATCTATTCATGCAAAATATTTTATGATAAGAGCAAGAAGAATAAAATGTTGCTTTTGACTTCTGAGAACATATAATATCTTTAGAGAGGCAAAATATGTATATATAAGACAAAGAAAAACATGGTATATGTTTAGCAAGGAATTTGTGAAGCTCACTTTTAAGGGATTGATATATATTTTTTTAGAACAGATGAACTGGAAGACTTTGGAATCCCTTTGATACAGTGCAGTGTTTAAATATATTACTTTTCACTGATTGAAACAACTAGATCAAAATTATGAGATACATGCCCATTATAACACCATGATAATAAAAAATATACCTAGGTAATTTGAAGATTAACTGGCTTATTTATCTCTTTTAGCCTTTTTTGCCGAGTAATAATAATATTGTAACAACAACATATAACGTCCTACCTTTAGGTTGAATTAAAGAGAAAATACAATGATCAACATTCAAAACTAAGAGGTCTTTTACCCGGCCGCCAGTGGTATGAAATTCAAGCTTATAGGGCCCTGAACCAGGCACTTGGAAGGTAAGTGGGGTTATGGAAGGTAAGGTATATAATGATGAGCTATCTGTCACTAAGATTATTTTGAAGATTAGTTATATTTCTTCACATTCTGTAATACATAGATAAACTAAAACCTTAATGTCTTAGAATAATATATTAATATATTTAATATGTATTTTGCAGATTAAAAGTTTTGGAAAGCTGACATTACTGGGAAAAAAACCAAAGTCAGTCAGTCAGCAAATATTCATTAAGAATGAATGTACCAGGCCCTATACTCAGCAGTGGGGGTACAGAGAAAGACAGAATCACAGCCTCTTCCCTCAAGGAGCTCACATTCTAATGGGAAGGACAGCATACAAAATCTCCAAGACATATACATTGTAAACGGAAACTAAACTCAGCAGGGAAGGCATTAGCATTGGTAGGGCTGGTGATAAGGGAGGTAAGGATCAAAAAATGCTTTGTACAGAAGGTAGCATTGGAGCAGAGTCTTGAAAGAAATCAGGAGACAGGGAAGAGGAGGTAGAGAATTCAAAGCAGAGGGGATAGCCAGTGAAAATATATAGACCTGGGAGATGGAAGGTTGTATGAGAAAAATAACGAGAAGTCACTGGATCATAAGAGTTCATCGAAAAGAGTGAAGTGTAAGATTAGAAAGGATGAAATTAGCCAATTTCTGAAGGGCTTTAAATAGAACATTTTCTGTTTAATTTTGGAAGTAACAGGGACCCACTAGAATTTGAGTCAGAGAAAGGGCAGGGTGCTACAGTCAGATGTATGTTCTAGGAAAGTTACCTTGCCAGTTTAGTAGAGAATGGCTTGGGAGCGGGGGGCGGGGGGAACTTGAGGGAGAAACCAACCAACAGATTACATGCTGAAGAGTCCAGGGGTAAGGTGATAAAGTCCTGCATGAAAGTGGTGACTGAATTGAGTAGAGAAAAGGGGGTATATTTTAAACAGGTTGTAAAGGCAGAAATAAGACTTCACACCAAATTAGTTATGTAGAGTGAGTGCAATGTAAGCATGACACCGAGGTTGAGTCTGGGTGAGTAGGAAGATGATATTTCCCTTGACAGTAATAGGAAGTCTATTAAGGGCAAGTTAAAAAAAAAACATTCAGTGAAGCTGCAGGAAGTATACTGATTGGTCAGACCAAGTAAGAAACTGTAAAAGGTGAATCCTGACAGTACCAGATCACAGGATCACCAGTTAATGGAGGGGAGAAGAAAAGTAGCAGGTAGAGAAAGAAAATGGTGGTGGGATTGTATAGAAAAGCTATACGAGGGAAACAAGTATTAAGGAGAGAAGAAAAGTAGCCAGGGAAAATCTTAGGGTGGATGGAAGAAATCCTCATTGAATAATTAATTTTATATAAAAGTAACAATATTATATAGTCTACAAAGTTGATCAGTTAGACATTTTTTTAAAAATTACACTTAATAGGATGAAGCTTTCTTTTTTAAAAATACATTAAAAATACAGCAAGTGTGTGTGTGTGTGTGTGTGTGTGTGTGTGTGTGTGTATATATATATCTTCTGAAATATATCTTGGAATCAGTTCAGATACAACCTAATCTTCTATACCATCTATATGTGCAGCATTAGTGCTTTGTAATGAAAATTGATATTCTTGAGCAATTAATAATAACCTTGAGACATTTTGTTTAGCAAAATGCTGAATCATCAGAAAAGCAAGATAAATTAATATTCAATGCACAGTATTTTTAAGACATGAAAGTATACTGGTATATTTTACTGTAATCTTTTAAGAAGGGTAGAAAACTTGGGAAAAAAAAAGATTTGTGGTGCTTAAAGTATTAACCAATGTTAAATCATAAGATTCCTTTAGATTATTCCTTTCCTGGAACAAATAGTCAATCAGAATTATGCTTACCATAAAACTAGTCTGAACTTCGTTTTTCTATGAAGTTAAAATAAAACTAATTTGAATGCTATAATAATCAGAAATTGTTAAAAAATATATTTTATCTTCATACAAATGATAGAAATTGAAGGAAAAAACACAAAACATATGGAATAAGCAAAAACATTAAAATTATTTAAAGTAAAGAAGTCTAATTAAGAAAAGGCTACTCTCATGGCCTTGTGACTGAATCACAGAGATGATTGACTTCAATCTTTACCTGAACAGAAATCTTCTCTACCATGTCTACAATAAGTAGTTATCCAGCTTCTTGAAAACCTCCATCCAGCTGTATTACACTCATAGATTAATCACCTTCTGGGTGGCTAAACCAAGATTTTAGATGTCTCACAGCATTCTGGCTGGTCATCTTGACCTCTGTGGACCTAACTTTCTTCTGCAAAATTTGGGAGTTGAAATAGGGGTCTCTGAGGCTCTTCCAGTTCTAGATCTTGGAATCCATAATCGTAGGACCCACTGTGGGATCTATGACCACAAATAGGCAAGCCAGATTCCCCCTAAGCAAAGATATTATTTACATGACAATACATAAATATGTAGATTTTTTTTAATACTATGGAATCTAGGAGAGTAGTTTTGTGGGAAAAAATTTCCAGTAATTTCATTCTCTTGTTGTATACAGAGAAATATTTCACTTAGCTTAGTGATGACAGGAATTGACAGAATGAGAGGGTTTTTAAAAATAAGGTACATTTAGTTTATCTGTATAACTATCTTTCTGGATAACTTTTACATCCATCTCTTTACAGCCAGTTTCTAGTATAGAGATATATAACTGACATATTTGGACCATTTCCATGTTTCTAGCTATCCAACTAAAATTTTTATTTTATTTCATCACATAATTTAACTCAAACATTTTCTTTTTTACTGTTTTCCCATAGGTGTATTCGGCACAAAAATGATTGGGGAGCTCTTATTTTAGTTGATGATCGCTTTAGGAGCAACCCAGACCGATATATATCTGGTAAGAGGCTCAGTTGAAAGTATAATGGAATTAATAATAATCTTTGTTATTTAAGTGTGTCTGTTTAAAGAAACATTTCTTGAGGTTGGAACTCCCAGATCAAATATTAAAATGTTGTATAAAATTAAAATATTATATAAAACATAAAAATGTTTGAAAATTCAGTCTTTTCATAAAGGTTGATATCATAAGTATATTAGAGAAGCATGGAAAATTTTGCCTATGAGATCTTTGAATAAGGAAAGAGTTTATGACTAAACAAAAGATAGAGTATCACAAGAAGTAAAATAGATAATTCAAATTACATGAAGTTAAAAAGATTTTGTACAAACAAAACTAATGCAGCCAAAAACTTTGCATGCTCTTTGACCCAACAATACTACCACTAGGTCTGCATCCCAGAAAAAACAAAGAAAAAGGAAAGGTTCTGTATGTGCAAAAGTGTTTATAGCATCTCCTTTTGTGATAGCAAAGAATTGGAGATTGAAGAAATGCTCATAAATTGAGGAGTGACTGAATAAGCTGTGGCATATGAAATGAAGAGCAGGATGGTTTCAGAAAAACCTGGGAAGATTTATATTAACTTGATGCAAAGTGAAGTGAGAAATCAGGAAAGCATTTTACATAGTAACAGAAGTCTTGTAATAGTAATCAACTTTGAAAGATTTAGCTACTCTGATCAAGACAATGATGAAAATTTTTATCTACCTCCAGAGAGAGAATTGATGAACTCTGGGTGCAGATTAAAGCTCTTTTTGCTTTCATTATGTTTCTTGCTTTTGTTTGTTTTTTCACAATGGCTAATATGGAAATGTTTTTCATGAAAAAGAAAAAGAAAATCCAGTCTTTTAAACATCATCTGTTTATGAAAACATCTTAGTGAAGAGACTTATTATCTACTTATCAGCACACCTTAAATTAGGTCATCTCTAGAGCTTTTTGGGATCTGAGAGATGATAAACTCATAGGGGTCCCAGACTGGTGAGTTTTCCCTATAATTGAGGCTTGCTTCTTTAAGTGACAAAACTTTTTCTATTTTAAATATTTTTCATAGAAATGTTTCTCAAATAAATTACATACTTTGTTGCCTTCTTCAACACAATATACTAAATATATAATTTAACCTTTTTTTAATGACTCGGGGTCATGATTATTATTATTATTATCATCATCATCATTATGGATCAGGCTTAACCTAGGTCAGTTCAGTAACTTAGACTCAAGGGTTAAAATGCAATGAGGCACATTTATGGACCATAAAATGAAACAAAAACCATTTTAGTAATCACAAACAATTAAAAGTATACATCTTACAATTAAAAAGGATATAGAAATCAGTCTTCAGTCACCAGGTCAAGAACCCAGGAAGAAGGTCCCCTTGAACAATTGGAGCTCAGGAATAACCTCTGAAACAGTTCCTCCCTGGGCCTGGCCTCTTCTAAATCAGGAAATAAAAATGTCTTTTGGGTACCCCTCTTAAGTTACCAGCCAAAAGCCATGCCCTAGATACAGGTCATCAGTAGTTCAGGGCTTCCAAAGCAGAAGGGGAGTAAGATGGAAGAGGAGAAAAGGAAAAATAGGGGAAGAGACCTGGATTGAACGAAGCAAGAGGTCTCAGAGGCTCCTCCCTTGCCATTTTGGGACCCTCACAAAACAATCACAGTTCTTACCCCAATTGTAAACATCAGTTATTGTGCTTCACTGAGATATCAGAAGCTCTCTGAGCTTACTTTAGTTCTTACCTTAGTTCTTGTATGTGCTTGTGTACTGTCAAACTGTTAGCTGTCATGTCTTACTGTTGATAGTGTGCTTGCTTCTAGCACCTTCTCCTAATTTGCCTAATCTGCTTATAGGATAGGAAATAGATAAAAGGATCTCTTAAAATTGTGTATAAAAGATCTGAGAAGCCTTCAGATAAAGTACACAGTCACAGACTGTGACATATTTTATTTATTCAATGAAGATTTGTATTCCTTTCTATGATTTACAATACGTTCTGGGTAATAAAATTGCTGAGAAGGTGATCTTTCATTAAGTGAGGTATAACTATAGTTTAAAGAGAAAATAGGTGCTATATGTGTCCAGGAGATGGAAGACAAGGGGTTTTTTTGAGAGTAGAGCTGCACAGGCACAGCTAGGTGGCACAGTGGATAGAGCACCAGCCCTGGAGTCATGAGGAGTTGAATTCAAATGTGTCCTCATACACTTATTAGCTGTGTCACTCTGGGCAAGTCACTTAACCCCCGTTTCCTGAAAGAGAGAGAGAGAGAGAGAGAGAGAAACACTATACAGTAGAGAAAGTAAATAACTTGTTTTTGCTTTAGTTCAAGTTATTAAATTCATCTTCCCAGCTTATCGCCAACATAATCTGATTCAATTTAAGGCTGAGAAGATGAAAGTTGAGTTCAAACAAGAAATGAGGGAAATACTTTGTACTTTTTTATTGTCATTAAAACTTAACATTTCACTTTAGATTTTTTTCTATATCATCAAGATACCTAGTTTCGATTATTTCATATTTGTAATTGTAAGTGTATACTTAATTTTTTTTCTCCCACACATCACAGTCATTGTTGTTCAGTCATTCATTCGTGTCAAATTACATTTTCTTGGCAAAGATACTGGAGTAGTTTGCCATTTCCTTCTCTGGTTAATTTTACAGATGAAGAAACTGAGGCAAACAAGTTAACACATTGACCTCATCTGATAGTATATGCAGGATATTCCACACCTGTTAGTCATGTCCCCCACCACTTCAGGGAAGAGATGGAGGTGCCTTTTCTCAAATCTTCTGTGGACCCAAGTATGGTCATTTAATTGCACAGCTTTTAATTAATTTAATTTTATTAGTCTTTCTGCTTACCGTGTCATAGTTGTGTTTTCCTGATTTTGCTCACTTCAACTCCACATTATCTCAGTTAAGTCTTAACATCTCTTTCTGAATTCTTCATTGCTTCTTACAGTAAAGTAATAATTCCTTACATTCATGTACTACAGTTTGTTCAGCCAGTCCCTAATCAATGGTCTCCTAATTTGTTTCCAGTTCTTTGTTATAACAAAAGTATTACAGTAAATATTTTGATAAATATGAGCCTTTTATTTCTGTTTGACCTCCTTGGAGGTACATGCCCAACTGTGAAATGTCTGGGTCAAAGAACATCCAAATCGTTTTTTTTTTTAAAGCATAATTCTAATTGCTTTCCAATATGATTGGACAGGCTTACAGGTCTATCAACACTGTAGTCACAGTATTTTTAGTTAATGTTCAAATTGACACAAAAATTTAACCATCAGTATTAAAGTTGAATTTATTTCTTTTACGAGGTTGTTGCCCAAGATGGTTTAATAACCACTTTGGGGGTTTGGGAGGAGGGAAAAAAAGAACAAAGTAAAAAAGTGCACAGCAGAGAACAAAAGAAAATTTACAAGGAAGCAAAGAAAATATGGACAGTTCTCAACACAGCATATATTACTTATCATACAGGCTTTCTTGAAATGAAAATTTATTGTTACATATTTTGAATCCTCTCTTATATTCTGCTATGCACATGACAGATTTTTTTTCTTTCTTACTTTGTATTAAGTTCCAATATTTAAGTTCATGATATTTTTTTGTTTCTTTTCTCTATTTTGTATTTGTGTTCTGGCCCTCGAGTCTAAAATAAAATTTTTTTAAAAAGTAACCACTTTTAATTTCAGGCCGAGGAATAGATAACTAAAGGCAGATAAATAGCTGTTAAATGCCAATATCTCGTCAGCAGGTGGAGCTCAGATTCCTTTAGATTTCTAATAGTAAACAAGAGCTTTATACAGAGCAGAAGACCAGCTCTGCTTACAGAAAGCCAGAGCTGAAGAAGCAATTGTAATATTCAAATGTATTTAAGTTGAGAGAATTTAAAATTTCTCCACAGTGCTATTCTTTCTATAAATAAAAACACAAAGGATACAGAAAGGAAATTCCCCTATTTAGCCTTACAAATTTCTTTATTTAAAATAGCAGATAAACTGAAATTTTTAGCCTGTGGCTTAGGTTTATCATAAAGAAAATCAAATTGCATCATTTTATATTATTTCTAAGACTATTTTTTTAACCTTTCTCAGACATAGAAAGCCTGTTGAAAAACTGTCAGATGTATAGAGGGTTATACATGGACAGATTGAGAGCTGTCAGAGACCTGAAAGGTCATCTAGTCCAACATCCCCCAATCCTACTGCCTTTTACAGATGAGGAAACTGATGCTAAAAGGTTATTATTTTACTCAGGGCTACACAGATGGTCCTGGTGGATGACTTACAGATTTCTAGAGCGGTTATGGCAGAACCAGACATTTACTTTTCCAATTTGTCACAACATCTTTGTTTCTTTCCATGTCTCAGGAATGCCAGAACAGTGATAATAACAATTCTAACAAGAATAATAGTAGTAGCTTGAATTTATATAGTGCTTAGTAAAGGCTAAGGGCAGCTAGGTGGTACAGTGGGTAAAAAACTGGGCTTGGAACCAAGGTGATCTCAGTTCATATGCGGCCTCAGACTCCTGCTGGCTGTGTGACTCTGGGCAAGTCACTTAACCCCTATTTGCCTTAGTTCCTTATCTGCAAAAATGGATATACACCAGAGAAGGAAATGGCAAGCCACTCCTATATCTTTGCTAAGAAAGCCCCATAAACAAAAGTCCATAGGGTCCCAGAGTCAGACATGACTGAACAGCTGACTAACATGTGCTAGACACTGCTAAGCACTTTGTAAAACATTGTCTTATTTAGTCTTCAAAGCAATCCTGTAAGATGGGTGCTATCATTAACCCCATTTTACAGTTGAGGAAATCGAGGCAAACAGAGTCCAAGGTCATGCAACTAGTGTCTGAGGCCAGATTTGAATTCAGATCTTTCTGACTCCAGGGCCTATGCTCTAATCCATTGAGCCACCTGGCTGCCTTGAAACAAATTCTGTGCTCTGGCTAATTGATGTTTGAGTTCAATTTTCATGGCACATTAAGCACTGATAGAAAAATTAAAGCAAAAAAAAAAAGTTGAAGGAAAATTTGAAGCCAAAAGAAAATGGAGTAAGATATAACTGGATCATCTTTTGGTATGGTTGGTTTAATCTTCCTCTGGACTTGGAATATCACAGTGACTTTCAAAGACTTTGCCCTAAAAGCAGTATTGCTGTCTTTTTTACGTATCCCAATATCCAGTTCTGTATGAATATTACCTTGTTAAGCCTCCCTGTGACAATACACATTCAGGTTTATTGCAGGCATTTGGATGTAGCACTCGCCAAATCACGTCTCCCCAGACTAACCATACTCGGCAAAAATTTTTGATATAAAATGGTTGGCCCCAAAAACCATGTTAATTTTGATACCTACAGAATTATAAAGGTGTCCGATTGTATTTGGAAGAAAATTAGTGACAAAACTAATGAAAATGTGGAATCTTGATTTGATCTCTGTGAATAAGATAGGTGCTGCAATGGACGTAGTGTTGGACTTGGAGACAGCAGGTCCTGAGTTCGAATCCTGATCTAGCCACTTAGTAGCTATATAAACCTGGACAATTTACAACTTCTCCCAGCTTCAGGTTTTTTGTATATACAGTGGAGACCGTAATACCACTTGTCTTACAGGGTTTTTATGGGAATAAAATGAAACAGCCTGTGTAAAATGTTTCACAAACATTAAAGCATCACATAAGTATTCGTTATCATGAACAGCAACAACCACAATAATTAATTCAATTTGCTTGCTTTCTGCCGGAGATGTTGTTGACCTTGTTCCTCCTCTCCCCAACCCCAGTTTCTCCAGATAATGAGGTAACTTTTATCTGTGTAATAATTTATCTTTTCTGAAATAAAACATGCCGAACTCCTATAAAGCAAAACATGTTATTTAAAAGAATTGAAGGGTTCATTTTAGGTTTCTTCTGAAAGTGTAATCAAGGAATCGAAGTAATTTGATATTATAATATAGTTATCTTCCCTGGGTTTGTTTTTTCCTAGGGCTTTCCAAATGGGTTCGGCAACAAATTAAGCACCATGCGACCTTTGAGAGTGCGTTGGAGTCTTTGGCTGCATTTTCTAAAAAGCATCAAAAAGCCATTGATGTGTCATCCCCAAATAGTAAGGAGTCTGCAGAAGAAATGGCCCATTTAAAGGATGAGTCCTCGACATCTTTATTAGAATCAACAATTCACCCATCACCAAATATTCTTGAAGAAGATGAAAGGAAGCCTTTTGTCCAGGAACTTCAGGCTCCTGCAACGATGGCTGTGGAGATCAGTCTATATGGTCACCCAAGTAACATCATCACGGCCAAGAGTAAAAGTATGTATCATGGAATCACAGCATTAGAGCTTGGAGGTCCCCCAGTCCAACACTTTCATTTTGTAAATTAAGAAATTGAGACCCTGAAAGATTTAGAGACGTGTTTTAATGTCACACAGCTAGGACTGGATAAAGTCAAGAGTCAAGCCAAGTTTTCAGACTCGTGATCTATTAGTCTTTCCACTCTCTAGAATATTGCTAATTCTAAAGAGAAACATCTATTTCATCTTAATAAAAGAGGGACTGATTAGACAATAGCTTATCTAAAAATGATCTGAGGCTTTTAGTGGATTACAAGTTTATTTTGAATTATTAGTGTAAAATGACAGCCAAAAGCCCAAATGTGATCTAGCTTCTAGGAATAAAGAGTGATGATTTCTTTGTCCTCTGCCCTGGTCAGACCATAGATAAGAAGTATTAACTTTCAGTTCTCAGTGTCACAGGTTAGGAAGGATATTAGATAAACTAGAGAGTGTCTAGAGGAGGGTAACCAGGAGGGTAAAGGGCCTTGAGTGCCCTTATTATAAGAAGATCAATTGAAGGCACTGGAGATGCTTAACCTGGAGAGAGAAGACTCAGAGAGAACTTGAGAGCTGTTTTCAAGTATCTGAAGGGCTCTCATGTGGAAAAGGGATTAGACTTACTGTTTGATCCCAGAGTTCAGAACCAGGGACAATAGATATATGTTGCAAAGAAACACATTTAGACTTGATATCAGGAAAAACCTTTCTAGCAATTAGACTTGTTCAGAAGTGGAATGGTCTACCACAGGAGGTAGTGAGCACTCCTTCATTAGAGGTTATCAAACAAAAGCTAAATGACTTCTTGTTGGGAATGATCTGGGGCAGTGGAAGGTGGGAAAGATTCATTCTGGGTATAGGTTAGACTAGATAGCCACTGATATTTACCAGCTCTAAAATTCCATGATGATAAAATTTAAAATTATGAATTGTTCCAGTTGACAAAAATCGTACCTTAAAGACAGTAAGCTAGAAAAATAGTGGGACTTATCATTGTAACCACTTTCTGTAGCATGGCGCTTAAACCACATTGTCAAGTCCTTCCCTTCTGTCCTTGCTTTCCATTGCTACTACAGTTTCTCCATATTGGGTCCTCCTTACCCTTTCATAGACTGTAGCCGTAACCTGCTAACTAGTCTCTTATTCATTATTCCTGCCATACCTAAGTAATCTTCCTACTGGACTACTTTGATCACATAACTCTCTTTTAAGAAATCTTCAGAGGCTACTTATCACCTACGAAATAAAGCACATCACTTATCGCAACATTCAAAGCCTTCTACAATTTGACTCCAACCTACCTTTCCAGACTGAATTTGTACCATTCCCCTTCAAACAGTGTATATTTCAGCCAAAGTATACTGTTATCCACCTGTCTTCTACTGTTTTTGCGCCTTTACTCTATACCCTCCCACACAGGAGAAGTGTTTCCTCTTCCCATCGCCCACCATCTCTGCCTATTGAAGCATCTTTCTTCAGGACTTTTCCTCCTCCTTGAAGCCTTCTCTGATCTTTTCCCTCTTCAAATTTCTCATGACACTTTATGTGGTGAATAGTATATTATATGGGCAGAACACTGAGCTGGTAGTCATAGAACCTAAGTTTAAATCTCAGCTTTGCCATTTATTATTTATATGACCTTGGAAATGTCACTTAACCTCTGGACCTCTGTTCCCCAATCTGGAAAGTGAAAGGGTTGTGCTTTCCAGCTTAAATTTTATGATTCTTTTTACATCTGCTTTGGGCATCCAAATTCTGCCTTGTATTAGAGTTATTTGTATAATCTTTATTGTTGTTAATATAACCTACTAACTAAACTTAGTAAATTAGGGTATTTATTTCATATATTTTGTTTCCATCCTAAATAGAAAACATGAATTGCCAGTCAGGAGACAGCCCTGACTCTTATAGTGATAAATTGTGAAATTAGGCAGGACACTTCCTTTCTCTGGACCTCTATAAGATAAATAGCTGGCCTTTAATGTTATCTGCCTTTGATTCTCTGTTTAATATATAGCTTTTCATTATATATAAAATGTGATCATCTTAATATAGTAACGTTCAGGACAAGTAAAGGGAAGAAATTAATATGATCTTTTTTTCCTAATGTTCACAGATGATTCATTATTGTTGGAATATTCTCCCCAGAAAATGAAGAAGGAAGAAATTTTAATATCAAGATCCACAAGTCCAACCTTCAGTAAACAAAGAGAAAGGACTAGCTGTCTTGAATCTGACTCTGTGAAGAAATATTTTTCCCCCAACTCACTGACTTCCACACCTGTGTACAGATTTTCAGAGAACCATGTCAGTACTTTCCCTTCTGCAAATGAAAAGAGGGAAAGGACAGTTGATCTGTTTCTTACTATTAGAGACCAGTCCTCATCTGTGTCAGGAAACACACCATTTGGCCTAGGCCCAGAATCAGAAACCATTACTTCATCGATAAAAAGGACCAGTGCTGTTAGTAAAAAAGATCCTGCTGAACAGCTACTCCACCCTGAAGAAGCCCCAGACCAAGACATTGATCTGAGTCCTGTCCATGTGGAAGCTGAGTTTTCCAATGTAAATGTAGATATTGAAACAACAGAAGAAGATGAATCTGTCTATTTCACACCGGAACTTTATGATGATACGGAATCAGATACAGAGGAAAATGAAAAGCTATTGGAAACCAGTGGAATAAATCAAAGGACTGAGAATTCAAATTATTGTATAGCAGAAAACCTTTTGGAAATCAGTAGCACCAAAGGAATGGGTTCAGATTACACAGACAGGAGGTTGAATAGAATCATGCAAAATGAAGACTATAAAGGTGACGACATTAGTAATAACGTAAAGTCACCTAGTACACATGAACAGGAGCTGGAAAGAACTCAGGAAATGAGCACCATAGGTAACATCAGCATGTGACCACCATCCTGTTTAAAATTTCTGGACCAAATTTCAGTTTAAATGATTACGTCTGATAAATGATACAGATGCTTTCAAAAAACCATAGGCAGCCTCATTTTCAACCAAGTTTTCATCACTTTAAAACAGCATCCAATTTTATAAATTCTAATTTTCTATTTGAAAGCACACATTATGCTGTTCTTCAGTTTGGTTTTTGAGGTGATGCACACAAAGTAGTTTCTTCTAGAAGATCTTTTTATCAAAACAGATTCTGTTTTTAACATGGTAAAGAATTTTTGGGCTTTCTTAGACTGCCTCCAATTTTACTTTAGCACTGAAATCTTGTAATCTCCTTCTTTTATTTCATATTTACATACGAAGTTCAGATAGTACCTTTATCATGGATGTCAGTCCTGATTCACTTGTTAATTTTGCCACATATCATGTAATAGTAATCAAGTATTCCCTTGAGTAGCTTCTCTCTTTAAAGTTCGTATCAAATTCTTTTACCAGCTTGTGATACATTTAGAATTGAAGTTAAGGTACTGCACGTACTTTTAATTAAAGCTTATTTTACCTTTTTTGTGTGATAAATCAAAACCAATAGAATTTGTAAACAGACTTCTGTAAAATCATATAGAGCCAAATGACCTATCCTAACAGGTTCAGGCAGACTGAGAAATAAACCTGAAGATAAGAGTCCAATTGAAATGTGCCCCCTTGTGGCCAGATCAACATATAGTCTGTTACTTATTTCTGCCCTCATTTCCAATAGCCCCAAAACATCTGTGATCGAACAATTATTCCTCATCAAAAAGTTTCTGAAAAATATGCTTTGCTATGTCATCTTTCTGAAAACACACTGACTTTTTTTCTAGGAAGTATTCTTTTATTGGATAGATTCTGGTCATAAGATTTAGATTGTGTCAGGACCATAAAGATCATGTGATCCAGGCCCCCTCATTTTAAAGATAAGGAGCTGAGGACTAGTGACCTTAAATCATCAGCCTAAGACCACACAAGTGTTAAGTACTAGAGCCGGGATTCATACCCGGTTCTTTAGTTCCAAATCCACTGGCTTTTTCCTACCATGCTATATCATACCACTCTTCTTCTTATCATTGAAATTGAAAGTGCCTTTCAGATCGTGCTTGTGTTTTTTGATAGTTTACACAGCAAGAAACCAGCAAATTTCTTATCAAGTAATATGAAGTTGTACATAACAGTTTTAAACACAGTACAAAGAGATTTAGTTTTATTGTTCACCAATTAAAGGTTTTGGATTCCCAAAATAATTTCTTTTGATGCCCTCTCTTTTCCTTGTATTTATCACTGACGGTTGACTATAAACTATGGGTTGAAAGCAATTTTTGTAATCACAGGATCATAATTTTTAGAACTGGAAGATCCTCAGACCTAATCCAATCCTGTCATTTTACAAAAGTAGTAAGAACTTCTCTTTTGGAATTGCCTTAGTGGCCTATGGGCACATATGTCTGAATATTCTCTAAAATGGAAAATTTTCGTTGGCTGAGGCACGCAGCCTCAAAGACTTCTTTGAGACGTAGAGAAGGTAAGTGACTTTCCTAGGTCATATAGGAAGTAAATAGCAGAGATGAGATTTGAACACAAGTCTATTGACTTGAAACCCTGTAACCTACTCTACTAAATAACTTAATATATGTCAAATTTTGAAAAACTTAAAACACAAGTTACGTCTCTTTGTGGGTCGCCTCTGAGCTGATTTATGAGGCGCACAGAAGCAGTCCTGTTACATTATAAGCGCTGCTCATTCTTGACCTCAAGCAAAAACTTAATCGCTGATCTCCTTCAATTGAGGATTGAGTGATTTGAGGCTGTTTTCCCCCCAAACATGAAAATTTTCCATCTTAGAGAATATTCAGACGTGTGTGCCCGTAGGCTAGTAAGGCAGTTCCAAAAGAGAAGCTCTGACTACTTTTTCCTTTTAAAAAAATGTTTTGGAGTGGGTGAAGGCAAGGCAATTGGGGTTAAGTGACTTGCTCAAGGTCACACAGCTAGAAAGTTTATCAAATGTTTGAGGTCGGATTTGAACTCAGATCCTCCTGACTTCAGAGCCAGTTCACTGTGCCAGCTAGCTGCCCTGGTTCTTCTGGAGCGAGGGAGGGCTTCTTAGAACCAGTTTATGTCATGGCTCCCAAGGTGACTCCTTTAGTTGGGACATTACCCTTTTAGAAGTATAATGCAAGTGTCCTTATTGAAAAACAATCACATTGCTTTGTACTTATGCCTTATAATGATCATAAAGTCATAGTCAACTAGTACCAACTCCTCACCTAACACAGAGGAAGAAAGGCAAGTCCAGGGATATGATCTAGAGTCAGTTCCTAACGGAACTGGGAAGAGAACTCCTGACTGAGTCCAATACTCTTGTACTGTACTATGATGCATGGTGATTGTGGTGAGGGCATTTGTAACATCCTTATAAAAATGTCATCACCATTCATAGGGTCCTAGAACTTAGACCTGGAAGAGGCCTTGGTACTGATTGTGTGCCTTCACTTATCTAAAACTCAACATATGAAATATATGAACTCTCAAAACGGCTAAATTAATCTCAAATTATTTGCCATTCTAAAGGACTCTCAGCTTTCAGACAGAATTACACAGGGGTCTTTTAAAAGTGAACATTTAAAACTTGATTCAAATAACAAGAATTTGACTTGCATGCAACTCTAACAAAATAAATATTAAGGAAAGTAAGTAGACTTTTTATAGTAGAAAGAGCACTAAACTTGAAAGTCTCCATTCCTAAGTTCAGATCACAGTTCTGCTGCATTAATATCTATGTGTGAGTTACCTTCAGATAGTTACCCATCATCTCTGGGCCTTACCTTCTTCATCTGTAAAATGAACGGATTGGACAAGATGACCTACAAGGTCACTTCCAGCACAGATCTCAATTTGTGATTATCTTGGCTTTGCCTAAAGACCCACATCTATTCCTTAATAACTGGCCTGTTATTTGGTGTTCTAAGCCAAATAAAAGCAACAGTCACAAGTCTTATTTGGTTACTATATATTATTCATTGCTCTACAATCTGGCAAGTTGTAATGGTTCTTGTGAAATGTGATTAACAAAAAAATTCCTAACCATGGAACTCCTTTATCTTGATATCTCTTGGAGCTATTTATACTATTTAGGTTGCTGCCTTTTGAGGGGTGGGAGTGGCTAGAGGATGGGGGAGTTACTTTTTGTGGTGTTAGGTACAATTTTTAGGTCTCCAAGATACTGTTATTTTACATGTGTATATATTATGTATATAGATAGATATCAATATAGATATATAACCATATGTTATATAAGCATTGTTATCAGGGATATACAGTTTATATTGGTAAGCTAGGCCTTTTTTGTATGGTCCTGAGGATCCTTCTTGCCATCTTCTATAGAGCTGAAAGATTAAAATAGAAAAATTTACTGGTTGAAATAAAGCAGTTAGCCAAGTATACTAGAAAAGGGTGTTCTTTTACTCTTTAAATAGCATCAAGTCAACAGATGTTGCCTACTTAGAATAAGAGAAAGAATAGCTTTTTTTTTGAGGTTAACTGCTTTGTAAACTGCATGCAAATTATGGCTATTGGAAGACAGGCTGATTTATTTTAGAGTGATATAGGGGATATATATAAGATAAAATAGCTGTTTTTCAGATAACTTGCTCTCTCTGTGCTCATTATGTGTAAAGTAACCATCTGATCCTGAATTTATTCAAGGCCTGAAAGTATTTAGAGCAAACAGACAAAGAACCCAGAAAACTGTCCGTTGGAGAAAGGGCTTCATTCATGGAAGGAAGGTACAATTGTAGAGTTAAGGTTAGATGTCGTCTTAGTGTTGGAATCTTAGAGTAAAACATTACACCAAATTTCTTAGGGATGTGTCTGAAATAAACTGCTCTTTTCCTTTTGTTCCTAGTAAATATATTTGATTATCATGGGTTTTGTTTTTTGTTTTTAATTATCATCAGAATTAGACTTTATTTTTAAATCTTCCCTAAAAATTTTATTTTACACTTGCCCACGAATTCATAAGACATTATTATAAGACTCCTCTATTAGCATGGTTTATACGTGGTATTTTCCTGCAATAAAACACACTCAAAATATCCAGTCTTTGAGAAAACATTACGAAGACATTTCATCAAATTGGAGTCCTTTAGTATATGATGACTTAAGAAAGTTATTTATCCTATGCCCATTTAATCCATCAGAGTGATAGCATTCTTCTTATACTTGATTACCACACTTTCGTTCTCCAGTTCTGTTCAGGCACCCTCCTACTTCAAATATCTTTTGTCTAAGCAGGAAGTTTACCTAAATCTGCATAAACTTCTGCTTTTTATTTCTTAGCCTCTATTCACATTTAACTATGATAATTTACTAAGTGTGGCTAAATGTATATCTCTGTAGGAAAGCACTATCAGAAGATAAATCCTTAAAAGCATCCCAAAATATGGATCAAATGAGAGCTGAGTAGTCAGAAAACCAACGAAGAGCGATGCTAAGGGAATGGATATTTAGGCAAAAGATCCAGGCACATGATCCTCTATCACACAAGATTTTTTTCTATCTACAAAAAATTTGTTTCTTAAGATTTCTTTTGATAGAACCATTAGCTGCTTGGCTTCCTGTGTTAACTACAATGAACCCTTGTTATAACATCCATGGGGTTTATGCCAGTGGATCACCTTATTGGTGAGACCATCTAATAATGAGGTGCTTTCAGTAACTAAACCCTTTTGGATGGAGTCCAAGACAATCTACCTTATACCGAATTCCTCTCTGTAACAAACTGTTATAGTCAGATTCCAATGTATTTTGGGAGGGGAAAGGACTGAGAGAAACTCATGGTTCCCAGAAGCTTAACCTTTGAAAGCAAATGTTGACTTGGATCAGTTTCTCAGAAAGCTGTTGCATGACACTGAGTCTTCCCAGAAGTCTCCACAAAGATGCCTGTCAGACTAATCAAAGACCTTCTGAATTCATTTTCCTAATGATCATGGGCCTCTATCTATTTACTTTTTTTCTTGTTATTAAAAATAAGACAAATCATGAAGCAAGGTATAACATTTGCAAAATATGTGTTTGGATTAAAAAACCAAGGAGAACATTTATCTGAATAAAGGCTCTTGTCAATAAAGTATAATCAGTCAGAATGCCCTTTACAATAAAGTGTTAAAATGTATTTGTGGCTTCGATCTTCATTTTTTATAAGTGTTTCATCAGATTTTGGTAAGTCTTTAATCTAGCCAAATGTTACTTTTTTCTCAGATGGGAAATAATTTTGCATTGAAATTCATATGAATTAAGATACCAACCATATTAGTCATAGATACAATAAAATATTTGACCAGTAGAAATATATTTAGAATACTGCTGCTGCTGTAACCACCATGGAATTAAAGGAAAGTGCTGGAATTCAGGAGACTTAGGTTCTGCTGCTAAGTAGCTATGTGGCCTTGGGTAAGACATTTCTCCACCATGGACCTCAGTCTCATCAATTTTAAAATGAGAAAATTGGGCTAGGTAAAGTCTAATATCCATTCTGGCACTAACAGTTTATAATTATAATAGCTGATATTTTGCTTTCTCAGATAATATAGTACATGTAAACATGTTGCAAAATTTAAAGTTCAGTCACTTCTGACTCTTCATCGACCCCCTCTGTGGTTATCTTGGCAAATATACCACTTAAGGTGGTTTGCCATTTCCTTCTCCAGCTCATTTTATAGATGAAGAAGCTGAGGAAGACAGGGTTAAGTGACTTGCCTAGGGTCACAGAGGTAGTAAATCTCTGAGGCCAGATTTGAACTCAAGAATATGAGTTGTGGAGCAACTAGGTCTTACAGTGAATAGAGCACTGGTCCCAGAGTCAGGAGGACCTGAGTTCAAGTCTGCCCTCAGACGCTTGACACACTTACGTAGCTATGACCTATGACCTAGGTCAATACCTTCTCTGCAGTTTATATTTTTGGAACGTTTCCTAGGCACTAAGAGGCCAAGTGATTTGCCTAGGTCCACCTAGCCAGTATGTGTTAGAAGCAGAATTTGAGCCTAGATCTTAATGGCTCTGTGGCCAACTCAGTGTGACCATAGTGTAATGAGAAGGAATTTTTTTTGGGGGGGGGGGAGAAGCAGGGTGGAAGGCAGGGCAATTGGGGTTAAGTGACTTGCCCAAGGTCACGCGGCTAGTAAGTGTTAAGTGTCTGAGGTCACATTTGAACTCAGGTCCTCCTGATTCCAGGGCTGGTGCTCTATTCACTGAGCCACCTAGGCACCCTGAGAAGGATTTCTTATGTAGAAATCTGTCTACTTTTCAGTCATGTCATTTAGCATTCATAGCTGACACACTGATAGCAATTAAAATCTTCAACCTTCCTTCATAAAGTACTAAATTGTATAACTGGCCTATAATTTACATAAATAAACATAGCTGCTTGCCTCTTCTAGATACAGCTAGTATTTTTAAATAAATGAGTTTTAAAGGCATTAAAATCAATAATTGTCTTTTGTGTCAGGAACCTCTTTGTCAGTCTGGTGAAATCTGTATTTCTCAGAGTAGTGTTTTGAAATGCATAAAATAAAGTACATAGGATTATAGAAAGCATTTAGATTGAACTAGAGTTATCAAAAATATGTTTTAAAAGTTCACAGACTCCAGATTAAGAATTCCTGCATTAAATATTGGTTCAGATTTGTTGCAGCTTTCCAGCAGGAAGAACCCTTTAAATTTAACTTTATTATCAATTTCAGTTAGAATATCACTTTGATGGCTTATTTCTTCATGAATATTATGATCTCTACATTTAGATGTTAAACATCACCTCTGAAGTTAACATATTACTCTTATCTGTTGTGAAAGGACACAAATAACCAGCCTTGCAAGTCAGGACTTTGCTGTATTGCTTGTGGAGCAGAATTATTACCCAAAGTGAAAGGTAGGATTTGTGCAAACACTTGCTTCATGCTATCCTAACCAACATTTGTCTTTTGGTATCCAAAACGCGTTCAGGACCCACTTTCCTTACTGCAGGTAAGTACCTATTCTGTGCTAGGCACCAGGTATACAGAGACCAAAAAAAATGAAATGACCCCAGCTTTCAGGGAGTTTGTCAGAGGAGAAATGTGCACGTATAAGTATATATGGAACAGATAAAAATAAATAGATGGTAATTAGATAGAATGTAGCTAGGAAGGGAGGGATGAGACTGGGGATCTGCAGGTGCTGCAGCTCAGGCCTCCTCCACAGTCACAGAACATTCCACCAAAGTACTTAGCACCGTCAGGTGGTATCTTGTCACAAACAGATAACGATTTTATTTATGGGGATGAGACAGTAAGGTACCAGCATTGCCATCTGCTTCACTGTTGAACCCGCAAGGACTTTCTATTCTACTTGCAGTCAAAACCTCCACTATGTGTGGCCTTCTGCTGTTCGAGTGAGTGGCTTGTGGGCAGGGACAGTTTTGCTCTGCTCACAGTATCCCCCAGCACTCTTAATTATTGTTTTTTCATTCCTCAGGAAAGGCTTTGGGTAGAAGGTGGTCCTTGAGCAGAATCCTTGAAGGAAGTGGGAGATACTGTGAGGCAGAGGTGAGGAGGGAGGAACATGTGAGAGGAAATGAGAAAATGCCAATCTGTCTGAACCATAGTTTGCAGGAAAAGGAGAAACGTATAATGAGGCTAGAATGGGGCCAGGTTATGAAAGGCTGTAAAAGCTAAACAGAGGAGTTTATATTTTATCCTAAAGACATTTGATTCAGGCCACTGATAGTTTATTGAGTAAATGAGTGATATGGTTGGATTCAGACTTAGGAAAAGATACTGGCAACATACAAAGAAGTTTTCAGTCTAGTAAGGAGACAACATGCATAGAGATAACTAGTATGAAGGGAAGGCTTCGTGGAAGAAGGGGCATTTCGGTTGGTGGATGAAGAACAGTTAGAGATCAGTCAGCTTATGTGGAACAGAACTCGTAGAAACATCCCTGCCAAGACCTAAGAGGAAGAAAAAGAGGGACCAAAGAATATGAGAGCCATAAAAAGATGCTGCCACAGAGGCCAAGGGAAGAGGGCTAGAAGAATATATGAGTGGAATAGCAGAAGTTGAAGAGGAGGTGCACTGAGGAAAAGTGAGAAAATGAGAAAAAGATCTGGCCATGGATAAGAGCAATTTCAGTGGAATGGTGTAGGTGAAAGTAAAGTTATAACACATTAAGGAGTAGGTGGATAATAAAGAAGGGAAGTCAGTAAAGTAGACTTTCAAGGAGTGTGGTAATGGAGAGAATGGAAAATAGGATAGTAGCTTAAGGGGAAGCAGAAGCAAGGTCTAAAGGAGGTTGGGGAAATTTTTCAGAATCCACTTAATGTTTTTATAATAAAGCATCTTTAAGCTTGCTTTGCAGCTAAAATATAAATAACTTATCAAAGTGGGAGTTGAAGTTCGAGCAGAGAAGAGGGAAGGTCTCTTTTTAGAATACAGATAAGTTATGCAGTTCAAATTCAACATTACTAAGTTCCTACTATGTGCAAAGTGCTGTGGTTTGCCTAAGATAACACGACTAATTCGTGGCAAAGCTAGAACCAGAACCAAGTTCTTTTGACAAGTGACTTCATGCTCTTTCCATAACACAGTTACTAAAGTAATAGTGACCATTATTTTGGCATTTTCATTCCTGTTAAAATAATCCTTGAGCTTTGGAACTGGAAAGGAACTTAGAAATTCTCATCCAGCCCAACTTCTCATTTTACAGATGAAGAAACTGGCCAGTAAGGTGAAATGTGTTACCTTAGGTTATACAGCTACTTAGCTGCAAAACTGGGAGCCAAACCCAGGTCTTTTGATTCCCCAGTACTGGACTCTTTCCACTCTCCTGCATCACTTCTTTTAATATACTTTAATATTATAGTTCAGATTAATCTTGTTTCTCTGCATACTGTGTGCCTCCACTAATGGAATGAGAAAGAGGAAAGGGAAGTTAAGAGAGGCTGTATTTGCAATTACAAATTGTTGGGTGCTCTAAGTTGTGATCTTAGGTATATTTGGTTCATTCTTGGGAGCCTCCCCCGAAAAATTGTTTTTTTCATTATGATTATAAAAATCATTCTTTCTTTGACTTCTTTTACCCCCACACAAAGTTTCCTCCAAATTCGGTTCCAAATAGAGATATATAGATCTCTACACACACAAGTAAAAGGTTCTCCAGTTCCCATACCAATGCTTAAGATAACACTGTGTATATCAGGTACAAAACAGCCTTTTCTTTTTTCCATGCCACAGAATATGCAGAAAACTCATAAAGGACTCAAAGTAGCATTTAGATAATCAATACCACCTTTCCCTGGGCCCTCTGATCCTCCACACTCTTCTTACCACCCTGTGGTTTTGACTCTTCAGAAGAAAAAGAAACTTGGGGTGCCTAGAGGGGCAACCCTTTACCATTCTGTTGTGTTTCTCATTCTATAGACCTTTTCAGACCTCAGGCCTTACAGTACTGCCATGAGGACTTGGACTTCCCCAGAAGGGAAATTTAACAAAAATATGACAAGAGTTGAGGGCAGAGTCCCAGTCTTTTGTTCCCCCATATTGTAACTTTAGTTCTTTGCTCCTAATCCAAGTACTGGATGGGTGGGGGGAGAGGGGAAATGATAGGAGTGTCAGACATATGTGCTTCTCTTCTCTCTCTAAGATGCTGGCACCTCCCAGGAATGCCGTTTATATAGGAGACTGGATTCTAGGATCATGCTGCCCAGGAAATGCTTTCCCCTCCCCACCCCCATTTTCTACCAACAAGAAGGATGGAATTATTCCATCTCACCACTTGAACCACATGGTTCCTTTCTCCACAGCTGCTGTCGCTCAGGCTGAAAGGTTATACTACTGCCTCTCCAAGGGCACAGGGATGAGAGTGTGTACAATTCCCACATTCCTTTCATGGGAGAGTGGAAAGAGAACTGGATTTCAAGTCAAAGGAATTGGCTTTGAATATACAAAATAATGAAAGTCTATTAAAAACTCTTATACTACTGACTCCCTAGACCTCTGGCAGGCAGCTCAACTCACCTAAGAGGCTGGGAAGGTGGATGTTACCAGCAGTTATGGCTGGTAACGTTGGGTCAAGTTCATTATGTGACACAAGTCTGTCCCTCCTTCACAGAGAGATGTCTCAGGAAGGAATGTTTCAGTTTGTTTACATCAAGGTGTAAGGTGAACTATTAACTCCCCAAGAAATGTCAATCAATTTGAATGAGTTATATTTACATAAATAGAAATGACAAGAATAAATGTTAGATTCCAAATGCAGAGAAAAAACTGCTTACTGGGAACTCTTTCTGTTGGGCTGTTTCTAGTTAGCTTTGCCATTGATCTAAATTACTTTATCAATTTGTGATTTCTTCAGTTTAGATAAACCATCCCCAGTACAGCTCAGAACCCCTCTGTGCCTTGATAGGGTTGCTTAAGGAACTACTGGCCCAGTGGCCAACCAGGAGATGAAACTTTCCTAGTGTAGCAGTTGCAACCCCTCCATATCTTCTTATCTATCCTCTGTGATTCTTATCCATCTCTCCTCAAAAATCCTTCATAAAAGATCTACCGAATACCCTAGGCGGCCTTCCTCTAATTATTTTAATATCTAAGGTATTAATTAATCTGGAGATGGAGTGTCTTGTTTGAAGCACAGCAAGGAAGCCACTACCATTTCATGGCAGAATATGTGAAGGGGGGAATAAGGTGTCAGAGGACCAAAGGATTTTATATTTCATCCTGGAGTTTATAGGGAACCATTGAATGGGGAAACCAGGGATGGTGGGAAAGGTGACTGTGACATGGTCAGACCTATAAACTAAAACCCATGTGAGTTACTTATGGGCACTCTTTCTATCATCTATAGCACATGGTTACAGTGACAAACCATAACGTTTTTATCAAAAACTTGGGTGAAGGCATAGATGATGGGATTATCAATTTTTTTTTTTTTGCTTTTTGGAGGGGGAAGGCAGGGCAGTTGGGGTTAAGTGACTTACCCAAGGTCACACAGCTAGTAAGTGTTGAATATCTGAGGTCGAATTTGAACTCAGGTCCTCCTGACTCCAGGACTGCTACTCTATTCACTGCACCACCTAGCCGCCCCAGGATTATAAATTTTGCGAATAACGCAAAACTGGGAAAGAGAGCCGACATGCTAGATAACAAGAGATAAAGAGATCTTGACAGACCAGAACATGGGGCTGCACTGATTAAGATCAAATTCAGTAGGCATAAATGGCTGACATACCAAATGATAGTTATACAGCAACTTGCCTGAAAAAGTTCTTGGAATTTTTGTAGACTTGAAGCTTCACAGGAGTCAGCATTTGATATTGCAGCCAAAAAAGCTGCTGCAAGCTTGGACCTCCCTCCAAGAGGCAATACTTCTAGGAGTAAAGAGATAACAGACAGGTCCTCTGTACTTTGCCCTCCTCAGATCCCATCTATAATGTTTACTGTGTTACATTTTATGAAGGACTTTGATTAGTTGGAACGTACGCCCAGAGGCAGATAGCAAGTATGGTGACGGTCCCAGAACCCATACCATCTGAGGCTCAGTCGAAAGGACTTTGGGAATTTAGTCCTAAGAAGACTTTGGAGGGACATGATTACTGTCCTCAGGTTTTTGAAGGATTGCTTTGGTTCTCTTTGATCTCAGAGAGTAGAACTAAGGCCACTGAGAAGTTGCAGATGGTCAGGGTTAAGTTGATATAAGGGGAAACTTGTAAAAATGAGGGATCTCCAGAAATGGACTGGGCTCCCCCAGGATATAATGAATTCTACTTCACTTAAGGTCTTCAAGGAAAGACTGAATGACTCCTTGTCTGCTACATCTTAGAGGGAATTCTTGTTCCGGTAGAAGTTAGTCTAGCATGACTCTTAAGGGTCCCTCCCAGCACTTAGATTCTGTGATTGTGTTAAAAGTTGATTTATAAGTGAAAAAGAATAAAAATATATTACTTAGATCTTGTAAATTTCAAAACAATGTGATATCTTTTTTTTCTTAATCTTTTAAAATTTGTTTTATTCTTAGGAATTCTAAAAAAAGCTTTTCCCAGAAATGCTGAACTGACAAAAATTCAGAGGCTCTTCCTAAATGTTAAAGTCATAGAATCCATTTGTCAGCACCCAAATGAATTAGATGGGAGGAAGGAAGAAGAAAACATGCTCTATGTCATCAGTGACAGTGCTGCTCTTAGCCACTTAAAAACTACCCTAATAGTCTTTCAGACTATGGTGAAGAATGGAGGTAACATTGAATGGACACATGGCTCTCTTGATATAGTTTTTGACCCTTTTTTGAGTTTATTTAAGTAAGATATATTTTTCATCACCTTTTTATGTCAGTGGTCTAAAAAATGTTTTTTGGGTCACATTTTCATATCTAAGACCTGAAAAATAGAGGAATAAAGCCAATAGGCACAGTGGATAGAGTTCTGGGCCTGGATTCAGGAAGACTCATCCTCCTGAGTTTAGATATGGCCTCAGACACTTACTAGCAATGACCCTGGCCAAGTCACTTAACCCCGTTTGCCTCAGTTCCCTCTTCTATAAAATGGGCTGGAGAAGGAAATGGAGAACCACTCTAGTATCTCTGCCAAGAAAACCCCCAATGGGGTCATGAAAAGTTGGAAATGACTGAACAATAATAATAGACTAGAAAACCTTTCTGAGTAAGGAAGTGTCAAATCACACAAGTATCTTTGCCAAGAAAACCCCAAAATGAGGTCATGAAGAGTCACAAAGGACTGAAACAACATACATTTTCTGACTGTATTTACTGTTTAGAATGATCATTTTGGAATGTTCCCTGGCACTAACCCTCCAAGGAGGAAAATTTGCTGATAACTCCATTTCCCTTGATTATATACCTGATAACTAGAGCATCAGATCATGTTTGTCCCTTTCTTACTTTTGAGTTTATCCAATTTTGGTATTTTTAAAAATTTATTTCCATAAAATTTATGGAAATTCTCATAGAAATGAATTGTTTTGTGTTTATAAAAATTGATTGTATGGTTTTAAAGAATTCTTCAGGCAGATATGAGTGAAGAAAAGAGGCTCTAAGTAGCTAGATCTTTAAATAGGAATCCTGTTGTCACACATAATCCTTTTGTTTTCCAAGACACAGCCAAAACATTAAAAGAGGATGCCATGTGGTTAATTTGTCAGAGCTGCCTAGCTTGCACTTTTAAAAAAATCACATCTTGCTCAGAGAGTCTCTCATCACAAACAGTAAAAACGATCCTTTGGACTTAAAAAGAGTTTGACCCTATAGGAAGTGAGGGAAAGAGAATTATGAGGCTTAGGCACTAAACATTTTATCCAGGTCTGTGATTTCACTGGTACGGGGAGTTCCTGGTATAAAAATTCTCTCCACCAGCACAGACTGGCAACTCTTCTGTAACTTGCATATATTGCCTAGGACTCTAAAATTGCAATATATACTAAATATATATATATAGTGTATATATATATCTACTCTGAATATAAATATATTATAGAGTATATAAATATATATACTCTAAATATATACTCTAAAATTGCTATATACTAGTTCATGTCCATGGCAGTCATGAGCTAGTATATAGCAGAGTCAGGACTTAAACCCAGGTATTCCTGGTTCCAAGTCTACCCTCTATCCATCCTAGGGGAACTGAGGACCAGAGAGCTTAATTGACTTGTCTAAGGTCACACAGCAAGTCAATGGCTGAGCTAGAACTCTAACCCAGGCCTCCACAGACAGCTTTCTTTCCATAGTCCATTAGTTACCCTCTGCTGCCTGTTCCCTCTGTCTGTCTTAGAAGTTTTTCCACGTTGTGGTTTTTTTTCATATTTTATATTACACACTTCTTTGGAAATCATTCATTTAAGTTATTTACTCATAGTTGCATCTACTTCCTCCACTGGACAATCTGAGAACTGCTCACTTTTATACAAGTGACAACTACAAAACAAAGATGGTTGTCTTCACCAATTTGGGATTAGAGAGTTGGTCCATTTTCATAATTAAAAGACATAGTAGCACTTATGGACCTTCAAGGGACCTATTTGTAATCTGGTTTGGATGAGACTTTGTGTAGAAATCTCCTACTGAGAAATTCCCTTCCTTGATGTGGATCAGGGCCTTGCTCTGCAATTCAGAGCCTGATAGAGTTACCTGGGTTGCTGAGAATTTTAAGTGACTTGTCTAGGGGCACACAACTAGTATTCCTCAGAGGCAGATCTCAAATTCAGGTCTCCTGACTTCCAGGCCAGCTTTCTATCTTTGATGACTCATTGCCTCTTATTTGAAGTCATAACACTTATTATTATAAATTTGCATGTGATAGAAAAGAGATAATGTCCTTCCAATATATTTGTTTTGAATCAGGACATTGTACCAAATCATTTTGCTATATCAGTACCCTGAAGGAAAGGTTAGTGATATTTGAAGTCCTTTTCTTTGAAAAACATCCTCCTGGGAATGGAGGGGTGCTGAAGGATCATGTCATGGTCTATGGAGGCAAAATCAAACTACAACAGAAAAGAAGTTAGTCTATTTTATAGCCACTTTTTACAATGGAATTTCTTCACAATTGATATAAACTTAAAATAAAGAGGTGGGCTTTGGTAATTATGTACAATGGACATTTTCACAATGGTGTCCACAATTTTCTGTAGGATGTTTTTTTTTTAAAAAAAATGAAACAATTGTTTATTCTTTTAGTTTTGATTATTTCTTTATTAAGGTTGTTTTAAAATCTCCATTAACATATAACTCAGTGTTAATATTTTAATGGTTTTACAACTAGAGTTTTAAGTTGCAAAACTGAGATGTTGATTCTGGCATTTTAAAGGCAACCCAGAATTTCTGAAAGGTTTGTTGTTGTTTTTTTACTTTTTATAGGAATGGAGACAGGTTTATCTTTAAATGCCATCTGGAATATGAAGGAATGTTCCTTAACCAGCTACTTACAGTGTAGAAATTGTATCAACCAGTCTCTTTTCCCATGTCCTTTAATAGGGGCAGAAATAACTGACCTTAGAAACAGTGCTGAGTCAAGGGTAAGTTTATGCTGCATTATCAATTGTCTTTAAAAGTCAGCAGGGTGTACATGCATAGCTACATGATTCATAATCAAAAGATGTAAAGCAGTGCCCTTTGTGAAATATTTGTGGTTCCCAAAAGGCCTAGTATCCATCATGAGCAACAATTTGATACACAGTAGAATATATAGTTATGAATTAGCGAATCTCAGATAGCACTTAGATTTTTTGTCACATTTGTAAACTTGTTCTGAAACTTTTAAAGTTATTTTCAAAGAGAATTGAAAGGGTATTTATGAACATTGACTTGCCTACAGACAGAGAAAAGATGCACATATTTGGATTTGGGACTTTCATACTACAGTTAAATTACAGTGTTCCACATTGCATCTGGACAGTATTGTTTCTTTTTATGTTTTAAACTCAATTATTGGAACACAACGGGGGTTGAATCAGCGAACTCTGGGAAAAAAGATTTGACCCAAAGTTTTCTAACTCAGTACTGACTGTGAGCCCACTTTCTTCAACCAGGCTACCAAAGAGGATCAGGCTCAGAAGAGATGTTTAAACCACTTGGTTGTCACTGCAGGGACAGCAGTCTGTCTATTGTCTGTTGAAGGTGATTTGGAGATGAGAATTATAAACTAAAAAACATTTATTAAGTGCTTCCTAAGTGCTGAAGAGAAAAAGAAAAGACTGTCTCTGCTCTCAAGGAGGTCACACATTCTAGCTGATGGAGAAAGGAAACAAAGAAACAGCTTCTAGACCAGCAGTTCTCAACCTGTGGGTCACGACATTCACAGGGGTCACCTAAGACCATTGGAAAACACATTTCTGATATAAATAAATCACATAACACCCACATATGAGTATTAAAGGCTTGTGGCATTAGGAAGGTTGAGAACCACTGTTCTAGACAGCTGGGGAAGTAGCAGTGGGGTGAATGGCAAAGTTCAGAGATCCTTAGGTTTCTTAAGGGGTTAAAAGGACAGTACCAGGAGACTGCAGAGTGTAGACACAGGGCAGATGGTAAGGCACAGTGATCTTTCATTTTAACAAAAGGAATAGAGTTGTTCACTTCTATCTCATTCAAACCTTGTGGACAGTAAAGAAGGCCAGGCAGGGATGAAGGCAAAAAAAGGAGGGCCCAACACCTCCTCCAGTTGTCCCAGATGAATTCTGAGATGGCCCAGGGCTAGGGAGAATGTGTTACCTGAAGTGCTCTATGATTAATTTTGTCTTAAAGGAAATGACCAAACTCTCACTCAGTTAATGAGCTGTTATGTGATTTATTTAATGTTTCATTGATGCCACCTTCAGACCAAGCTAGTGGCCATAAAGGTAAATGGGAAGGCTTCTGCCCTCAGCACAGTGGGTAGCCTATAACTGTTTGCTCTTAAGACTTTTAAATTCTGACCATCACTGAGCATATGGACAGGTTATAAAATGCTCCTGTTTTTGCATCATGGAATAGTGTCATAGTCCCTTAGCAACAAGAAGTGCTCTACTGCCGAGGATTTTATAAGGTGAGTTTCTTTTTTTTTTTTAAATTTTCTTTAATTTAATAAATTTTTAAATTTGTTTTCTTGTTTACATCATTCATTTTCATGAGCTTTTTGAATTACAAATTTTCTCCCCGTCTTTCTCCTACCCCAACCCCAAAACAGCAGTCCCACTGTAAAGCCCCTCCCCTGATCTGCTCTCTTACTTTCTGGTAGGGCAGGGAGGGTCTTCCTACCCCAGCCCCTGTATATCTTAATTCCTAGTTGCCGGTATTGCAGAGCTTTAAATTCTAGATTCTTTCAATTCCTCCCTTGTCACTCACCCCCACTGGAAGGGTAAGCAATTCAATACAGGCTGTGCATGTGTGATTATACAGGACATCTTCATAGTGGACATATTGTGACAGTGATCATATGACCCTCCTTCCTACCTCTCCCCCCTTGTTCTGTTCTCTACCCTGTTCCTGTCCCTTTACCGAAGTTTGTGCTTCCAGCATCCCTCCCCCAGACCCTTCCCTCCCTTCCATCATCCCCCCTCTCATCCTCGGGCCCCCTACTCTCCTGTGTGGCATGATGCCCAGTTTAGAGTTTATGCCATTTCTTCCCTAAGCCAAATTC
>CM053593.1:138944093-138961639 GCA_028646575.1 Pseudocheirus occidentalis | reverse complement strand
CTCTTTTCATGATTTTCTTCATCATTCTCATTTCTCTTCCCAATTTTTCCTCCACTTCTCTTATTTGTTTTTCAAAGTCCTTTTTCAGTTGATGTATAGCTTCTAGGCATTCTTCAAATGTCTTGGAAGCATTTGGTATGGGAGTTCTATCTGTGTTGTCTTCCTCCCATTCCATGCTTTGATTCTTTTTGTCTACAAAAAAGGATTCTAGAGTTTTATTACTGTTCTTATTTTGCTTTCTTTTCCTCATGTTGGTCAGTCAATTAATTGGTTGGGTTTTTTTTTAGCTTTGTGGAACTCTGCTTCCAGGGGGGAAGGCTGTTCCAAATCGCTAGGGTTTTCCCAGTTGCCAGAGCTATTAGGGGGGTGTTGCAGCCCCCCCAGCACCACCACCCAAGACCACAATCCGGATCCAGGCCTCAACACAAGAGCACTTGGCCCTGATCAATCGACTCAGCCCCCCTGTGGGGTCCGCAGGCCAAGGGCTCTGAAGCAACCCAATGGGAGCAGCCACTGGTTACAGCAGTTCCTGACCTTCCCCCACTTCTTCCTTGCCCTGGGGGAAGATTGACTGAACTGCTTTTCCTCCCCCAAATTTAGCTTCAAAGTTCCACTTTCACTGACCATTTCTAATACTGGCTTGCTAGATGTGAAAATCCTTCAGGTGCAGTAGATCTGCTCCCCGGGATAGACTCACACTGTGGCTTGGGAGGCTCGGCTCCTCCTGTTCCGCCCTGGGGCCTGACCTCGGTTTTGGGCTGGGCTGGCCTCGGCTCGCAGCCCGCCATGATGAGCCCCTGCTGCCAAGCTGCCTTTCTCTATTCCTTATTTTTCATGCCTTGGTAGATGTGGAGTTTGCTGGAGGTGTTGTAGATCTTCTCTCTTGTAGACTGGCTGCGGCTTGGCTTGGCTTCGCTCGGCTCCCCCTGACTGCCCTGAGGCCTGGCCGTTTTGGTTTCAGGCTGGGCTGGCCTCGGCTCCCGGCCTGCCGTGATGAGCCCCTCCTGCTGAGTTGCCTTCAGTAAGAGATGTGTTTACTGTATTTTTGTGAGTTTGAGAGTCCTAGAGTTTGTTTAGGGTCATATTTTATGGGTATTTAGGGTGGCTGTGTGGGAGCTGCAGGACCTTGCTGCTTCTACGCCGCCATCTTGGCTCCGCCCCAAGGTGAGTTTCAATATCCATTCAGTAGAATGCTATTTATAAGTATACAGTTAATCAGCTGCCCACAGGAAGGGTGTAGTTTAGCCCTGTTCCTTTGTGAATTATGCTCTGCAATTAAGACTTCATTGTGAGGGGCGGCTAGGTGGTGCAGTGAATAGAGCACCAGCCCTGGAGTCAGGAGTCCCTGAGTTCAAATCCGGCCTCAGACACTTAACACAAAAACTAGCCGTGTGACCTTGGGCAAGTCACTTAACCCCAACAGCCCTCCAAAAAAAGCAAAAAAAAAAAAAAGGCTTCATTGTGAGAAGAAATGAATTTTTTTTTTGTCCTTTCAAGGAGATAGAATTGGCAGTGTAGAAATACTGGATAGTTTTGCTCTAAATTATATTTTTCACTACTAAAATTTGAAAATAATGACTAGATTTGGTTCCAGTAACTGAATTGAATAAAAAATTCAAACATCAAAAGTTTTTTTATGCCACAACCTTATAACATAATTCTATAGTAAGGGCAAACTAGTGAGCATTACCTTTCAGGTATGTCTTTCCCTTTTGTAACTCCCCACATACTGTTCTCTGATAAATATACAACTACTTTTCATGAAGGAGGCAGCTAGGTGGCACAGGGTCTGGGTCTGGAGTCAGGAAGATCTGAGTTCAAATCCAGCCTCAGATACTTACTGTGTGACCTTGGGCAAATCTCTTAACCTCTGGTTTGCATTAGTCCACCAGAAAAGGAAATGGCAAACCACTCCAGTATCTTTGCCAAGAAAACCCCAGAGACAGTATGGTCCACAGAGTCACAAAGAGGCCAACACAACTAAAAAGTGGCTGAATGAGCTGTGAATTGGGATGATTGCTCATCACATATAGTGAGTGAAAATGACTGTCACCTACAGTAGTAAGAAATAGAAGGTCATGTTAGGAACATGATCTTATTCCTATGTTCTACCTTGTCATGGCTGTAACAAAATGCAAATAATGGAGTTTGGTTTATTTTCAAAGTTATTATTTTAATAGATGCAGATGTCCAGAAATCTAGTACGTGCAAATGAAAGAGACTCTTTCTGCAATTTCTATTTTTCCTGGGCTTAGTTTGTTCAGCTCATGTCAGCAGTCCCATTGATACAGTACAGAAAAACATGTGTTCAGAAGGTGTTGATTTTTTTAAACCCAGGTGCATCATGTATTCCTGTATAATCAGCCGCTCCAAGATTTACATACTTTGTGTTTTTATTATGGTGTAGAGTAAACAATCTGCATTTTTTTTTCATCCTCTTGCAGGTCTTAACTGCTCCCTTTCTTTTTCTTTTGACTGCAAACACACCCATTAAGTGATATTTTAGGATTTTCATGTGATATGGGTGTTTATCTTTTCTGATGTTGCATCTGTCTCATTGCTTCTATTCAAAACTGGTTTTTGCCACTGTTCATACTAAAAGTTTGTTTACCCTCATGCCTTAATATTAGGTCATGAGAACATTAACAAAAATATGGTTACTCTGTTTGGAAGTTTTTGTCTTTTTTGCAAACCAGTACACTGAAGTTTCATAAAAATATCTTGATGTGAAGCCTGTACTTGAAAGAAGAGAGTGGTGAATGAAGAATCACTATGTTACAACAAGGATGACATTATTTGAAAAGAAGGGAATGGAAGGAGATAAGTGAGAGAGGAGGGAAGATCAAGGCTGGGGTAGAGATCAGAACAAGTTGATCTTGAGATCTGAGGAAATTTTTCAGAAAAAGAAGGGAGTACTGTCAAGCAGGGGGTAACACCCAGCCTGGCAGCTAATAAGAGAATCTTTGGTTTGTGTGGGTTTGTACAGAGAACAAAAGTGTTGACCACAAACATACAAATACTTTTCAGTTGGAGCAGCACTTCTGTTTAAGAAACTGAAACATACCCTGGGATCCTTTATGACTGCCACAGCAGTATCTTTGAAGCAGCATGATGAGTGAGCTAAGAATCCTGGGGCACATCCAAGCCTAGTGTTCCAGTGGAAAGCAGGAATGCTTTCTCCTTTAATTTTCGGGGGTGCGGGGAGAGAGGAGTGAAAAAGAGAGAGGAAAAGGGGGAGAGGGAGAGAAGAAGAGGGAGGAAGAGAGAGGAAAGAACAGAGAATTAATATATTATCTCTAAGAGGTTTTTTTTTTAAGAATTATTTTTATTCATTCTCCATTCTTAGTACCTCTCAGAAAAGGGTTTTTTGCCTCTCGTTTCTTTTTGTTAACTTCTACTTGTTATGGTTTTTTAAAATGACACAATTATGGGAAAGAGTTATACATTTCATAGGACCATGTCATAGGCTGAGAAGTAATTTCACACTGAAAATCAAAATGTATAGTGGGCCACATACATGTATTGAAGAATGTCACCCTCTCTTTTGTTTTCATATTCATTGTCAATTTGATATATCATATGTCATCTTGAATCACATCATGGCCCTATTACCCTCTACATAAATCTAAGGAGGTTTTGCAGAACCTCAGAGGTAAACGGGGTTGCTAAGGTATCTATTCTAACCCCCTCATTTTACCAATAAGGAAATTGAGGAAGAGAAGTTAAGCAGCTTACTCAAGATCATATAAACGCAGGATTCAAACCTAGGTACTGTAGCTCTTGCCACTACATCACAGCGAAGGAGTTTATAAAATATCGTGTAATTATATATATATTTTTTCTAATGGTTCATCCCTATAGGAAACTGATTGTGAGCACTATTAGCAACTAATGCCATCAGTGTTCCTTTAAAACAACCCTTCCAGCACCTCCTGTGAAGGGGGAAGACCAGGGGTATTGAACAATGTTTGTGATATCAGGCTTTTCTAGTATTTTAGTTTTGCTCAACTGATTTCCCCGCCTTTTTAAATTCTTTGTTATAAGCAGTTGCTCTCTAGGAAGAAGAGTAGGAAGGAATAAATTGTGAAATGTAGCTTAAGTAAAAACAAAAGATAACAACAATTATTTTAAAACCCCCCACCAAACTCAGTTTTTTGTTGGTGTTTTTTTTTCAGCAAATTCATTTTTAGAACATTTATTAGTAGTCTGTAGTCATCTCTTTAGGACGGCTCTCAGTCAGACTCGGATACTAACTTTATATCTTCACACATATCTTTCCAGATTTGAGATATGTATAACACTTCTTATTAGTATTGCTACTTATTTTTCAGCATACTTAGAAGGCCCTTTCAAGGTTTTAGTAAAACCTGCTACTTCCTCCATGGAGCCTTCCCTGATATCCCCAGATCGATGTATTGTTTCTTTGTTCTGAACTACTCTCAGAGCATTGTATCTCTTGTACCTCATTCTAACTTACAAGTACTTGTTTGGGTTTTAAAAATATATATACAAGATTATATTCATTCATTCACTCATTCAATGAACATTTAAGTGCCTACTATGTGTCAGTCACTGTGCTAATCGCTTCTGATAGAAAGAAAGGCAAAAGACAGTCCCAGCCCTCCAGGAGCTCACAATGCTGTCAAGGAGACAATATGCAAGCAACTTTATATAAACAAGATAAGTTGGACATAAGGATAAGTTGAATAAAAGAAAGAGAACTAGAATGAAGGGAGATCAAGAAAGGTTTCCTGTAAAAGGTATGGAACTTGAAGGAAGCCATTGAGAGGTGTCTTGACATAGTTCATAGAATTTTAGAATTGGAATCACAAAGACCAGTTCAAATTCCACCTTTGACTCTTACCAGTTGTGTGTCCATGGTCAGGGCAATTAACTTCTCTTGTTAAGAACTTGTTTCCCCCTTGGTAAAAAGAGATTAATAGTAGCACTTACCTCACATGATTGTTGTTGAAGACCAGATAAGATAAAGTATTCAGAGCATTTTGCAAACTTAAAGCATCATATAAAGATCAGCTATCATCATCATCATTGTTATCATTTAAAATTCCTTATAAGCAGGAACATTTTTTTTTTTTTTTGCTTTTTGGTGGGGGGAAGGCAGGGCAATTGGGATTAAGTGACTTGCCCAAGGTCACACAGCTAGTTTTGTGTTAAGTGTCTGAATCCAGATTTGAACTCAGGTCCTCCTGACCCCAGGGCCAGTGCTCTATTCACTGCACCACCTAGCCATCCGAGCAGGAGCATTTCTTATTCATCTTTGAATGAATAGGATGCCTAGCCTAGCATACAGTAAACATTCAGTAAATGGTTTTTTTTTTAATGAATGAATAAGAATTTAATTTGCATAGAAAGAATTAACAAATGGTCAATATTTAAGATAAATGTCACTTTTATAATAATAAGTGCTTAACAGATAAATGTTAAATTGAATTTTTAAGGATATTATGAAGGCAGTGTCTCTTATGTAGAATTTTTTAAAACTGAGAGAAATGACACAATTTTTCACCTTGAGTCACTAGGGAGCTTTAAATATGTCCAGTAATAAAGTCACATGGTGATAGTATCACATTGTTGAAGTGGTTTATCAACACTGTATTGTACTGACAATGTAACCTACTCTTTTGTTTTTGTTTACGTAATCAATTTGAAATATCAGATCTTACAGTGAAATATATCATGTTACTATACATGTGTATACACACATATAATATTAATACATAAATCAAAGGAAGTTACACAGAATCTCAGAGTTGGAAGGTTCTCAGAAGCCATTTAGTCCAATCCAAACCTGAATAAGAAGGCCCTAAACAGACTGGGGCAAGTGGGAAGCTGCCCCCCACCCCTCTGCCAAAATAGCCGTCTCCACTTTGGGACAACTCTGATTATTACCTTTTTCCTGACCTCAAGCCTAACTTTGCTCTTTGGCAACTTCTGCCTGTCACTCCTGGTGATCAGAACCAGCATGTTGTCTTCCTGAATATCCTGTGAGCATTTCTAACTCATCCTGTCCAAAATATTAATTATTCTATTTCCCCCTAACCCTGTTCTTCCTGCTGTTTTTATTAAGAATATCATCATACTTGCAGGCACAAAGGTTTACAACCCCAAAGTCATCCTCATCTCTTTTCTCTCCCTCAGCCCCCATAAATAACCAGTGACTTACACGGTTCACAATCCACCCCCTCCTCTCCATTCCCACAGTCCTTCAGTTGGAATATTGCAATAGCCTTATCTGTCCCCTCTTCTCTCTATCTTCCACACAACTACCAAATCGATATTCTTAAAACCTAGATTTGATCTTGTCATTACCTTAATCAGAAATCTTCATTAGCTTCCCATTACCTCTAGGATCAATTATAAGGCTTCAGCCTGGCATTTGAAGCTTTGCATAATCTAGCTTCCATCTCCTTTTCTAGTATGGTTTCACATTACTCCACTTAAGGCATTCTCAATTCCAGTCAAAGTACTTTACTAGCTGTTCTTCATGCACAAAATTCCATCCTTTACCACTATGCTTTTGCATGGCTGACCCCTCAGGCCTGTAATGCACATTATTCTCGCCTCTACCTCTGGAATCCTTGGTGACCCAAGCATCATCTTCTACATGAAACCTCTCTTGATGCACTACCTCTCTCCTTACTTTATAATTAATTTTGTATATATTATTCATCACTTATATGTGTGCGTATATACGTACGTATTGTGTGTGTGTTTGTGTGTATAAAATAGTCTCTGCTCCTACCACCCACCCCAAGCACCCCCCTTTCCCTGACTTAGAATGTAAGCTCTCTGAGGACAGGGACTGTTTGTTTCAGTTTTGTTTTTTAATCCTCCCACCATTAGCATAGTACTTGGCACACAGTAGGTTTTAATTAATGCTTGCTGGTTGATATGGTAGTTATCCTTCCCATGCTTGTATCATTTATAACTTTATCAAATTTGATATTGAAAATGAAAGAATTTTTAAATCATGCCAGTGTTTTTAAAATGAAAGTTCTACAAGAGACTTAAGATGGTAAAATGTTTGTATAAGTCTTTTAACAATGAAAGGGACTTTGTTTCCAACTTTTATTGAATTTAATTTTATAGTTAAAGTGAACATTCCAATATCAGAACTTAGTATCTTCAAAGTGTTCTATAGAGCCCAATTAGCAGGTTTTATGGGACATCTAAACCACAAAATTAGGGCTATGGATGGGTGGAATATGATAAATTTCCAAAACAGGACTGTAATTCAGTATTAAATCTGATTTTCTCCAAACTCAGAAGTAGTGGTTTAATTTTTTTGACTGCACAGGAGGAAACAAGAAGACATGCAACGCTGTGTGCAAAGAGAGTAATTTGCTTAATGCCTTAGGATATACGTGAAGAAACTATATGCAACAGTTCACAGTTTGTTACGTAATCCTCTTTTTTTTCTTTCTGTATTGAAAGGTTTGTTTGTTGATCGTTAATTCATAATAATAAGGTTTTTTTTATTAAAGAAGAGCAACCATTTGATTCAAAATATAGTATATGCCATCCTGATGTAATTTTTTTTTACATCCCACTCATTAGTATTTGAATGAATGAGTAAAACATTCATTCATTACACATGTGAATGCTATTTTGTATAAGGCACTGTGATAGGTACTGTGGGAAACTCAAGAAAGCAAAAGACTTCCTGCCTTCCAGGAGTTTACAGTCTATCTATCATAGGTCTGTCAAAGGGATTGCTTATATAGGATAGTATCAATATTTGTAATAATTATTTTACTTCTGAAAGAGATCCAGAGAATTTTATGTCCTGACAGCTTGTGGTGGGATCAGATTCTAAGATTCTAATAGACCTTTTCTATAACTATACTCTGGGTGCTTGCAGATGAAGCATGGTTGATTTTTAAAATCTTCACTGAAATCTTAAATCCTTTAAATACCCTTAAAAAACTTATTAGGCTCTTATTTTCATAACCTATTAGACAGTCTGCTGTTAAGAAATTGGACTTTGCATAATAGGATGTTGTTTTTCTCGAGGTTGCCACATTTGGCAAACTTTTATCTTAATGCGCCTTTTGAGAATACCAGTCTGACCTCAATCTGAGTAAAGCCTTAATAGGAGAGATGAGAGAGATGCTTGCAGGAGGTGACATGGTAATTTTTGCAGACTGGATGTTTGTTGTCGCATGTTAATCAGATTCATCATTAAAGATTTCATCTGCCACGCGAATGCATAATTGGCTATGTCTGAGAGACTGCCCTTTGTCTTGAGCAGATTGCTAAAACTGCATTAAGCATCATTAGACAAAAATGACAACCTTATTAATTTGTCCTTTATTTGTTTTCCAGCAGATTGGACCTCATTATTATGCAAACATGGCCCAGAAAGCAGCCTTAGAAGTAGCTCATTATGGTTTCTTCCCCTTAGTTCATAGCAGACTTTTTATACTGAAGGATGCATGAAATAATTGCTAATTGAATGTACCAAATTGTATAATGCTCTCCTTCCTGTTTCATTTCAATGTTTTAAAAATATTGTATAGCCCTATTTAGAGGCCAAAGGTTAAAATAGTAGTTCAAACCAAAAAAAAAAAGTGGATATTAAGTATGTCTTCTTGTAGGTACATTTTATCATTTTTTTTTCCTAAATCAAAGTTATATGAGAATTAGAAATAGTGTTTAAGTCAAACTTACCTCTCAGTTTCCTCTTTAAAATTTAGCAACAGGCAGAAAGTAAAGTACCTGAAAACAGATTTAAGAAGCAATCTGTTTTTTCCTCGCATTATTCTTTTTTCTTGAAATACTCCATGAACTTCATCAGTTATATATACTCAAACATACTGTTTTTTACTTACCAGTTTTGAATGTTGGTTTCACTTGGAAGGGATTTTAATGATTAGATTTTTTTTAAATGTACAGTATCATTCTTTATATGCAAGTACAGTAGATAATAAAATTCATGCATTTGGCCTTCATCTGTGGTTCAGCAATTCGGCCATAAGTGTATAATTGGTTTAAGCTGGTTGTGTTTCCCACTGATCCAGAGCACATCTTCTGTAATCTGTCTGCCACTGGAGCTGATAAGACTTGGCCACAAATGAAGTTTTTGCAGTCCTAGAATTGAAATCCTCATCCATTAAGGGTTTGAGTGGATTTAGCTTTATAATCTGGTTTAGAAGTTTTCAGTAGATGTACATGGAGAGAGACAAACATTGTTTTTAAAAAGATAAACTCAGAATCTTTCAGTTGGCTTAAATTTTCTGGGCTTCTACCAAGGGTTTCATTGTGTTTTACATAATTTTTCCTTTCATTTAGAATTTTTTAAATATTTGTGATATCACGTACTGGTCAGTAGTTTTAAGGAAAGGAATTCGTGGTGTTGTTTTAGCTTATCACGAGATTGGATTCTCACACAGGCTACATCAAAACTAGCAAGCATTTTCTAAATAAAGCATTTGCTACCACCAATATAAATGGTTTATATTGCACTATTTTAACCCAAATATTTGTGTCTAAAGGGGGAAATTTTCAACAGTACCGACACCAGAACCTTCTTATAACATTATTTGCCCTGGAACAGAATTTGGCATAAATCAGGCCCTACAATCTTGTACCCCTTCCAAGAGGATTTCATTACTAAAATGCTAAGAGAAGTCATTTTAAGGTGATTTCACTTATCACTTCTATTATACCCTATTACTGTCCCTCCTATTCTGCCAGAGGGCAGAAAAGGAAAACTTCCTAACAGTTAGACCTATGCAAAAAGAGTATATCCTGCCCTTGGAGGTAGTGAGTTACCCCCTCACTGGAGAAGAGCAAAGGTGGGTAATCACTGGTTGAAGAATACTGTAGAGAAATACCTACTCAACAAGTTATAATATATGACTTCTAAAATCCCGTCTCATTCTGAGACTCCATGAACTTTCAGTACCTAAAATTGTAGCAATCTAGAGATAAAAGGGACTTTTATGATCATCCAATCCAACCTCCTTCCTTTTATGTCCTCTTCTCTGCTTATATACGTCCTTCAAAGCCCAACTGATGCACTGCCTCCTCCAGAGAGCCTTCCTAGCTAATCTGGTCTACGTTCATTTCTTCTTTCTCCAACAATGCTTTGGTTTTGTTTAGTTTTGTTTTCTTGTTTTTAAAAATTGTATTATTATATTTTGTTTTTATACTACCAGCAATTCCTTGTGACAAAGACTGAATAAGAAAGAGAAAATAAGACAATTTAGCAAAACTAACCAACATGTTAACTGATTTTAACAGAGTAGGCTGTGTTCCATGCCCAATCTCCCACCTGTATGAGGAAAAGAGGGAGGTATATTCTTTTATCTCTCAATGCTTTGTTATAGTTACACAACATTTACTTTCCTTTTTGTTTTTTCCATTTATATTGCTACAGTTCTTTCTATACCTTCCTGAATTCTTAACATTCATCATTTCTTGTAGCATAATATACCACACCTTTTGAAATTTAAACCTACTGCCTTATATCCTCTAATTCCTTAATGTGTGTAGGTTTACATCTCAAATGAGACATCACTCCCTTGAGGACAAAGATTTCTAGGATTTCTCTCTCTCTTTTTTATTTCCCACGTGGGATACCACAGATTCAAAAAAAAGTGAGAGATGAGGATAAGTTGAAGATCATTCAACATCAGTAAAGGGTTGTATCGTATATATGAGTACACTGTAGAGGATTGATTAGGGGAAAAATGGCATAAAGAATCAAACATAGTATTCAGTAAGCCAAAGGATACTAATTACTGGAGTAAATTATAGCTCCCTATTTAACAAAAATTGCTAGGAAAGTGGAAAGCAGTTTGGTAGAAATTGGGTTGAGATTAGCACATACCAGTATATAACACTATATAACACTCAAGTTTACTGTGGAGGTATTTTCCCAACACACACACACACACACACACACACACACACACGTCAGATTGCCAGAGCTCAGTTACCTACACCAGAGTTCTAAGGATACTTCTGAGGAACTGGAGTATTATCCTAAAACTGTCAGCTTGAACCCCCATTCCTGTGTATTCTCCCCAACATATGTCAATTCATCTCTCTTCAATATTAATTGAGCAGTTTATTTCAATTAACTTTGCAAAGGGTTATTTATTGGGAAAAAATAACAAAAACCAAAATACAAAAATGTCCCCCTGATCCCAGGTACGTTCTTCCTTAAATACTTTAGTTCTTTGGAAAAGTGGACTCAAACTTAAAGTGGTAGCTAAAAACATTCCTCCCACCACTAAATTCTCTTCTGTGTGCAGCATAGATGTTAGTTGAATGACTCCTTTGTTTGCAGGACATAACATCTCAATTGCCTGGATCAGACCCCTGCTGGGCTACAGTGAAATAGGTCACTCCTCAGACCTTAGCAGGTATTGCTTCTAAGCAAACTTCTAGCTCTTCTGACATTTTGGAGCTCACAAGTTCATTCAACTTGTAATGCTTCTTCACCCAAGAACAGAAAGGCCCTCCCATCCACAGGAGACCTGAAGCAGTACTTGCCTTACTTGTAGAGGAAGAGAATTGGCTCAGCCAATTAAAAGGCTTTTCTTTTTTTCAGTAAGTAGATAGGAAACAGCCCCAGAATAGCTGCAGTAGATAGTTAGGCCCTTCCATTCCACCTTATCAGGAAATTCTAGCAACAAATCTCACATGTGGGTTGGCCACAAGCAGAGCTTCCCCTCCGAGAACTCTGGAAACTACGCCCTCAATATCCAACTCCTTATTATAGCCCAATAAGCTCCAAATAGATATATGACCTAAATATAAAAGCTCATATAAATTATGGGAGATAGGAAGCAGCCTTCACAGCACTGGCTAGAGGGATAGGTTTTGTTCATTTGTCTGTTTTTTACTAAATAAAGAATAGATATGAGAAGACACTCCACCAGCCTACTTCTTTGTGGAGGTGAGAGGTCCACAGGTGTTATACATTGCACTTATTTTTAGACTTTTTCAACATATTGATCAACTAAGGTGATTTTTTTTCTTCTTTAAAAATACTATTTGTCATATGGGATGCCTGTCATGGAGGAGGAGGAATACTTGAGATAGCTATGATGATGTAAAAATAGAAAAACCAGAAAAATCAGTTTTAAAAAACTTACTTAAAAAAAGGAATAGTGATGATCATAAAAGATAAAATAGGAAATTCTGATTACATAAAACTGATAAAAGTCTAGTAATGGAATTATTAGATCACAAGATTTGGAAAATCTTAGGGATTTTTCTTGCATAATTCCTAATTCTTTTCTAGAATCATCAGACTAGTTCATACCTCTATCAACAGTATATTAATGTGCTCATCTTCTTTCAACTCCGGTATGTTAACTTTTAGGAATATCATTATTTTAAAAATAAGTTTGAGAAAAAAACTTTCAATATCTAAAAAATACTAACATTCAAATATTTAGTAAAAAAAACCTTTCAGTATCTAAAAAATTCTAGTATTCAATTATTTAGACATTTAGTTATCCAGAAATCTCTATTTCCTATCCAGGCCAGATAATTATGATGTTGCTATATTTACTTTGTTTTTTGAATGATCTATCAAATTTTTGCAGTCTAAATAAGTTGAAAATATTTATAAATCTTAATTAATTAAATAGCTGAATTTAAATAATACTGAAATTAAAATATTGACATCCCTAATAGAAATATTAATGATTTTAAATGAGCCAACTCACAAAGTAAAGTGAGTGGAACTAGAACATTGTTCACAGTAATAGCAATATTGTAGCAATAATCAACTGTGCAAGATTTAGCTACTCTGATAGATACAATGATCCATAATTCCAAAGGACTCATGATAAATGCTACTCACCTCCAGAGAGAGAATTGATGAACTCATAGTACAGAGTGAAACTTTTTTCAGTTTATTTTTCTTGCTCTTTTTTGAGGGGGCAAAATCACTAACGTGGAAATGTTATGCATGACTTCATATGTGTGATCAGCATAATATATTTTGCCTTCCCAATGGGTGGGGGAGGGAGAGATTTGGAACTGAAAATAAATTTTTTTTAATTAAAAAAATGCAAACTCTACAATAGAAACATAAACAATATAGTATAACATTAGCCATCAGATGGAGTCATGACATGATATTTTAAGCTTCTTTAAATCATTTAAGGATATGATTTCTTTGGGGCATCCAGTCAAATGAGATTGCAGGTTCATAGATTTAGAGTTGAAAGGCAACTTCAAAGTCATTGAGTCCAGATTCCTAATTTGATAGATGACAAAACTGAGGCCTACAGGAAGGTTTTTAGCCCAAACTCATCAGTGTCTATACAGTTTTTGTTTTACTATTTGTGTTATCTATTGAATAAATGTCCTAGAGGACCATGCATAATTGTGTTAACTGATGAGGAGATATTTATCTTTGGACTACCATAAAGTTTTCCCCATCACAACTTAGCATTTTCCATGCAACAGTGAGGCTACCATACTCTACCTTGTAATAATTACCAGTAAGGATAAAGTATGGTAAGCATGTTATTTTTTTAAATTAGTTTAAAAATGTTGTTATTTGTGTGGGATTTAAGTAATCAGGTATGCATTTGGTATGGCCTGCCATCATTTAATGTTTCGTTACCTTACTGAATTAAAGCATGCAGGGCTCATCAGAAAGTAGTCCTGAAAACAAAAAGAAAAAAGAAAAAAAAGATAGCTCTGAACAGGTTGCTTTGAAAGCGTGAATAAAACAGCAGCTGCTGAAACCAAAAATTAAACATTGCAATTGTTTTATCTCCTAATGAGCAGCCTTTGTAATGGCCAGTACCTTATGTTGATTGTGTCATGGATGCAGGATACAGCTGCCTCTGGCCTCAATACAAAGTAACAAAACTGCTCTTTGTGAACAGTATGGGAAATATCTTGGCCATTGTGGGTGTGAATTCAAAACAAGACAATATTCAACAGAAGAAAACTCAGAGGCCTATTTGTTTCCCACATTGGAATTTGCATAAGTATTCAATTGAGTTGTTTGATTTAATAATAATGGCTAATGTTTACATAGAAGTTTGCAGAAAATATTGCACATTATTTAATTAGATTTTTCAGCACATTTAAATATAGCCATTGAACTATTTAAATATCACTGATTAAATGTTTTCTAATCTTAAAGGTTACAGATAAATAAATAAAACCAAGGTCAGGGGCTGTGTCATCTGCTTACTAGAAAAAAAATGACAGGTACTAACAATAATTTGGATTTCTTAGTAAGTAAAACTAACATTACTCATAAGAGATTTTTGTGGTTCATCAAAAACTCCCAAAGGATAAGGAAGCTTGATGGCTAATACATCAGCAGTAATAGATTATCAAATAATAATCTAGGGATAGGGTTTTGCTGACATAGAGAATTCCCAGATGAGGAATTTCTGTCTACTAATGAGGTTTATAGTCTTCAAGAGTTATCTAAGGCATTGAGATGTTAAGTGACTTGATACACATAATTCAGATAGCTCAAAAAATCTAGTTGAAAATCAAATGTAAAATTTTAGTAAATTGCAGTTGCCAACACTGAGTCGTAAAAACAGTTTTAAAAATATGACCAGATGGCAAACTTTAAAGCAGTGTGGTTTAGTTAATAGAATGTTGGGATTAGTAATTCAGTAAGACCTGAGTTCAAATCCTACTTGTGCCATTTGCTAGCACTGGGCAAATCACTTAAGCTCTTTTTGCCTCAATTAACTCCCTAGGAATCATGATCCATATTGACGGAGAGAATCCCCCATAATATGAAATTGCAGGTCCTTTGTATATTTGCATGAATACCAAACTACTTCATTTTTCATTGAATACTATTTTGCATCTTTCTCAGAAGATTGCATTTCTCCATAGCTTTTTACTAAATATTGGTAAGGAATACACCTTTGAAATATTTCAAGAATCTTTTAATGTGAACAAAGTAATTAATCTGGTGATGTCTCATATATCAAGTATGGCCAAGGAAATGAAGAGTTGGGATAGGTCGGAATAAGTGAAATTGCCAGAAGGTAATCCAACAAATCTTTCCCTATCTTCTCTAATCTTCAAATTTTTTACTTGACTGCTGTTTTTAATCCATATAATGCATTTGCTCCCTTTGCCAAGAAAGAATACTTATGCACAGATAGGTTTAGTGATTTTCCCAAGGACACCCAGCAATTCAAACTAAGATCAAGGAGACAAATTATTGCATATATTGGGCACTGTTGGAAGGTATGTTAATCTTTAGGGCCCCTGGGTTTACATTTTGTACATTGAATGCTTGGGAGTAAAAAAAAAAAGGCAGTGCTTTAGAAAACATATTTAGAAACACAAAAATACATGTACCCTTTAGAATAGTGCCTGAGTGGACTCAGAAAGATAATACATCACCCCAAGTGCTCAACTTATTCCCAGTAGGTAGCTCTCTGGAAGGATATGGCACAAGATGCTCAAAACATTCATCACTACAACTTTCCAGGGCAGCTGTGCTCAGAACGTGTCTTATCACATAGAAGAAAGGAAATATTCTCTTAAGGCACAAACTTTTTTTTGAGGAGTGAGTAATAATTTACTTTATCTTAGAAGTTATTCTGTTATTGACTTGCTTTTGGAGGAGTAAATACTATCTTTCTTTCTTTTACTCCTTGTGAATTAAACAGATGCTTATACTCTTAAAAGGGAAGCCCAGATCTCAAATGCTGCTTTGACACTTAAACTATGTCTTATAAACATCAGCTCCCATTCACTCATGCTTATGGAAACCGTCTGCGGCTTTCATTTCTGCTCACAGCCAGGGAGAGTGTGGTAGATGCATATTTCTGTTTCAGCTTTTGTTTGAGCCACTTCCAAAACATCGTCCTATAGGTTTTTTTGGAATCTGTGCCAAGTTCAGATCGGATTAAGTTTCTTTGTTAGACTTGCTCTTTTAAGCATCTGGATCAGAAACTGTATACTTGTGCTGCATAGCAAAGAAACATTTGGAAATCATCAGAGAAATCATAATAGGGGATGATAGTGTTGTGTGTTCTTTCTCAGTGTAGGTAAAGGTTGGAGCGAAGGTGAAAGTATTGGAGTTATTAAAGAAAGAACAACTTGGTATTGTTAAACATTTTTAAATTTTGAGCAAGCCTGGTATGAAGTTTGTTCTTTAGAAATGAGAACTGTGTATTGCTACATTCAAAGATATTGCTTCACTATGTGTTTTGTGATGCGTCCGTACTTTGGTGAATCCATGATGGCAGCCTATCCATGCCTCCTAATCCTGTGTGGTCTTTGTCCATGTTTTTCCACATTTAAAACCCTTCATAATCTGACTCCAACCTACCTTTCTGGACTTATTTCATGTTAGACACTCCACTTGCCCAACACACAAACATACGTAAATGTACACACATACACACATAAATACACACAACACACATATACACATGCAAGCATACATGCAATACACACCCACATATTCATGCACATATACACACAAATACAAATAGATATGTATATAAATACATGTACATATATAAACATATATATACACATACATATATACCCCTTCTCCCAACACACACATACTAATTGTACATTCCAACCAAACTCTCCTTCTTGATGTTCCCTAGATGAAGCGTTCCTTCCTTTGCCTCTATGCTTTTGCACAAGCTGTTCCCCATTCCTGGAATGCCCTCCTTCTTTCTCCCTTTTCTTCTACTCAAGTGCTACATTTTCCCTCAAGAAGCCTTTCTTGATCCCCCATTGTTAATAATCTTTCTACCCCAACTTCAAATTTACTTATTTGCTTTTTTTATATTTTGTATTTACTTTTCCTGTGTGTATATTTTTCCTCCAGTAGAATTCAGGCTCCTTTGGTCTTTATATCCTTAGCATTTAGCATGGTGCTTTGTTCATAGTAAGCAGTTAATAAATGCTTATTGAATGAATGAATAAAAAAATGTTGGATCGGGGGTGGAGCCAAGATAGCGGCATAGAAGCAGGAAAGCACCACAGCTCCCACACAAACACGCTAAAAAACTCATAAAATGGGACGCTAAACAGATTTTCAAGCTCCAAAACTCTCCAAAAGACAGAAAGAACATCTGTTGCTACAGGCAGTGCAGCAGGCGGGTCTCTTCACAGCAGTCTGGGAGCCCCAGCCAAAACCCCAGCGGGGTCAAGCCCTGGAGCATCGGGTGGGGAACCGCGGCTATAGGAAAGCTGATCTGCTGCACTGGAGGCACAATTACCACATCTATCAGGCCAGAAGAAAAAACGGCTAAGAGAAAGGTCAGCGGATTTTGCTAACTGGGGAGGAGAAGAGCAGGTCCGGCCAAACTGCTCCCAGGGCAAGGAAGCAGTGGGAGGCGGCTGTAGCAGCAGGAATGGAGCAGCAGCGGCTTCCACTGGGCTGCTTCAGAGCCCTCGGCCTGCAGATAGCAGGGGGGCTGACGTGATCCATCAGGGCCAAGGGCTCTTGCGTTGAGTGGCCTGGATCTGGATCGTGGTCTTGAGTGGTGGTCCTGGGGCGCGCTTTCAGTGAGCCAAGGCTGGGAGGTGGGGCTGGA